>CM032455.1:152868117-153253117 GCA_019049505.1 Pachyrhynchus sulphureomaculatus | reverse complement strand
AAAGATTGCTTGAAAAGCGTTGTACGCGGAGTAACAAGCTGAACCTCATACGGATGCGCAGCACCAGCGCGACGTGTATTTCTAATATGCACCGCTTTGAGAGGAATTAAGCGGGCTACATCCTTCGAACACTTTCCATGAAAATACTTGTAGAACAGACTTAAGTCGCCAACCGTTCTTCGATGTTCTAGCGAATCAAGGCCGCCGGTCAATTCCGGGTCCCCAATCAGACGGACCGCTCTTCTCTGAACAGAATCCAACAAATGCAGTGTATGTTTGGGAGCGGAGCCCCAAACGTGGGAGCAGTATTCCATAGTTGGTCGAATTTGGGCTTTGTAAAGAATTAACAGTTGTTGTGGGATGTAAAGCTTTCTGGTTCTAAATAATATTCCCAACTTTTGAGAAGCTCTCCTTGATATGCCTGCAACATGTTCATGCCAAGACATATTTGCTCCCAAACTAACGCCCAACAAATTGAGCGACGATGCTAGGGGAATGGAGTGCCCCCGACATAACTATGTCGGGTTCAGCAACGTTAACTTTTTTAGAAAAAACTGCCGCTTGGGTTTTTTTGTAGCGTTAAATTCCACTTGGTTACTGTTACCCCAAGATAGAATTTCTTCCAGGTCTTTGTTAAGTTGAACGACCTCCTGCTGTCTGCGGATATTCGCCTGAGCAGCCGATGTCCGAACGTTCAAGGTGAATGAAGAGACAAGCATACTGTCATCTGCAAAGCTATAGATTGGATTCCCGGTCTTTTCCAGCAGATCGTTAATGTAAATGAGAAAGAGAGTAGGAGACAGTATGGAGCCCTGGGACACACCGGCGTTGATAGTGAGGGTGTTAGAAAGAAATCCGTCGACCGCCACTCGTAAAGAACGCTCTCTGAGGAAACATGAGAGCCACAAACAGAACCTTTCAGACATACCATAAGAGCGCAACTTAGCCAACAGTCCATCGTGCCAAACACGGTCGAATGCCTTGGATATGTCAAGAGCAACCGCTCGAGATTCTCCAAATGTTCAATTGCGTTGTTCCAAACATGTGTTACATAAGTCAGAAGATCTCCTGTTGATCTATGTTTACGAAAACCATATTGGTGATCGCTAATAATATTGAATCGTTCAAGATATTTTAGAAGATGCTCATTGATAACCTTTTCCATGACTTTCGATATTATTGAAAGCAGTGCAACTGGTCGGTAGCTATTTGGCAAGGTCTTCTTACCTTTTTTAGGTATCGGCTGAACCGTTCCAGCAGGACGGAAATATTCCCTTTCTGTAGGATAGGTTAAAAAGTCTACAGAAAACTGGTGTTAGTACCCTTGCACAGTTTTTGAGAACTATGGCAGGTATTCCGTCAGCGCCAGAAGCCTTCTTGGTGTCTAGCTTCATTAAAATACGCTTTATGATGCGCTGTCTGAAGACAACATCGGGCATCCTTGACTGCAATATGGGAATAGTAGGTGGTGTTTTTCCTTGGAAATCGACAGTAGAATGTGAAGCAAAGAGTTCAGCCAACAAGTTCGCTCTTTCAATAGGTGTGGTTGCAATGGAATTATCTGGCCGTGTGAGTGGTGGTATGGTGGATTTGGTAAAATTGTGACTAACAAACTAACTAAATTGTTGGGACAAGCGAGAAGTTTGTTTCTAATTCGTTGATTGTGTGCCTCCTTGGTTTCGTCGATAATTCCCTTGCATCTGTTCCGGGCATGAACAAAGATGTTTCGATTTACGGTGTTAGGATTTTCACGCCATTGTCGGTAGGCAATATGTTTAAAAGCAACAGCTTCTTTGCATTTTCGGTCGAACCAAGGCTTGCCGTTGGAGGAGCATTTCTTCGAAAAAGGGATGTAAGCTTCCATACCAGCCAAAATAACATCGGAGACCTCCCTGGCGCAGTCAGATGGGTTATCGCATCGAAAACAAACGTCCATCCAAGGGAAAGTTCGAGAGTATTCCATGAGATCTTCCCATTTAGCAGATTTGTAGTGCCAAATCTTGCGCGGCCTAGGCGCCTCTCTGTCACTGATTGGCAGGATACTCGATGTCGAAAGCAGTTTATGGTCGGAAGAACCTAACGGCGGATTTATGGTGACCGTGTAAATCTCCGGATTGGTGGTTAAAAACAGATCAAGAAGACTGGCGAACTCCCCGTCTCGATCAGGGATCCGTGTTGGTTCGTCAATAAGCTGAGTTAAGCCATAACTGATTGAGAATGATTCAGCTTCACGACCTTGTTCGTCGGTAGTATTTGAATATTTGAGCCAGTTGATATTGTGGACATTAAAGTCGCCCAGGATGGCAATTTCGGCACTTGGATAGTTACTTTGTAAATGATCGATGGTGTCTGCAAGAGAAGCGAAAAGTGTTCGAAAATTGGTATCACTTGGTGGTCGATACAGGATACAGATGAACCTTGTGGTTTGTTGAGTCGTTATTTTTAACCACATAACATCAAAGTTTGGGGGCTCCAGAGCTTCTTCTCGTTGACAAGAGAGGTCGCTTCTGACAAAAAGACAGATTCCAAAGTTACGCCTAAATCGGGAATAGAAGTCGTACCCAGGATAAAGATAGTTGACCGTGCTGGTCGATGGACTGACCTTGGTTTCACATAGAGCGAGTACATGAGGTTTATCTGATTGCAGGTGTTGATGCACTGAATTTATATTCGAGTTTATACCTCGTATGTTGCAAAAATCTATCTTAAAATTATGATGTCTGCAAGTCGACGCCTCCGAACCAGCCCCCACCCGGAGATCCGAACGGGGGGGCATTCTACCTCCGGAACTTCTTGCATCCAGGTGCCTCACCATGCTCTCTGGTCCCACAGTAGTTAATGTGGAATTTTCCTGTTCTGTCACATGTTTATCTTTGCCTTCTTTGGCTTTGATCCAGGGGGTGTTATTATTGGGTAGTTTGGGTTCTGACCAGATAGTTTTCCAATGATCTGTGAGTTCTTGTTTGTTTGGTGGTTCGGTCACTGCTGTCTGTTTGCTGTGCATAGTTTTCCGGTAGAACTGTGTTTGGCTTCTTCGGAAGAGGTTGTTGGTATCTTTCCTCTCGTTTGGTTCTTTGTATCTACGAAGTCTTGCGGCATATACGGATAATTTTTGTTTCAAAGTATCCAAGATTTCTGGCAGTGTTCTCTTGGGAGACCCGGAATTGATCTTGTTTATACTCTGTGTGACTCGTTTGGACACGTTCCCGTTGATAAACTGGGTAAGGTGTCCTAGATATCTCCTGATGTTGTTGATTTGGTTTTCTATTCTTATTTGCCGTTTGAATTTTGGTTTTGTGCTGTTGGGATTTCTTTGTCGTTGCGGGAGTTTTTGATTAAATACTTCGTCGGTTGCGTTTGGGATTGATGGTGGTGGGTTTAGGTTGGCATATGGCACTGAAACGTGGGCTTTAAATAAAAGTATAATATATAAACTCCAAGTAACCCGAAAAGCTATGAAGAGGAGAATGCTAAATATTAGACGCCCAAGATCGTATTCCTAACATCGAAATACGAAGAAGATAAAGAAATGATGTAATACAACGAACATGTATATTAAGGTGAAAGTGAGCGGGGCATATCCCAAGGATGAATGATAACAGATAGATACGCCATATAGTTGAAAGGAAACCTAAAGAACATAAAAGATACAGAGGTAGACCACAGACAAGACGGGCGGATGACATTAAAAGAATAGTGGGACACAATTGAATGCAAAAGGAAAACAACAAAGCTCATTGCACATAACTTGGGAGGCTTACATCCTACTATAGATGAAATAGGCTAATGTTGATGATGATGATGATGATGACGATGATGATGACTATTAGGTAATTATTGTCCAAGAACTATAGTTTGATAGTAGAACAATAAAGAGTTTCTTACTTTATTAATTGGTTTTTTAACTCCGATTATTTTAAAACTAAACGTTTCTAAGGGACATCTTATACTAACTAAATCATGTCGACAAACACGTCGTTGTTATAGAAACCCTACGCAAGGATTACTATTGTAATTAATAGCTTTATTTAACTGGATTTTCTATAATCCAGGCATGTTGAAATTCATTTTCTATGCTGTTACGGAAAAGCGGATTTTCTAGATAAAGATAAAACGAAGTGTTAATTTTCCGAACGAAAACACAAAAATAATTACCTTTCTGTAGAAGCTTTTGATATATAATACAAATACATTTAACAATTCGTTAATAATCGTTGCAAGCGAACCTGACTGTTGTCGTAATTGAAGAGAATGTATGATCTATAATAACGGCTATCAAATAATTGCAAACATGTTTTCAGTAATCGGGAATCCATGTAATTCTCTACAGCTTTATATTAATAACATTAGTATTAGAAGTTTTCTATAGGGATTATCCGCAAATTTTTATGTAAAAAATCGTGAAGTTTTTGCAAGTAGCTACAGTGGAATTTGTTTAATCCATTGCTGACTTAAACTTAACAGTGTTCCTACAAATATTAAATATGGTTTTTATACCGATCCGTTATATTGTATTAATACGATTTATCAGCTGCTCTGAATAAAAATTAGCGATCATAATCGAAGAAATGCGATTGTACTCATGGGACGTGTGTCTGCATGGGATGAAAAGTCTCGAAATTTTCCGAGAGATGGCTGCACAAACAAAAAAAAACAGATGATTTTCAGCTAATGTCAACTCTTAGAAGATTCGTATAAAATTTGTTTGACATTTTGTCTATTAGTTTGTGAGTTACAGCTGTTGGAGTGACGCTACTTTTGATTCTTGCTAAACGACGGAATAAAAAGATTTTCGTGTGTTGATTAAACATTATTTTTTGATAGGAAAAAATACAGCCAGACCCAAAAATGATTTGAGAAATTTTATGGCACATCTTCTCCATCGACTATATGTCGATGGTTTAGCGTACTTAAATAGGGTCATACAAACACCGATCATGCACCACGTTCCAAACGTCCAAATGAGGCAGTAACTCCAAAAAACACAAAAAAATTCACCCTATTAAACTGAACCTGAATGTCCTCAGTGTAAAAGTGAGAGAGATAGCTGACATCGCGAAGATATCAACACGATCACGAGTGATAAAACACAGCAACGTGTCGAAGATCTACACCGCTGCTAGTCACTGTTTCGGTATAGTTCAAAGGAGTTCTTGCGTCGATTCATAACAGTGAACGAAACGTGGGTCCATCGCTATACGCCTGGGTTCAACAGGCAATTCGCTGGCTGGAACCGTATGAAAGCCAACCAAAGCGTCCAAATACACAAACATCAGCTGGAAAGGTATTGGCGACTATTTTTTAGGATACGCATGGAATAATACCGATCGACTATCTTGAGACGGAGCAAACAGTCACCAGAGGTTATTGCGCTGGTTTATTGGACTGTCTGAATGCTGATGTCAAGAAAAGAAAGCCGCATTTAGCGAAGAAAAAAGTGTTGTTTGCCCAAGATAATGCACCAGCTCAGAATTCCATAAAATCAATGGTGAAACTGGACCAATTATGCTATGAATTGCTTCCTCATCCTCCGTATTCTCCGGATCTGGCCCCAGTGATTACTACCTCTTTCCAAATTTAAAAAAATGGCTCCAGGGAAAGAGATTTTCCTCAAATGAAGAAGCCAAATGGGAAACTGAGGCTTATTTCAGAGAACTGAACAAATTGTAATGTCTGAAATATTGGAAGCTGGAATAAGTGCATCGTTCTGGAAGAAAACTATGTTGAAGATTAAGATGGACTTTTCACCCCATTTAGTAAGTTCTTTAAAATTCGTTGGAATTTCAGTCTGCGCGCAACTGACTCTAAAACTTGGCGACTTTGAAAACTGTGTTATACCGTATTGATATTAATTTTAAACGTTCATACAATTACAGTTATTACCACTATACCAAACACTTACTTAACATATGCCGTCGACGCGCTCTTCACTAACCATGTTGGTATCATAACACAGTGCAACACATAAAATGTAAACTAAATTCTGACTTCAGTTTCTGGAAGTGCCCACCCAAACTAGCAAAACCCAAAAAAATTTCATTTTTTCACATTTTCGACCATAACTCACAAACCGTGCATATTTTAGCATAACTGTCTGCGACAAAAATGTTTTCTGAAACAACACGAGTAACTTTGCTAAACATTGCAATAATCTACAAATCGATCCTTATAGTTCTTTTGACCGTTGTAAGGAATTTCGCCACCAAATAGTACATTTCACACCAAAATTTCAGCTTTCATCAGCAAATATATCTTTTCTTGTGTTAAAGTTTATTTCGCAAATTTGTATCGATTTTATAGAGCTATTGAAAATTTAAAATTTAAAAAAAAGCAAAAAAACGTATAATCAATTTTAAACACACGTATGTACACACGAAAATTGACGTTTAAGTACTAAGTTCCTTCTGTGCAACAATCCATACCAACACTAGTATGGAATTGGCGCGCACTGTGCTAGTATTGGTACAATGCCATATACTTAACATGCGCACGTGTTAGATATATGGTACTACACACAAGCGATTCCCCGTTCAAATGTGTGTGTATTTATTCCAGCGTGTGTGTGTGTGTGTGTACCATAGCAGTTTACAAACAAAATTTTTTTTTTCAATTTATTTTCTAAAAATGGTAATGGTTAGTAAACATTCAAAAGTGAGCTACAAACCAGTTTCTTGAACGTAAAACGTGAGAAAAAGTTGAAATTTTGGTGTGAAATTTTTTATAAACGGCCAAAAGAACTATAAGAATCGATTGTATGTTATTGCAATGTTCAGCAAAGTTACTCGCGTTTATGTAGCGAACATTTTTGTCGAAGACAGTTATGCTAAAATATGCACGGTTTGTAAGTTATGGTGGAAAATGGTGGAAAAAACTAAAAACACCCCGAAAGAGTGAAAATCTGGCCTCGACATGTTCACCAAAAATTGTGTATTTTGAAGAACATTTCGTCTGAAGATTGCATTTAGAAATTCCCAATAATTTACGAGATATAGCCGTGCAAAACCAAAGCTCGAGCAAAAAAAATTGATGATGGCAAAAAAAAAAATTCGAACTAAACTTCAAAACCCAAATAGAGTTTTGCTAGTTTGGGTGGGCACTTCCAGAAACTGAAGTCAGAATTTAGTTTATATTCGATGACCTCGAAAATGTCGCACAGTGTAAGGAACGATAAATAAATTAGTCATCACTCTTGACGACGATTAGTGACATATACGTCAGATGTAAAAATAAAGTCTTTAGTGTATTAGTGATAACTGTAGTGTCATTGTCCTAAAGAATCCAAAATCCCAAAGTGGCGTTAGCGTTTCTTTTGTAACTTCTGCTTCTAGATCTATAAGTAAGATATCGATAGGACAAGGATAACTGGGTTGTTGAATAAAAAATAATTATCGATTTTTTTACTTCATTTTAAAACGTTGTCATGAATAATATTGATAATCGATGCGAAAAACTTTTTAAAAATTTTTTCAGTTAATTATAAGTCAATTCAAATTTATAAAATTTTAAAAAATCACGTGACTACGAAAGCGCTACGATTGGCTGCCATATTTCTGACGCCATTATGTTAGATTGTTTTCACGTAAGTACTGTCAACAGCTCCTACCCGTGTATATTCTTCTTCTTCTTCGAGTGCCACTCCTATCGGAGATTAGAAATCATAACAGCTACTCTCACTTTAGTTGCTACTCTTCTAAACAGTTCAATTGAGCTGCAGCCAAACCAGTCGCGCAAGTTACGCAACCACCTATCAACCATCCTATCAATTCGTGACACTTAGAATGCGCCGATAACACCACATCTCAAAAGCTTCAATAATTTTAGTACTGTTCTGCCTCAAAGTCCATGCTTCCACTCCATAAAGAAGTGTTGAGAAGACATAACAACGCAACATTCGTAACCGCAGTACCAAGCTTAGATCTCGATTGCAAAAGAGTTTTCTCATTCTATTAAAGCTTGATCTTGATATCTTACCCGTGTATATACGTCAAAATTATTGAAGTATACTATATTTTGTTATATTTGTTAAAAGTGTAAATGTAAATAAGAAAGAAAATATTTTTATTAAATATAATTAAATTATTTGTAGGGTGTCACGAGAAAGTTACGGTGACAAGGCTATAGGTTATGTTCAACTTGAACGCAATAACCGGTCAAATGCAAGTTGAACTTCCGCAATTAGTGTTCCGTACGTTGATTGCTTCTGAAACAAAAACTTCATAAAATATATCCCAAATAACAAAGTTTGTTTCCGATCTTTACTGAGAACTGATGACCTTGAAATTCTTGTTTTTTTTTATTTTCCACATAAAATGGCACTCGTGATAATTTTCTTTCAATCTACACCCCGTGGAGAATATTTTTAGAATTTGTTCAAAATTTTTTGATCAGTACTTCTCGAGATAAAGGGGGGACCGCGATTTTTTGCTATTTTTTTCAGAATAATAGAAAGAAAAGTGTGTGCAAGTATTACATTTTATATATTTTTTAACTCGTGTTTTTACAAGCTTTCATTTGACACCCCACTCCATAACCTAGTAATTTTTTTTTGTCACTTCCGATTTCAGTCCCCCAAAACTAAACTCCCGAAGTCAAAATTTAACTTTCAGGACTACATGGCTCTAATGAGGCCCTCAATTCCTATGTTAGTGCCAAATTTCCACTTTCTATGTCAAATAGTTTCGGAGAAAATCGGGTGTGACAGACGGACAGACACCGAAGTGATCTTATAAGTGTTAGATACAGAATACTAAAAATGATTATTATTATATTAAAATACTTACATCGATGTGATCTTCACAACAGAAAAAATTTGATGTTGTCTTAGGATTAGTGCGTCGTGCTGCTTGGAACCATTGATTTCGACGTTTAACGTCTTGTGACACATTTAAAAACATTTTTGTGGGAGTTATTTTTGTAATATTCGTACAAAGTGGTACGAAACAGGCACGACAGCTTTTTAGATTAAACATTTTCAATAAATTTATCAATACACTGATGAAAATAACAAGAATAAATTCATTGAAAACTAAAAAACGCGTATCAGCTGTCTGTACTGTTGGAGAAAATTAAACATCGGTAATAAGTTTAAAAATTTATTTTCAATTTGATATAACTTTTTAATTATAACAAAAATAAAAATAAAAATTGTTTCGTTACAAAACTTATATATGATTTTTCCATTTATGACAAAACAAAATTTTTTTCCAAACCCCAGTTACTATACTTACATTTATGGATAACTCATTGAAATTACCTTTTTTTTGTTGGGTGGATTCAACATTACTAATCTTTAATCTAAAGAGTTTTACAGATATCGCGCCCAAGTTATATGTCAGGTCGAACAATGTTCGTTTTCAATTCTTCAACAGTTAATAGTTTTTACTGTGGATCACAAGACCGGATCCATTAGCCGAAATAATCGATTTATTGAAGTTCCCTTTCAATAAATCATTTGTTTCACTTAAGGTGTAGCATATTGCGCCGACTTATTATGAAACGAGATCTCATTCAGATTAAATTTTTGTAACGTTTTACACTGATTTTAAATTGTTCTTCTACCTCATTCAAAAAATTTAGTCCCCAAGACAAAATAATCATGCCATATAAACCATATTATAACTTTTGTTGGATGCAGTGGAATTTGGTGAATCACTTTTAAATTGATGTCATCTCAAATCCTCAAATTCTCCCAGAGGAACCTTTCCTACTATTGAGCAAAATTTTACGATAAAAATGAGTTCTCAGTTACTGTAAAGCAGTTGAATCTTGTATACATATAAACTCAAATCTTTACGCCAAATTCATCACGTCGATGTCACGATAGGATTATATTCTTGAAAACATCGTAGAATCTGTAAATTTAGATCATCAACAACACTATGCGTACTTCAATTCGAGCAGAAAGTTTTGCCTGCAATTATAAAATAAAACGATGCCACAATAATTTTTTTTACAGTTTTTTTTCGTTGTAAGTATGTAAATATATCCAGTTAAAAATTATGAATTAGAATTCCTGCTGTACTGTAGCACAGTATAAAAAGACACAAACTAAACCTATTAATAAGCACTCTGCAATAATTTATAAAATGGCTTTCAGTCACAGTGTAATTCAATATATATGTATATACATACACGGCCATAACTTCAGAGAAAGAAAAGAAAATCATGACCATAGTCTCATAGATAATACAAACACATATAATTCAGCCACAAACAAAAGTTTTTAAATTCTTTGTCCTACTAAAAACATATTTAAAAAATTCATTAAAGTATTTTACCAGTACTTCCCCAAAAATACAAGTGGTAAAATAAATATGAAGTTTGAGTTGAGACATCAATCAAAAAGTATTCTTCTTCTTCATGTGCCATATCCGGTCGCCCGGACGTTGGCGATCACTATGGAGAGTGCTTGTCTGTCTTCGGCCAGTCTAAAAAGATCTCCAGCGCTTTGGATTCCTGTCCACTCTCTGATGTTCTTTAGCCAGGACATTTGTTTTCTACCGACTCCGCGCCTTCCCTCAATTTTTCCTTTCATGATGAGCTGGAGAAGACCGTACTTTTCTCCACGCAGTATATGTCCGAGATAAGCAATTTTGCGACACTTTATAGTATTGATCAACAGTCTTTCAGAGTTTGCTCTACGCAAGACTTCCTCATTTGTCAGCAAGTCAGTCCACGGTATTCGAAGCATTCTACGGTAGATCCACATTTCAAAAGCCTCCAGTCGGTTCAACGTGCTTATTTTTATGGTCCAACACTCCACTCCATACAACAACCCTGACCAGATATAGCATTTGGCCATCCGTTGCCTCAGTTTGAGGTTCAAATTGTCATTACATAGAAGAGTGCTCATTTTTCTGAAAGTTGTACGAGCTGTTTCAATTCTGCATCTTATCTCTATATCGGGATCCAAATCATCTGTTATTATACTTCCAAGATATTTAAATTTATGAACCCGCTCTATCGGTGAGTTGTTGAGTGTCAGCTTCGCATCATCATATTGGCTTCGACTAAACACCATAAACTTGGTTTTGCCAACGTTGACATTCAGGCCCAGACCCCGTCCAGCCTCATCAATTCTGTTTACCATAGTTTGCAGACCGTCCAGTCTATCGCACATAATGAGGGTGTCATCAGCATATCTTATTGTGCTCAGCACAACCCCATTAACCTTAACACCCAGCTCCACATCCTCTAATGCTTCCCTGAAAATCCTGTCCGAGTATAGGTTGAACAAGAGTGGAGACAGGACACAGCCCTGTCGGACCCCGCGCTTAATTTTTATGTTATTTGTTTTCAACTCTCCTATGCGGACTTCGGCTGTTTGTCCCCAGTATAGATTTTCAATTATTCGAATGTCCCTGTCATCCAGCTGTAGTTGTTGTAGTATTGATATTAGTTTGTCGTGTCTAACCTTATCGAAAGCCTTCTTATAGTCGACAAAGCAGACGAACACATCCTTACGCTGATCCCGACATTTCTGCAAGAGCACATTGACACCGAACAAGGCTTCGCGCGTCCCGAATGCATTTCTGAACCCCATCTGACTATTATCTAGATCGAACTCACACTTTTTTTACGAATTCTGGAATGGATGATCCGTAGAAAAACCTTTAAGAAGTGACTCATTAAGCTGATTAAGCGGTAATTACTACACTTTTTGTGTGATTTTTTGGGGATTGTGATGAATGTTGATTTTAACCATTCTTCTGGTATAGTGCCTGTGCTGTATATTAGATTAAAACAGTTTTGCAATTTGTCCTATATTTTCCTCCGCTATAAGCTTGATTACTTCAATGGGAATTTCGTCAGGTCCTGTGGCTTTCTTATTCTGTGTAATAGAGATTGCGTGAAGGATTTCTTCCTTTAAGTTTTCGGGCCCATTTAAACAGTTGTCATTGTTTCCTTTGGAAGCTCTGTTGTCATCAAAAAGTTCGTTGATATATGTTTCCCAAGCTTCTTTGATTTCTTCATCCCGTATAATAGGTTGATTGGATGAATCGAATAATACATGGGCTGGTTGTTTTCGATACATACCAGTTATATCTCTCACCTTTCGGTGCATTTGGAAAATATCATGTTTCTTTTCCATTTCTTCCATCTCTTCACACATCTCTCTCATCCATCGTTCTTTTGCCATTTTTACTTCCTTTCGAATCACTTTACTAAGTCTTTTATATTCTTCCCTATTTGCTTTAACCAGTCTCCTCTTCTCCATTAAGCTTAAAATGTCTGTGGTCATCCATCTCTTTTTCCGTGTTCTGGTATCGGATTTCACGTGTCTATTACAAACGTTTGTTAGTTTGCCCATGAGACCATTCCACAAGGATGGGAGATCGCCGCTGGTATTTCCCGCTCGATTGAGTTCTCTGGTGATTTCTTGTCGCATCTGATCTTTGATGGAGGCGTTTCCCAATTTAGATATATCCCATCTTCGCTTTTGTATTTTCTGTTTCATTGATTTAAGACGTACCCTCAAATCGGCTATCAATGGGACATGATCAGAGGCAACATCTGCTCCGGGGTATGTGGTTATTCGCTTGATAATATTTCTAAATCGTCTATTGATCAATATATAGTCAATTTGATTCCTAACAGGTTCACCGCTGTTATCCTCAGCAGGAGATATCCAAGTGTAAAGGCGTCGCTTGGGGAGCTTAAACCAAGTATTTGAGACAATCATATCATTGTTCTGACAGAATTCATAGAGTGTATCTCCTCGATGGTTGCTGACTCCCAGACCATACTCTCCCACGAAGTCAGATCGCCTACCCTTCCCAATCTTGGCATTAAAATCTCCGATAATTAAGTTTATATCGTTGGACTTCAACTTACTCAGAACGTGGTTAACAGTGTCATAAAGAGATTCCACTTCCCGGTCATATCGCTTGTCGGAGGTTGGGGCGTATATTTGAATAATGTTTATATTAAAAGGCTGGCAATGAAGCTGTACTAACACAAGGCGATCCGATATTGGAAGGAAGTTGGTGACGTACTTATCATATTCCGAAGACACAAATATTCCCACTCCATTACGGTGGTTTCGGTCGTGGGCCTCACTTCCCGAATAGTAAAGAGTGCCATGTTCATTTCGGCATTGTCCTGAATCAGGCCAGCGTAGTTCGCTTATTCCAAGTATTTGCACATTGAGTCTCTGTGCTTCTTTGATGGCATTATCAAATTTTCCCGCCGCATAGAGGCTCTTGACATTCCAGGTCCCAATACGAAGGGTGGATTTTACTATGTCGAACCGGGAGATTCTTCGCACCCCCTGCCCATCTAAGGGCTGCCCGGGACTTGGGGCCATTTTCTTTGGTTTCTCCTCCATAGTAACTTCCTGGGGATTCTTCACTGGGGTGGTTTCCCGTTGCCTTCCCCTGTATGAGTTCAGCCGTTCCTAACATGGAATCAGTTGCTGTTTGCAGCCGCTCACTCTGAGACAGACGCTGCTTTGCTAGTTTTGGTCCGCTCCGGTTATTTCATTTCACCGGTACCACCTATATCTGGGAGGCGTTCCCCTATCCGCCACCCGGGGTAGCGCCCGATGGAGGACTAGCAACCCCACACGGGACTAGCAACCCCACACGGGCAAAAAGTATTAGAAATTTTTATTCGAGAAAATGATTACATTTCAAATTAGCTGTTCTTTCTAACCGTAAATAAGTAAAACAGATTTTAAGATCACTTGTAATCATATCTCAGGCTTCTATAGAAATTCTGTTAAACTTGCAAGGGTTCAGTTTCAATAATAATTTGCCAAATACTATGAAATGCAAATGTGAGTGGGAATGCTGAAGAAAAAACAAACATATGCTGTATAATTTTCAAATGGTGACATCTTTTATGAAAAACTCTTTACTAATTTATCTTTATTATTTTTTTATACTGCCACATCTCGATCTATACAGGGTGCGCCACTAGAACCCGGACGAAATGAACAATTTTTGCAAACAAAATTTTAAAAATGAAAAAATAAATATATATAATATATATAAAAAAATTATTTTCCATGACACTTGAGGTATCCCTATAAAGCATAATTATTCAATATATCAACATAGCTTCAATTCTCGATCTAAAGCTTCCGCATGCACTCTGTAATACAGCGCTATCTATGGCGGCGCACGCTGCTTTAATCGCGGTCCTTAATGACGTCACATTAGGATGCCGTGACTTGTTAGTGGCCCGTTCAACTATACTCCATACCACTAGGACTACTAAGTCTAAGGGATTCAAATTTGGGATGTTAAGAACAGAGTTACTGCGAGCAACGCTCTTCGTACTGGAAGCCTTGGAAAGAATCTTTCGTATATTTAGTGTGTACAATTTCTATCGAAGATCCTTCTCGATAATTCTACATATTGTTGGCTCACTTACACCCACAATCGGCGCCAATTTTTGTAATGTTGACCCTGGACCTACCGAAATCAGTGATTGAGCCCTTTCTACGACTGCAGGAGACCTTTCTGTAATGTTTTTTAAATGATTCTTTCTTATCGGCATATTGGAACCTTCAGTAAACTGTTTTGATACTCTCTATTTAGCCACAACGTCATAAATGATTGATCTCGGGTATCCAGAAAACACAGT
The DNA here is from genome assembly GCA_019049505.1 of Pachyrhynchus sulphureomaculatus. Classification (NCBI taxonomy): domain Eukaryota; kingdom Metazoa; phylum Arthropoda; class Insecta; order Coleoptera; family Curculionidae; genus Pachyrhynchus; species Pachyrhynchus sulphureomaculatus. The sequence continues at coordinate 153,238,528 of CM032455.1, read as the reverse complement.
TATTTCCGTTGCTGGGCGGCCGGCGCAGATACCCATAAGTGGTTTCAACATTGTTTCATTTTGAGGTTCTGACCATTTAATAGAAATATCAGGCTTTCTCAAAGGTCAAAACGACCTCTGTTATAGAGTCATAGTGTGGTGGGGAGTTGTCCGAATTTTAGTGACGCAATCTGTATATATTAAACCTGTATTTTTCGGTGTTCTGTACAAAACACTTATGTATCCGTCTGTCGGTTTGTCACACCCGATTTTCTCCGAAATTATTTGACATGGAAAGTTGAAAATTTTCACAAATATAGGAATTGATTGCCCAATCAGAGCCGTGTAATTTTGAAAGCGAAATTTTAACTTAAAGAGTGAAAACGGAAGTAAAAAAAAATTACCAGATCACCGAGTGTGGTGTCAAATAAAGGCTTGTGTGTGCTTTGTATTATTTTTCAAAAATAGCCAAAAATCTCTCCCCCTATCAAATAATTTTAATAAAGTTCTGGAATATTCTTCATAAAGTGTAGATTAAGCGAAAATTATCACGAATGGATTATGCTAGATAATTTATCTGTTATAAGAAAACCATGAAAACTATATTACTTAACAATATGGTGGAGGTTTTGTTAAGATACTTTCGTGTGGCTCCTGTAGCAAGACAAAAGAATTTTATTTTATTTGTTTATAATTAAAAAAATGTTTAGGTAGTAAATATTTGCTTTACAATTTCACTACTAGATTCTAGATGGAACTAGATTGATTTATTGGCTATTAATTAGCTAAGATGCTATAATTATTATACATTATTGACTAAGAAGAAACGTAAAAATACATATTGCATCTTAAGATTATATATATATATATATATATATATATATATATATATATATATATATATATATATATATCATATATTCTCTTCTTCTTCATAGCCTTTTTACATCCATTGTCGGACATAGGCCTCCCCCTTTTGTTCTCCACTTATCTCGGTCCTGTGCTTCTCGTATCTAGGCCGGCTGTAAGTTTTAGATCGTCTATCCTCCTGGTCTGAGGTCTGCCCCTTGATCTCTTTTCCAACCAGGGTCTCCAATCTTGCATCTTCCTATTCCAACGATTGTCCGGTTGTCGCATTGTATGTCCAGCCCATCTCCATTTTAGGCTTGCTATATGTTCTTTTACATCTATTAGTTTAGTTTTTTCCCTAATATATTCGTTTCATATCCTATCTTTTATCTTTATATTCAATATCTAGCGCTCCATTGCTCGTTGTATTTTGGCCAGTCTATCCATTATATTCCTAGTCAGTGTCCAAGTTTGTGCTGCGTAAGTGAGAACTGGTAAGACACGCTGGTTACATATACATTTTTTCTTAGTCTTAGATGAATTTTCTTGTTATTCAGGATGTATCTTTTTTTACCAAAAGCTGCCCATGTCCCTTCTTTCTATTTCTGAGGTTTGAGTGGGTTTACCGCATTGTATCATTTGTCCCAGATATATATATTCTTCTACATAATCATAAGTCTTTCGTTGTCTATCTTTATGTCTTTCGGGTTATGGTCATTTGTTATGGCTTTTGTTTTCTTTTTATTTAATTTTAATCCCGCTTTTTCTGATTTTTCCTTAATATCATTTAGCATCTTTTGTATATCTTCTGCATTGTTCGATATTATTACCACATCGTTGGCATATCTCAAGTGATGTAGCCTCTCTCCATTTACATTATCCCACTCAAGATCTCTAAAAATATCCTCAATGCGGCATTAAACAGTTTAGGGCGCATTGGGTCTCCCTGTCGCACTCTCGTTTTATGAGTATAGATTTTGTTTTTTCGTGTGCTTCTACTGTCATCGTCGTATTATATCGACTTTATTAGCTGTGTGTATCTATAGTCAATTCTATTATTATTTAGAGCCCTTTCTACCGCCCAGGTTTCAATACTATCGAATGCCTTTTGATAGTCAATAAATATTAGGTAAAGTGTTTACCTAAATTATATTCTGTCGCTTTCTCAATGAGTGTTCGGATAGTTAACAAGTGATCACTGGTGCTGAAGTTTTTCCTGAAACCTGCCTGTTCAATTGTTTGGCTCGATTCCAGTTTGTTTTCTAGCCTATTGATGATGATTCTAGTAAACAACTTATAAGTCTGCGTCAATAGGGATATTGGACGGTAATTATCCAATATCTTCTTGTCACATTTCTTGAAGAGCAATATTGTTGAGAAAGTATTCCAATTAGCTGATATTTGTCCTTCACTTAGGCATTTATTGAACAGTATTTTCAATGTTCGTACAATCAGTTCATTCCTTCATTAATTCAACCATCACTTCATCTGTACCTGGTGCTTTGTTGTTTTTCATGTTCCTCAAGGTTGATAAAACTGTTCTTCTGTTATTTCTGGTATTTCCTCAGAATTGACGTTGATTACTTTTCTTTTTATGTCTTTTTTAAATTTCATTAGTGGATTATTTTTTGATTCGTACAGTTTACTATAATAGCTTTCAATTATTCGTAGTATTTCGTCTCGATCTTTTGTTTCTTGTCCATTTTCACCTTTTAGACTATTAATTGAAACTTTTCCCAAATTTCGTCTGATTGCTTTCATGTTTTTATTTTTTTCGATGATTTTTTCAATCTGGTATTCCAATTGTTTTCGTTTGTCTTCTCTGATTGATTTTTTTAGCGTTTTGTTAGTTTCTATGTATTGGATGGTGTTTCTTTTTTTCTGTCTAGAGTAGATATATATATATATATATATATATATATATATATATATATATATATATATATATATATATAATATATATATAAATGAATGGACTGTTTTTAATAGTACCAAGAGAAACTTGATTTTTTTTAGAAGCTGGAGGGCTCTAGTAGTAAATAAGTAAATAAAAGAACAAATACCATAAAAACTGTCTTATTTATGATTCACTCTAAACCATTTTTTTTATATAAATCCAATTATTTAGTATATTGATCAGTCCTGGTAGGAAAACTATTATTACTTTGTGGTTAAAGAGCATTATTTCCAATATCGATCAATGTTTCTAAAATAAGTGGTTGAGGACTTGCGGTAAACGTTTTCAATTGTTTTAACCACATCTGATAAATTCTCACACAGTTTTTTCCTTTTGTTAAATTATGGCTTCAGGCAGGTAGAAGCGATGAGCTTCAGCTTTACTTGTTTTACTAGAAAAATAGAGGATTTAATAGTGTGCTACTTTTTGTTACGGTTTATTTAAAATTAACTTAATAATGGGAATTGGCTAAATGAAGTCACTATCCATTGTTTGGCCTGCTCTTTTGAAAATTGAAACCCCAAATCAATATAGATAAGTTTCTGATAACGCAATCTAGAACTTAAAACAGAGTTGATTCTTAGTCTCGAATTAATATTTAGCAGAAAATAGCGACCGTAGCTTGAGATTTTTTCTTCTACATTAAATGCAACCTATTGCTTAAAAAGTTATGATATTAGTATTATTGCTTTAACATGGCTGGCGTGTTATCGATAGGAGATCTAAAACTGTCAAGTCACAGATTTATAAATAATATATATATATATATATATATATATATATATATATATATATATATATATATATATAGGGTGTTATCAAATTCACTACATATATTGAAACAGGTGACTCGTGGGGTCATGTACAAGTACATTCAATACTTTTTTTTTAAAAATTCGAAAATTTTTGAAAAAATAAGAAAAAAGGCAACACTATATTTTACCAAATCATTTACGAAATGAACCCGCACCTGAAAGACCACCGTAGGCCTGTTTTACCAAACATACGATTTTCTTCAACAATTACAAATTTCAGGTAAAATCAATTTAATAGCAAATGAAAATATAATAGAAAATACCTAGTAAAATAATATGTAAGCATAATTTTTTATCTCTTATTTGAAAAGAAATAATTCCTGGTAATGCGAGAGAACAAATCGATCATTGCCCCTTAACAGCTGATTTTGACTTTTATGTTAACAGCTGTTTGGGTTTGGGTAAACTAAAAACAGAATTTCAATGGATTTTTCTATTAACTTTTCCAAGGTTAATAACAAAATGACGATTTTCTTGTAATAAATGTAAGATTTTTTAGTGTTAAACTTTTTATGTACTTGAATGTACTTGATCTCCTTATAAAATATCCTAAGTTGTGCGTAATATGTTTATAACTAAACCAACTGTACCGGACTGACTTATCACACTTGCTATTATATTCCACACTTTCTACAATTTTTTTAATTACCATTAGTCTATCTTTAAAAAAAATCTACCTTTACTTACGACATATTGCAAAATTTGTAAGCGTTTTCTGTAAATAAACAATTAATTATAACAAAATATTGAAATATAAAGACTGAGTAATTAATTTGTTGATATCACAAGGTAATTATTTTAAAAGGTAACAATTTTTTTAACTTTTTTTTTGTCAAATTTGTTTAGGAAATTCAAACGTAATTAACACTGTAGATTTTACACGCCGGTTAACGCTCGGCTATATTATGAAGTTGTATGGTTCACCAGTGGCGGCGTGAAAAAAATATTCATGTTATCATTTCTTTAGGGTCTGTTATTTCCTTTATTATTGAGATCCGCTATCTAAGGTGAAATTTCTGCAATCGGTCTTGCCACAAGGAAAGGCTAGTTTCAATATATATGGTGAATTCCATAACACCCTCTATGTATAATACCCAATGAAGCTTTTGCGAAAAATTAAAATATCTAACAACAGTTAAGTAATACTGGATTAATGTAGATCAAATCTATATTTATAATTTAAAAATATTGCACCTGGAGTGACAAATCCATTACAGACTCCTTTTATTGGTCTACTTTAGTTCCAAATTCCAGCTAGACAATATCCTTTTCTTTATTATTATTCAAGTCAGAAAATTAAGTCAAATTGTAAACAACCAAGGAGAAACTTTACAGTTAGGTTAAATCAAATAATTCAAAATCAAAATATTTCAAGAATTGTTAAAGACACCACGAGCATTTTCTATCAAAATAGTAATTAACTCGATGACCACTCTTCAGCTAGTCAAATCACACGTACGAATAAGCGCAAGAACACGCAATAAGATTAATTTATGTTCACCAGACTCATCACACCAGAAAGCCTAATTCATACCCAGTCTAAAATAATTAATCGCCTCACCAGGAAAATACCAGACATTTAGGTAAAAACATAATGATACTTAATAATACATTGACTTGTATAATTACTACGTTCGCATTTGGTACACATCTAAAACAAAAGGTACTTTTAGGGTGGTGTTTGGTTCCACTTAAAATTTTCGGTTTTTTACGACCGCAATTATTAGGTTGGTAATCAGTAAACTCGACGAATTAGTAAACCCATTAAAATTTAATCAATCCAACCAATTGTTTTTAAATCATAATACTTAATCTGTAAAGCGCTTGTGCTTTGTTGAGAAGACAAAATTTTAATATGAATTGGAAATTTAGGAAAGGCATAACGAAAACAAAAAGGACGAGTAGCAATACAGGCAAATACCACAGTTTTCGACGATAAACTAATCTTATTATAGTCTAAACAATGAATCTTTGCAGTCATGTGATCAACGCGACGTCAAGAATATTCATACGATTTAATCGGCTGTCAATTCAGTGTAGGCGGTCTGAGTTCCAAAGTCAAAAAAGAATTTAAAATTTTTCATCCGGTTTGGTAATTAACGAAAACTGCGGATATATTAAATGTGTATGATGTGTAAAACACCCTAGTTCTTACTTGTGAAGGACATTTGCCTCTCTGCGTAAATCCAGCGTCTAATATCAACTATTTTTATTTTTCAAGTTGCTATTGGATTATTTCTTGAGTAAATTTTCTTTATGAAACGTTTACAATTGTTATCTGTTAGTTATTTGAAGTTTGTGTAATGTTCGTAATGAAATTACAATACAAACTTAACACAGTTTTATAAAATTTATATATAAGGCATTATAAAAACTGTAAAAAGTTGCACCGTAAAACTCATTAAATAAAATTTTAATATAGAAAATTGAAATATAATACTTTTAAAAACAGAAAGATATTTCATGACAAGGGTATAAAGTATGAATTTTTTTTTTTTATGGGTCTAGCACACGTGCTACAGGGAAGTCCCTAAAGCGCTACAGGAGCGACACGTGTGCGGAGAAAGCGATTCACGTTGTTCTTGAATCGCTGTAGATTGTACTCAGTGGGAAACACAGTCCTGGGCAAACTATTCCAAAAAGATGATGTTCTCCATATAAAAGACTGCTTGAAAAGCGTTTATACGAGGAGTAACAAGCTGAACCTCATACGGATGTGAAGAATTAGCGCGACGTGTACTTCTAACATGCACCGCTCTGGGAGGAATTAAGCGGGCCACATCCTTCGAACACTTTCCATGAAAGTACTTGTAGAATAGGCTCAAGTCGCCAACCGTTCTTCGATGTTCCAGCGAATCAAGGCCGACGGTCAGATCCGGGTCTCCAATCAGACGAACAGCTCTTCTCTGAATAGAATCCAACAAATGCAGTGTATGTTTGGGAGCGGAGCTCCAAACATGGTAGCAGTATTCCATAGTTAGTCGAATTTGAGCTTTGTAAAGAATTAATAGTTGTTGTGGAGTGTAAAGCTTTCTGGTTCGAAATAATATCCCCAACTTTTGAGAAGCTCTCCTTGCTATGCCTGCAACATGTTCATGCCAGGACATATTTGCTCCCAAATTAACGCCCAACAAATTGAGTGACGATATTAGAGGAATGGAGTGCCCCGACATAACTATGTCGGGTTCAGCAACGTTAACTTTTTTAGAAAAAACTGCCGCCTGGGTTTTTGTAGCGTTAAATTCGACTTGGTTACTGTCACCCCAAGATAGAATTTCTTCCAGGTCTTTGTTAAGTTGAATGACTTCCTGCTGTCTGCAGGATATTCGTCTGAGTAGCCGATGTCCGAGCATTCAAAGTGAATGAAGAGATAAGTGTACTGTCATCTGCAAAGCTGTAGATTGGATTCTCAGTCTTTTCCAGCAGATCGTTAATGTAAATGAGAAAGAGAGTAGGGGACAGTATGGAGCCTTGGGTACACCGGTGTTGATAGTGAAGGTGTTAGAAAGAAATCCGTCGACTGCCAATCGTAAAGAACGCTCTCTGAGGAAACATGAGAGTCACAAACAGAACTTTTCCGACATACCAAAAGAACGTAGCTTAGCCAACAGCCCATCATGCCAAACACGGTCGAATGCCTTGGATATGTCAAGAGCAACCGCTCGAGATTCTCCAAAGTGTTCAATTGCATTGTTCCAAACATGTGTTACATAAGTCAGCAGATCTCCTGTTGATCTATTTTTACGAAAGCCATATCGGTGATCGCTAATAATGTTGAATCCTTCAAGATATTTTAGAAGATGCTGATTGATAGCCTTTTCCATGACTTTCGATATTATTGAAAGCAGTGCAATTGGTCGGTAGTTATTTGGCAAGGTCTTCTTGCCTTTTTTAGGTATCGGCTGAACTGTAGCACATTTCCAGCAGGAAGGAAATATTCCCTTTTTGTAGGATAGGTTGAAAAAGTCTACAGAAAACTGGTGTTAGTTCTCTCGCACAGATTTTAAGAATATGGCGGTATTCCGTCAGCGCCAGAAGCCTTTTTGGTGTCTAGCTTCATCAGAATATGCTTTATGATACGCTGTTTGAAGACAACATCGAGCATCCTTGACTGCACTATGGGAATAGTAGGTGGTGTTTTTGCTTGGAAATCGACAGTAGAATGTGAAGCAAAGAGTTCAGCCAACAAGTTCGCTTTCTCAACATGTGTCGTTGCAACAGAATTATCTGGCCGTGTGAGTGGTGGTATGGTGGATTTGGTGAAATTTTGACTAACTGCCTTAGCGACCGACCAAAAGGACCTTGAATTGCCGGGACAGGCGAGAAGTTTGTTTCTAATCCGTTGATTGTGTACCTCCTTGGTTTCGTCGATAATTTCTTTGCATCTGTTCCTGGCACGAACAAATGTGTTACGATTTATGGTGTTAGGATTTTCACGTCGGTATGCAAGATGTTTAGAAGCAACAGCTTTTTGCATTTTCGGTCAAACCAAGGCTTGCCGTTGGAAGGGCAATCCGAGATATAAATTGCATAATCCAGTTTTAATATGATTTATCAAATCAAACTAATAGATAGATAGATAAGTCTATATTTTCCTGCAAGAATTTTGTCCCAAGGTGCTTAGAACATGTTAATAAGTAATATTCAAATTATTAATTCAATAATGACACTAATCGCTAGAAGTAGATTCTTTACTCTCGCTTTCATCATTCCCAATACGAATAATGATTTCTGGAATATCTTCGATTATTACCTCACGATCATACTACTGTGGAATCAAGTTTTCTGTATGTTGTACGCTGGCATGTCATACCTCTGGTGTACGCTTTTCTAAGGCTCTATTCCACATCTAAAGTACTTGTATTTCGATATCAGACTTCACCAATGTGGTTGTTATAAAATGTTTTTGCATTTGCCCAAATCAGCTCGATTGCATTAAATTGACAGTGATAAGGAGGTAATCTCAACACTTCATGCCCATGTTCTTAAAAAATTTTATCAATTTGATATTTCTCTGATTTTTTATGAGCTTTTGCAATATCTAACAATTCTGTCTTAAACAGCTGTTTGTTATAAGGTAGACTATTCTTTTGTAACCACTGGAGAATTTCTTCTTTTTTCCATGCTGAAGATGGCTGTTTTTCTACTTCAACTGAATGATATGAAGCATTATCCATTATAATTAAAGATGGTTCTCCTAAATTAGGAATCAACTGGTTTCTGACTCATTTCGTAAACATTTGACTATTCATTTCTCCATGATAATCAAGTAACTTTGACTTGCTGGCAAACAGTAAAGTGGCATTGTACACAAAACCCCCACTGCATCCAGGATGTAAAACAATAAACCTTTTACAAATCCCCCAGGCTTACGAACACTTTTAATGTTGTTATCCTGCCATGATTTCCTTTGACTGCCTTTTGAAAAAATCCATGTTTCGTCAATGAAAACAAGCTGTCGGACAATGTGTGCATTTTTGTTTTCCATATACTTTCTAAGAAAAGCTGCCCTCATTGAACAAATTCTTGGTGTCTCCATTAATGTTCTGTCTGTCATCTTTCTTAAATTTGAAACCCAAATCCACAAATAATGTTCGAAGAGTTCCATAAGTGACATTAATTATCTCTTTTGTCGTAGTTTTTACGTAAGTTGTTAATAGTAACATATTTTTCTAAAAGTACAATATGATTTGCTTTTGATTTCACTTAAACCAACACATATTAATAGCTACTTACTTTGTGCATATATATCATACAAGCCGTGCCCGCGGCTCCGCTCGCGTGGACTTGATTTATTTCTATCGTCACTGCTTATTCCTTATGTTACCGTAATAAAATATCTCCATTATTTCCCCTTATCTCATTATTTCTCCTACTCTCATTTCTCTACATATTTCCAGGCTTATCTCTGCTCATCTCCCATTATTTTGCCTTATCTCTCATTATCTCTCCTTATCTCCCTTTATCTCACCTTATCTCTCATTAACTAAGCTTATCTCGACTTATCTCGTAATATTTCTCCTTATTTCCCATTATTTCGCCTTATCTCGCATTATGTCACCATAATTCCCATTATCTAGGCTTATCTCTGACTCCCATTATCTATCTAATATTTATTCTCCTCTCATCTTATTCCCATTATCCTTATATCGAATTGTATAGAATATATGGGATAAGTGGTTCTCCAGGGATAAGCGCACTAACGGACAGACAGACAGAGATACGTTGCATTTTTATATATTATAGATGTAATAAAATATATATCTATAACCTGGTCAAAGAACATATGTATGAATTTAAAAAATCACGTAAATCGGATAAGTGGTTCTCGAGGATAAGCGCACTTAACGGACAGACAGACAAAGAGACGTTGCATTTTATAAATGTTATAGATATAGATTATTATTAATATTATATAACCTGGATAAAGAATATATGTATGAATTTAAAAAAAGACACGTAAATCGGATAAGTGGTTCTCGAGTGATAAACGCACTAATGGATAGACAGACCGACAGAGAGACATTGCATTTTATATATATTATAGATTATAGATATTCTCTGCTACATAATATTGTTCCATAATTAATCGTTTAGGCTGCGTATTGTAAGGAAACGCGCTAGCGGCAAACTTTTTTCCGATTTCATTTACTATTATCGTCACTGCTCATTCCTTGTGCTACCTATCGTAATAAAATATAGCCTATAAGATGGCCAGAGAACATATGTATGTTTTTTAAAAAAAAAGTAAGTAAATCGGATAAGTGGTTCTCCAGTGATAAGTGCACTAACGGACAGACAGACATACATACATACAGACAGACAGACAGAGAGAGAGACGTTGCATTTTATATATATTATAGATTATAGATTTTATTAGAACGTACATTTTAGAACTTTCACTCAGATCATTGGTCTTAGCTTGTTTCCTTGGTCGTGATTTTCCAGGTGTTGAAAGCAATTGATTTGTATCTTTACGAATTTTGATGCAAGCTAAAGTTCTCGTACTAATCTGTAAAGCAGCAGCGACTCTTTGGAACCAGAACATTGTAAACACATTAGAAAGTTATACCTATGTGATTTATTTACCTCTAGTACAGCATTAAGAGATATAAGAGGACCCTTGTTATCCCTTTTCGATGTAAAATACACTATTACTATTCTGACTGTTTAAATGTTTTCCAGGCATTTTGGTGGCTCCATATGAAGAATATTTGGTCAATATTTCACAAATATTAGAGCTCTGAACAGAAATATTTATTAGTTGGCAAGTATATTCCAAAATTCAATAATGGGATAGAAACGATAGTGACCGTTTGCCGTAAAAATTAAGGAAGTGCCTACTGCTTGGTCCCATATACGTTGAATAAAAATTTGCACTGTTCACGTTTTTTCGTGGGAAATGGTAAAACTTCCGCAACGCGGCTTTATTTATTTAAAAAAAAGTTGTTACAAACACCCTCCCTGGATACCACAAATTTTCTACACGGACGTGGACGGTGCAACAATTTTCATTATGTCGACGTCCAATGAACCGTGCATTAGACACTTCCAAAACATTAAACATAAAAAGAATACGATTTTTTTATTGCCTATAAACTCGGCGATACTGGCTTCTAAAACATAAAGCTCTACCCAAATTCCAGGTTGTTCGCTGTCTTTCTTGCATATGTACAAATAACCGAGACAAATAATAGAGCGAATGTCGTAAATAACAACAAATGACAGAAGACCTACGTTTTTAAGTTTTTAAATATACTTAACATGTTGACAAGAAGAATAATATAGACGGATGTTTACACTACATTCAGACATTTATGACATGCATGCAAAGAATCATTGTTCGGACTATATCTATTAAAACTTCCGACTTTTATAGTTATAACCGTATATGTTTGATTTCCCGTCAACAATTTCTTTTTCACAGGTAGAAAAAGGCATTTTTCGTCGAGATTAAATCTTCCAACCAGACTACATCAATCTTTAATGGTCTATCTCCGAAAGTGATATAATTTTACTGTCAGCATTCCTTTGTTTGAATGCTCAATTGTTTTTGTAGATACCAGATAGTAAAAAAATCATAAGAATTTATCACATAAAAAATATGAAACTCATTTAAATTTAAACGTTGGTAGATTATGTAGAACAGGGGTGCTCAAACGGTCGATCGCGATCGACAAGTCGATCGCGAGTGCTTTTTGAGTCGATCTCGAGAAAAAAATTCCGATATAGAACTATTCACAGATTTTGTTTTAGGTAACTAAAACAAAATGTAATGAATAAACTACTAAAATTTATTCGATCCACAATTAGGCCAGAATAACCCCCTCATCATTTTTTTTATCGTAATAACCCCCTGCTAGCGGTAAAAGGCGGCTTTATCAAAGGAACGCGCGGTACTGGTCAAGGAAAAAGCCGCGTTTTTGATTCCCGCCGATTTTTCTAGAAACTTCGGGCGGCGTGTTTGACGGGAACATTTGAGACTTCGTTCGCGCCGATATAAATATTGCGCCTGCAGGAATAGGAGTCAGTCTGAGTTGTAACTTGAAGGCGATACATCGATACAAAGTTTATTAATAAATAGTCCAAAATGAGTGTGGCGAAGAAAAGTAAAACGTATCATTTTAATAACGATTGGGAGGAAGAATTTTTCTTTTGTATGGTAAAGAATAAGTGCATTTATCTCATTTGCCGTGCGTCAGTTGCAATACCTAAGCGTGGGAACTTAGAGAGGCATCATAAAACGGTTCATAAAAACTATGAAAAGGATTTTCCGTCACAGAGTGAATTAAGAAAACGAAAAGTACGTGATTTGATAACTTGTTTGAAAAAAGAACAAACCATGTTCACAAGACTAGCCAAACAATCAAAAGCTACAACGATAGCGTCATTTAAAATATCTCATATATTGGCGAAACACAAGAAACCATTTGATGATGGATTGGTTGTGAAGGAAGCATTTATTGAAGCGGGTGAGACTTTATTTGAAGATTTTAAAAATAAAACAGAGATTATGTCTGCTATTAGAGAACTTCAGTTATCTCGTCCGACTGTCACAAGGCGTGTTGAAGTCATGAGTCAGAACATGGCAGATAAACTAAAACATGATATCATGGAATACTTATCTTTACTTTACATACTTTTCTTTACAGTTCGACGAATCCACCGATATGACAGACACTGCCCAGCTGTGTATTTTTATTCGAATGGTATTCAATGACATGTCGGCTAAGGAAGAGTTTTTGACAATGATTCCTCTGAAAGGAAAGACACGTGGCGAAAATATATATGACGTTTTCTTCAATTTTGTAACAAACTACAAGCTACCAATATATAAACTAGTGTGCATTACAACCGATGGAGCACCAGCAATAACTGGAAACAAAAATGGTTTTGTGGCATTGTGTTGAGCTAATTATGATTTATCTTCATTTTTCTCCTTCCATTGCATTATACATCAACAAGTTTTGTGTTCAAAAGTTCTAAACATGGAGGAGATTATGGAATTGCAATAAAAATTGTGAATTCTATCCGTGCACGTAACTTGCAACGACGGCTCTTTTAATTGCAGTTGGAAGATAGTGAGTCAGCTGAACACACTGATTTAGTTCTTCACACGGACGTCAGCTGGTTGAGTCGCGGAAAATTCCTAGAAAGGTTTCAAGAATTATTGCCCGAAATAACAGCTTTTCTGGACGAAAGAGGTGATGACACTCAGATGCTGAAAAACGGAAAATGGCTGACTAATTTGGCATTTTTGACAGACATCACAATGCATTTAAACACCATTAATTTGGAGCTTCAAGGTAAACTATTATTGAGATGATTAGCGCAATAAACTCATTCAAAAGTAAATTGCAACTTATGATAGATCAACTGAAAAGAAAGGATCTGAAAAATTTTCCGTCTTTGAAAGCAAGGATTCCTCAGTTGAATTATGATATTTATGAGGCAGAATTATCAAATATTTTGGCCCAATTCGAAATACGTTTTTATGGTTTCAGTAAATTGGCAAATATCGCATCATTTATGAGTTATCCTTTTTCGTGTAAAAACATTGAGGAATTAGCTACTGAAATAGCAAGTCAGTTTAACATGGACTCATGTTCTGTTAAAAATGAGTTAGTGCAGATTATATCAGATATACATGTCAAAGCCACAGCATCTGATACAAAATTCTAGTGTTTTATATCTGAAGATAAATATCCGAATCTAAGGCAAATCGCCCTTCAACTGACGGCAATGTTTGGGTCAACTTACTTGTGCGAGTCTGCATTTTCTGAAATGAAGATAATTAAGTCAAAATATCGCATTCGACTAGAGGACATGCAGTGCCACGCTTCAACATCCAAAGTCACTCTTTAGTTAAGTTTAGACACTAGTTGTTTTGTAAGAACTAATAAACTCGCAATTTTGAATCATTATGAGTTTTTTCATTGACATTTTAGAGCAGACCTACACTTACCTTGACTAAAAAAAATGCATATTGTGCGGAAAACTAATATCTATGCCACGATACACCCTACCTAGACGACAATCCTGCATCACACTTACTTGCAACCTCTCAGAGTCGATCGATCGTAGTCTAACAATATTGAGGTAGATCGCCAGCAGTTCAAGTTTGAGCACCCCTGATGTAGAATAATAGCCTAAGTTAATACAGTCTGTCAAGTAAGAAGAAAGAGTGTGTTTTGAGAACATTTTTTGCAATAAATGTATTCTTTGGTGTGCGCAATTAACTGAGTAAGTTGTCCACTCGCTTCCTGCATCAGTAATCGCCTGGCATCTTCGAGGCATGCTATCGACTAGATTTTCTGCATATTCTGCAAATTTTTCGAATGTCACGAGCCAACTGAGTGAAAGTCCTCAGAGTCTTTTCTTTCCTTTACAAGGGACCAAGCATTTTCAATAAGGTTGGCGTCCGGCGTTTGTAAGGGCCACTCTAGTATCTAATCGTGGGTCCAAGTGCTTTATGACTTGATTTTCGTCGCCCAGCAAAGGTTCCTTCAACGTGCTTCGGAATTTGACATCATGAGCACGAAGGTATGGTCGAATGGTCTCATGAGATACATTCAAACCCGATTCTCTTAATTTTGCCGCTCCTTGATGCAGCCTCAAATTCGGAACCCGTGAAAACCAAGACACGATTCGTTTTTCGCCTTTAGGGGTGACTAACTACCAAGTCAAGTTTGACGTCGATATTTTTCGTCTCGTTAAAATGATTTATCCACTTCTTCACAAACGATCGACTTTTTATAATATTTAGCGGAATGTGTCATTTTAGCTTCTTTGGATGGGAATAAAGAAAGACTGCCTCGAACCGACGCGCAATCAAGTGACTCATTTTGGATTTGAAGTGATTACTACGAGAGTTCGAAATCGACTGATACTTTTACTAAAATGCGTCGTAGACAAAGGTTCCCTCTACCGATTTTTTGTTGAATCGCTAGAATCGCACCTATCAAAAATGAATTATCGGATTCGTTCTTTCTTAACAGACTGTATGTTAGTTTATAAAATTATTTAGAAAAGATCTATAAAAGGTTTCAGAACAGAAAGTAATTCGTTATTATTATATTTAGAACACACCAGTAACAAAAAAGAATGAAAATTCAAATATAATTTATTTATGAATTATATCAAAACTGCTTATTATTTGGACAAGTTGTATAAAAATATAACGTTTTTAACAAAATCCAAATATTATTATTAACAGTCGAGAGCTTTATTTGTACCAATAACAATAATATTATAAATGGACGAATAAATTTGCAAAATTAAGTCAATGAATAGTTTTTTTATTGACAGTTACTATATCATACAAATTGTATGGTATGTAATTTTAAATAGGTTTTTATAATAAAACTGCATTCATGGTAAAGGACATTAATCTTTACCAATACATTATTTTAACAGAAGGAACAAGATTTCAATTTATGTACTTGTTCAACACTTTTTTGATAATACTAAATAACGAGGTCAATATTTAGTCCAAAAACCTTCATTCTTTTTTACAGAAAGTAACCTTTTCTTCACACTCTGACAACTTTTTTACAATACTCGGGGGGTATTTTTCCCGCTGTTCTTGTACACAGTTCCATCAAACATCGAGATTTCAAGGGAGTGAATCATACACAAGTTCTCTATAGGATTCAAGTCAGTGGCCACTTTAAATCTGAAAATACCTGCCTACCTAACTAGATTTTTACTTTGACGTATGCTTAGAATCACTGTCGTCTTAAAATATCACCTAAACTTCTGTATATGGCACACAGTCTCATTAAGATAGTTTCGAAGAACAGTCTTGTACATTTCTTTGTTCACATTCTCTTCAGTTTTGTATATTGGCCCAACTCCGAACGTTATGAAATATCCCCACATTTAAAAATTACCTCCACCATGCATCACAGTCTGGATGAATTATTTGCCTACATTGATTCCCCCCCCTCTTGTATATATATATATATATATATATATATATATATATATATATATATATATATATATATATATATATATAAATATATGTATATATATATATATATATATATATATATATATATATATATATATATATATATATATATATATATATATATATATATATATATATATATATATATATATATATATATATATATATATATATATATATATATATGGTTACAGGGAAAGTCGTCCTAGATAATTAAGGACGTTATAGTTTAGGTCGTTTCTGACCGATTTGACTCTATGACATGATGTCCTAAACTTAACCGTTTTCGAGATATTGAAGTTTAAAGATTTTCTAAAAAAAAAAAAGTTTTTTTTTTCTTTTATATCGATTTTTTTTTTATTTATTGGAGGTTTTTTGGTTATTTTTAGTTAGTCTGTATGTCAAGTATCAAAAATCATCAAAAAAATTTGAACTAGTTACTAACAGTTTCAAATGGCGGCCTGTTAATCTTTCTAAATTACGAATTTTTACCAAGTGTTTCCTACTTTAAATCAATAAAGAGAAAAAAAAATGTATGGAAGTTATTCTGCAAATTATTTTAAAAACTTTTACGTCTTTGTAGCTATCAAAAAAGGTATAATACTAGGAGTTTAATAGAAAAACTGTACACAGAATGACACCTAAAGCGGGCTCGGGTAGCAACAAGGTAAATTTTTAGTTCTAGGTGAAAATACGAAAAATACACAAATAAAACAAAAAACCTTGCAATTTAATATTTTTATTAATTATAATTCATGTTCTATATGGTTGCCCCTATTTCTAACACAAATTCTCATTCTTTTTCTTAAATTACTTTTCACAACGCTGGTTGTGAGGTGCCGCCTCATTTCGTCAGCCGCATCAATTATTTTTTGTCTTAGGACATCCACGTTTTCGATAGGAGTCATCTGGTCGTATACGAGACTTTTCATGTGACCCCACACATAAAAATCCATCGGTGTTAGTTCTGGGCTTCTCGCCGCCAAGGTATGGGTCCACCTCTTCCAATGGGATAATTGTCATTGAACCATGCACGAACACTTCCTCTGTAGTGAGCTGGGCAGCCATCGTGTTGAAAGTACATGTTTTGTATCAAACCAATAGGTAGGTCTTCCATCAAATTAGGTAAATCGTTCCGCAAAAAAATTGTCGTATTCCTCGCCATTCAAATTATCTGGCAGGAAGAATGGCCCAACCAAATAATTTGAAATTATACCCATCCACACATTTAAGCTAAATCTTGTTTGTAATCCTTTCGTTCTTTTTTTGTTTGGGTTACCTTCCTCTTTAGAAGCCCAGTAGTGGGCATTGTGGTAGTTTGTAAGACCGTCTTTGTCGAATTTCGACTCGTAAGTCCATAGTATTTTCTTAAAAAAAGATCCATCTTCGGCATCGGTATTGAGCATAAATCTGCAGAATTCTAATCGTCGCAACGGATCCCCTTCTTCAATGACTTGCTCGGGCGTATAGTGGTAAGGGTGTTGCCCAACAGTATGCATTATAAACCATACCTTCCACTGCGAAATACCAAGCTGTTGTGCGACAACATTTGTAGATGTGGTTGGGTCCACCTCAAAGAGACGTCGTATTTCGTTTTCTTCGTCTTCGTCAAAGATACGTGGTCATCCCATGTCAGTCCGCCGTCTTTGTACGGAACCAGTTTCTCGTAGTCTTCGATAAGTTCCATCAAATACGCTAACATCAGGTACACGACGAGTAGGATATCGCAGTATGTATTCATCACGTGCACGCGACGACACTCCTTCGCAAAATCCATAACACATTAGGATGTCAGCATATTCCTCATTGGTATATGTTGCCATATTCACAAGCAGAGATCAAAATCCAGTTACGAGCCAATTCATACAGTCAGAAGATGAAACACAGATATTTTTGAAAAGCACGGTATAGTACATCTACCACGGACGAATCGCATGAGCAGACTAAAAATCATTCAATAATGTTTAGTGAACAGAAAATGTCACTCGCACAGAGAGTACCCCGACCGGAAAAAAATGCTTACCCAACCCTTTTTATTGTTTGAAGGTCCGGGTAGTAAACCGGTAATTGATAGTATCTAAATTCTATTATTATGTTACTCTACATTTGGGCCTATTGAAATCTCATTTTCTTAGAATTTTCAATAGATCCAGTAGATATTATACCGTTTTAGATAGCTAAAAAGACGTAAAAGTTTTTAAAATAATTTGCAGAATAACTTCGATACATTTTTTTTTCTCTTTATTGATTTAAAGTAGGAAACACTTTGTAAAAATTCGTAATTAGAAAACATTAACAAGCCGCCATTTGAAACTATTAGTAACTAGTTCAAATTTTTTTGATGATTTTTGATACTTGACATACAGACTAACTAAAAGTAGCCAAAAAAAATCGCACTCGAGAACCTCTAATAAAAAAAAATCGATATAAAAGCAAAAAAAACATGTTTTTTTTTAGAAAATCTTTAAACTTCAATATCTCGAAAACGGTTAAGTTTAGGACATCATGTCATAGAGTCAAATCGGTCAGAAACGACCTAAACTATAACGTCCTTAATTATCTAGGACGACTTTCCCTGTAACCCTATATATATATATATATATATATATATATATATATATATATATATATATATATATATATATATTTGTATGTTTATATTTATATATATATATATATATATATATATATATATATATATATATATATATTCATCCGTCCATATTTTTTTAATAAGAAGTGTTTTTCTTCTCAACTACACAAAATTTTCAGGAATTTAGTGTCAAGTTGTAAATCGAAGAAAAGGGATAGACAGCGCAAAATTATTAAAAACAGGCGGAAAAGCTCTAATTTTGATTACTGAAATATTCAAATTTCGTGCCCTCTTTAACCTCATCATGGAATAAATTTTTTCAATTGATTTAATTGATTCTTAAGAGGTTATGCCACCTTGAAATTTTCAAAAAATCGTTTTTTTTTTAGATTTATTATTTATACTTTTAAAAATAGGTCAAGCTTTACAGAACAGAATCGCAGATTGAAGGAAATATAAAAAAATTATAGACTTTTAGGAATTTTTGGCCATTTTTGTTAAATAGTACAAAGAATAATATACGCCAGTATTACATCATATATATTTTGGAACTCGTGTTTTCACATGCTTTCATTTGACACCCCACTTGAAGACCTAGTATTTTTTTTAAATTCCAATCAACCCCCAAACCTAACCCCTTAAGTCAAAATTTAACTTTCAGAATTATACTGCTCTGATTGAGATATATTCTCTGTGATATTGAGACTTTTACAATAATAATAAAAAAGGCTGGTAAGGTATTATGTTATAATTGTGGTATTTTCTTTAACAAGAAAACACGCTGCAAACTGAGAGAATTCTATTGCTTAGAAGAAATACAATGTCATTTTAAAAACAGACACGTCCAAATATTTAGGATACTCCGCTGTACTCTGGTTTTAAAGTGAACGAAATGTGTGATAGCGGTAAACATAAAAGAGAAGTAAAAAAGTCGGTTTTATTACTATAGTCTTAATAAATACTAGTCGCGTTTAGTGCTGTCCCTCGAGATAGAAAGATAGGACGAATGAGTGTATCTTTTAAAATAATAAAATAATAAAAAGAAACAGAGCGAAGCGAAATATGCCTGGAAATTACTTATCTCACATTAACTGCGGCCATTGCAAAGTTAGTTATTTTTAAAGTTTTCGTTTTTAATTGAATTTCTGGTCCGTAACTTGCGAAACTAGAACTTTGTATTAAATTTTCAGTATTATTGCATTTTTATTGTTTGTCAGATCTCTATAAGTTTATCGTAAAATTAATTAGGGAGATTTTGCAACGCTGATTTTGGTAGGCCACTGTCTTTACCTTTATTTGAAGCATGCGCTCACCGTTAGGAGCTTGCGCAGTAGTAAAGCGAAGAAATTAAATATAAAGGTGGGTACACACTAGGCGAACGCATACGGCCGCATGAGAGCGAACGGGTGCGGCCGTATCTGTGCGGTGTTCGTAGAAATTTGTTTCCTGTCCACATATAAACGAACGCATGTATACACCATCATTCGTTCATGTTCGCTGTTTGGTACTTGAAATGGCTTCACAAGATTGAACCACTCCATAATGATAAATTGATAATCAATATGAATTATTCTTAACAAGAAAAAACTCAAAAAACAAAAACACGTACACACTATAAACATGTTCAAACCATGCGGTCCGAATTTTTCTTTGAAGTACCGCCCTCCGAGCGAACCCGACCGCAGCCGAACGCATACGCTCGTCCGCCTTCGTTAGCACGTGCACACAAAGCAAACGCATGCGTTCGCTCTCATGCGGCCGTATGCGTTCGCCTAGTGTGTACCCACCTTAACGATTCAACTGTTATCGTAAGCATGCGCCCACCATTTGGAGATTGCGCAGTATTGGAACAAAATAAGAGAATCCTTTATAAAGGAGAACGATTTCCCTTATTTAGGAACTTATAAGAGCGGTTATTTGAGGTTTGTTATTCTTATACTAAGGCCTTTGACTCTGTGAAATGGACCCCACTCTGGTCAATTCTTCAAAAGATGGGTGTCCTCAATATTTCGTGACGATAATAAGGAACCGCTACGAGAATACCACAACAGCCGTCCGAGTCAACCAAACTACCTCTAAGACGTACAAGGCAGAAGCTGGCATGAGACATGGCTGCAATCTCTCCCCTATCCTATTTAATATATATATATATATATATATATATATATATATATATATATATATATATATATATATATATATACAGAATATTTAATGACAAAAGTCTTGGAAGAGTGGAAAGGGAGAATTTCGGTGGGAGGCAAAAAGATCAACAACTTAAGGTTCGCTGATGATACCCTCATAATAGCGGCTAGTGCTCCGGAACTTGAGATTGTTATAGCAAGGCTCACTCAAATCAGCAGGAAATATGGACTCGAAATAAACAAGACCAAAACCAAAATTATGATTACGGAGAGACCTACCAATAACCAACCACAGAAGCGAGTGTTAGCTGGGCGCGAAGTCGTCGAGAGCTTCGTATACCTAACAAAAATCTGGAAGGATTGCATAATAACGAAGACGACCAAATTACAACTCGTTAATGCGCTCATATTTCCCATTGCAATGTATGCAGCCACAACCTGGACAATAAAGCAAACTGACAGAACAAGAGTCGAAAGTCTCAAGATTTGTGTATACAGAAGAGTTCTTCGAATCTCCTAGATAGAGCGCCAGTGTTAGAGAAGACGAATATGAAAACTAGGCTACTCAAACCTTTAACCTAAGCCTACCTCACATATTTTAGTCACATCGCCAGAAAAAGAGACACCATGGAGAAACTGGTGTTCGAAGGAAAAGTTAGCGGCCGAAGATCAAGAGGCAGATCTCCTACAAGATAGATTGGCCAATCCTTGGTGGAAAAACTCTGCTGGCGAGCCAAATGGCCATAGACCGATAGATCTGGAAGGATCAAGTACAAAGAACCAGCTCATTAGTAGTCACCACGCCCTGCTAAGGGCAATAGGACAGAGGAGAAGGAGGATTCTTATCGCTTTTATGGTAGGGCCTGTTTTTTTCCTACTTAATTATACAACAGTTAATTAGTGTTCAGATTATGTTGGAATTTTGCAATCCTTGGCACAATAGCATTACAGTGTGTGTAGTTCTAATTTCGAATGAAATTTTATTTATCACACATTCATATTACCTCGGAGATATTGAAGGAAGTGTTAGAAACCAACTAGAGACAACTTTAATTTAGAAACTTGGGTTGACCCATCAAATACTAATAACCGGTGTCCTTAACCATGAAATGAATGAAATAAAATACCCTGAGTTTATAGAAGATGAATACTAACCTAACGTTGCAATTCCTTCGCGTTAATACTGTATATGCTTGAGATAACGATAAGGGCAAAGGCTTGTGAAAAATAAGCTTTGTAAAATCTCTCTATTGTTAATCCTCGAATGCTGTTTTTAACCACCAATCCGGAGATTTACACGGTCACCGTAAATCCACCGTTAGGTTCTTCCGACCTTAAACTACTTTCGACATCGAGTATCCTAGCAATCAGATATATATATATATATATATATATATATATATATATATATATATATATATATATATATATATATATGTATGTATATATTAGAATAGAGGCTTTCACGGATGTTGAAATGTAATACATTAAAATTCCTGGTTTCAATCCGTTCGTCTAACAATGAATTTGCACTTGCACCCAAAATATTTACCTTGATACTAGAAGATATCTTCAAGAGCCTTCACTGGGAAAATAAGGGACTTAACATATCCGGAAAGAGACTCAACAACTTAAGATTTGCTGATCGCACTTTTTACCGAAAATAAAATCGAATTGAAAGAAATGCTCCAAGAATTACAAACTGAAGTAAAAAAAGTCGGTTTAAAGATGAACATCACAAAAACCAAATTCATGACGAACGAACAAACAACCATTTATGATGTAATATTCATACACGGACAACAAGTGGAAAGGGTGTATTCATATGTATATTTGAGACAGAGAGGCGCCTAGGCCGCGCAAGATTTCGCACTACAAGTCTGCTAAATGGAAAGATCTCATGGAATATTTTCGAACTGTCCCGTTTGTTTTCGATCCGACAGCCCATCTAACTGCGCCAGGGAAGTCTCTGATGTTATTTTGGCTGGTATGGAAGCTTACATCATTTTTTCGAAGAAATGCCCCTCCAATGGCAAGCCTTGGTTTGACCAAAAATGCAAAGAAGCTGTTGCTTCTAAACATTTTGCCCACCGACAATGGCGTGAAAATCCTAACACCATTAATCGTAATACCTTTGTTCGTGCCCGGATCAGATGCAAAGGAATTATCGACGAAACCAAGGAGGCAAATAATCAACGAATTAGAAACAAACACCTGTTGAGAAAGCTAACTTATTGGTTGAACTCTTTACTTCACATTCTACTGTCGATTTCCAAGGAAAAACACCACCTAGTATTCCCATATTGCAGTCAAGGATGCCCGATGTTGTCGTCAGACAGCGTATCATAAAGCGTATTTTAATGGAGCTAGACACCAAAAAGGCTTCTGGCGCTGACGGAATACCTGCCATAGTTCTCAAAAACTGAGCGAAGGAACTAACACCAGTTTTCTGTAAACTTTTCAACCTATCCTACAGAAAAGGAATATTTCCTTACTGATGGAAATGTGCCACAGTCCAGCCGATACCTAAAAAAGGCAAGAAGACCTGGCCAAATAACTACCGACCATTCGCACTGCTTTCAATAATATCGAAAGTCATAGAAAAGTTTATCAATCAGCATCTTCTAAAATATCTTGAACGATTCAACATTATTAACGATCACCAATATGGCTTTCGTAAACATAGATCAACAGGAGATCTTCTGACTTATGTAACACATGTTTGGAACAACGCAATTGAACACTTTGGAGAATCTCAAGCGGTTGCTCTTGACATATCTAAGGCATTCGACCGTATTTGGCACGATGGACTGTTGGCTAAGCTACGCTCTTGTGGTATGTCTGAAAAGTTCTGTTTGTGGCTATCACGTTTCCTCAGAGAGCGTTCTTTACGAGTGACGGTCGACGGATTTCTCTCTAACACCTTCACTATCAACGCCGGTGTACCCCAAGGCTCCATACTGTCTCCTACTCTCTTTCTCATTTACATTTACGATTTGACTGGGAATCCAATCTACAGCTTTGCAGATGACAGTACGCTTATCTCTTCATTCACTTTGAACGCTCGGACATCGGCTACTCAGACGAATATCCGCAGACAGCAGGAGGTCGTCCAACTTAACAAAGACCTGGAAGAAATTCTATCTTGAGGTGACAGTAACCAAGTGGAATTTAAAGCTACAAAAACCCAGGCGGCAGTTTTTTCTAAAAAAGTTAACGTTGCTGAACCCGACATAGTTATGTCGGGGAACTCCATTCCCCTAGCATCGTCACTCAATTTGTTGGGCGTTAATTTCGGAGCAAATATGTCCTGGCATGAACATGTTGCAGGCATAGCAAGGAGAGCTTCTCAAAAGTTGGGAATATTATTTCGAACCAGAAAGCTTTACACTCCACAACAACTGTTAATTCTTTACTAAGCTCAAATTCGACCAACTATGAAATACTGCTTCCATGTTTGGGGCTCCGCTCCCAAACATACACTGCATTTGTTGGATTCTGTTCAGAGAAGAGCTGTTCATCTGCCCGCTTAATTCCTCCCAAAGCGCTGCATGTTAGAAATACACGTCACATCCGTATAAGGTTCAGCTTGTTACTCCGCGTACAACTATTGTGTGTGCGCTGAGGGCGCTGAAAATAGAGACAGTGCCTGCGGCACTCATACTCCGTTATGTAGTTTTTTGGAGTTGCGACGGAAAGTAAAAGAGATATTTAGAGAGATTTTTCAAAAAACAGTTGAGACTTTTTCATTGTTTGAAGGCATGACTTGGTGAGAAGGCAAGTGTTGGTGTGTGTGAGTATGTGTGTGTAACTACGGTTGTTGTATGATCACGGGGGCATTGACGTTTCTCTAGCGGGTTATATTGAAATCGGGATTAATGGGGAAAAGGTTGTTTTGGAAAATAGGATTGGGCATGTCGGGAAGTTTTGCGTAAAAAGTCCGATGTCGTTTGTCTATAAATTCGTCTATACGTTCGATTTTTAAGTCCTTGTGTATGTCCGTACCCCTTATGTACCAAGCGGCGTTCGTTATTCGTCGAAGTATTTTGTTTTGGCACATCTGGAATCGTTTTTTATTTGTCTTTGTTGTATGGCACCAGGCGTTGCTGCCATACAACATGATCGGTCTGATCGTTTGTTTGTAAAGTAGCGTTTTGTTTTTTTTAAGTTCAGTTTGCTTTTTCTGTTTGGTAGGGGATATAGTTTGTTGTAGAGTCTGTTTGTCTTGTGTATTTTGTCTGTGATATGTTGATTCCAGCACAGTTTTTTGTCGAAGGTGATCCCCAAATATTTTAGGGTGTCCCCCAAACTATTTGGCGATCTTGTACTGTGACTAGATTTGGTCGACGTCGTTTGTTTGTGAAGAGTATCGCTTGTGTTTTTTCTTGATTAGCTTTGATCTTCCAAAGCGTCATCCAGTCTTGTATTGCGTCTGTTTGTCTTTGAAGATGTATTTTTAATCGTCTTTGGTTTCTGTCTGTGGCATATATTGCAGTATCGTCTGCATATATTGAAAGGGATGTGTGGGGGGTTTTTGGAATGTCAGCTGTGTATATGTTATATAAGACGGGAGCTAGGGGCGGTACACCTGCATTGATACTTCTTATTTGAGAAAGAGACTGATCGGCTTTAGCAAAAAATTTTCGGTTTCTAAGATAAGAACCGATGAATTTTATGAAATTAAGATTTATATGGCAAATGTGGTTCCGCGTACAACGCTTTTCAAGCAGTCTTTTATATGGAGAACATCATCCCTTTGGAATAATTTGCCCAGGGCTGTGTTTCCCACCGAGTACAATTTACAGAGATTCAAGAACAACGTGAATTGCTTTTTCCGCACACATGTCGCTCCTGGAGCGCTTTAGGGACTTCCCTGCAGCACGTGTGCTAAACCCATAAAAAAAAATGCTATAAACATGTATAAACTTTGGACTTCGTGTAATTACCAGGAAAATTATTTTCATGATTTACACACAAAAAATTCTTAGTTTTTAAATTAATTTTCTTTCGGAAAATAATATTTTTAGGCCTATCCCAAGCTTATAGAATTCAAAATTCAAAAGGAAAGTTAATTGGGCCGTGCAATTAGTAAAAGGCAGCTTAAATAGGCTATAGTCGTAAATGTTTGCGAACAAAATTGAGAGCATAAATACCGAAGTTTATTTCAGGGGTTACATATACCTCGAATTTTCAAAAATTCGATTTTTTGTACGGATTTTTTTCTCTATACTTCTATAGAGCAGAATTAAAGCAGAAATTGAAGCAATATGAAGACAAAACACAAATACATCCCTACAAGTATTAACAGATAATTTAACAACATCGATAAAAGAAGTAGCAAATGCAGTGGCCAAAAGGGAACCAAATTAAACGGATAGACTTAGTGCAGAAACAAGAGAATTAATAGATCGGAGAAATAAATTATCACGTAAAGACAATAGCTTAGAGGAATTCAGAAGAGTCTCTAAAGAAACAAGAAGGTTAATCAGAAGAGATATGCAGAAAGCTTACGAAACTGAGGTACAAAAAGCAATGGAACATAACAAGAATCTAAGATGTATAAGAAGTGGAGGAAGAAAACAAATCATCAGTCTAAGGGATAAGGAAGGAATAGAAACTAGAGAGAGACAGGAAATAATAACAATTAAAGAAACTTTTTATAAAGATATATATACACTTCCCAACTTGACGAGGATCCGGAATATAGAATAACGACAGGGAATATAATGAATGCCGGATCAGAAGATATGCCTGATATCGAAAAAGATGAAACCATATTGGCCTTATCGAGTAAGGAAAACTACAAAGCACCAAGGGAGGATGATATAACAGTGGAGATGCTAAAAGAAGGAGGAGACGAACTTCTGTCTAGAATGTGCCAATTATTTAACGAGTGCTTGAGAACTGAAGGACTACCAGATGCGTGAAATAATGCGATAGTTTGGAGAATTAGACCTATGAGTTTACTTTCACAGGTGTATAAGCTCTTTTCCAAAATTATAACAAACGGAGATTCTTGAAAAATAGATGACTACCAGCCTGTAGAGCAGGCGGCGTTTAGGAAAAATTTTTAGCACCTGTGACCATCTTTTAAACGACCATGTTAATAAAAAAGTCAGTTGAATAGAACTTGGACATCTGTTTGGCTTTTGTCGATTTCAATAAAGCATATGATATCATCGAACATTGGGCAATTATAAATAGTTGAATGAATTGACCACAAATATATAAAAATAATAAAGAATCTATATGAAAAGGCAACATCAAGTATTAAACTGCACACAGATACAGAAAAAATTAATATTTTCAGAGGAATTAGACAAGGAGGCGTCATTTCACACAAAATTATTCCATTCAACATTAGAAGAGGTATTCAAACATCTACAATGGCAAAATAAGGGTACTGAAATAAACGGAAGCAGACTGAGTAACTTAAGATTCGCCGAAGATGAAGTCATCATAGCCGAAAATCCAGGTAATTTGCAACATATGTTACAAGAATTAGAACAGAAATTAAGTAAAGTTGGTCTAAAAATGAATCTAAACAAGACCAAAAGTGTAACAGAGACTCACACATAATAATTAAGAACTACCAAATTGAAAATGTCGAAAAATACATTTACCTGGGTAACCAAATACAACTGGAAAAAGAAAACCAAACAAATGAAATCCATAGAAGGAGACGACTGGCATGGTCTTCATTCGGAAAATTATCACATATACTTAAAAATAAAAACATTGCCTTAAAGCTTAGATCGAAAGTAGTCGATCAATGTGTTCTTCCAATGCTTACGTACGGATGTCAGACTTGGACTTGGACAAAGCAAACCCTAAAAAGAATAGCAGTTACAGAAAGGGCTATGGAGAGGCAAATGATTGGCATATTTTTGAAAAACAGGAGGACCAATGAATCGATTAGATGAACAACAGGAATGACAGATGCTGTTGAAACGATCACCACTTTAAAGTGGAACTATGCAGGACGTATCGCGAGATGCACCGACTCAAGATGAAACCACATCATCCTTTATTGGCGACCGTATACCGGGAAAAGAAAAAGGAGACGTCCACCAACACGCTGGACAATTGATCTAAAGTTGACTACCGGGCTGAACTGGATCAGAGAAGCGCAAAATAGAACCCAATGGGATAGAATGAGGGACGCCTATGTTCACCATTGATATGGGCCTTTGAGATTGAGATACTTCTAAGAATTATTCAAAAAAAAAAGTTAAGAAAATTCCATTCCATTACAAAGTTATAGCATTAACCGTGAGCTGGCATCAGATTGGGACCGCTACCTGACTGAATGACGCGCCTCGGAGTGGCTGTATTTCAGATTTCTTTTATCAAGCGATTTCTTTTGAAAATACAGCAGTTAGAATTTTGCGTCCATTAGTGGAGTTTACCAAGTTGCAAGAGGAGGAAAGCATACAGTACGAAGCTGGAATGGGAGACTAGCCGTAAGTTCCTTTTTATCTACCCGAAACTTTAAACGTTGTTTTCAGACACTGTCTGCAATATTACTCAATTTTTAATATTTTTTAACTTTTTTTTTAAATCTTAGTAATTACTTTTTCTACAAAATATCGAGAGGTTTTGTTAATTTTCCTAATAAATAATGTTTTATAAATAAAGCTAGTTTACAAAAAAATACTTATTTTTGTTCATCGAACACAACATATATTTTTTAAATAAGCTAAGTAGGCTAGTTAATAAAGTATTTTTGTTTTCCGCTAACAGTCATAATTCTCAGATTAAACTATTTCTGTTTCTCATCTACGTGCAGTAGTTGTAATGATTTCTTTGTTTGATTCTGTAAACAACGAAGCGAAGCAAATACGAAAGATTATTCTAAAATGTGGTCTAGAATGTGTAAAATTAATTCAAACCGTTTTTGCTACGTTTGTGGCAAAATTGTTTAGTTAAATCGAGAGTAATCTCACATCAAAATAAATACTTGGCTTCTCATGTGGTTTGCTCAAACTGTAGACTGGTCCTCAACTACTGGTATTCAGATAAAAACAGATCTTTGCACTTTGGTAAACCAACGATCTGGAGAGAGCCAACTAACCACGCAACCGACTGTTACTTTTGCTTGACTAAAACTTTTAGGTTCAACTCGAGAAACAAATATAAAATAGTATATGTCAGTGTCTAAGCCTGTGCCTCATTCAAAGGATTTGCCAGTTCCTACACGACCCGGCAGAAGTGACCAAACCCGAAATGTCACAGCTACATCGAGCAGTATGCTACTGCACCAGAGTAGTGACAGTGAGCAGTCCAGCTCGGATAACTTTATCGGCGATGAAGACAGTCCAAATTTGATAACTCAGTCTAAACACAACGATCTTATAAAAGATTTGCAGTTGTCTAAGTCTAGAAGTGAATTACTTGCCTCAAGGTCGCAGCAGTGGAAGTTGCTTGATCCTGACACAAGAGTTAGTATTTATCGCTCCAGGAGTAAGACTTATGCTGCTTTTTTTACAAAAGAAAATTACTTTTGTTATTGTCATAATGTTAATGGACTGTTCGAAGAAATGAAGCAACCATACAACCCAGAAGAATGGCGCGTTTTTATCGATTCCTCGAAGACAAGCCACAAAGCTGTTCTTTTGCTCAACGGAAATAAAAAGCCTTTTATTCAAATAAGTCATGCAATCAATTGTAAAGAAACCTATGAAATAATGTCCATATTAATTAAGTTGATCAAATATGAATGTCAAAATTGGTATATCTGTGGTGACCTAAAAGTAATCGGTATGCTTTTGTAAGGCGGCTACAGAAAATATTGTTGCTTCTAGTGCTTATGGGACTCGAGGGCAAAGAAGAATCACTATAAAAAGAAATTTTGGCCTATTAGAATATGTTCCATGTAAAATGAACATTAAAAATACATGTTTGGATAACCCAAAAAAAAGTTATATTACCACCGCTTCACATTAAGTTAGGCTTAATGAAAAATTTTGTCAAAGCTTTGAATAAGACAGGGCTAGCGTTTCTGTACTTATGCAGTGTATTCACGAATCTTTCTGAGGCTAAACTAAAAGGAGGAATATTTATAGGTCCTCAAATCAGAAAAATTTTGGATAATAAAACATTTGGGAGGCATTTGATGGACGTTAAAAAGGCTACCTGGAATTCCTTTAAAGTTGTCCTTCGAGATTTTTTAGGTAATAGAAAAAATGACAATTATCAAGATATCGTTGCAAATTTATTGCAGAATTACGAACTGATGGATGTGAACATGTCCTTCAAAATTCATTTTTTGCATTCCTGTCTGGATTTTTTTTCCGGAAAACCTCGGAAGTATTATCAAGGTTTTTGGAACCAGAACAGTCTAGGAGACTACTGTTGGTCTGTTGTGAGAGATATAGATACAAGTATTTACAAAAAAAAGAGCTAAAACTTATCGCTTTTAATTGTTTGTTCGTACCTTAAATGTTATTTTTTTATGTAAAATATTTGTTACTAAATATTTTTATTAAAAGTTTGCCGACCTGAATATTTTTAAATATTTTTTTCTAAGTTGAGGACACTTAAAATAAACAAAACATATATGTTTTATATTATGAACAAAAATCTTGTAAACTAGTGTAAATAAACATTTTTTTTTTTTTTCGAAAATGGCATACTAAAGTTTGAAGCACCGTAATTTTTTTATTTTCAAAAAAAAAAAAACCTTCAACAATTTTTAACTACTACATTATTTTACAAGATTAATGTTTATTTTTGCAGACTGGGTTATACTGCAGACAAGGAAGCGCCATAGTTTTCATCAGTGGTCCATTTAGTCCGTTAAAAAATAATGTTAACATTTAAAACATATTTAAAAAAAAAATCTTATAATTTAATGTACAATGTGTATTATTCACTTAACTTTTAAAATATGTTTTTAAATATACATACTTTTTACTGCGCCCCGGTATATGTAACCCCTTAAAATGACAAAATCTTTGATTAGGGATACAAGGCAACAAATGCCATAGGTCAGAATTCAGTCTGACAACGACATAATAGTCACGGATATTCAGGATAAAGTCGATCATTTTGATAAACATTTCTTTGAACAATTTAGTGAAAATCCACTGGGAATTGGAAAAAGATGTAATCATTGCTATAACAATTCCAATACGTCTGTAAAATTAATTGTGATGAGATAATCGACCAAACATTTTCACAAAGTGAAGTCTGAACGAATTCCATGTTTCATTACTTCTCGAAGTCCTTGTTTGACCTGTTCGAGATATACTTAACGCAATTTGGAGGCACACTTATCCTCTACCGGAGATTGTTTAAGCTACAGCTATCTCGTGGCAGAGTAATTCGTGGTAAGGACAAAAACAAACTTTGCCAACAATCACTGCGAGGGGAGCGCAATCTCTAAAAGTCAGTCAACCTACCTATCCCTGACAGAGAGCACATCTGCTATTTTATTGACTTTATTCAATGTATGTTAAAAGTTGACTGAGTTACACGAAAGCTTGTCAATTGAAGTCAGACGCAACTGCCGAAATATAAGAACTCGCTCATTGTTTCAAGAATAAAGCAGATGATGGATTCTTCCTATTTTATCACCAGAAATAAGATTTGAACTAATAGTTTTAGTATTCTGTACGGAACACTTATAAGATCACTGTGGTGTCGGTCAGTCTGTCTGTCACACCCGATTTTCTCCGAAACTATTTGACATAGAAAGTTGAAATTTGGCATATATATATATATATATATATATATATATATATATATATATATATATATATATATATAGGAATTAATAGCTCAATCAAAGCTATGTAATTTTGACAGTTAAATTTTGTCTTAAGAAGTTAGTTTTGGGGGTGAACTCGGAAATGAGAAATTTTTTTTTTGTATGTTCATCTAATGGGATATCAAATAAAAGCTTATGAAAATACGAATTCAAAAATATATGTGATCTAATACTCGTCTAAACTTTTCTTTATGTTGTTTTTAAGAAATAGCCAAAAATCGTTGTCCTTCCCATCCCATATCTAAGAGTACTGATCAGCAAATTTCGAAACAATTCTGGAATATTCTCCATAAAGTGCAGATTTAGAGAAAATTATCACAAGTGTATTTCGCTTGATAATTTATCTGGTATTAAAAAAAAAACTATTTGACTTGATAATATGGTGGAAATTTTCTTCGTAGAAAGTTGTGAATTTAACCGGGACTAAGAGCTACGAAATATCAATATGTATTCGGTGCAAACAGTAATATACTCATATACTTTTCAGTACATTACTGCTTTAGCATTTAACCAGTCACAGATAAAATAAATTTCCATGATGATTAATGACCAACGGATAGGTACCGAGACAAAATAATTTTATTTTATTTGTTTATAATTAAACGAATATTTAGGTAGTAATCATTTGTTTTCAACTTTTGCTACAAGGATGTCTCGCTTTTTATATATTCTTGATAATTCTTATATTGAAGAAGAATGTGTGACTGAATTTCATAGAATACTTCAGCAATCACGGTACGGAACCCTAACTGTACAACTTCTTCGACTTGCACTTGGTCGGTTTTTATTAGTGTTTTGTACTAGCACTTGGCCTGTTTTTTTTTTTTTTGACGTTAAAATTGAAAACTTGTAACCAATTTAAATACTTTTTTGTACATTTTTCTTAAGAATCATTATTTTACCTTTGATATTGTGTTAGTTATAGGAAAAGTATACTTATTTAGCAAATTGTTTCGAATTTAATAGATTAAATATTGAATTTCGGATTTCAGTGAATTAGAACTGAAATCAACAGTTCTACTAAAAAAAAAATAGATCTGGCGACGCCGAAACGCCAAATAATTGTAATAATAGTTCAACTTTTATCATAAATAAAATTATATGGTCCCTGTAAAATATTTAATGGATAAAAACATCCCTTTACGAAATGGCAGGTGACCCACTAACCTACTTAAATACAACCCTTCCCCATACCCTAAATCCATATATAAGTATAACGCATAACCTAAAAAATGTTCTATAATTTTAGTTCTTAAATTTTTAACGGTCCTCAAGCGTTTTAGGCCCTGTAATTTGTCTTCGATCATAGTAATTTGACTTAACGATTATATAACAGATAAGTGTAACAAAACCCATTAGTAATCATCAATATTGCTATTAAAAGCATAAACCCTTTTTAGTTGCCTAAGCGCAAGTAATTTTATGCCTAAGTGGTATAAAATTAAACCGAAATGTTATTAATATCATTAGTTCTGAAGTGAATTTTAATGCTACTAGAAAAAAAATTACGGCATTTACAAAAAAAAAAATGAATAAATCAGTTTAATAAACTGTTATTTTTATCCTTCTTAGACGTAAATTACCATTATTTTTAACTGAGTAAATATAATTAGCAAAAAAAATTGTCGTTGTAGTCATTCCTAGCGAAAAATAACCGATTAAGTGCAAGTCGGACTTGCGAAATTAATGTTCCGTATGTATCATTTTATAACAAAAATTTTTGTTATAAAATGATGAATACCTTCACAAAACACACCCCAAATAAGTTTTCAACTAAGTTTTTTTTTCCGATCTTTACTGAAAACTGATTTTAGGTTTTTTCATATACCAGATAAATTACACAGGGCAACAAAAAAATATTTTTGTTTTGGTGCCTGGGATTTTAGAGCTGATTTTAACTATATTTGGGACGCTAAATCTATACATGCAATCCGTTTTTCTCTATCAGCTCTACTTTTTTAGATACATCAACTTATCTATCAATGTGGTTTTTATTCAGTATATTCATTTATGAGAGTTCTAAAATTATTATATATTCATTAATGTAGGTACAATGGTTTTATTGTCAGTCTGTAATTGAGTAAATTCCAGGTAAATCTATAAATAGTGGAACCATTGCCTATCAGGTACCTGAACTGACCCTTTTAATCACCTAACTCGGGTAAGTCTCGTCAGTTTGTGCGTTCTTACTAATGAGAGTAGATCGAATTCGGCGTGTTATTTTATGTTAAGAAAAGAATGTTTTTGTGTTATTGAACAGAATTAAAATGAGTTCAGGTTCCAGTTCAAGAAGAAGTTGTGTGAATCAACCTGATGTGTTTTGCTATATATACGGAGAATACATGTTTCAACAAAACAGACAAACTATTACTGACTTTGTAAAGCGAGCGTATCTTGGATACTTTGGAGTTAAGCTTGGTGATCAGGACAAAACGTGGGCCCCGCATCTCGTATGTAAAACTTGTACAGAGCATTTACGGCAGTGGACTACCGGGAAAAGAAAATGTCTAAAATTCGGCGTACCAATGGTTTGGAGAGAACCAAAAAACCACTTCAATGATTGTTATTTCTGTTTAGTAAATACTAATGGAATCAATCGAAATAACCGCAGTAAGTGGACTTATCCCAATTTAGACTCAGCAATACGCCCTATCCCCCACTCAGATGAAATACCGATTCCAACATTTCATCAGCTACCACATATCTCTGATGACGAATATTTTCCCTCTGATCGCTCTTCTGATGCTAATAAAAGTTCTGATGCTAATGAAACTAACAGTGACTATGAGGGGACGTCATCAGTTCTTCAACGCTTCAATCAAAATGAATTAAATGATCTCACCAGGGATCTCAATTTATCGAAAAAAGCTTCTGAAGTACTGGCTTCTAGGTTGAACGACAAAAATTTACTGGAACAAGGAACCAAAATTACCTTTTACCGTACAAGAGAAAAAGATCTGCTACCATTGTTTTCTCAAGAAGACAATCTTGTATTTTGTCACGAAATTAGGGGACTCATGAAAGAAATGGTACTTTCTGAATATATTCCAGATGATTGGCGCCTATTTATTGACAGTTCAAAGCGAAGTTTAAAATGTGTCCTTCTACATAATGGGAATAAATATGGTTCAATACCACTAGCTCACTCAATGAAACTGAAAGAAGAATATAATACCATAGCTTTGGTCTTGCAGAAGATAAAGTATTACGAACATCAATGGATGATTTGTGTAGACTTAAAAATGGTAAACTTTCTTCTTGGGCAGCAAAGTGGTTACACGAAATATCCGTGTTTCTTGTGCCTCTGGGATAGTAGGGACAAAACACACCACTGGGTTAGAAAAGATTGGCCTCAGAGAGAAAACATGGACGTTGGGGAAAAGAATGTCATTAACGACGCTTTGGTTGAAAGAGAAAAAATCATACTTCCTCCGTTACATATAAAGTTGGGCTTAATGAAGCAATTTGCAAAGGCTCTTGATAAGAATGGGTCTTGTTTTGCATATATAGGGGTAAAAATGCATCAGTTGAGCACAGAAAAACTCAAAGCAGGGATATTTGACGGCCCACAAATAAGACAATTAATTAAGGATCCTGCCTTCATAAATTCAATGAATCAAGTTGAACGAGAAGCTTGGACATCATTTGTCGCAGTTGTAGAAAATTTTCTAGGCAAACAAAAAGCTCAAAACTATGTTGAAATGGTTAACAAGATGCTTAATAGTTTCAAATCCTTAGGGTGCAATATGAGTATTAAAATACACGATTTACACAGCCACTTAGACCGTTTTCCAGAAAATTTAGGAGACGAGTGAGCAACAAGGTGAAAGATTTCACCAAGATATTAAAGTTATGGAGGACCGCTACCAAGGAAGATGGGACATGCACATGATGGCAGATTACTGCTGGAGTTTAAAAAGGGACTGTTTAAAAAAACATTCAAGAATGTCGCGGAAAAGAAGCTTTCCAAGTGTTGAGTGACTATTTCATTTCTTCAATGTTTTTTTTTTTTGTTTGTAAGTACGACATAATATTGTATTTTGTATAACTAAAATAAAAATTTCGTATCTACTTTTGTTTACTACACTTACGGATTTGAGTTACAATAATGTAACTTATATTTCTCTAAAATTGTATATCTTAAAAATTTGAGCTCCTAGGTACAAATAAATACGTTATTTGAATTCAGGACATCAAATTGATATAGAATCAGCTCAAAAAACCTCGACACCAAAACAGCTGTTCCCCTGTGTTATCATTAGAATGGTGAAATTAAATAAATAAGTACAATTAATTAACTCTATAGTGGCGGATTGATAACAGACAATAGTCTGCGTTAATATACAATAACCTCAAATAGTAATAGAATAGGTAATCATTTGAGTGATGTTAAACAGGCAGCTTATACACAGATAGTAGTGGTACTAAATTCTTTATTATTAA
This sequence comes from Pachyrhynchus sulphureomaculatus, assembly GCA_019049505.1. Lineage (NCBI taxonomy): Eukaryota > Metazoa > Arthropoda > Insecta > Coleoptera > Curculionidae > Pachyrhynchus > Pachyrhynchus sulphureomaculatus. Next base: position 153,202,502 of record CM032455.1, on the reverse strand, counting down.
CATTTTAGCCAGAAGCTTGACTCTGTTATTATAATATCCGTTATTACACGGATTGACTTAACTGTAAAGTTATGTTATTGACCTAGGTACTGGACTATTCTCTGCATCATGCGAATGAATCTGTGAGCAGTAGTTGTCTTCATAGCTCTCCTGCTGTTTTCTCTTTTTTGTATCGCCTTTCCTGAGTTGAGTTGCTCTGGTTGTCTTTTAGAAACTACTAGCGATCATTCTGGTCTAAATTACTTTATTTATAGCAGATCTAAACAATTCTACACTACTTTTCCCTGTCCATTTCTAAGGTTGTGCAGCCAAGAGATTCGACGTCTTCCAGGAGGTCTTTTCCCCTTAACTTTTCCCTGCCGAATCAGTTGGAGGAGATGATACTTGTCGTTTCTCATAACGTAGCCAAAGTATAATAGTTTCCGTTTTTTCACCGTATGTACGATCTCCATTGCCTTGTTCATCCGTTGTAGCATGGTATCGTTGGCAACGTGATGTATCCAAGAAACTCGTAGTATACGGTGATAACACCACATGTCAAACGCTTGGAGCTTCTTTGTTGTTGTTTCGGATAATGTCCACGCTTCAACGCCATACAGTAGAACAAAGAATACATAACACCTTATAACCCGCATTCAAATCTTTATTTATGTTGAGATGCATACTACATAGGACCCTTTTTAAGCGAAAAAAAGCTGATCTTACTTTCTCTATACGAACTAATATTTCTTTTGCATAGTCCCATTCCTCATTAAGATTACAGCCCAAGTACGTAAACTGATTTATCCGTTGTATTGGTTTGCCGTTGATGTTAAAGTTGGCACTCAGTTTGGGGTTTTTACTTACTACCATAACCCTGGTATTAGACACATTCAAACTCATACCATACTCTTCTCATTGATCTTGTATTCGAGTTATCAGCCTTTGAAGTCCATCTGCAGTGTCAGCCAATACAGTGGTATCTCAAGTTGATAATGATATGCCCATTAACAACCACACCATCCTCGCAACCACTCAAGTCTTCAGTGAAAAGCTGTTCGGAGTACACGTTAAAGAGCAACGGGGACAGAACGCACCCTTGTCTAACCCCTATCTGTATACTGATCTCTTCAGATCGTTCGTTATTTGAATTCAGGACATCAAATTGATATAGAATCAGCTCAAAAAACCTCGACACCAAAACAGCTGTTCCCCTGTGTTATTAAAGGTAATACATTCGTGATAATTTTCGTTCAATCTACACCCTGTGGAGAATATTCCAGAATTTTTTCAAACTTTGTTGATCAGTACTTTTCGGGATAACAGCGGGACATCGATTTTTCGCAATTTTTAAAAAATATTACAAAGAAAAGTATGCGTAAGTATCGCATTGTATATATTTTTGAACTCGCGTTTTTCATTTAACACCCCACTAGACGACTTGGTAGATATTTTTTTCTCACTTTCGATTTCACCCTCACTGCTCTAATGAGGCCATCAATTCCTATATTAGTGCCAAAGTTCAACTTTCTTGGTCAAATAGTTTCAGAGAAAATCGGGTGTGACAGACGGACAGACAGACACCGGGGTGATCTTATAAGTGTTCCGTACGGAACACTAAAAAAATAAACGCAATTTGTGTTGGTTTTACAATTTTGCTAAATTTTGTGTTTGTATATTGTATTTTGTGTATTAAGTATTAATTAGATATTTCTTTTGCACGTTACAGAGCTGTAGGTATAATTTTTTTCGTTTTTGCATATGTCGTGTGAAATAAGTGTTTCGCTGATCATCTTGCCGGCTTCTTCAGAGCTTGTTTCTGTAACTGACTTCTTCGGAATCTAGTACGAGAATGATTTAATTCCGTTTGAGGACACCTTTTATATTAGGGAACTTTGGAAGGCCGGGTTTATGAATAATTTGTGCTCAGATTGGTGAGAGTAAAGACCAGTATCACGATTAAGGTTGTTGGGATTTTTTGATATTTCGATAGTCACTCGAATTTATCTAGAATAGAAAAAGGAATTTATTGCAAGAGTTTTTGATTGGTCTAGGAGAATTTAAGGTCCTGTGTCATGATGGTGTACATATTTTTCTGCGAATTAAAGAACATCAAACGGCAGTACATCTTCGTAACATTTGCGCTTCAGTATTTACAAAACACCAGCATGAAACACATGTCAAATAGTTTTGAAAAAAATCGGGTGTGGCAGACAGACGGACAGACACCGAAGTGATCTTATAAGTGTACGGAACACACATTCCGCGGCTGCTAGAAATAATAAAAGTCAGTGTCGTTTGTGAAGAAGTGAATCATTTTAACGATACTAAAAATGTCGACGACTTGCCAAAACGTGGCTCGGTAGGCAAAGTCACTCCGGAAGTCGAAAAACGAATCATGTCTTTCTTTCACGGGACCCGAAATTGACGCTGCGTCAAGGAGCGGCAAAATTAAGAAAATCGGGTTTGAATGTGTCCCTTGAGACTATTCGGCAACATCTTCGTGCTCTTGATGTCAAATTCCGAAGCACGTTGAAGAAACCTTTGCTGGCCGATAACCACGACGCAAAGCGGCTTATTTGAGCTCATGATAAGATACTAGAGTGGCCCTCACAATGGACGGACGCCAACCCTTATGAAATCGTTTGATGTCAAAGAAAAAGTTCTGGTGACTTTGACTCAGTTGTCTCGCGAGATTCGAAAAATTTCGAGATCATTGCCGCGTGAGTATGCAGAAAATCTCGTCGACTGCGTGCCTCGAAGATACAAGGCGATTACTTATGCAGGTCTTTGCATACATTGGTGGCAAAAAATTTTCTCGAAACACGTTTTTTCAAGAATACGAGCGGTCATGTTCTTATGTAACTCTGTAACGTGTGGAAGTCTCCTATCAAAAGAAATATGTAATTAATACTTAAGACACAAAATACAATATGCAAACACACAAAATTTAGCAAAATTGTTAAACCAACACAAATCGCGCTCGTTTTTCTTTTATTTACTCATAATTTCAGGCCAATTTAATTGCCTACAAGTATACTATTGTCTGTCCGTTAGTGAGCTTATCCCTCGAGAACCACTTATCCGATTTACGTGATTTTTTAAATTCATACATATGTTCTCTGACCAAGTTATATAATAACAATAATAATAATAATCTATATAATATATATAAAACGCAACGTCTCTCTGTCTGTCTGGCTGTTAGTGTGCTTAACATTCGAGAACCACTCATCCGATTTACGTGATTTTTTTAAAATTCTTAATTTAATCTATGTCAAAAAAATCTATAATATATATAAAACGTAACGTCTCTCTGTCTGTCTGTCTATCCATTACTGCGCTTAGCACTCAAGAACCACTTATCCGATTTACGTGTTTTTTAAATAAAATACAAAGGGAATAAACAGAGACAAAATGCTAATATCTAGGAAAAAAGATGGAAGTTTAGCAGTAAGCTTCGCAGAAAGACTGAATAGATGGGGGGAATACTTTAAAGAAACACTAAATGGAGATGAAAATGAGTTGAATGAGAAATAGGAAGCAAAATTAACTGAAGGGCAGGAGGGGACAAATAAACCCTGCAAAGAAGAAATAAGAGAAATACTCAGAACCCAAAAAAAAAAAAATAAGGCCCCGGGTGGAAATTGTAGAACTGATAAAATATGCCGGTTGGTGCAAGAAATATGGGAAACAGAAAAGATGCCAGTGAGCTAGAGAGAGTCGCTCATTTGTCCAATATACAAAAAAAAGAGAAAAAACTATATGTGATAATTATAGACCAATAGCCTTACTGGATGTCCTGTACAAGATAGTAGTGTTGACTATCAAAAACAGACTAGCAGAGAAAGCCGAGTCTATTCTGGGAGAATACCAGTGTGGATTCAGGACCAAATATTTTCGATTAAGCAAATCTAAGATAATAGCTCAGAACAAAATTAGGCACTACACTTGGTCTTTGTGGATTTCAGAGAAGCATATGACTCTGTAAATAGAGAAGGGCTCTACAAGATAATGGAAGAACTAAAAATTCCAAGTAAATTGATTCGTATGGTAAGAATTACCCTGAATGACACAGAAAATAGAGTGTTGGTTGAGGGCAAAGTATCAGACAAGTTTAAGGTGAAGAGAGGATTAAGACAGGGGGAACCAGTGTCGACATGTCTATTAAATTTGGTATTAGAGAAGATAATCCGGGAGTCAGAAATAAACACAAATGGAACGGTATACCGACAAACCTGCCAATGCTTGGCCTATGCGGATGATGTAGCAGTGATTGCAAGAGCAAAAGAGAACCTCAAAAAAGCCATAAGTAGGATAGAAGGAAGCGGAAGGATGAAGGACTAAAGATAGATAAGGAAAAAACAAAATACATGGAAATTACAAAGAAGAAGGATAATAAAAACAACAAAAGTTTAGATATAATAAACAACTTAGGGCCAAGATATATGTTTGAAAAAGTAGACAACTCTAATTATCTGGAGTAACAATAACAGAGAGTGGACAAGAAAGGACGGAGATACAAGAAAGAATAGCGAAAGGACAGAAATGTTTGGGGGCAATGAATCCAATATTGAAATCAAAGAATGTATCAAGAAAACAAAAGAAAGAATATATACGACAGTTGTCAGACCCAAGGTGACATATGGATGCGAAACGTGAAAACTGAATGCAAGAGAAAAGGAGACGTTGGAGGTGTGGGAAAGGAAAGCTTTGAGAAGAATCTACGGAGAAAGGAAAGAAGAGGGACTGTGGGGAAGAAGAACAAACTACGAATTAAAATGCCTATATACGAAACCCCTTATAAGCCAAATCATAATAAGCCAGCGATTAAGATGGTTGGGACACGTGGCAAGGATGAAGGAAGAAAGACAGGCAAAGCAAGCCCTAATAAGAGGAGTAGTTGGAAGAAGAGGCAAGGGTAGACCTCGATCTACATGGATTCAGGCAGTAAAGCAAGATCCGGAGTTGATGGGAATCCCGCACTGGGAAAAGCTAACAGGAGACGAACAGAAGTGGAGACAAGTATGCAACCAAGCCATGAGCCTCTAAGGCCCCTTGGGCTATATAATAATATAAACATAACGAAAAAGCAGTGACGATAAAAGTGAATCAAGAGCCGCGGACACGGCTAGTTAATTAATATAGCAAAATATATAAATAGCGATTTCTTCATGTCAGCGTTGAATGACAGACCCTAATATATTTTATGTTAAATACTCTCTTAATAAGTTTGTGAAAACTAATTGGTTTACGGCATTAAGTTTCATAAAAATTTCTTCGTATGTGCGCAACATCAAAATTTTGGTTAATTATGCATATTTACATATTATATTTTACAATATTATTTACATTCCAATCAATTGGAATTTTACTTAATATATCTAATTTGATACTTATGTTTAATATTTTGACCACCTGTTCTTACAATCAAGATTAGTTCTCGTTCATCTTGCCTTTTATTAAGTAGATTTATGTGAAAATTTATTTTATTATTTTTATTTAAGTTGTAACGCTACTGGAAATCAGCACTTTTGCTACCCGAAGCCAAACTCCAAAGATGATTAAATTGGATATTTTATTACTTATTTTATTTTCTTTGTCATCTCCAATTTCTCAGGCTCCAATTCGTTAAAGCAAAATATGATATTCTGTTTGTACTTGCCTTCCTAAAGTGAATTGTTTTATTCTTGAAAAATCACGCTCAGAGTTCTTACATCTCTTCATGTTTCAGTGTTTCTATATCACGAAAAACAGTTAATTTTGTAGGTCAGTGTGTTCGATTGTCAATCTGTCCGCATGTTAACTCTAGAACAAAATGAGATATCGATATTAAAGAGTAACCGCAAAATTAGTCCATTTTGCAACCTCCATAACTTTTAGACAAAAAAAAGCAAACTTAAAGCTAAATAAAAATCTAGAAGGACATATTTTTCTATTTTTTTTATTTAGAAGTATCTACCCCCTATTTTGAGGGTAAAAGGGTGAAAATAAATAAATTTTTAACAGAAAATAAAAAAAAATATTTATGATGTGTAATTCATGAAGATAAATCACACACACATATTCTCTACCTAATACCGTATAGTCAATCAAAAACTACCCTCTAAAAGGGGGTCGCAATTAATAGAGAACTAGGGATAAATACAAAAAAATAATCAAAATACTGAGAATATATCGCTTCATTTATACATTTCCCAAACTTATCACTAAGCGATAACCACCCCTAAAAGGGGATTGAAATTCATATTGGTGCTCTTTTTACCTTAAAAAATAACTTTTAATTTTGGGTAAAAATCCGGAAAAATTATTTTTAGCTTGAAAACTTATGTTGGATATATTATTGCAACCCCCTTTTAGAGTGTGGTTTTTATTTATTATTATACGGTATTGGGTTGAAAATATGTAAACACCTGGAATTCTTGACCTATTTTTATGAATTACACATCATAAATATATTTTTTTTTATTTTCTGTTAAAAACTTATTTATTTTTACATTTTTAACAATCAAAATAGGGAATAGTTACCCGTAAATAAAAAAATTAAAAAATATTTCTAAATTTTTGATTAGCTTTAATTTAAGTTTGCTTTGTCTCCAAGTTATGAAGGTTGCAAAAACGGTATAAAATTCACACTTTTTTCCTGTTACTCTTTGCACATACGAGGCCTAACAATTAAATTTGCGTACAGACCACCATCTCGCCTAGAGCAACACTATGCAGGGAGTAGTATCTCATTTCATAACCTTGGTCCTTCAGCTTGCACTCTTATTTGTGTTTGTGTTGTGTGCTATTATGAAAATGTCTGAGCTAGAATTAGAGCAAACGATTAACATTAAATTTCTTCTGAAACCGTGTAAGAATACCTAATGTAATATCATATCACTTTTCAAAGCGAAACAACAAAGTTTAAAAATGTTTGAAGAAGGTTCTCTGGAGGCCGACAGGCAGACAAAATATAGACGACCTACCCACAAGAAAATCACATTCAGTATATTTTAGAACTTCGTGTTTGCAAAAGAATTCCTACACCTTGCCGATTGTTCCTTGCTATAGGCCTGAAAAATTGATAAAATAATCTACTCAATAATTTCCTTGCAAATATACAGTTCTAAAACAAACACTATATTTTTACTATCTGACACTAAAAAATCACTTAATACAATTTACTTACTATAATAAAACACTAATTAAAAGATTAAAAATTTACCTGGTTTAAATGATCAAAAAATGTAGAATGTAATGATTTAAAAAAGTACAATCTTTTCTTTTAATATTTCACCGAACAAAATATATATTCTCCACCAACGAAATATGTGCGTACGTTAAAGAATAAAATTCAAATGTGGACAATACCCACAAAATTGTCTGATAAGCAAAAAAAATCTCTTGAGGTGTAAATAAATATAAATATTTTTAATAATGTGTGGATTATTTTTTTTCCTATATTTAATATTATTTATTATGAAACTGGAAGTCAAAAAAAAAATCTTTTTTGTGATATAAAGACTCTTAAATCTTGACAAGAAAAAGAGTTTCGGAGGATAATTTTTTTAGGAACACAGTACTTCGCGTTAGCAGGGAAAGTAAATATAATAATTTACCTGTTATTCCGTAAATACATTTTAGCCAACTTAACCATTTGTACGTCTAAAATTTGTTTTATATTCAGCCAACATTTGTTTAGTATACTCTTCTATATACTATTTCTGTTAAAATTGAAAAATGGATAAACAAAAATACTATAATAGAAGTATATTACGATATACATGCAATCACGCTTTTAACTTTCTACCTTATCCCTTTCTCCCGTTATATATTTTATAATAAAAAAAATTACTTTATTCAAATATCTATTATCCAACCAAAAACTAGAAAAATTCTTATAATACCACTGAAAAGATACAATGATCCCCAGCCCTTCCGCTCTCTTCCCATGTCAACAGTGAAAATAATATAGGGACCCTGAAACGAGAAGGCAATCATAAATCTCGAATTGTGATTGTTTCGCGAACACACTACTTTCTTTTAGCAAGGAAAGTGCAAATCATGTTGCACTTTTAAAAATTCATGTGAAGCAAAATATACAAGAATATATATAAAATATATACTGATTATACCTCTATATCACTATGTTTCTTTTGAAAATAAAGAGTTTATAGATTTCCTAATGGAATAAGGTGTTTCTTGAACACCTATAATTTTAACATTAAAGATACTGAAAGATAATAAAACCGAACCATCTAATTTTAAAGCCTTCGGGTGGTCGGCTTGATTTGATTTCAACCCATCCCTCGATATGGGGTCTGTATTCATTTCGAAATTACCGTGGTTAAAGAGCAAATGCCTTTTTGTAGTGTATCATCGTCAATAATTAAAAATCTATTTCATGAAACCCACAACATGCACGACTCAACTATTGTCTCGGCTCTGAACAAGGACGCCGCCATATCCAAAATCTTACACAACAAAGATACAACATAATCGGAGTCATTACAGATCAACTTGTAAATAAAACTGATACAGCTCTTTGTTGTCTTTTTTTTCTGCCGTATAATGGGATGTAATAGCTTTTGATTATTCCAAATAAGTTTTTTGTTAGTTTGAATTGATTTTGATCCTACGGCCAGGTGCTGATAGGTAGTAAAAAACGGATTAAAGATTTGAATAGATTTCGTAATTATTAGAAGAGCAGTTGGAGTATAATTAAACTGTGAGTTTTTAATGTTAGATCCCTTGGAAAGCTACAGAAATTAAAGGAAAGGTTTGAAAAAAATTTGTCACTTGTTGTATTTGACAGTCTACAAAGCCAACATTAAATAACATTTTCCAGTCCGTTTAGAAAAATATATACTTGATATTTATTTTTAGTCATTAGCGATATACAGGGCATTCAAATATTGAACCGAATTTTACGTTTTAAGTGGCTTGCCCGATTTGTCAGTTTCCTATTTGGCATATCGAAAATTTTCATCGAACACTAAACTTAGTTTTTTATGAGGAAGCCAAATACGACAACAATAAATTTGTCACTTATCAAATTTGACAGATTACAAAACCCACCAGAATGTTTTTAATTTGCACCCTCTACATATGAGCACCCCGTTAAATAGAATTTTTAATTTTTTAGCCAGTTTACAAAAATATATGACACTTCACACTTATTTTATCTTATCTTTATATATATATATATATATATATATATATATATATATATATATATATATATATATATATATATATATATGCGACGCCAAAATCCGAACAAATTAAACATTTTTTTAAAACATAATTTTTATTGCAAAAATGTCCATATTGGACAATACCGCTTCAATAGCGGCTGTCAATGATGCGACGTTTGGATGTCTAAACTTGTTAGTGACCCTTTCTAATCATGCTTTTCGGATCGAATGCCCTGGATCCTCAAGAATCAGCTCCTGAGCACGTTGAACGATTTCGGGCGTCCTGACAACGTGCTCCTTCTGGTGAGTTTTCCTTGCCGGTGTTGCAAAACCTTCGTTGGACTTCTCCGACTCGTTGTACTTAGCGACAACATCATACACAGTCAATCTTGGGTACCCAAAGAATCGAATGATTTCTGATGCTGAGCGCCCAGCGCGAACATTTTCGATAATCGCGGCTCTTCGATTATACTCCACACTTGGTTTCAACATTACGATTGTTTCGAGGTTATGAATATTTAGTACATGCGTCAAGCTATTTAGACGCCAATCGTGATCTCTCGAAGTGGTATAGAACGGAGGAAAATTCAAATTAAATTTTGTCCGGATTTTTGCGCCGCACCCTGTATATATATATATATATATATATATATATATATATATATATATATATATATATATATATATATATATATATATATATATAATATATATATATATATATATATATATATATATATATATATATATATATATATATATATATATATATATATATATATAGAGAGAGAGAGAGAGAGAGAGAAAGTTATGGAAGCCAGTGCATATATTGTAATGGGTGCCTCCTGGGGTCATGTAGAAGCACATTCAATTCCTTTTTTTTTCAAATTCAAAAATTTTAGAAAAATTTAAATTTTCGAAAAAAAAAAGGAGGAAAACTGCCAACCCACCCACAAACCAGACAGCCATTGTACGAAATAACTCATATCATATCAAATCTATAAAGGGCAGTAATAGCTCTAGGAATGTATTATTATTTTTGTGTACTTCGCCAATAATCCATATTCGTGAGTGAAAGTGATAGAAGTCATTATAACCATTATTTTTATAACTATAAATCTGTTGAAAAGTTTATTTATTTAAACCGTGGCAAATTTTGTATTTCAAAATATCTAAATCCAAGAAGAGATGCCGGCAGTGCAGTATTAAGTATTTGAAATATAGATTTACGCACTCTCCTACAAACCAATCATTACCTATGTGTTTAATTTGCCAAAAAGTTTTTCAAAAGAAGCCGTAAAGCCTTGTAGGTTACAAAAGCATTTGAATAAAATGTATGCTGATAAAAAGGACAAAGATTTATCCTATTTTTAACGACTGGAAAAGAAATATTTAAAATAGAGAACTATATCAAACCTTTTTGCGTCGTCTTCTAAACAAGAAGATGATGGACTGCGAGCAGTATATAATATTTCACTGTTAATTGCAAAAGCGAGAAAACCACACACAATTGGCGAGGAATTAATCTTGCCGGCAGTCAAGGAGGTAATAAAAACTGACCATCACCATAAAATACCGTCAGATATCATCAGAAAAATTCCTCTGCTTAATAATTCGGTGCAAAGAAGAATAGATGAAATTATGCAATTACTTGCAAACTTTCCATTCAACTCGATGAATCAACTCTATCAAATAACGAAGCACTTATTTCATCATACGTTCGATTCATAAAAGAAGAAAAAGAAATTTGTCAAGAGTTATTATTTGCTAAAAACTTAGAAACCGATACAAATGGAGAATCGATATTTAATACCATGTACAAATTTTTTCCAGAGAAAGAAATTAGATTATTAGAGCAGTCAATAAGATTAGAAGCATTGCATAAAGGATTATTTGGCCAACTATATAGTGAAAATGATGAAGATTACAATCGCTTGCTTCTGCACACAGAAGATCATTGGCTCTCAAAAGGTATTTGTCTGAATCGTTTTTTGAGTCAGTACTGAAATTTTTTGAAAACAGAGACAAAAACTGCGCGAAAACCTGATTACATCCAAAAATGACATCGCTTATTTGACAGACCTGTTTAAAATATTTAATGAAGTCAATTTACAATTGCAAGGTGATAAGTTGAATTTAATTAAAACAGAAAACGTCATAGCTGTTTTTGTGGGAAAACTTCTTTTATTCAAACGAAATCTAGGTAGAGGTGAAAACAGCCACTTTCCCACATTATCAACAGTCTCTCTGCCAAACAGGAAGATTTACTTGCTTACTGCCAACACTCGAAAGTTCTTCATGCTGATTTTACGGAGACATTCCAGGATATTTGAACATACCGAGTTGGGTTTTAAATTTTTTCGCAAATGCAGATACAGCAAAATAATCAAATTTAGAAGAGAAACTCGTAGAACTCAAAACTAACGAAAAACTAAAAGTAAAATTCAGAAATGGATACAAAGAGTTCTGGCTTCAAAATCAATACCAGCTCCGCAATCTGAATTGTGGGCCAGACTACAGAATTTTTAATTGCTTTTCCTTCATCGTATCTGGCTGAGCGTGGGTTCAGTGCAGTAGCTAATTTACTGTCTAAGAAAAGGAACAGACTGCACATCACTGCAATTTGCGACTGATGTTCACGAAATTGGAACCCGACATTAACAAATTGTTAAAACTCCACCAGCCTCAACCATCTCATTAATTTTTTTTTGTTATTTCTTATTGATTTTGTGTTTATTTTTAAATTTTTAATAAACAATTTTTTACCACATTTGATGGTTCTTTTAATTAATTTCTACTTTGTGATTCTTAATAGGTGGATAGACAGATAAAATAGGTATAGATAATATTCAACAATATTTTAAAATTTGGTATAATTAACTATTACCGAAGAGGAAGAGAATTTTTTTTTTCTTGTAAAGGGGGCGATGGTCCAGAAAAAATTGGGAACCTCTGATTTAGAGGAAACGGTTCTATGAACGACATATTCTCTCTATCCTTTTTTGTGTCTTGGTATAAAATAGAAGAAAGATAAAATGGAACAAACTTATACCTACACAAACTTGCAGAAGAAATAATACTTAGAACTACAAGAGAGTAAGTAACCAAGGAGAAATATGAGTACACCTTGAATACTTCGATGCGACAGCTTCAGCACTCGACCCTGTAGACAGAAGGGAGAAAAGACCAGTAAAAGATATCATATATTTCTTTCATCCCGTATGTCTTATCCATTTATTAAAAATGATATTGATCAAAGTTTTCATTATATTTTTAAAGCATAAATAATGTAACATTCATTGAACTTATACGCGCATCTATAGTACAAATAGGCTGTCAAAAATAATAATTGTTTTATTGTTAGTGGCTAACTGTAATGTCTAATATAACTAAGACATCATTTCTCTATTTTTATCGTATCAACCGTAATGGTACCCAAGGTACCCAACAAAGAAACTAATGTCAACGACGCTATTAATCAAGAGTTTTAATCACCTGCACATAATTTTTTTTTCTGTCTTGACTTACCTGACATATCAGATAAGATTGTTATATGCGAGCTGGTTAAAAGATATGTTTGTGTAAAAGGCAACGTTTATTTTTTAAGTTATTATATTTCAGAGTTAACAAACTTGTTGATTTACTACAATTGCGTAATATTTATTATTGTTTATTATATTCATGTATGCATATATATATATATATATATATATATATATATATATATATTATATATATATATATATATAAGTGGACACCACTATCGCACCATAACTTTAGTTTCTCATGGCAGTAAAGTTCTCCTGCAAATTATTAATGATCTTTTAAAAAAGTACATTCAACCACAAATCCCATTAGAGCAAGCTGGCTCTTCAAGCGGAAGAGGAACTAGAGTTCTGCTATTGAACATTCGCCAAATAATTAAAAAATCGCGTGAGCTCCCTCTATTTATGCTTTTTAGCCTATGGAAAAGCGTTTGATAAGGTAAGGGCAGAATTATGGTCAGTACTAAATTCCTATCTTATTGGTATAATTAAAAATCTGTACACCAATACCGCCATGTTATTGTTAACGATACAAAATCTGAAGAATTTCAACCTCACCATGGTGTAAGACAAGGTTACATACTCTCTCCCCAAACTTTTCAATATATGTACATGTATATATATATATATATATATATATATATATATATATATATATATATATATATATATATATATATAACATATATATATATATATATATATATATATATATATATATATATATATATATAAAAAACGTCAGCGAAACTGTCCATCGAGGGACTTCAAGCTAACACGGGATACCCGAAAAACCACTACTACATATATATATATATATATATATATATATATATATATATATATATATATGTATATATGAAAGAATCATAAAGATGAATCTCAAAATACTAGGTAATAACACAACCTTACTGGGGGTATACGCTGTCAACGACAACGATCTGGCTAATAATAAGGATTCATTTTTTGAAAAACTAAATGAGGAAATACGCAAAATTGGAACATCAAGAGAGATATTACTTTTGGGTGATCTAAATGGAAGAATAGGAAGGAAAGAACACGATAAAGTGGTAGGAAAATATGGCGAAGAAGTTACTAACCACAACGGAAGAAGAATTATAGAGATATGTGAACAAAACAACCTTACAATATTAAACGGGCACTACCAGCATAGGGATATTCATAAATATACGTGGAGACAAACAACAAGAGATTTAAAAAGTATTATCGACTATATGATAATACGTCAGAGATCTAGATGTAAGAGTCCAAAGAGGGGCTTCATGTAGCAGCGACCACTACCTCGTGAAAGGAAAGATAACCTCCCGAACAACACGGGAAAGCAAACTGGAAGATACAAGTACACAGCACACAACAAGTGAAAACAACAATAAGATATAATACAGACAGCTTACAAAATGAAAGTATCAGGAATCTATACAAGAGTAGACTGAACCAAAAGATACAACGGACGGGATTTGTTAATATAGAAGAAGAATATAAGTATATAAAGGAATGCCTACACGCAGCCGCACTGAAAGCATTAGGGTACCAAGAGAAAAGGGAAAAAACAGCAAAAACCATATTGGTGGGATGAAGAAATTAAATACGAAATTGAAGAAAAACGGAAAAGCTATCACAAATACTTAAGTTCAAAGAGCACAAACGACAAAGTAAAATACAAAGAATTCTAAGCTAGAGTACGCAAAATGATTAGTGACAAAAAGAACAACCAATGGGAAAAGACATGCTCAAGACTCAACACTTACATAGGAGGAAGAAAAAGCACAGAAACCTGGAGACTTCTTAAAAATATGAGAACAGAACGGAAAAGAGAAATCTTCTCACCAATAACACCTGAAAAATGGAACCAATATTTTACAAATATGCTAACAGAAGATAGACCAGAATTCAAAAGTACCCAACATGGAAACCCAAATATAGTTTATACGAGAATCTCCAATAAGGATAACAACATCAGAAGTTAAAGAAGTATGTAAAACGCTAAAAAATGGTAGAGCTCCAGGACCAGGAAACATCCCAGGAAAGATAGTAAAATACGGAACTGAAAAGCTATTTAGCGCTTTAAGGAACTTATTCCAAAGATGCATTAACACATCAGAAGTACCTGAGGAATGGAAAATATCATACATATCAACAATTCATAAGAAAGGAGACCAAAATAATTGCGATAACTATAGAGGAATAACGGTTACAGGATCTATTAGCAGAATATACGGAAAAATACTTAAAAATAGAATAGAAACGGAATATGCGGACGTAGAAGCTGAAGAACAGGCAGGCTTTAGAGCAGGAAGATCCACAATAGACCATCTCTTCTCACTGACACAAATCCTAGAAAAGAAAACCGCATTTGATCAGGAAGTCCATGTCTTGTTTGTTGATTTAAAAAAGGCCTACGACAGTGTGCCCCTAATGAGATTGTGGGAAACACCACAACAGAGTAATGTAAGCACCGAAATAATTAAAGCTGTAAAATCCGTATACCAAGACGCAAGAAGTAGTGTGAAAACCAAATATGGTATAACAACAGGGTTCCCGGTCACAAAGGGTCTCAAACAGGGCTGCTGTATATCCCCAAGGCTATTTAAAATCTATTTGGAGAGTGCACCAAAGAACTGAAAAAGGAAATGCAGCAGTATGGGATTACCACTGGATGACGATACTACATTGTACACGCTATCATTCGCAGATGATCAGGTAGTAGTCGCTCAGGACATCGATGATATGGAATACATGACACGAAAATTTATGGAGGAATATGAAAAATGGGGCCTAGAAGTCAATATTAAAAAGACCGAGTACATGTGCGTCGGAGGACAACAGCAGGACTTGAAACTGGCCACAGGACACACCATCAAACACTGTGCCAGTTATAAGTATTTGGGAACGAGAATATCTAGGGACGGAACACTGGAAGAAGCAATATTCGAGAGGAATATCCAAGGAAGAAAAGCGATTGCAATGCTTAATAGTATACTATGGGACAAAAACATAACCATTGAAAATAAGAAGAGAATTTACAACTCAATAGTGAAAAGTATAATAATTTACAGCTCCCAGGTGTGGCCATTAAAGGAAAGCACAGAAAAAATACTAAAAGCTACAGAAATGGATTTCTGGAGACGAGCCCCCAGAAAATCCAGAAAAGACCGCATACCAAATGATACGATAAGGCGAACTTTAGAAATAAAGCACGATATAGTGGACAAAATCAGAACCCAACAGTTGGTATGGTACGGACATGTACAGAGAATGTCACAAGACCGACTACCTAAAAAGATTTTAAATTGGAACCCTCATGGAAAAAGAAAGCGAGGAAGACCACGCCAAAGCTGGAGAGCAGGAATCAACAAGGAAGTACTAGAGAGAGATCTGGAGGAGGAGGGATGGAGAAACCGAGAGGAGTGGAAATAAGGCATCGGAAGACGAAAGACGTTATAAAACCGATTGATATATATATATATATATATATATATATATATATATATATATATATATATATATATATATATATATATATATGTAACGAATATATCATGCGAAGGGTTTTGGATAATTGGCAGGGAGGCATATCAATTAACGGTCGAATGATTAATAATTTGAGATTTGCAGATGACACGGTTCTTCTGGCTGAGAGTACACAGGAATTACTACAAATACTTACATCACCTTGGCGCTCGAAAAAATAGGTATAAAAATAAAAATAATTTTGACGCAGCTATTAAATATATATTTTTTTTTACACATATACATAGTAGTTTTATAAATAATTTGAAATAATAACGAATAAAAAAATAAAAAATGACGGAGATATGAACCATTAAGTAGGACCCTCTTTTGAAAATTCTTGCTGATAGTGTTCTTATTTTCTCTGTCAAGCATCGTCTGAAAAATAAAAATAATTTTTTTCTTATTTAGAAAGGTAATACGAGTAGCTAAGATGTAGCATAGGAAAAAAAAATTTTTAAATTTATTTGTAGAAATGACAGCTGTTCAAAAAAAAATTTGAGTTTAAAAAATTTATAACTTATGAACGTGGCACCCAATCAAAAAAATCCTATGCTACATCTTAGATAATATTATAAAGAATATGTGTTGTAAATTTTAACAAAATTGGTTGAGTAGATCTTAAGATATCTTCGACACCAGTTTGAAAAAAGTAGTTTTGAAAAAAACGCAAAAGAAAAAACAGTACTGCGTTAGCATCTTAAAACCAAATATTTTTATAAATTACCTTCAATCTGCAATTCCTAGATCGTACATGAGGTCTTCCATTGTTGCCGCGATGTCCTCCGACTCCTTTTGAGCAACTCTTTTCAATTTCCTGGCCTCTTTAGTCTCCTCTTGGGCTCTCATGTTGGCTATAGATATTCGTTGAGAATCCAAGTTCTCGGTAAATCGCAGCGTGCTTGGGCCAATTATAAGGTTTAATAATTGCATCATTGATAATACACTAGTATATCCATCATTAAATATAGTAGCTGCAATATAAGATGCAATCTCAACAATTTTTGTACCACTCTAATGCACTTTTGGAGCCATAGACCAAATAACAGCGTTTAGACTTTCGTTGTTATTCTGAGTGCATCCTTCTGAACAGCATTCTTATAAAGGACTGACTAAAAGAAGAATACCCTTTGTCAAGGCTTTGACCGCTCGTGCCGGTCCGATCGCTACCTGGTTTCGGGCCGACTCTCTGCCGCGCTCACTTCTAATTGCTATAATTTCGGAAACAATTTGAATTTTGAAATGGTTAAAAGTTTAAAATATTGTTAAAAGTAAAAACAATTTATTTAGCCAAAAAAAAATTCGATTTTTTAAAAATTTCAAGGTAGTGTAACCCCTTAAGAGGGTAGAAAAATATCAGTTAATCATTTCGGAATGTTGTTTTGTAATGACTTTTAAAATTTTGATTTTGGAAAGGGTTTCCTGTTATTAATTTTTATGTGGATTTTTGCTTGGGTCTGCTAGGAAAATTGTTTCAAAAACCATAGGTTGATATTGTCAGGTACATGGTATTATTTACGCTAGACTTATGCGTTAAACGTTTTAATCTCATTTACTCTCTCTCCTACATATGTACATCTCATTCATGTACATATCTCTTTCATACCTATGTACATCCATTCAGTTTATTTACATATTGTTTCTTTACAGTTCTTATCTATTATTAATAATAATTCTATATATTATAATCCATGTATTACCAATGTTAATCCTACATATATGTTAAATAAGTTTAAATATATATACATACATACATACATACATACATACATATACATACATACACATACATACATACATTCACATGCGCTTACATACACATACACACACATATACATATATTATATTTATACATTATTTCAGGGATGCTCAAACGGTCGATCGCGAGTGCTTTTTGAGTCGATCTCGAGAAAAAAATTCCGATATAGAACTATTCACAGATTTTGTTTTAGGTAACTAAAACAAAATGTAATGAATAAACTACTAAAATTTATTCGATCCACAATTAGGCCAGAATAACCCCCTCATCACTTTCTTTTATCGTAATAACTCCCTGCTAGCGGCAAAAGGCGGCTTTATTAAAGGAACGCGCGGTACTTGTCAAAGAAAAGCCGCGTTTTTGATTCCCGCCAATTTTTCTAAAAACTTCGGGCGGCGTGTTTGACGGGAACATTCGAGACTTCGTTCGCGCCGATATAAATGTTGCGCCTGCAGGAATAGGAGTCAGTCTGAGTTGTAACTGGAAGGCGATACATCGATACAAAGTTTATTAATAAATAGTCCAAAATGAGTGCGGCGAAGAAAAGTGAAACTTATCATTTTAATAACGATTGGGAGGAAGAATTTTTCTTTTGTATGGTAAAGGATAAGTGCGTTTGTCTCATTTGCCGTGCGTCAGTTGCAATACCTAAGCGTGGGAACTTAGAGAGGCATCATAAAACGGTTCATAAAAACTATGAAAAGGATTTTCCGTCACAGAGTGAATTAAGAAAACGAAAAGTACGTGATTTAATAACTTGTTTGAAAAACGAACAAACTATGTTCACAAGACCAGCCAAACAATCAAAAGCTGCAACGATCGCGTCATTTAAAATATCTCATATATTGGCGAAACACAACCAAGCATTTGATGATGGATTGGTTGTGAAGGAAGCATTTATTGAAGCGGGTGAGACTTTATTTGGAGATTTTAAAAATAAAACAGAGATTATGTCTGCTATTAGAGAACTTCAGTTATCTCGTCCGACTGTCACAAGGCGTATTGAAGTCATGAGTCAGGACATGGCAGATAAACTAAAACAAGGTATCATGGAAAGTACATACTTTTCTTTACAGTTCGACGAATCCACCGATATGACAGACACTGCCCAGTTGTGTATTTTTATTCGAATGGTATTCAATGACATGTCGGCTAAGGAAGAGTTTTTGACAATGATTCCTCTGAAAGGAAAGACCCGTGGCGAAGATATATATGACGTTTTCTTCAATTTTGTAACAAACTACAAGCTACCAATATATAAACTAGTGTGCATTACAACCGATGGAGCACCAGCAATGACTGGAAATGAAAACAGTTTTGTGGCATTGTGTCGAGCTAATGATGATTTCCCTTTATTTTTCTCCTTCCATTGCATTATACATCAACAAGTTTTGTGTTCAAAAGCTCTAAACATGGAGGAGATTATGGGCATTGCAAAAAAATTGTGAATTCTATCCATGCACGTAGCTGGCAACGACGGCTCTTTAAATTACAGTTGGAAGATAGTGAGTCAGCCGAAGACACTGATTTAGTTCTTCACACGGACGTCAGGTGGTTGAGTCTAGGAAAATTCCTAGAAAGGTTTTAAGAATTATTGCCCGAAATAACAGCTTTTCTGGACGAAAGAAGTTATGACACTCAGATGCTGAAAAACGGAAAATGGCTGACTGATTTGGCAGACATCACAATGCATTTAAACACCTTTAATTTGGAGCTTCAAGGTAAAGGAAGAACTATTATTAATAAACGCATTCAAAAGTAAATTGCAACTTATGATGGATCAACTGAAAAGAAAGGATCTGAAAAATTTTCCGTCTTTGAAAGCAAGGATTCCTCAGTTGAATTATGATATTTATGAGGCAGAATTATCAAATATTTTGGGCCAATTCGAAATACGTTTTCATGATTTCAGTAAATTAGCAAATATCGCATCATTTATGAGTTATCCTTTTTCGTGTAAAAACATTGAGGAATTAGCTACTGAAATAGCAAGTCAGTTTAACATGGACTCATGTTCTGTTGAAAATGAGTTAGTGCAGATTATATCAGATATATATCTCAAAGCCACAGCATCTGATACAAAATTCTGCTGTTTTATATCTGAAGATAAATATCCGAATCTAAGGCAAATCGCCCTTCAACTGACGGCAATGTTTGGGTCAACTTACTTGTGCGAGTCTGCGTTTTCTGAAATGAAGATAATTAAGTCAGAATATCGCAATCGACTAACTGACGAACATATGTCATCATGCTTGCGATTAGCACTCGTTAATTACGTACTATCTTATGAAAAGTATGCTGAGGACATGCAGTGCCACGCTTCAACATCCAAAGTCACTCTTTAGTTAAGTTTAGACACTAGAACTCGTTTGTTTTGTAAAGAACCAATAAACTCGCAATTTTGAATAATTATGAGTTTTTTTATTGACATTTTAGAGTAGACCTACACTTACCTTGACTAAAAAAATGCACCCTACCTAGACGACAATCCTGCATCACACTGACTTGCAGCCTCTCAGAGTCGATCGATCGTAGTCTAACAATATTGAGGTAGATCGACAGCAGTTCAAGTTTGAGCACCCCTGCATTATTTACACTACACTAATTTAATTACATATTTGCACTTAATAATGGTTGTGTTGTATCTTGGTTAGTTTGTAATTTATGTTGACTGAAATGTTTAACTTAAACTTATATTTCTTATCGTTGGGTCTTCATAGTCTATTATTGTTAGTGATTGTTTATGTTTACATTATATAACTCATCCAATTTGCACTTGTTACAATGCAGTCATGGAGCTTCAAAATAAGTTACTTATCTGTGGTATAGCGGTTTGTACGTTAGGTTGTCTTGTGATCTGATTTGTGTCAAGTCTTGAGTCAGAGTCGATGTGTGCATTTTATGTCTATAGAATTTTCTTGATAAAAAGAAAGTCTCCAATATTATGGCTTATGCCTAAGTTCATCTCCCTAATATTAGTAGGACTCACCGTCAAAGCAAAGGATTTCACCGTTTTTTCTGAAATTCCATATAAACACTCGGATATTTTCTGTATGTTTGTTAAGTTATATAGTTTCTCCACTCTGAAGTAACGTCCAGCTGATGTTACGCATTTCAAGAAATGGAAATAGAGATGGTTGAGACTGCCAAAAGGCACGATCTCTTTACAATTTGAATATATTTATAAAATTTCCTGTTTGTAGGCTTCAATATAAGAGGCAGGGGCTTAAAGAAAAATAGAGACAAAATATATAATCAACTGTAACTGAAGACAAACAATTTCCAGTATACATCATCAAGATAATAGTCAGTCTCCAATTTCTGAAAACCGAAGATTAAGGAAATAAGTTGGGAATGTGGAATCTTTGGCATAATGACACTACTCAGTATATATCACCACTATACCAAAAACTTTATTTTTACACTCGACGCGCGATTCGCTAACCATGTTAGCTTCATCACGAGCGATGATTGACTGATTTTTACACGCGAAGAAAATAACACCAAGTATGTCTCCATACCATATAATCCGAAATATAACAGGAGACTCAGTAAGGTATTTAATAAGGTAGGCCTCACCTTAGTCTACAAGTCATCAGACAATCTGAGGAATATCTGAGGAAGTCCCAAAGATCAGATTCCTAATTGTGAGAAAAATGGAATTTATGATTGTGACAAAAAGTATGTTGGGCAAACTAAAAGGTCAATTGAAACAAGATTTAAAGAAAATTTAGCACACTTAAAATTCAGTAGAGCAGAAAAGTCAAACATTGCCAAACATGCCCTTGAAGCTGATCATATTGTAACATTAGGTAATCTAAGATTAATTAAAAATGTATCTGATAGGAGATTGTTGAACGCATACGAAAGTATGGAAATTATAAAATGTAAAAGTAGTTTAAATAAAGACAGAGGGCCTATTCTTTATAGTCCCCTCTACTGGTTACTTGACCGGAACTGATGGCCTTGCCTATGCCATTAGTTCCGCCTGAGTAATTCAAGTGATTAGGCTAAGTATAAATAAGGTAGATTTGTAGTTTAGCTTTAGTCAATCATCGCTCCTGATGAAGCTAACATGGTTAGCGAAACGCGCGTCGAGTGCAAAAATAAAGTGTTTGGTGTAGTGGTGATATATACTGAGTAGAATCAATTGAAATCTAGAGACACTCTAACGGAGATCTGGTTAAGCGGAAACTGATTATTTTTTATTCAAATCTCAACGAATAAAGATTTCTGAAGATTTCAACGTCAAACACAACGTCTGAAAATAATTTAAATTTGATTGATTAAGGTAGTGAGACCTTCGCGTCTATCGCAGTTGCTGCAATGCTTTTATTATATATTTTGGGGCTTTCTACAAGTACGGCAACTTTAGCGCCCTCACCTGTTCTGATTCGTATGTTAATTTTTCTCTCATTGTCAATCTTCCTGCACTTCATATCCTCGATCTTCCTTTTCATACCTGTCAGCCCACCTTCTACATCGTAAATTTTAGCTCTCTCTGAGAGTTAAAACAGTAATGACGTCTACGAATTGAATTTTGAAATATTTCATATAGATTCAAAATATTTTCTGACAATATTATGCTGTAAAATAACAATAAAGCTATATTTCAGGTTTAGTATCTCAAAGAAACATGTTTGTATTACCAATTCAGCTTTCTCGATATACAACTGCCGGTAAAGATAGTCTAATAAAATATTATATCCCAAAGAGCGGAGCGAACATAAACATTATTGGAAAATAAATAAGGTTTTATTGAACTTTTGGAACACTAAATAAGACAATTTTACTTTTTTATCCTTTAAAAGGAATAATGGCGACTATAACAAAAAAATATTAAGATGCGTACCATTTTATTAGGAATTTATACCACAGTTGTCTCAAAACTTTTTCAAGTGTATTTACAGTCTTCAGATGTATATATATATATATATATATATATATATATATATATATATATATATATATATATATATATATATATATATATATATATATATATATATATATATGTATATATGTATATATATATATATATATATATATATATATATATATATATATATATATATATATATATAACGGAAGTATAAAATGATCAGTGCCTTTACAAAACACACCCCAAATGAGTTTTCAACAAAGTTTGTTTCCTACCTTTACTGAAAACTGATAACCTTGAAATTTTTGATTTTTTAATATACTATAATTAGGAATTTATACCACAGTTGTTTCAAAACTTTTTCAAGTGTATTTACAGTCTTCAGATGTATATATGTATATATATATATATATATATATATATATATATATATATATATATATATATATATATATATATATACGATATATAATATAATAACCGGTCAAGTAAGTTGATAATTAGTATTTTATATAACGGAAGTATAAAATGTACTGCCTTTAAAAACACGATAAAAAGTTTATTGACCTTAAATAAACCGGATCAATAAATTATTAAAGTGCAAGTTAATTTTCGAACTTGCGTAATTAGTCGTAATTTTCAAGTAAGCTTTTAAAATAAAATAGTTTTTGTAACGGAAGTATAAAATTGATCACTGCCTTTACAAAAGATAAACGTTCACACCCAGTTCGTTATTAATTGTCATGAGTTTTCAACAAAGTTTTCCGTATTTCCAAGTTTACCTTTTCACTGAAAACTGATAACCTTGAAAAAGGGAAAGACCAGAATACGCCCAATACCGACAACAATTGAAAGACATGATAAAGACATCATCATTTTTCAACATGACAATGCTCGGCCCCATGTTGCAAAATGTGTTAAAAACTATTTGGAAAGCATCAAATCGGACGTTCTACTACCCCACCCGCCGTATTCACCGGATTTAGCCCCTTCAGACTACTACTTATTTCGATCGATGCAGCCCGGACTTTCAGAACAGTATACACTCACTTATATTCTTACGCAGAAGTGAAAAATTTTGCTGGATAAATAGTTGGCCTCAAAAGATGAAAAGTTCTTCTGTGTGGAATCCATTCTTTAACAGAAAGATGGAAAAAAGTCATAGCTCACGATGGCCAATACTTTATTTATTAAGATAATTCATTTTGTGATGGAAATAAACGCTTAAATGTTGCGAAAAAATCGATATTTTTTAACCGAAACACCTATAATACAAAGAAAAGTGTGTGCAAGTATTACATTATATACATTTTTGAACTCGTGCTTTTACATCTTTTCATTTGACATAGTAAAAAAAAAAAAATTTCACATTCGATTTCATCCCCCAAAACTAACCCCTCAAATCAAAATTTAACTTTCAAAACTACACGGCTCTGATGACGCCATCAATGTCTGTATTAGTACGAAATTTCAACTCTCTATGTGAAATAGTTTCGGAGAAAATCGGATGTGACAGACAGTAAGTTGACTTCAATAGGGGCTTGTGAATATCTTAGGTTAGTTCTTCACAATTGTTCTTGCAGAAAAATCGCAAAAGACCATCGATCAAAACAGTAGATATTTGATTTAATAAATTTCATTTAACATATGAAAAAAAATTGTTTGAATTTTGACTTACAAAGGCTGCATGCTTTTTCGACGACACGATATTGTGCTTAATTTTTTTTATGAAAATGTTCTAATCAATTAAAGCTCTCAAATTTGACCAAAAATATTCTCTCTTTTTAATTACACAGCCACACACAAAAAAACGTTCATTACCACGTACCAACATACATAGATCGAGTGTATTTTTCCACGCTGAATTCGAATCCGTAGTTAAAAAAAAGATTTATCGTGACATTTTTTTTTTGGCCAAAAACACCTCTTGAAATGAAGAAGGACACGCTACTTTTACGTTAATATTTGTAAATTTATACATCTTTTATTTTTCCTTTCCTTATTTATATTATACTTTCTACTACTATAGTAGAAAGTATAACATAAATAAGAATAGCAAGATTAAAAGATATATGCCTCCTAACAGGGGGGAGGGGGGAATTTCACATGTACTGTATTTAGAATACCCTTTTCTTTAAACATGGAACATATTCAATAGGAGGGGTACTTTTAAAGCATGTCATTAGGGGGAGGGGGCATGGACAGAGAGTAAAATTAAGAGGTGGTAAAATAGACAGGGGGATAAAATAGACGAGGGAATAAAAATAGGCGAAGCCTAATGCGGGAAAGTCCCAGAAAACTGAAAAATTTAAGAAAAACCAGGGATCAGGGTTAAAATGTGCGAGAATAAGTTAAATGGATAGTTGAAAGTATAAATTGAAGGAGTAGAATCTGTTGATATTTACTTAGCTTTAATAAAAAAATTTGCTTTTCCTAGTTTTAATCGCACTCATGCACATTTAAGCGTAAGGGTAGTTTTAACAAACGCTCTAGGGGTACTCTCTAGTTTTATCTCAACGGTTGGAATCTTATCCCTCTTTATCCTCCCTCCCTAAAACAAAAGCCCTTCATCAAAGGGGGTAGGTTTTACTCTGCACAGGCGTGAGTTTTAACGTCATTAAGAGGATTGACTGGTTGTAACGTCGTATAGAGATTCAAAAATGTGTTTTTTTTTTTTAAATTTCAATAGCACAATCATTTGAACGTAAAGATAGTTTTTACCACACTCTAGTGGTAGACCACTAGACTTGTGTCAGCGGTTGAAACGAATCAACTCTGTATTTGTCCTTCCTGCCTGAGACTACGAAAACCTGTATTTTTTGCTCAGATCCTAAAACTTCTAAGATCCATCTATCCCATGTGATAGCTCCCCCTTCCTAGGGATGATTTTCGACCTAATTAGAAAGATGATCTAATTGTCTTGAATGTTTGGCAGAATAACTTAAAAGTACTTGATCATTTCCGAATTTCAATAACATTCATGTGCATCATTAGAGCATAGAGGTAGTTTCTATTACCCTCTAAGGGTAGTTTATAGTCATGTATCGGTGGTTCAAGCGAATCTACCCCATATTTGTTCACCCTGCCTAAAACTACAAAAGCCTGAACCTTTTTCGTCGTTATTGGTGGAGGCGGTTTTTACACCCTATAGGGGTGAGTCTCAACCCTTTAAGAGTAATTTCTGGTTGTCACACCAGATTCAGATATTTTGTCCAGAGAGCTACAAGAATTTGTCCTTCGCACATGTTATTTAAACTCACGTGCGTTATTTGAGTTTTAGGGTTACTTCTCTCCCCCTGGATGGATTTTGGTTTAATTAATAGAAATAGCTTGCTGTAGTTTGAATGCATATTCTCTTCTCTTATTCTTCTTCTTCTTTTTTAGGCCAATCGCCTGTTTCATCTTCGACATCTTGGCTCTCCGCCGCCAGATTGTCGCTCCATCTTTTTCTCGGTCTTCCTGTACTTCTGCGACCTACTACTCCTGATTTTTCCATTCGTGTGATGTGATTATCCCATTCTTGTTTTCTTTTCAGTACCCACTCGTTTTCTACTCTACAAGTTCTTCGTATATTTATGGTTCTCTTTCTATCTCGTAAGGTCTTCCCCGCGATCTTGCAAAGAACCCCCATTTCGGCTGTCTCCATTATTTTTGTTTTCGCCCTTATGTCTGCAGTGTACGTCATTATCGACCTTATCATGGTCTTGTAGATTCTTGATTTTGTTTCAATTTTGATAGTTTTATTATATCATATGGTGCTATTGATACATCCTGCTATTCTGATTGCTTTAATTGTTTGGTCCCTTACTTCCTATTCAACATCTCCGAAGCCCGATAGTTCGATTCCTAGATATCGGAATTTCATTTCTTGCTCGATTACCTTTTCGTCCAGTTCAAGCTTGCATCTTAATGACATTTTGGACGTTGTCATTTATTTGGTTTCGGTTGAGGGGATTTTCATATTGAACCATTTTGCTGTTCTATTAAATCTGTGCAATAAACGTTGAAAGTCGTCCTCTGTTTCCGCTATCAGTACCGCATCGTCAGCATAGCATATAATATTTATCTCCTTCTCTCCCATTCGGTACCCTTTTAATGCTCTAATTTGTCTTATTATTTCATCCATGATGATGTTGAACAACAACGGGCTCAATGAGTTTCCCTGTCGTATACCGCTTTCTACTGGTATGGGTTCTGTGAGTTTTTCTTCTATTTTTGCATGTATCTTGTTTTCTTCGTATACGGTTTTCTATTGTTTTAACTAAATTACTTGAAATTCCCGCGTTATAGAGCAGGTGAACGATGTCTTTCAGCTGAACACAATCGAATGCTTTGAGTAGATCTATGAAGCATATGACAGTATAGTATTATTGTCATTGTCGGACAAACAGCTGGGTTTCAGATCTGGAAGGTCATATACAGACGCGATGTTCCTAATAAGGCAGATAAGCGAAAAATCAATAGAATATAATAAACCGGCATTCATATGCTTCCTATTCTCTTCTCTCGACTAAAATATCTACCATTTTTCAAACTTCATTAAGAGGCATTACATTATTACTATAGTTTTAGGGATGTTTTTGGCCCAAAAAACTGACATGATAAATTTTTTTAACTACGGATTCGAATTCAGCGTCGAAAAAGACACTAGATCCATGTATTTTGGTTCGTTGTAATGAATTTTTTTTTTGTGTGGCTGTGTTATCTATCCGTGTCTTTTATAAGAAATTATAAGGGAATGGTCTAATATATAAGAATTTGATAACGCACACACCATAAATAATGTCTCTACTTTTATTTCCTTAAACAAACTGTAGCAAAAAGTAATTCTCATTAAATTTCGACAATAAAAGATTTTTTTGGATTAACAATTTTCATTCTTTTACGAAAAAAAAAACAATTATTCTTGTACACTACGTTCCAAGAATACCTCAGTCTTAAAAACTCCTTTTGTTTCTCCCATTTTGTCACATTCAATGTTATCATAGCTGAAGTCAATGCCTGGGCAATACGCTTTTAAATTACGTAATCCAGTAATTTCATAAATTCACATGTATGTCCAAATTTCTCAAAAATAAATATTAGGTGTGTCTTCAGTTGACTCGGGGGAGCCCCTTCTCTCAATATACTAAACTATATTTTTAACGCTCTGTATATATATATATATATATATATATATATATATATATATATATATATATATATATATATATACTTATGTAGAAAAATCGAGGTGTTGAGTTTTGATTTCGAAGACTAACTCACATTTTCGTACCTTGTTTTATTTATTTATTCGTTTGATATCACAGGCCAACGGTGAAAAAACTTTTTCAATAATTTTACCTGCTTCCTATGTTTTTTGGTGGTCCGTAAATAATAATAAAAAAGTCGTGTTACCCACCAATTTTTAACATTTCAATATTCAAAATGTGAAAAATTTATTTTTTATCTTTCGAATATTATTAGGTTGGAAATAAAATCAGAATTTTATAAGGTTGGCAGTAAAATCAAACGTTATTAGGTTGGCAGTTCCGATAAATGTCACAGCTGTTTGTTTTCTTAAAGTTAATATAACCTCGCACTGCAGTGTTTAACCCATGTGCTTTAATTCACACTCAAAGTATGGCTAATCGTGGTTTTGTTATAAATGTGATGAGTTTGTAGTTAAAAAACATCAAAGAACATTACTGAGTTTGTAAAAAAGTATACTTTGCATATTTTGGTGTAGAAATCGGTAATCAAGAAAAATGTTGGGCTCCTCACAAAGTATGATATGTTCATGTCGAGGATCTTAGGAAATGATATAAGAAAGAAAAGAAAGCTTTTAGATTTGCAGTACCCATGGTATGGGGAGAGCAAAACAATAAAACATTCAAATGATTGTTATTTTTGCAGAGTTGATGTTTCTGCATATAACTCCGAAAATAAGAAAGTAATGGTCTATCCTAACTTTACTTCAGCTAATCGGCCGGTAGGACATGGACCGTGATTTCCTTGAGTCACCTCAGTCTATTGATGACGTTTTACAGTCCAGTCCCGAATTTAATGAAAGTCGACCGGATGATGATGAATTTCAATGGTCTCTAGAAAATTTAAAACCACAGTGTTTTACACAAGCTGAGTTAAATGATTTAATGAGAGATTTGGGTTTGGCTAAGGAAAAAGCAGAATTGCTTGGTAGTAAGTAAGTAAAACATTTATTGGAATCTGGAACATCTATTTATTTTTTTCAGTTTCTTATTTAATTTAATTATTTATAATTTGATTATTTAATTTTCCCTATTTTGAAATTTAATCGATATCACATTGTGAGAGAACTGTGGCTGATACAAAAAACTGATACCAGATACGGTTTCAGCACCCAAAAATACATAACACTATATTCGTTTAAAAAGTTTTTACAAATATTTTTTTTGTTGGCCTGTGTGTTTGTTTTATATTTTAACATTTTAATACCTAGACCAAAAATATCATTGTTTTTAATATATCTAAACGGTATATTAATATTGTAGTTACTTCTGAAGAAATTATAAGGGTATGATGGTCTCATATAGAAGATAAAACAAAATAAACAATCTAACTTTCACAGATCATGGCGCAGGATTTAAAAAAATTTGAACTAATTTCCTTAAAATTCGATTAAAAAGAAGTTAATGTTTACTTTTACCCTATAATTAAAATAAATAGATCCTAAACGTAATAAATACTACTAAAAGGAATACAAGCGAAACGAGATCCATATAAAAAATATTATTCATCTATCATAATTTAAAAACCATTTTAGATCGTTTTCTTGTATTTCGGCCTTTGCTTTTAACAGTTTTTTCTTGATAACTCTTTTGGCCCCACGGATTTATGATTAAGGGGATTGGTTCTAGATTTTTTAAAAGATTGAACAGCCATTTTGTACAATTTAGGTTTTTCTTTATGTTATAACTTCTACACTGCTTTATAACAAGATTATCTTCTTGTAAGGAGTCATGTGCAGATAATTACATAATAAAGGGATATTTTGGATCCAATTGGTTGGAAATTCGAAAGCTTTGGTTGCTCAACAATGTTTAAATAGTTAGTGACGTTCTACCATAGGGTGAAAAATCTCAGGACTTTCCGAGAGATGGCAGAAACAAAAAACTCTTATGATTTGCAGTAAGTGTCAAGTCTCAGAAGATTCGTGCAAAATTTTTGTGACATTTTGTCTATTAGTTTGCGAGTTACAGCTGTTTGAGTGACGCTACTTTTGATTTTTGCAAAACGATGGAAGAAAAGGAATTTCGTATGTTGATTAAACTTTGCTTTTTGATGGGAAAAAATATAACCAGAACCCAAAACACTTGCTCAGTCGAAACCAACTATTGTCGTTTTGGTTGTCCAAATGAGACAGGCAAAAAAAAAAACACAAAAAAAATCCACTACATTATTCTGAATGACCACAAACCGAAAGTGAGAGAGATAGCTGACATCGTGAAGATATCAATGGACACGCATGAGGCATATTTAGCAGGAATATATGCATATGAAAAAGCTATGTGCCCGATGAGTGCCGCGCATTCTTACGATTGATCAAAAACAGCAACGTGTCGATTTTCTGCACTGTTTTAGCGTAATCTAAAGTAGTTTTTACTTCTATTCGTAAAAATGGGCGAAACATGGATCCACCACTACAGGCCGAGTCCAACAGGCAGTCCGCAGAGTGGCGGAAACCGCATGAAAGTCGACCGAAGCGTCTAAAAACACAAACATCAGCTGGAAAGGTTTTGGCAAATATTTTTGGAATGTGCATGGAATAATACTGATCGATTATCTTGAGAAGAGAAAAACAATTACCAAAGACTATTACAGAGAAGCTCAGGCCCACTTTTTGCAAAACAATAAAGCAATATATGTGATTTGAAAAGATATAATCTGAACTGTACATTTCGAAGTACACGATTAAAAAATTCGTGATCCTACACCCTTAAGTAAAAGTATTACATTTTTGTTGATTAGCCAATAAATTAACTGGAATCATTAATCGTATTGACGGATGTTATTTAGGTTTTTATCTTGTGCTCTAGTTGACAAATTGGAAGAGGGAAATTGATAAAAAACAAGATAATAAAGATTTATTTCTATTATGTTCCAGAATAAATCTTAGAAGATATACTATATGTCGTATTTTGACGGTGCCAGTGTTTTGCAATCACAAAAAAATATTTATAAATAGGCATCAAAGGGGTCTAAAATTTTTATTCAGAATCATCATCGCCGCTGTCTGTGAATTGACAACCACTGAACTATACCTAGTTTACCAACGCAATTAGCTCCCTCGCATACTTCAAAATAAATAACAAGCAAGGTAATTCTTCTCGGAACTTTTATATTAATTACAGATATCAGATGCAGATTAAGAATTTGATAACACACACACACCATAAATAATGTCTCTACTTTTGTTTACTTAAACACACTGTAACACAACTGCAACTCATTAAATTTCGATCACATCAATAAAAGATTTTTTTTTGCATTAACAATTTGCAATCTTTCACAAAAAAAAATATTTATTCTTATACTACGTTCAAGAAGTACCTTCAGACTTAAAAACTCTTTTTGTTTCTCCCATTTTGTCACATTCAATGTTATCATACCTGGCCAATCTCGGTGCAATACTTTTCAAAATTAGGTAATCCTGTTATTTCATAAAGGACCACTCACACTTCAAATAGAATTGGGTTTCGGTGAAATGACTCCAAATTGTGAACAGAGATAGATCTTGTGCTCCTGAACAAAAGTCTCAATGGGCCCAACTCACGAAAATGCTTCTTACACCCCCGTTATTCACCAAATCATCCCCAATAGAGCCCAAGCAAATCCAGTCGATCATTTACTGAGAATCGAAAAAAAAACTACGTTCCGATGCTCAAAATAGGATAATAATCTTACTTAGTAGATAAAATTGGATGCTCTTTCAGATTACGCTATCAGTTTTTACTCTAACAGAGGGCCATGGAGTTTTCCGGTGAGACGAGTTCCATTTTTTAGACATTAAGGGTATTTAGGCCTTACCACATATCCAAAGGGTTGTAATAAGGGTTGTGTATGGGTTAAATTATAAAATTCATATATAAACATTTTTTATTCAGACATGTATCCATGAGGTTTTCGAGTCGGTTGATTTTTCAGGTATTGGAGCCTTCTGGGCTTGTAAGGGCATGAAATATTAAAAATCATCAATATTACATTATAGTATATTATATTATCCACTATTAGCATTAAACCGGATAAACGTCGAGGAAATTGCGGATATTTATCCCATTTTTTTTTGGTTTTTTCATCTTTTTATAATTTATTTTGGGTTTTCTTATTTTTAATTTTTTTTTATGTTTTGTAACTTTATTAGTTTTTTATTTTTACTTAAACTTTTTTATTTTTTCAAAATCGGATCAATTAATTATTTCACGTATTTCATTTCTTGAGGGGTAAAGCCTAAATAATACCCTTAATGTCTAAAAACTGAAGTAGGTTGACCCAAAAACTCCATGGCCCCCTGTTTGGGTAAAAAGAGCCTTACACATGAATGTATAAGATCTCATACATGAATTTTAATATTTCATCCCCTTAGGACCCCGTTTCTCTAGGGTTGCAGAAGTTATAGTAAAAAGCTGATAGCCTAATCTGAAGCATCGTAACATGGTTTTTTTTTTCAGTAGTCAGTAAATGTTCGACTGGATTCGCTTGGACTTGATTGGGGTTCATTCGGTAAATAGCGGGGGTAGGAAGTATTTTCGCTAGTTTTATATATATATATATATATATATATATATATATATATATATATATATATATATATAATATATATATATATATATATATATATATATATATATATATATATATATTATATATATATATTTGAGAGGGGATTTTTGCGTAAAGAAACGGAAGTTCTCTTGTTTGCAGTTCAGGAAAGTGCCCTTCAGATGAACAACATGCGATTCAAGGGAAGCACTAACAATAGCTCTGGTGGATTTTGTAGTAAATGGGATGAAATTATGAATCATTTGATTTGCGAATGTCCCAAAATCGCTAAAACCGACTAAGGTGCGCGACAACTTCATTGGGCACTGTGTAAGCCAAAAGTGTGATTTCGGTGCTTTCGAAGAATCTTGGCAATATGAGCCAGAGAAGGTATTCCAAAATAAGCAGATTAGAGTCCTATGAGATTTCCGTATACCGACTGACCGGCATGTCGAAGCTAGCACTCCCGACATGACTACAGTAGAAAAAAACATCCAACTTGTAACCTTCATTTGCCATTGCCATCCCAGGATACCACAGGATGGTTGACAAAGAACAGGAAAAATTGATAAATATCGTGAATTTCGTTTGAAAAATGCCCGACTGTGACTTAAACACACTAAAGGGCTGCCAATCATAAATGGCGTTCTCGGAACAATAGCATCAAACTTTGACAATTACTTGGAACAACTCAGTGTATGAGCAATATTACTCAGCTATATCGAATATCGGTCATCGAAACAGCTTAGATTCTGCGATGATACCTGTGGGATGCTTTGACCTTAGATACGGATTTGCCCCTTGTGGGTGAACCTAGTGACACTGCGATTTTCTCTTGTTATTGTTGTGTTTGTAACCTTTAATTATAATATAGTAAGAATACATATATATATATATATATATATATATATATATATATATATATATATATATATATATATATATATATATATATATATATATATATATATATATATATATATATATATATATATATATATATATATATATATATATATATATATATATATATATATATATATATATATATATATATATATATATATATATATATTACACATATATATACATATATATATGTATATATGTATTGTATATATATATATATATATATATATATATATATATATTATATATATATATATATATATATATATATATAATATAATATATATATATATATGCTAATCATAAATGGCGTTCTCGGAACAATAGCATCAAACTTTGACAATTACTTGGAACAACTCATATATGAGCATATTACTCAGCTATATAATATCGGTCATAAACAGCTTAGATTCTGCGATGATACCTGTGGGATGCTACCTTATATACGGATTTGCCCCTTGTGGGTGAACCTAGTGACACTGCGATATTCTATTGTTATATTGTGTTTGTAACCTTTAATTATAATATATAAATAATATATATATATATATATATATATATATATATATATATATATATATATATATATATATATATATATATATATATATATATATATATATATATATATATATATATATATATATATATATATATATATATATATATATATATATATATATATATATATATATATATATATATATATATATATATATATATATATATATATATATATATATATGTATATATATATATATATATATATATATATATATATATATATATATATATATATATATATATATATATATATATATATATATATATATATATATATATATATATATATATATATATATATATATTATATATATATATATATATATATATATATATATATATATATATATATATATATATATATATATATATATATATATATATATATATATATTATATATATATATATATGTATATATATGTTTATATGAAGTGTTTGCAATAATGAGAGTTGAATCACACTTGCTCCGTGTACGGAATTCAAGGGGCCAGGCTTTTCAGCTACTAGGAAGGTCGTCATCTTCCAACCACTTTGAAATCAGACCTTATCGCTTCACTTTGGCGTTAGCCGAGAGAATTCAGGCACGAACAACCCCTCTTGGTAAACTGCAAAAAAGACCGCAGGTCAAAACGATTGAGGGATAATCTTCTTCTTCGCGTCTACTTTTACCGCTTTTCCCTTTTGCTAGTCCCGATATTGACTGTAGGTAGACTCGATGCAGGGCAGAACATTGCTCGGTTGTATTGTGAGTGCACCCGCAATAGAGTACATGTCAGTACCCTGATGAGTCTAAACACCAAGAGACGAAACATATACCCTCCGATTACTATTAAAAGAGGTAAAAGATTCTATCCCTAGCTCTAAGATAGCGGATTTGAAAGTTATTTTTCACCCATTTTGTGGGCAGAAGAATAAAAAAATACAAACCGCTAAATAACAGCGCACTGTGGTTCGTTTCGATGCAATATTCTACCCTGCATCGATTCAACCTACTGTCAGTATCGGGACTAGCAACAAGGAAAACAAGTGAAGGTAGACCCGAAGAAGAAGATTATTCCTCAATCGTTTCGACCTGGAGTCGTTTTTGCAATTTACCAAAGAGGAGTGATCCTTGCCTAAATTCTCTCGGCTAACGCCAAAGTGAAACGATAAGGTCTGGTTTCCAAGCGGTTAGAGGATGACGACCTTTCTAGTAGTTGAAAAACCTGGACCCTTGAGTGAACTCCCTACACGGAGTTGACAAATAACATATGACTCAACTTTCGTTATGGCAAAAACATATTACTTCATTTGTAGGCGGAGACGCGGATAGTTGTGTATGAGCTACTGTAATGCCGCATCGCAAAGGATAAGGTAGTTTGCCTACCTGTTGTTGTCTCAGTGGACGCTTTCCACGAACATATTTAATAAACATATATATATATATATATATATATATATATATATATATATATATATATATATATATATATATATATTAGAGAGATAGAGAGAGAGAGAGAGAGAGAGAGAGAGAGAGAGAGAAAGAAAAAGTAATTTAGTGAGGATGCAGACGAAAAAAATTTGGCCAATGAAACTCTTTGTTTAATTGTTAAGCTTTCGGATATATTCAATTCTTCTTCAGGACATCCAGAAAATTATTTAGAATCGGTTTTCAAAAACACAACTAAAAGAAAGTTAGACGTACAAACGTGAGATTATCCAGTGGAAGCATGATTCTAGGAATATGGATCATGATTTTTATAAAGAATTACGACATAGTAAATACACATTTTCCGGTTATATTTTCCCGGGATAACAGAACACGTGGTTTTAGTTTTTAGGTTAGTAACGATAAGCAATTGGCAGTTTTATAAGAGTATCAATGATAGGCATGTTGTACAAATGGTAAATGTGAAGTAAAATTGACCTTGAATTACAAAATTTTACTAAATTATATATAGTGTGATCTGTTATGGTGGAAAAACTTTTAACATATTGTTTATTAAAGAACTAAAATAAAAAATTTAGTATTATTGTATAATGTCCTCATATTATGATAAATCATTGGAAAGTTTAAGGATGCAAGAATAAATGATGCTAAGATCTTCCACATCGGTCCTTCTATTCATCGCGCCATCGCAGACGTTAATCGTAATCTTCAAAAATCTTCAAAATATATATATATATATATATATATATATATATATATATATAATATATATATATATATATATATATATATATATATATATATATATCTATATATATATATTATATATATATATATATATATATATATATATATATATATAGAAGAATATGAAAATTACAGCATATTTTCCTGCTCCAAATGTTACAGATTTTAGTTGCATGAACAAAATATTAGTATCATTATTTCAACGCTGTTATTATTCTTTAAATTGTAGAAAATCTTAGATTTGAAACAGCCACGTTTCTGAAAACGTGACGAATCTGGTTCCGTCAGTTTATTACGCTTTTATTAAACTGTCGTACACAATCATTTCTAATAATAATTGTAGAAAATTGAGTTATTTCTGAAATAAAAGTGAACTGCTCCAAATAAAGATTTTATTTCGCATTGCCTGTAAATATGTACAAGCTGTCTTGTAAAATAATTTAATTTTTCGATATTTATAGAAAACGAGCAAAAAGAACCCTTATTGTTAATCGAACTGTAGACCTTAGATAGGAAGCAACGATGGTTACCGTAAAACTTTAGTTTTGATATATCCTCGCTAGAAAAAATCCATCAATATCAAATCAACACTACATGGCGAGAACTTAATTACTCGAGATGTTTTGCCCAACAGTCATAAACTGCGTCGCTTATCTGCCCAAAAATCATAATTCTAAATGTTACATGTCTCATGATATTCCGTACTTGCATAAGTAGTTTTTCGCGTTTAATAGGCTCCAGCTAACTTTATTTGATTTTGTTGTTCTCCAAGTTTTCCAGGCAATGTTGTTTCCAGGAAAACTCTCCTAGAATATGGAGTAGTTCGCTGGCGGATAAATAGACACGTTTCTGGGGAAATCTCATCTAGACTTCAGTCCCTTCTTTGTAAGTACTTTGTTATAGAGGATATTATGTTCATTGAAAACCTATTCCATGGCAACCATCCATTCTCAGGTGTTACAGTACCGGCAGCCTTATAAAGAAGATTCAATGGGGTAGGTTTTGGTCATAATCCTGCAAGTTTCATGAAGAACCGCATCGCACCTACTACCTTTAAGTAAACTAATCAGTTTCAGACTGAACAAGCATATTCTCCGGCGAAGAAAGAGAAAATTGGTGCTGTGGTTCTCATCAGAATAAATTATGCGGCCCAGTTATCTCCTGCCAGTATTCCCAACAGTATGACTCTAAGGTAGAAGGGTGTTTTTGAAGTAATCTACCTAGTCGTCCTCCTAAGTATTTTTAGGAAATCTTATAGAAGTTTGTTGCGTTTTGCAGTTTTTACTATTTTTTTTCTATCAAAAATGAATAAAAATAATTTGGGGCATCGCACAGTGGTAAAGTTTCTTACCAAAGAGGGACCAAGAGTTATTCGTAAAAGAATATCCCAGTGATAAGGCAATGATTAGTTTTAAGTAAAATGTTAATCTAAGCAGTTTCAACGAGGCCGTGCCTCAATTCAGGATGACTCCTGATTAAGATTAAGAAAAACGTTTGAGGCAAGAAATGAGGAAACCATCAAACTTGTTCAGGATTTGCTGTTATCAGATGGACGGATAAATTCCCGAACGCTTGCTAAAGAAGCTGGAATATCTTAAACTTCAGTTCTTACGATTGTGCATGAGATTTAGGATGAAAAAAATTCTTCAAGTTCTTCTCAAGAAGATGTGACAGCTTTCGAGAACGATAAAAGTCAATTTTCGCAAATTGTCACAAGCAATGAGTCCTGGATGTTCTATTGGGATTCTTCAAGGAAGCAGCAATTGAAGCAATAGGTGAACAAGGTCTCTTTACATCTAAAGAAGGCAAAAACAAAGTTGTCTTCTAGAAAGTTGATAGCTACCGTTCTTGAGAACCAATGTAACACGTAGACTGAAAAATTTTTGGTCTGACAAATAGATGTCGCCCTTTCCAAAAAAATATATATGATTTTTAGGAAGTACCAACCTACGATACGTGTCAAAATTTTATGACATTTCGAAGATTAGTTTACATGTTACAGTGGTTTTAGTGACACTACTTTTGATATTTTTAAAACAATGAAAAAAATTCGAATTTCGTTTGTTGATTGAACACTGTTTTTTGATGGAAAAAAATACCGTTCAAGCAAAGCAATGGCTTAATAAGTATTACGAAGACTCTGCCCCTGGAAAATCACTTACATTTACTAGTATGCTGAATTTAAACGCGGTCGTACAGACACAAATCATGCTGAACGCTCTGGATGCCCAAATGAGGTGGTTACACCGGAAAACATCAAAAAAATCCACAAAATTGTTTTGGATGGCCGTAAAGTGAAATTGCGTGAGATAGCTAACACCCTAAAGATATCAAAAAAACGTGTTGGTCATATTTTGCATGAATATTTGGGTATGACAAAGCTCTGTTCGAAATGGATACCGCGTTTGCTCACAGTGGACCAAAAACAACAACGTGTTGATGATTTTGAGCGCTGTTTGGACTTGTTTAAGCGCAATAAAAAAAATTTTGTTATACGATATGTGACAATGGATGAAACATGGATCCACCACTAGACACCGAAATCAAATGGGCAGTCAGCTGAGTGGAAAACAGCCGGTGAAAGCCCACCGAAGCGACCAAACACACAACAGTCGGCTGGGAAGGTTTTGGCTTCTGTATTTTGGAATAGGCATGGAATCGACTATGCTAAGAAAAGAAATACCATGAATAGCGAATATTATATAAAGTTATTGGTGCGTTTAAAGGCAGAAATCGCAAAGAAACGGCCCTAAATGAACAAGAAAAAAAAAGTGCTCCTTCATCAAGACAATGCACCGTCTCACAAGTCAGTGGTTACGATGGCAAAATTTCATGAATTGAAGTTCGAATTGCTTCCTGATCCACCGTATTCTCCAAATTTGGCCCCCATCGACTATTATCTATTCACATACTTCAAAAAAATTTTGAAAGGCAAAGACAACTCCTTCTACAAGAAAGATATAGAAATGTTAGAAAAGCATTGGCCTGATTGTATCGCCCTTGAAGGAGACTACATTGATGAATAAAATCGAATTTTGCAAAAAAATGTGTTTTAAGTAGTTAGACCAAAAACTTTTCATCATACGTGTTATATACTCGTATGAAGGACAGAAGATCCAGAATGCGGCTAGGTAATAATCATTCAGATAATTTCAAAATACATAGAAGACTAAAACAGAGAAATGCCTTGTCACCTCTGCTCTTTAATGTTATCCTAGAGGAAGTCACAAGATCAGTAAAAATTCAAACAGAACTCCTGTCTACGCGAGGCCCAAAATTACTTTTGACATATGCAGACGACCCTGACATTATAGAAGACCGCCAGTAAAAGGAATTTTTAATGAAATAGAAAAGGCTACAATAGAAGTAGGACCGAAGATCCATGAGGAAAATACTAAATGTACTATATTTGCGTAAGCAGACGGGGACGTAGAGATAGAATAAGTGCAAAACGTGATACACACTTATGATTCTAAAAGAGTGTAGTGATTCAAATATCTAGGAGCTACAATGACAGCTAATAATAATATCACAGAGAAAATAAAGGAAAGAATTCAGTCCGCAAATCGATGTTCTTTTTCATTAAGCAACCTCCTGAAGTTGTAAAGCATACCTAGAACCTTAAAAGTGAACGTCTATAATAAGACCAACTTATGGGTGCGAGAATATGAAGAAAAACTTTCTGACCCCATTACGATCCATATCAATATCGTATTAGTACCAACGCTGATATCTACCAACAATATGGCCAGGGTTATATTGTTAAAAAAATAAAATTCCAATGTTTAATATGGTATGGACATATTCACAGAATATGGGAGGAGATACCGTCGAAAGAAAGACCACCTGAAAGGCAACGCTTAAGTTAGAAATAAAACTTCAGAGCCCCTCTTTCACGAAGGAATACCCCTCTGGACCCGAATCTGATAGAAGACTGGAAGTTCTAAAGGAATACAGTGCATTCAACGAAGCCCTACCCTGGGTTGCAGAGCTACGGATTAGTAGTAGTAGTAGTAGTTTTGGGGGTTGCGAATATATCTTGTTACATATCTAAGGCCACCGTTTCTGATTGGTTGAATGACGCTGAGTAACTAGAGTAAAGTAGGAGCAATAGCAATAAAAAATCTAGTTATAAAGCAATATTATACTAGTTATTTTACTTTAAATATATAACACACAAATGAAAACAAAATTGATGAAAATTAAACGGGCAAATAATTATATTTTTAAATGTAGTAATTATTAAATATTGGAAATTAAATAAATACGTTAATAAAAATATTTACAAATTGTAAGAAATTACTTAATAATAATTAAAAATGAGTCTATTCTCATAGATCGGTAATAAATTATGGTTTTCTTCCTCGTAAAGGTTCAAATTACTTGCTGAAACTTATGCGAAAAAGAGGAGGAATGAGAATTCGGCTTACCAATTTAACAATTTAACTCAGCTACTCAACAGTAACTTGTGTATAATAATTAAAAATAACTTTTATTACTGAAAATCGTAAATTTGCATTAAAAAAAAAAAATTTGAGTTCTTAGATACCTCAAATGAAAGCTTGAGGACATTTTCTGATATTTTAAGTAAGGTAGTAGTATACTGAAAAAAAGTTTTTTAAAAAATTCGTCAGAAAAAAAAAACGTGAATCGGTAAAATTTATCAATATTATGAAAAGTGAAAAATATGTCTAATATGTAAAAAGGGCTAAAATTATGTTTGGATCAAATAAAGTAATGTACATGGAACATATTTTCAGAGTTAACTGAAAAAAAATAGCTTACAGTTTGTAAGTACACCTATTCGATCATAAAAAATGACAAAAAAGAAACGACAAACACGGCGAATTTCTCCCGACTAGAAGGAAATTTTTCGTTTTTTAATCTAGAATCAAAATCTGTCAGAATTTCTAGTTTATCTTTCATAAATTTATGATAAAATTGCAAAAATACGCTTAAAAACCCACAAACGCACCAATTCTCCCATTTTTGAGGTTGTTGCGCCAATTTTTCACCAGTCGCAATATTTTTTCCTTAATGTACTCGTCGAGACGAGTATTTGAAAAAAAGTAGCGGTATTCGACGATTTCACCTCAAAATCGTATTTTGACTGGAGTAATTCGTGTAAACGATAAATATGTAGAAAAATATTTTTTTCATCAATTAAAACGCTCCGTGGTATATTTAGGTTTACCTGTATCTCGACTTCCCCTCTCACATAACGTTTAAGTGTACATCAATTGAAGTTCCATGATTTAAATAATTATAATTGACCTGTGTTTTTTCTTCTATTAAATATTTTGTTTCTGTGTAGATAGCGGATGTGTATGATGCAGTCGTTTTGTAGTACGTTCCTGTAATAATAAAACGCCTTAATTTTCCATAAAAAAATAATATTAGCTGAGCTTTAAGTCTCACTTTAAGCCAAATTATAGTCTTCAATAAAAGTATTACGGTCCATTAAGATATTATCAGGAATGCATTTAAAAATATGCATTTTTAAGATTTTTAAGCCTGGGTTATGTTGCCTTGATTAGAGCTTAATAATTCTTAGTAACATTTTATCGTACATGGCTAAGTGCTTTTGTGTAAATGGTAATGAGCTACATATGGCTTTTTATCGTAAGAAAGTGTTGTAGCCTGATAACATAATTAGGAAAAAAACACGAAGGAAATACGAACAAAATTGCCGGTAAGCATGCAGGAACCGACGGTCGGTGAGTTTATTTATGTAATGGCGGTATATGTTTTGTGCTTTTATATTATCGTGTTAAAATGTCTCCTTTTAAAATGTAAATTTTTAGTTTATGTTTAAAGGGGTTGCTCAGAAAGCCACTTACCATTTAAATATAACTTTTGAAAAACAGAAACATTCGATTTTAGATAGTGCTGATTTAAAATTCTTTTTATATTTCAGCGTTTCTTTACTGTTCGAGTGTTTAATAGGAGGATGCTATTTTTTTAAATTTTGTATCTAGTCCAGAAGATGACGTCATACAAATAAATTTTCACCGTTCTAAGTACTTTGACCAAATTTTTTCCGATATTTTTTCTTCCGAAAAATTATTGAAAGTAACTTCGAACAACATTCAGTGATAAAGCTTGTCACTAAAGGGGACAAGGACGCACAGTAGTCCACCATCAAATACTTGGGAATCGAGTACGACAAACAGCTCGTTTGGAAAGACCTGGTCTGCACTGCCACCAAGAAAGCTAAGCAACTCTTTGCCAAATTATACCCAATTGTAAATCGCTCCAGTTGCCCACCAAAACCAAACTCATGGTCAACAACACAATTGTGAAGGCAGGCCTTACTCCTGCCCCACATAATGCCAGCTCTCAAAGACAAGAAGAGCACCAGGCAGTGCAGAACAAGGCCCTGAGGATGATCACAGGAGCCCCTTGGTACATGCGAAATAACCAATTACACAGAGACCTCAGCGTGCCAACCCTAAAGACAAGCTCAAATGCAGTTCCTGACTAAGGCGTCCCAGCATCATAATCCAATCATCAGGGACGCCTTCCTAACCCTCTTCCATGCCCGCAACCAATTCCCGAGACCCTCAGACCCTCCCTCGGATGAAGACGATGGCCCTCCCAACCCACCATGATAGAAGAATGTAAAACTAGGTTAAGTTAGCAAAGACCCTAGATCAGGGGTGCTCAAACTTGAATTGCTGGCGATCTACCTCAATATTGTTAGACTACGATCGATCGACTCGGAGAGGCTGCAAGTAAGTGTGATGCAGGATTGTCGTCTAGGTAGGGTGTATCGTGGCATAGATATTAGTTTTCCGCACAATATGCATTTTTTTAGTCAAGGTAAGTGTAAGTCTGCTCTAAAATGTCAATGAAAAAACTCATAATTATTAAAAATTGCGAGTTTATTGGTTCTTACAAAACAAACGAGTTCTAGTGTCTAAACTTAACTAAAGAGTGACTTTGGATGTTGAAGCGTGGCACTGCATGTCCTCAGTATACTTTTCATATGATGGTGCGTAATTACCCAGTGCTAATTGCAAGCATAATGACATATGTTCGTCAGTTAGTCGATTGAGATATTTTGACTTAATTATCTTCATTTCAGAAAATGCCGACTCGCACAAGTAAGTTGCCCAAACATTGCCGTCAGTTAATGGGCGATTTTCCTTAGATTCGGATATTTATTTTCAGATATAAAACACCAGAATTTTGTATCAGATGCTGTGGCTTTGAGATGTATATCTGATATAATCTGCACTAACTCATTTTCAACAGAACATGAGACCATGTTAAACTGACTTGCTATTTCAGTAGCTAATTCCTCAATGTTTTTGGACGAAAAAGGATAACTCTAAATGATGCGATATTTGCCAATTTACTGAAATCATAAAAACGTATTTCGAATTGGTCCAAAATATTTGATATTTCTGCCTCATAAATATCATAATTCAACTGAGAAATCCTTGCTTTCAAAGACGGACAATTTTTCAGATCCTTTCTTTTCAATGGATCTATCATAAGTTGCAATTTACTTTTAAATGCGTTTATTGCGCTAATCATCTCAATAATAGTTTTTCCTTTACCCTGAAGCTCCAAATTAATGGTGTTTAAATGCATTGTGATGTCTGTTAAAAATGCCAAATCAGTCAGCCATTTTGCGTTTTTCAGCATCTGAGTGTCATCACCTCTTTCGTCCAGAAAAGCTGTTATTTCGGGCAATAAGTCTTGACACTTTTCTAGGAATTTTCCGCGACTCAGCCACCTGACGTCCGTGTGAAGAACTAAATCAGTGTGTTCAGCTGACTCACTCTCTTCCAACTACAATTTAAAGAGCCGTCGTTGCAAACTACGTGCACGGATAGAATTGACAATTTTTATTGCAATGCCCATAATCTCCTCCATGTTTAGAACTTTTGAACACAAAACTTGTTGACGTATAATGCAATGGAAGGAGAAAAATGAAGGGAAATCATAATTAGCTCGACACAATGCCACAAAACCGTTTTTGTTTCCAGTCATTGCTGGTGCTCCATCGGTTGTAATATACCCTAGTTTATATATTGGTAGCTTATAGTTTGTTACAAAATTGAAGAAAACATCATATATATTTTCGCCACGGGTCTTTCCTTTCAGAGGAATCATTGTCAAAAACTCTTCCTTATCCGACATGTCATTGAATACCATTCGAATAAAAATACACAGCTGGGCAGGGTCTGTCATATCAGTGGATTCGTCGAAATGTAAAGAAAAATATGTACATTCCATGATATCATGTTTTAGTTTTATCTGCCATGTCCTGACTCATGACTTCAACACGCCTTG
This sequence comes from Pachyrhynchus sulphureomaculatus, assembly GCA_019049505.1. Classification (NCBI taxonomy): domain Eukaryota; kingdom Metazoa; phylum Arthropoda; class Insecta; order Coleoptera; family Curculionidae; genus Pachyrhynchus; species Pachyrhynchus sulphureomaculatus. The sequence goes on along the minus strand of CM032455.1, from coordinate 153,157,887 downwards.
TGACAGTCGGACGAGATAACTGAAGTTCTCTAATAGCAGACATAATCTCTGTTTTATTTTTAAAATCTCCAAATAAAGTCTCACACGCTTCAATAAATGCTTCCTTCACAACCAATCCATCATCAAATGGTTTCTTGTGTTTCGCCAATATATGAGATATTTTAAATGACGCGATCGTTGCAGCTTTTGATTGTTTGGCTGGTCTTGTGAACATGGTTTGTTCTTTTTTCAAACAAGTTATCAAATCACGTACTTTTCGTTTTCTTAATTCACTCTGTGGCGGAAAATCCTTTTCATAGTTTTTATGAACCGTTTTATGATGCCTCTTCCCACGCTTAGGTATTGCAACTGACGCACTTATCCTTTACCAATTTTTCCTCCCAAACGTTATTAAAATGATAAGTTTTACTTTTCTTCGCCGCACTCATTTTGGACTATTTATTAATAAACTTTGTATAGATGTATCACCTTCAAGTTACAACTCAGACTGACTCCTATTCCTGCAGGCGCAACATTTATATCGGCGCGAACGAAGTCTCGAATGTTCCCGTCAAACACGCCGCCCGAAGTGTTTCTAGAAAAATCGGCGGGAATCAAAAAACGCGGCTTCCTTTGATAAAAACCGCCTTTTGCCGCTAGCAGGGGGTTATTACGATAAAAGAAAGTGATGAAGGGGTTATTCTGGCCTAATTGTGAATCGAATAAATTTTAGTAGTTTATTCATTACATTTTGTTTTAGTTACCTAAAACAAAATCTGTGGATAGTTCTATATCGGAATTTTTTTCTCGAGATCGACTCAAAAAGCATTCGCGATCGACTTGTCGATCGCGATCGACCGTTTGAGCACCCCATCCCTAGATTAACTTAGGTTAGGTAAAAACACATTCCTAAGTTAAGTTTAGTTTAGGAACACTATTGTAATACTTAGGTTAAGTTAGAATAAGTATACTTTCTCACAATGTTAGAACAACGTTTATTTAATAAGAAGTAACCTTTCTTGTAAGTCAATAAGAAAATTAAAAAAAAATGGAGCGTAGTCCAAAAACTCGAAAAGCTGACCATAATGTAAAAAACTTCGGCCAATTCGTCTACTATGATTTACGACCACTCAGGTGTATCTTCCGCTTGCACCTGTTTAATAACTTTAATTTCATTTCGAAGCGTCGAGTACCATGCAGAATTTCTTGTAAAGCACGTCAAATGTCACAAACTTTAAACTGTTACAGAAAGTGCAAAAGTGAACGATTAATTGTGCAAAATTACTTCTGTCAATGGAGGTGAGTACAATTTCACTGTTTCAGGAATTTCATATTTACTTAATGTTAAGTGAGTAATTAACTGTTCAATTCCCAAAAATCTTAAAAGAACAAGCAATAAATTAAAAACTCCATAGAACTCTAACGTGAAATGAGTCGGAGGTTGTTTATTAGACTTTTTTCGTAAAAATATTGAAAAATTGAGTGCTAGATGTGGCAAGTTTAGTATCTGTGTTAGTTTTTGTGCGAAGGTGTGCGTGGACGCCATGGACGGTCAATCTTACTTTCATCTGAAAATTCGGGAAAGTGCTGCAAACTTAAAAAATTGTTAAAAATTCAGAATAATGTTATTAAATTCAACCAATTGTTTGAAAACTCGGGAAATTGTTGCAAAATGTGAAAAATAGCTAACAAATTCGGGTAAAAAAATTGGAAAAATAGTTTAAAAATTATGTAAAGTGTTGCAAAATGATAAAGTTAGTTAAACAATTCGGGAAAATGTTACAACATGTAGTAAATTGTTTACAACTTCAAGAAATTGTTGTTAAAATTGAAAAATATTTAAAAATTTCAATAAAATGTTACTAAATTGGAAAAATAATTTAAAATTCTGGAAGTTGTTGCACAATGTAGCAAATAGTTCGAAAATTCTGGAAGTTGTTGCAAAATGGTAAAAATTGTTTAAAAATGCGGGAGAAAGTTGCAAAATGGAAAAAATACTTTAAAAATCTAGTACACTGTTGCAGATTTTTCCAATTTCATTTAACTATTTAAAACAATTACTCAAAATTAATGGAAAATATTCAACTAAAATGTATGCATTTACAAGAAAGATCTTTTCCTACTTGTCAAAAACCAATTACATGATAATATAAATGTAATTATTGTCACTATTGAAGCGGAAGTAGCAAAAAAACTTCGCATACATATATTTTGCTAGAAAATTTAAAGAAATCGATTATCAAATCGATAACAAAATTCCGAAATGGATGGCAAAAAGTCCACAGAATCCAAGTGCAATTCTTCGCAAAGTTTGATGATTGACTCAACGTTTGTGTGCCGTTAACAAATAAGTATGAAGCGGAAAACACGGAACCAAAAGGAATGAACACCTCAGGGCGTTCTTAATTGGGTTGGACGATTCGCCATTTTATTGCCCAATTTTGTTTTTGTAATTTTAACTTCATATTCGTAACCAGCGATCCCAAAAACTCATATATACATAGTTTCATAAAACTAAGTCACATTTTTCCAAAAATAGTCCACAATTTTGGAGCCGCCATTTTCTCTTTTGAAATTTAAACTCCATACTCGTCATCAGCGACCCCAAAAACCCATGTATTCAGAGTTTCATTAATATAACTCACGTTATTCTAAAAATAGTTCTCTATTTTGGAGCCGTCATTTTGTTTTTTGAAATTTTAACTTCATATTCGCCATCAGCGGTCCCGAAAACCCCAATATACCGAGTTTTCTAGAAATTGAATAATACCTTCATATTTTGGCCAGCTTTTCGGGACATTTTTCTTCTGTGTGACGGTCCATTTCATTTTAAAGTAAAATATTGCTCTAAGCGGTTTCGATAGGGCCGACATTCAATTCATGATTACCCCATACCGGTAGAGGCAAGAACGGAGGAAATCATCAAACTTGTTTAGGATTGGCTGCCGTGCGATAGACGAATGACGATCTTGAGTACCCGAAACCACTGTTGTTAAGATTATGTACGAAAATTTAGAAATGAAAAAAGTTTTCGCACGATGAATACCAAAACTCCTTATACCAAAGTAGAAACAGGCGCAGAAAGAAATTTCTCAAAGCTTTAGAGAATGATGAGAATAATTTTTCCCGAGTTGTCATAGACGACCAGACTTGAATTTAATAGGATTCCCCCACGAGGCTGGAGTCGATGCAATGGATCATGAGGACTCTCCACCTCTAAGGAAGGCGAAAACTTCTATTATGGCCACCGTTTTTTTTAGATCTTCGAAGGAAATTTGCTTATTGGGTATATTAAAAAAGAGTCCATAATTAAAAATCAGTTTAGAAGGACACTTATATGGTACCCGAATCGCAGACTATTGGTAACAGTTTTTTATTATAATAATTTTCAATTTTAAAAGCTAGAAATCGTTGGTTGAAACTTTAAGCGAGTTTATCTCAAAATTATATTTTTCAAATCGGCTTGCAGCATAACTCAAACAATTTTTATCTTCTCTATTAGATTCTGAAAAGAAATCCATAGGATTTTTACGAAATATTAAAAATTGCAAAAGTGATTAACAATTTTCTGTTAATTTTTTCCACGAAAATCGAGATTTTTTTTCAAAAGCTTGCCATTTTTTGAAATATCAATATCTTAAAAATATCCTACGTACTTCTCTAGCTATTTACGTGTAGATTAAGCAGATTTTTTTTGTTACATGATGAAATTTACTGAAGATATGCTGCAAGCCTTTTTTTAAAAGATGACTTTCCAAAAACTGCACTGTGCCGCCATTTTGTTAAAATATATTATATCAAAAAATACATTTTTGTACCTCAATACTTATATGTCAGCATGTGATATAAGTTCATTCACTGAATAAAAAATGTTTTCAAACCGAAAAAAATGTTTACAATTTGATTCATGCCTCTGCAGTGGCCTAAGGCCATTAATGCAGAGGCTGTCTGTTTGTCTGTCTCTTTATCTATCTGTCTATCTGTTTGTCTGTCTATTTGTCTCTCCGTTTATTTGTCTATTTGTCTGTCTGCTTGTATATCTGTTTGTCTGTCTGATTGTCTGTCTATCTCTTTGTCCGTTTGTCTGTCTGTTTATCTGTTCTATCGGTTTGTCTGTCTGATTGTCCGTCTATTTGTTTATCTGTCTGTTTACCTATTCATTTATCTGTCTGTCTCTATGCTGATGTATGATATATAGACTTCAAATATGATACAGAAATAATTCGTACAGTACGAATAATTTTTAAACCATATCGCTTAAGGAAAAAAAGAGCAAAAAGATTGAGTTTTTTGTTTATTTTAAACATTATTTTTTTATTTGCATAGATGGACAAATTATAAATATATAATTATTTATAATGAAATATGTTCGGGTTTAAAGGAATTCGGAAGGACGTTAGACGAATGTCTTCTATTATATCGTGTTTTACGTCCGTTCCGAAGTTCTTGAAGTCATAGAATTTAATTTTTTTTTAATTACTTTAATTATTTAAATTCTGTTAAGTATTTAGGAAAGAATTTAAAAATAAATTTTATCTGTATTTTCCACAGATTTGCACGAAATATTAAAAAAAAAAACACCGCTGTATCTGCACGTTAGGATGTACTTCTAACTAACTGAGTTAACATGTGATTTAAGAAGCCTCTGCTTATACTAGTTTATCCAGTAATTCCACTAAATTTCTCAAATACTTGTCAAAATCAATCATCAATATTAGCTCTTGTCCGAAGTATAACGGACACTGAAATATTAAACCTGGAAAGCAAAAAGCGAGCAGCAAATCATTTGCAAACTGTATTTCAATTTCATCGACAGCTTTTTTTCACTTATTGGCTCTTATTTCATAATGCACATCAAAAAGACTCCAAGGAAAACATTCTTTCACGAACTACCATCAACATCCAACTCCATCCACCTTATCTGACAGATACACTTTGTTTATTCCGCGAAAAAACACTTCTGTATCACGTAAAAAATCTTACCTTTTTTACTCTTTATTAATAAATCTTGATGTGATCACGGTTGGCATGAAAAGACGGATCGAGTTTATCGCAAAACATCATCTTTAACACTTTTGCTACCTGTATACCTATGTATACAAGGCGTTGTCTACTGTCATTCATAAAAATACTCAAGGTGTTTTAGATTTATTGAAGTGTAAGGGTGAAAAAATACACTGTGGTGTGGTGACCTATTCCTAAAATATTTTTCAAATCTCACTGTAAATGATTTTTTGACGCTTTGGACAAATCTTTACATACCTGTAGCACAGTCAAATTAGACTTTGTCTTCTAAAAAATTTCGACCAAGCTGAATTTATGTGGAAAGCTTTATTTTAATGTCATAAACATATCCTGAAAAATACCCTTGATTTGAGCCCTGTTTTTTTTAGAGGATGCATTTTAGTTTTTTGGAAATATCTCGAAAATTATCAATTTTTCAAAGAAAATATTTATTAGAAAATTTGTAGCTTATAAAATTCTACATAAAAAAACTTTTTAGACTTTTTTGTGCAGCCAGGAAAATACGCGAGAAAGTAGTAATATTCCTTTTTTAGTGTTCCGCACGGAATACTTATAAGATCACTTCAGTGTCTATCAGTCTGTCTAATATAGGAATTGATGGCCCCATCAGAGCCGTTTAGTGTTGAAAATTAAATTTTGACTTAAAGGGTTAGTTTTGGGAAGTGAAATTGGAAATGAAAAAAAAAAAATTACCAGTATATCGAGTGGGGTGTCAAATGAAAGCTTATGAAAACACGAGTTCAAAAATATACCAGGTGTACAAATATGAATGCGGATTTCAGAGAATTAGATGGCACCAATGAAGTTTGTGCTATAAAAATTTGACACTGCACCATTTTGTTGTGTCATCAACAACTGTCAGACACGCACGAGTGATAAATTGGAAAAGTGTGTGCATAGTGTTGTGCATATGTCGAAATTTATACCGAACAAAAGAGCATTCGCTGACAGCATTAATTTTTTGTTTTCATTTGAAGAAAACTGCTGTTGAATCATACCGATTACTTCGAGAAGCTTATGGTGCTCCATCGCAAGATATGTGTGAACAATGGTTTCGGCGTTTCAAAAGTGGTGACTTCGATGTTGCAGACAAGGAACGTGGAAAACCGCCAAAAAAAGACGAAGATGTGGAATTGCAAGCATTGTTGGACGAAGATGATTCGCAAACACAAAAACAACTCGCCGAGCAATTGGGCGCTGGTCAACAAGCTGTTTCCAATCGGCTACGAGAGATGGGAAAGATTCAGAAGACCGGTAGATGGGTACCACATGAGTTGGACGACAGGCAAATGGAACACAAACGAAAAAACAAGTATGACATTTTGCTCGCTCGGTACAAAAGGAAGTCGTTTTTGCATCGTATAGTTACAGCGGATGAAAAGTGGATTATTTTTTGTGAATCCCAAGCACAAAAATCGTGGGTAGACCCAGGCGCACCATCCACATCGACCGCAAGCCCGAATCGCTTCGGCAGAGAGACGATGCTCTGTGTTTGGTGGGACCAGAGGGACGTGGTCTATTACGAGCTGTTAAAACCTGTGGAAACGGTTAATACTAAAGGTTACCAACAACAAATGACCGATTTGAATCGTTCGCTGCTTGAAAAAGGGCCAGAATACCGAAAGAGGTAACACGAAGTCATTTTTCTTCATGACAATGCTCCATCACATACGGCAAAACCAGTTCGCGACACGTTGGAAGCACTCAGCTGGAAGTTCTACCCCATGCGCCTTACTCACCAGACTTGGCTCCTTCCGATTACCACTTGTTTGCATCGAAGGGTCACGCACTTGCTGAGTAGCGCTTTGGTTCGTACGAAGATGTGAAAAAATGGCTCGATGAATGGTTCGCACACAGGATGTAGATTGAACGAAAATTATCACGAATGTGTGATCTTTAATAATTTATCTGGTATATAAAAAAAAAATGTCAAGGTCAACAGTTTTCAACAAAAATCGGAAACAAATTCCACTTACACTTGGCCGTTTATTTAAATTTTTTTACACCACCGCGGGAGGTAAAGTACAAGGCGCGTTTTTTTTTAATATGATATCCTCAGAGACGTGATCCATCTCGAAGTAGAAAAGAATCGGTTTAAATTATTCAGCTTCATCCTCCTGAATATATGCTCATTAGAACTTCCTCATCTTCAATGTCTCATCAACACGTTTATCTGTTGATTCCATCATTTCTTGAACTGAATAAATCTTCATCGATGTCTACATTATTTTTTCTTCCTTCAATATTGGCGTTTGAACATGATTGCCATCCGTATACCAAAGAAAACCGGAGACCAATTTTTCTGAAACTGCAACTCGCATTGCAGCCTTTGGTACAATTGCAAAATATATTTTTAATTAATTCATCAGAAGCCGATAACAAAAGGTTTTGAATGGGTTCTACTCAATCTTAGTCTTTAGGATTTAACTCATTATCAAACCATTTTTGGGCCTGGAGAGAGATTCTAAATAAATGCTGTTACGATGCACTGAATGTAGGTGGTAGATTTGATAATTTAAAGGGTTTATTTAGTCTGGTAGATTTTACAAATGAATAATACCTGTATTTGTCAATTGTCTTGCATATGAATTGCTGATAGTAGAGTACAGAATCAATCATTTGGCTAGGCTACAACAATTCATGATGAACGATTCTCTTCCAGCATCAACTATTTGGCGTCAATCCGGGGTTTACCATCGTTGGTGGAGTTTCATTCTTTTTCGACCACGACCTTTTTTACATCGTATAGTCGTACGTGATCCACTTTTCATCACTTCAGAAATATCTTCATTTCACTACGTTTCTACAGGGATTAGCAGCAGCAAATTCAACCGATTAAATTTTTTAAGATCAAATCATGTGGCACCCATATATCGAGCTTCTTTTTGTAGCTAGCTTTTTTCCAAATAGTTTAAAACTGTTTGGTCATGAATCCTTAGTTTTTTGGTGATGTCATCGTTACTTACATGCCGGTCTTCATCAACTGTTGCTAAAATGTTGTCCATTTTTCCCGGCGAGGAGCATCTTTGATATCGAAATTTCCAGAAGGAAAGCGACTCAACCGTATTTTAGTTATTGGTTTTGAAAACGTATCTTGACCCTAAACAGCACAAATTTCTTCATAAATCAATGCAGCATTTATGCCTTTATCGAAATAAAATTAAAAACTTTAACGAACTTTTGCAGAAATTTTAGTCATTTTTAAGGCGCTCTAAACTAAGTCTGAATAAACAGATTCCACACCAGTTTTTGTACTTCAATTACTGCGAAACGTCAGCTTTTAAAGGACGCTAAGTATGATTGCATGAAATTTATATTACCTTAGATATACATGTATATGAGATATCAAAACTAAGGAAAAAGGCCCAGTATACTCCTTTTAGTGCAGTAAAAAAGCATTTAAAATTGCGCAGTCTAGGTACAGCAATATAATGATTTTATCCTCTCTGGGGTATCATCAGGAGTTTTATCCTGAGTTTTGGACCTCGAAAAACTTATGCTCTTTTGTTTATAAAGAAACGCGTTTTTATATAATTCCGGTTATATAAGTCGGATCAAGACAAAAAAAAAAAAACAAACTCTTCGTAATGAAATTTCCAACAAATGCTCTTTAGTTTTAAGCCATTCAAGCGCGTATATAACCTACTAAATTGAAAAAACGGGCAAAAAACTGTTTCTTTTTTTTTGATTATATTGCACAACTCAACTAAGTGAACTGATCGGCTTGAAGCTTCATATTTTTTAAATATGCCTTTTCTTATTACAAGCATACCCTGAAATTTTGGTACAAAAATATTGAAGCCTGTGAGCACAATTGAATTTGTTATTTAAAATTTGAATTGCCCGCCATTTTATGCCATTTGATCCAAAATTTTTTCAAAATTTAGCTCTCAACACTAGCTTTCCGATGCCATTAAATTTTTTTTTTTTAGATTATTTTAGCCGTTTTTTACATCTTTTTATTAATCAAATAACAACAAATGAATTTTTCGGTCATTTTGAAAAAATATTGAAATTTTTTTATCCCATCTAGTAGAGAATCGCGAGACGTTTGTTTTAAAAAAAAAATCATTTTCGTTAACAATTTTTTTTTCAAAAAACGCATTTGTTATTATTTGATTAATCAACAAATGTAAAAAAAAAAGATTAAAATGACTCTAACAAATCCTCGTTGGTTTTAAATCGTTCAAGTACGTACATAACCTACAAAGTTGAAAAAACAGGAAGAAAAGTATTTTTTTAAATTTAATGTACTGGTCGACTAAATGAACCGATCGGTTTGAAATTTTCAGAAAATATACCTTTTATTATAGCAAAAATATCCAACCTAGTGGACACAATTGAATTTGTTATTTAAAATTTGAATTGCCCGCCATTTTATGTGATTTGGTTTAAAATGGATATTTATTTTTTTCAAAATTTAAGTCTTGACATCAGCTTTCCTATGCTATTAAAAAAAAATATTTTTGGAATGATTTAAATCTTTTTTTTACATTTCTTTATTAATTAAATAACAATAAATGAAAAAAAATTGTTAACGAAAATGATTTTTTTTAAATAAACGTCTCGCGATTCTCTACCAGAAATGACCGAAAAAACGTATTTGTTGTTATTTGATTAATAAATAACCGGTCAAGTGCAAGGTGAACTTGCACAATTAGTGTTCCATACGTTGATTGCTTAAAAAAAAAATTGTCACGGTGTTATAAAATGATCAGTGACTTCACAAAACACACCCCAAATGAGTTTTGAACAAAGTTTGTTTCCAATCTTTACTGAAAACCGATGACCTTGAAATTTTTGTTTTTTTATTTACCAAATAAATTTATTGAAGGTAAAGCACTCGTGATAATTTTCGTTCAATCTACACCCCGTGGAGAATATTCCAGAATTTTTTCTAAATTTTTTTGATCAGTACTTTCCGAGATAAGGTGGGGGGGGACAGCGAATTTTCGCATTTTTTTAAAAATAATGCAAAGAAAAGTGTGCGCAAGTATTACATTATATATATATATATTTATATATATATATATATATAATATATATATATATATATATATATATATATATATATATATATATATATATATATATATATACAGTAATACCCCGCTTAGCGCGACCCCGTTATGCGCGGTTTCACTATAACGCGAATTTCAAATTTCGCGCTCATGTAGTCATTAACTTCTCTATGGTCGCGGGGGGATCCCCGCTTTCTCTGAATATTCTCTTTGAAGAATTGGGAATTCCCTGTCCTTCGACTTTGTTCTATGGGGATTTCCTCGTTCGTTTCGTGTGTTCATTTGTTCCGTAATGTTAGTTCGGTCGGCTGGCAGTTTTGTTTTAATATTTATTGGAGATACATACATACATAATTTAACCCTACGTTAAAAATGCCGCCTGTAAAGAAAAAAGAGCGTAAAAGCGTCACTTTGGAATTGAAGATGAAAGTGTTAAGAAGAATGGAAAATGGAGGCAAAGCAACAATTGTTGGGAGAGATTTTGGACTCTCAGAATCGACTGTGAGAACGATTTATAAAAATCGGGAAAAAATTAAAATCTCCAGCGAAGGTTCAACACCTATAAGTGCAACAAAACTTTCTCGTTCGAGATCATCTATCTTAGAAAGAATGGAGAAATTACTGTCAGTCTGGATCGAAGATTTGAATAAGAAGAACACACCACTAAGTCAAGATCTCATATGCACAAAAGCAAAATCTTTGTATGAGATGCTGAAAACAAAAGAAGGAGAAGGGAGTGCCACTCCGACTTTTGCTGCCAGCAGAGGCTGGTTCCATCGGTTCAAGCAGCGTTCTAATCTTCACAATATCCACATAACAGGCGAGGCGGCCAGCGCGGACATTCAAGCTGCAGCTGAGTTTCCAGACAAGTTTCAAGACTTCGTTAGACGAGAGAAAATTCCTGCTTGTCTCATCTTCAATGTTGATGAGACCGCACTTTACTGGAAAAAAATGCCATCTCGAACATTCATTTCTAAGGAAGAACGTCAAGCCAGTGGTTTCAAAGCTGCGAAAGATCGACTAACACTTCTGCTGGGTGGTAATGCCACTGGTGATTTCAAACTGAAACCTTTACTAGTGTACCATTCAGAAAACACCCCGTGCAATGCGAGGCACAGACAAGACAAGTCTACCAGTTGTGTGGCGATCAAACAGAAAGGCGTGGGTTACACGGGAAATTTTTCAAGAATGGTATTCTAATAGTTTTTGCCCATCAGTCAAATCATACTGTGACAGAAATGGGCTTGAACCTAAAGTTATATTACTCTTAGACAATGCCCCAGGACATCCAACCTCACTTGATACGCCCAGAGACTTAAAAGTGTACGTAAAGTTCCTTCCACCAAACACTACGTCAATATTACAACCTATGGACCAGGGAGCAATAGCAAACTTCAAAGCTTATTACCATCGCCGCACTTTTAGCCAACTAATTCATGAAACTGACGGGGAAGGAAGACAGTCTATGCGAGAGTGGTGGAAGTCATACAACATTATGAAGTCTATTCACAACATAGAAGAGGCTTGGAAGGAAGTTAAAATGAGTTGTATGAATGGGGTGTGGCGTAATCTTTGGCCAGATGTAGTGGAAGCACCTAGAAGAATTGTCCAGATGCAGAGACAAGTGCTTGAAGACATTGCTGCAATGATTGAGGGGTCTGAACTTGAAGATGTCACGGTAGAAGATCTCGTAGAACTTGTAGCAAACGCACGACGATCCTATTAGCAATGAAGATCTGATCGAGTTACAGAATAATCCTATCTACGATGAGGAAGAACAAGTAGAAGAGAAAGTTTTATCTTCAGGGGAAATACAAAATGCACTTTCAAAAATTTATTCAGGTTTGGACATATTGCAGAGTATAGACAATAATGATGACCGTGTCTTGACCGTGTGTCAAACAATTAAAAACAGTGTTGGGTGTTATGAACGTATTTTACAAGAACGTAAACAAAACGTTACCCAAAAGACAATAGATGTAGTTTTCCGTAAAAAATAAGAGTATGTATTGCATAAAGTGTTCTTAGAATTAAAGTGATTGATTAAAATGATTTGTATTTTTTTGTATTAAATTTTGACTATGTTTAATCATAAACCTCGATATACGCGAATTTCAGTTAACGCGATTTTTTTCGGAACGTATCCCTCGCGTAAAGCGGGGTATTACTGTATATATATATATATATATATATATATATATATATATATATATATATATATATATATATAACATATATATATATATATATATATATATATATATATATATATATGTATATATATATATATATATATATATATATATATATATATATATATAATATATATATATATATATATATATATATATATATATATATATTTTTACTCGTGTTTTCACAAGCTTTCATTTAACACCACACTCGATGACACAGTAAAAAAAATTTTTTTTTACTTCCGATTTCACCCCCCAAAACTAACCCCTTAAGTCAAAATTTAACTTTCAAAACTACACGGATGTGATGAGGCCAACAATTTCTATATTATTACCAAATTTCAATTTTCTATTACAAATAGTTTCGGAGAAAATCGGGTGTGACAGACGGACATACGGACAGACACACAGACAGACAGACACCGAAGTCATTTTATAAGTGTGCCGTACGGAACCCTAAAAAAAAAACGGCGAAAATGACTCTAAAAAAAAATTTTAACGGCATAGGAAAGCTGACGTCGAGACTTAAATTTTGAAACACTAAAGATCCATTTTAAACCAAATCACATAAAATGGCGGGCAATTCAAATTTTAAATAACAAATTCAGTTGTGTCCATTGGGTTCAATATTGCTGTACCAAAATTTCAGGATATTTTTGCTATAACAAAAGACATATTTTCTGGAATTTTCAAGCCGATCAGTTTGCTTAGTTGACCTGTACATTAAATTTAAAGAAAAAAAAATACTTTTTTGCCTATTTTTTCAATTTTGTAAGTTATGTACGTACTTGAGAGATTTAAAACCAACGAAGATTTGTTGGAAGTTTCATTACGAAGAGTTTAGTTTTTTTGTCTAGCTCCGACTTATATAACCGGAGTTATTCACATTTTAAACTCACAAAACGCATTTTGAAAACTTAGATTGTTTATAAACAAAAAAGCACAAGTTTTTCGAGGTCTAAAACTTAGGACAATACTGCTTGTGATACCCCATAGAGGATAAAATCATAATATTGCTGTATCTAAACTACGCCTATCTTATCATTATTTTGACCTTTTTTTACTTCACTATTTGTATTTTTTTAAATTCTAGATTGTAACCAAAAATTTCATGAATAACCTCCCACATATATTACCAAAAGTGTTATGTTACATATTCATAAAATTATTTCATTGTTGATCCTTTCTAAAAACGCACCCAAAATTGTCATGGGAACCTGGTTAAAGGTTTGACTGTCTGTTTATAGAGGCCATTGCAGGTGCTAAAACTATATTAGGTACCTACCCAGTTTATAGAAAAAAGAAGGTGGGAAAAATTATGTTCTGGTGATAGTTCTTGGGACGTGATTCAGAAAAAAAAACTCACACGTGAAAGATTATTTTAAAAACAGCCGAGTCAAAAACGTAAATTTCTCAGAATAAAATGCTTTTTGATAGCAATCATTATTTTTGCTAAAAGCAAACAACAAATCTTTTTAAGAAGTTAAAATAAATATTCGCTGAGATCATTCTACACGAAAAACTCAAGTAATATCAGCAATATGTAATTTATACCTACTACATACAATATAATATGTAAACATACAAAATTAAGCAAAATATTCGGCAAAAGCCAAGACACTACTCGTCATATAAGTATCGCTTACAAAAAATTAAAAGATTATGCAAGAAGAGAGAGACGCACAGCTTTTAAATTTGAATTTAAACGTTTTATGATCATCAATTCCAATATAATGTAGTAAACACTTAAGATTAAGATTCAGGAAATAATACATGGTGATCATCAAATTCTATCTAAGACAATTAAATGCAACAAAGCAGAGGGGTCGTTTTGTCGAAACTGGGGAAAGTCTATATTATTATCCAAGAATCTAGCCAGAAAATATGGACATGCTTAAAATGACTTGTTTTGAAGCCCAATATTAGTAATTATAATTAATATTAATTCAAAAAACCTTGTATATAAAGAGGAAGTTTAGGAAATAATTGAAATTTTGAGCCAATCTTATTATTAATTGAAAATTTCAATTATTACCCCTCAAACTCCAGTTGACGTTCTAAAACAAGTATTTTCGATAAATCGCATATTCTCCCCACGCTATTAACCATACTTAATAGAATGTCAAGTGCTTAATTACTCTTAACTAAACATCATGTCCGTTATCATTTAAAGTATAGAGTCGGCCATTATGTATCAGAATTAAGTTTACGATAGTAGACCTCTGTTTACCATAATTATATTACTGTTCCGTCTAACAAAATGTCTTTGTGCTTGGTCAATTTGGGTTAGACTGGAAGAATTAGTGGTCCTGATGAAGGGATCTAAGTGTATATAAAAGAGTATTTGTTTTACTGTTAATGAACTTGAGCATTACTTTTGAATGATTTTTCTGCTTTTGAATAGGTTTCTTTTCTTAAAAAGATTCTAGAAGATTCAGTTTAAGACCTCGACTTTATACAATTTTCATTAATTATTTTTAAAAGAGAAATGATTGCATGGTGGCAATTTTATTCTATGACTTGTTATAGTTTTATAATTATTATTATAATATAACTTTAGTTATTTTGGGCACGTCTTGTACAACAGGGGTGCATTTAAGGGGGTAAATTACTGTCATAAAATTTTTGATTTGCGGTGATTTTATCTTGAGTAAAAACCTATTAGATCTCCTCATTCTTAGTATTGAAAATTTAACTTTAAATGTCAAATCTAGCTTTGTTTATTAGTTTAATATAGAAGAAAAGAAGGAAAAGCCGAAGCTTCGCAACAAACTGTTTTCTTTCATTTTATTGTACAGGTCGACTAAGTGAACTGATCGGCTTGAAATTTTCAGAAAATATGCCTTTTATTATAGCAAAAATATCGTGAAATTTTGGTACAAAGGTATTAAACTCAATGGGCACAATTGAATTTGTTATTTAAAATTTGAATTGCCCGCCATTTCATACCATTTGGTCCAAAATGGATCTTTTTTTTCAAAATTTAGGTCTCGGCGCCAGCTTTCTGATACCAATAAAAAATTTTTTTTTTTATTAATCAAGTAACAACAAATGCGTTTTTTCGGTCATTTAAAAAAAATTGTTAACGAAAATGAATTTTTTTAATAAAGGTCTCGCGATTCTCTGCCAGATGTGATAAAAAATTTTCAATTATTTTCTCAAAATGACCGAAAAAAGGCATTTGTTATTATTTGATTAATAAACAAATGTAAAAAGCAATTAAAATGAATCCAAAAAAATTTTTTTAATTGCATCGCGCCAATGAAGTTCAGCTTGTCACTCATCGTAAAAGCAGTCTTTGATATAGAGAACATCATGCCTGGGTACTATGTTTCCCAGCTAGCATAATTTACAGGCATTTAAAAACAAACGCGAATCGCTTTAAGGATTGCCCAGTTGTTTATCTCCGCTACACGGAACCGAGATACGGTAATCTTCTTGCGTAAGGTAGTCTGTACCTGTCCTTAACGCACTCACTGCAGTTTCTGATGATTGGTGAGAAATTAAATTATGAATGACATACTCTGTCTATTTTTTCTGTCTGTAGGGAAAACGGAAAAGCTATTTCCACTAAATCGCTTACATTTAAAAGTTTTGAGTATATCAGTCTTTAAATTTATTAATTATGTTAGAGTGAGTCTATGTGAGTTTAAATAATTATATGTTTGTTGAATTCTTGGCTCTATTAAAATATATCCTAATAACTTTATTTAAAATTTCTAAAGTCGCACAGTGTCTCGACTAGTACAAGCTAACGGGACAATATTATTTCTTCACTTATTTCAATTGTTTATGCATATTCGAGGTATCTTAAGCTATTTTTAAAAAAAAAAAGTTGAAAAATGTGTACTGTATGTGTATTAATCGAAATATGTAGCTGCAAGACGGAAGTGGTTTACTAATGTGTCTCATTTGTTCACTATTGTCGCTAATTGTTCTTTAATTAGCTACATACGTCCACCTACTCATTATTTGTGAAAAGCACAAATCATGTTTGTTTACAAAGAAATTTCTAGGAAAAAAATAAAAATCATAATGATAGTACCCACATTTATTAATTTACAAAATATTATTTCTTTTAAAAAAATAAATTAGTACAATAACAGTATCTATATATCAATTATTTACAATAACAAGGTGTATAAGTAAAAGAAATATAATATTAGATAACTTATATACTAAGGCATGAATTATAAGCAACTACAGCACACAATAAAATAAGAATAATAATTACAATAAAAAAATACTTAAACCTACTAATCACCATCAGATGAGTCGTCATCACCGCTCTCCCATTCAGTAGAATATTCAGAGAATAAATAATCCTCCTCATTTAATTCGTGATGATGACTTACTGATGGTGTTTTGGATGGCAATGAAGGTGGGATAATCAACTGCAGAATCTCCGATGGGAAAGAAGTAAATTTTCTTCGCGGCAATTCTCTATACGAGTTGATAACAGGATCAGACGTAATTAAAAGCATTCTCAAAAGATCTGTATTTGTGGCAATACGTGACCGCTTCCTGGTGTGCCGTTCACGGAATTTACGACAGTCTTTATTTCTTGCCTCCTGGGCTTCTTCGGAGAGTTGTCCAATGGGAAGAAGAAAATACTTTATAACTTCCGCGCTGTGTACAAGAATCTTTCATGCACAGTAACGGGCATGGAATACCACGAATACAGATCAAGGTATAATTTTCTAGTATCAACACAAAACTTTTCGAATTCTATATAATTTATGTCATATCCGATGACAACGTTCTTAAAATTACATGAAATCTACGAATAAGGTTTACATCTAATCCTGTAATTTCGCTGCTCAATTCAGCTTTTGAAAAAAAATTACGTGCTGTGTTTCCATCGTTTGTGTTACCATACCCAGGTTTTGGTTTATCTACAATGAGACCCATACGATCTTTAAACACTTTTTGTATCTCTTGCTTCACAATAGCTTTGTCGTTATCTCCCCTGACTTGCCACTTTTTTATTTCTAAACGATAGCTGATGTGAAGCAAACATTCAAACGTGCGGATCCATGCATGTAAAGTAGATAAACCAAATGCAAGGCGTTCTTCGTTGCTGGGATATTTCTTTGACTCCTCGTTCATAGCAGACGGGGTGGCACCGCAAATATAACACTTTTGTGTTGAACTTGTGTCTGTTAAGGCATTGCACACTTTGTCAACAGTCATTGTCAACAACAAATCGTGTTTAACAGAGATTTGAGATCCAGCAACGTTACATAATGTTGGAAGAAGCTGATTTACTTCATCTAAAATTTTAGAAGTTTCGTCTTTCGTAAACTCTTTTGTCTCCTTGGCAAAAATAAACTTAATAGGACGGCAATATAAAGTAGAGGAAAGTCTTGGATTTTGCCAGATCACAGTTTCGCCATCAAGCAGTCTCAAAGGGACAAATGAGTATACGAACAAAAAATTCGTCTATAGCGTTAGGGTTCTCAAATTTCTGCTTATACGTGCTATGCCCCGAACTCCCATCACAGCCCCATTTGCTTACCAACGTATAATATGAACGAGGTAACACACTTCTAATGACTTCCGTCTGAGCTTTAACTAATCGTTCAGCCGTTTTATCCAAAATCGCGTGAAGTTTAATTTCAGAAGCTTTGGACTTACCTAAACTATAAAACGATGGATACACTTGATGTCCCGCTTTCATTGACCATTTTCTCGTTTGTTTATATGAGTGAGAAGTCGATTTCGAGGCCACATAATAGGATAAAGCCTCGTCTGGTGTTAACTGCCGACTTTGTTCAGAACACTTATTCTTTTTTCTCTAGTTTCACTGGCCGCGACGTTTATGGATCTGTCCGTCTCTTCTTCGTTTTCGTTGATGAGTCTTCAAATGATTTTCTGGGTCGCCCTACGGAAAGAGCCACTGATGATGTTGAAGTGCACGGCTGGTTAATAACACATCTTTATTTCGATTTCCGGATCCCTCTAACCAATCTTTTCGGGGTCTATAATATTATATGAATCTGTGCCTGAATGTTGTAGGTATTACATATAGAAAAATCTAGGTGGATATATGTGGATAAAAAAAGTTGCTACTTTTAAAGTTTACAATTAATATAAAATTTGCTGGATTTATCTATATATTTACAAATTGATATTACACCAAAAGTATACATATTTTTTATAAAAAATATAAGTCATAATAGAGTACATACCTTCAACAGAATATTCCATCACAAAAAACTCGTTTCACTTTGTTACCAATTTTAAAATATGTTATCACAAGTGTGCATAAAATGCAACTGATTTGCAAATGAAAATGACCTCTCTTATAAGGGTTACTTTGACCCCCTGATAAGATACCTTTATGAGGTGATAAACAAATTAATTCTTGGAATTCGTTAAATGGGGGGGGGTTGTTTACAAGTCGTTATCAGTGGTTCCTGGAAATTACGTCATGAATATTGTCCCGCTAGCATGTTTCTTGCCGAATCACTGTGAGTCGTTTCGATTTTTAAACCTTTGTAGATTAATTATGAAGCTGTTTGGATTGTATCTACACATATACATCTGGGATTAATGTTAGGACTTTGTTTTGAATTACTTGTAATTTTTTAAGCTAAGTTGTACTGGTAACGCACTCTAAGTCAGAACCTATTTTATGAAAATATTATTTAAATTAGCTTTAGTTTTGAAGTGTTACAAGGGGCTTTCAAATATTTTTCTCAAGACTGGAAGTGCGTGACATAGATGGTACTAGAATACAGTGTCGCTGCCACTAGAGTGGGAAGCGTTTTCAATACTTGAAACAACAGAAAAAAATAGCCTGGAATCATCCATTTTTTCTACTTGCTGATATAATTCTCATCGACATTCATCATCAATTAACTGAGATGTACGTTAATTGTATTATGGATGTAAGAAATGCGCTCGTGGGTATAATAAATCGAAGAAGATAAACCACAAAATCTGATTTCCCCAGGATGGACTGGCATCACATACTTCAAACATCTTTGGGAAATTTGTAAACATAAATTAATTAGTTACCCTCTACGTAACTCTGATTTACAACAAAGTGGAGGTGGCAATACAAGTACAGTCTTTTCAAGTAAGAACGTGACCGTTCGTGTTCTTGAAAAAAATGTATTTTGAGAACATTTTTTGCCATCAATGTATTCTTTGGTGTGCTAATAATGGCGCAATTACCTTAGTAAGTTGTCCAATAGCCCAATAGCCTCCTGCATTAATAATCGCCTGACATTCTTCGAGGCATGTTGTCGACAAGATTTTCTGCATATTCTGCAAATTTTTCGAATCTCGCGAGACAATTGAGGCAAAGTCCTCAGACTCTTTCCTCTGAGCTTTCTCTTTACAATGGCCCAGCGAGCCGCTTCGCAACGAGATTTTGGCAGCAAAGGTTCTTCAACGTGCTTCGGAATTGGACATCATGAGCACGAAGATGTTGTCGAATGGTCTGATGGGACACATTCAAACCCGATTTTTGTTAATTTTTCCGCTTCTTGACGCAGTGTAAGTTTCAGGTACCATGAGAACTGTGAAACACACTGTGACTGTGTCTACGGAGCCACGTTTCGGCAAGTCAGCGATATTTTCAATCTCATTAAAATGATAAAATTAAACCCTTGGTAAACAATGTTTCACCTCAGAAACTTCAGGCCAGAATTGAATTTCGGACAGCGATGTGTGTACACGTGAATTGAACGCCCGGCAATAGCCAACTCGTTCAACGAGCATTATTATGGTAGTGTTTCGATCTAGTCAATTATTTTGTCGATTGCAAACGAAGGGGACCAGAACTAAAGCAGAGTGTAGTGTTAGATTAAGACTATAAGTAAAAAATTTAGAGATTTATGAGAATAATTTTTGTAAAATTATATGAAGCTACTCAGTATATATCACCACTACACCAAACACTTTATTTTTGCACTCGACGCGCGTTTCGCTAACCATGTTAGCTTCATCAGGAGCGATGATTGTCAATCATCGCTCCTGATGAAGCTAACATGGTTAGCGAAACGCGCGTCGAGTGCAAAAATAAAGTGTTTGGTGTAGTGGTGATATATACTGAGTAGTATCATTGTGCCAAAGATTCCACACTCCCAACTTAGTTATATGAAGCTAACGAAACGATAAGCGGCGGTCTTGATCTTTTTACTGTTAACGGTGATAAGAAATATAAATAACAATTTTTTTCTTTTTCTCCCGTATTTGAAAATGGAGTATACGAGAAACACACGTAAAATGTTTATAACAGAAAGAACAATGGATAGCGATGATCATACCTCAGGAGACTCGAAAAGAGGAAGAGTCGAGGAAAAAGAAGAGCCAGTGGGATTATTCAAGAAGAGTAAAAAGCTGATAAGAACACCACAGAAAGAGAAAAACAAAAGAGTAGATAAAATAGACAATTTGATAGAAATGATCAGAGAGCTAATGTCAGATATAGACACTGGCAAAGATAAAGGATACGGAAGAGAGGACTAGTAAAATGAATACAAATAAGAAAATAGTCAAAGAAATTGATAGGAAGAAAGAAATGGGAAATAATTATCGAGTTTTTAGATTGAGAACACAGAATAATGGGGGTATAAACGGAAAAGAGGATGGACTGACAGAAGAACAACAAATGCACTATGTAGGAATCACTGAAACAGAGAGACAAGGAAATGAATGCAAAAAATTAGAAGGAAAAGCATACAAAAATCGACATAGAGACATAATACCAGAACAAGATACAGAACTCGTACAAACAGAAGAAACTAATTTAGAAGACACAAAAGAGGCAATCGGCATTTTAAACAGGATGGAAGGATATAGAAGAAAATATGGAAAAGACAGATATAGAATAACTCAACTCCTCGGGCCTTACACTTCCAATAAAGGGTAGAAGGGCATAAGGATTAAGTAAGTAAGTAAGTAAAATGATTTACTCACTTCTTCACAAACGACACCGACTTTATAATATATTTAACGGCCGCGGAACGTGTCATTTTAGGCCCCTTTGGATAAGAACAAAGAAAGACTACCTCTAACCAATGCTCAAACAAATGACTGATTTCGACGAAAGTTCGGAATCGACTGATCCGTTTACCAAAATTCGTCGTAGAGAAAGGTTCCCTTTACTAATTTTTTGTTGAATCGCTAGAATCGTATCTACCAAAAATGAATTATCGCGGACACGTTCTTAAGTGACAGACTGTATATACTTTATACTTTTCTTGTGGTTTCCATTTCATCTTGAACGTTTCAGATTATAAGAAATATATTATTTGGCATATTTTTTACAATACTCGATTACCTGGAGAGTTTTTGTTAAGCTCATACAAAAGTAAAATAGATTTGTAGCACTAACATTTCATTCACGTATTCTTTTCAAAAGTATTTCAACTTTTGCCGAATTTATATTTAATATACATATCCAGAAAATTAATGTTTTTACACCTCATAAAACTAATTCTTGGGACATTTTTGGTCTTTTAGTAGATGTTAGGAGTCCATTAAACCAGTCTTAAAGTCATTTAAAATCTTTAACAAAAGTTTTATGAAGTTAAGTCTAAAAAGAACCAGCGTAGCATACTTTTATTCTTTTGGTACGTTTTCAATTTGTTATACTTTGAAACTTTTGTAGTAAAACGTGTTTTGGGATTAAGAGATATTCAGAAGACATAATTTTGATGTATTATCGTGCTAATGATCGCCAGAGCGTGTGAATAATATGGAAGAATAAATAATTTCTTTTAGCAACTTTGTTCTATAAAAGTAATAATTAATGATAAGGTTTTTTTTAGGTATCGTTTCATCTAAAGTCCACAATAAATATCAACGGCTATAATTTATATATATATATATATATATATATATATATATATATATATATATATATATATATATATATATATATATGTCTGTCAAATAAGAACATATCGGCGTTAATTCATTTTTAGTGGATGTGATTCTAGCGTTAGAAGTATCAGTCGTAAAATCCAATATGGGTCACTTGTTTGCTCATCGGTTGAAGACATTCTTTGTTCCCATTCAAAGGGGCCTAAAATGACACATTCCACGGCAGCTAAATATATTAAAAAGCCGATGTCGTTTGTGTAGAACTGGGTAAATAATTTTAGCGAGACAAAAAATGTCGGCGATTTGCCAAAACGTGATTCGGTAGGCAAAGTTACTCCGAAAGTCGAAAAAAAAAAACGAATCGTGTCTTTGTTTTCACCTGACCCGAAATTAACGCTGTGCCAAGGAGTAGCAAAATTAAGAAAATCGGATTCGAATGTGTCCCATGAGACCATCCGACAACATTTTCATGCTCATGATGTCAAATTCCGAAGCAAGTTGAGGAAACCTTTGCTGGGCGAAAATCTCGTCGCGAAGCAACTCACTTAGGCCTACGCTAAAATACTAGAGTGACCCTCACAATCATCGGACGCCAACCCTATTGAAAACGTTTGGTCCCTTGTTAAGAGAAAGCTCAAAGGAAAGACTCTGAGGACTTTGACTCGGTTATCTAGCGAGATTCGAAAAATTTCAGTAGTCAGAAAATCTCGTCGAGAGTATGCTTCGAAGATGCCAGGCCATTATTGATGCAGTAGGCGATTGGCTAACTTACTAGGGTAATTGTGACGTTGTTAGTACACCAAACAATACATTGATGGAAAAAAATGTTCTCGAAACACATTTTTTTCAATTATACGAGCGGTCACGTTCTTACTTGACAGACTGTATTTGTATTACCACCTCCACTTTCTTGTAAATGAGAGTTACGTAAAGTTTGAAAAATTTGTCAGGCGTTGAACGCCAAGACACCATCCATTGATCAACGCTTTGAAAAAGATGGATGAGATTCCATCGAAACGTCAGCGAAACCGTCCATCAAGGGACTTCAAGCTAACATGGGATACCCGAAAAACCACTACTATATATATATATATATATATATATATATATATATATATATATATATATATATATATATAATTTGAGTTTTACAGGGTGTAGTAAGAATCTGGAGCTGTATATTGATGTGGACTTGAGGTTTAGGAAGCATGTTACTACACTGCTCCGAAAAAGCTATGCGAGAATGAAAATCTTGTACGCAAATCGGTACATCTTGAATTATAAAATGAGGAAAAAATTATGTGAATCCCCGATTCTGCCTATATTCCATTATTGTTATATAGTCTACTTTCCATGCTTAGACATGTTTAATAAAAATCGTCTGCAGATTGTTCAGAATACATGTTGCCGTTTTATTTTTAACTTTAGAAAGTATGATCATGTATCAATTAAAATTGATGAACTAAAATCGTTAAATATGACAAATACAGTTAAATTATATTTTGCAGTATTCCTAATGAAACTCCTAGGCAATGACGGGCCAGCGTACTTAAGAGAAAACTTTATATTCCGTTCTTCTGTTCACGACCGTGACCTGAGACATCGAGATCATCCCTATGCCAAAACATCAGTCTGCTTTGTTCCGGCGTTGCTTTACTTATAATGCTGTGTCTCTTTATAATTCGCTTGATCAGGAGTTGAAATTGTGCAATAACAATAGTTTGTGCTCGAGATATAAATCTCGCTTGCTAGGTCTACAACATGTGTAGTGCTATACCAAGGATTGCAGAATTTTTCTGTAAGCCTTGGCTAAATGTGATTTACAGATATTTATAATAAGTAATCCAGTGTGTAAGATTTGGATTCTTATTGTTTTATCAAAGTTTTCTATATGTCTTTTTTTTTCTTTATTTTATTTTCTTGGTATTATGTTTTCTTTTGGTTTCTTTTTTACATTTGATTAGGCTTAAATAAATAAATGATTTTTTTCAGCTTAAAATTTTCGCTAGAATGTTTACTTTTAAAGGCTGTGTGTCTCCTTAAATAATTCAAAGTGGCTGTAATATAACGGCTAAAACTAAAAAATAGTGCCAAAAATGTTTTCAGTACGAAGATAAATTATTTAAATAATGAGATATTCAATCGAAACTCTTTACTAGAGGGTTTATTGAGGTGCTCAATACAAATTGGAAGTCAGAAAATCATTATTTTTTATTCCAAGATGACGAATCCAAGACGTTGATCGTAAATTCGAAAAATCAGATATCCATGCAATGCTCGGTACTCGGGGGTTTTTGAAGTGCTGAACACGAATTTTAAGTCAGAAAACGATTTTTTTTTCCAAGATGGCGGATCCCAGGTGGCGAACAACAAATACTTAAATGTAAAATATTGGCACAAAAAATGTTTCCCACTTTTTCAAGGAGGCACTGATGACGAATCTGAAGTCAAAAATTGATGTTTTCACTAGGTCTCATATTCTAAGAATTATGGAGCACTTTTTTGATGTTTTAAACAATTATGTGAAAAATTTCAGACAAATTTTGAATGTTCGTACTCAATGAAAATCAGTTTTTCATACTTGGGAGCTTTGAAAAATGGTCTAGATGTCTAGGTATTAAAATGATTATTATTTTTTTAATTCATTTTTTTTTTTATAAAGCGCATCAAAAGTATCTTATAAATTGAAATACGACATAAAATTAAACTTGGTTAAATTGCTCATCATTTTTGCCTCAATACTAAAGCTTTTGGAAATCAATATCTGTACCGAGCTCTGCGTGGATACCTGATTTTTTTGAATTTACGATCACCATCTTGGCTCCGCCATTTTGGAATAAAAAATATTCATTTTTTGACTCCAAATTCTTGTCCAGGATCTCAAGAAAACCTTTAGTAACGAGTTTCGCTCAAATATTTCATTATTTAAGTAATTTATCTTCACTTTGAAAAAATTTTTGGTACCATTTCTTCGTTTTAGCCGCCATATTGTAGCCGCCATTTTGGATTATTTAAGGGGACACACGGCATTTAAAAGTAGACATTTCAACGAAAATTTTGAGCCGAAAAAAATTATTTTATATCCAACCAACCAAAAATGGACAGAGGGGGGTCCGGTTGACAGAAAATGACCCATAATATATATATATATATATATATATATATATATATATATATATATATATATATATATATATATATATATATGTATATACATATGTATATATATATATATATATATATATATATATATATATATATATATATATATATATATATATATATATATGTATATATATAAAGAGAGAACGAAAAAGCCAAGCTCAATATTCTTTAAGAAATTCGTTTCAGATACATTCATAATTAGATTTTCTTAAGAAAAATTACACAACACCCTTCTCAACGCCACCTAGTAATTGCCAATCAACTTGTAACAAAAGACTTAAAGCAAATCATAAATTACTAACAATCAATACGTGCGTACGGACTAAGCTTTAAAAAGCTTAAAAAAAAAACGTGAGGAAAAAAGTTTTATTTAATTAAGCTCTGTAAAGGTTTTTAGCAACGCCTACTCGATGTCTCCTTGTATACTACGACTCGGTTTAAGAGCTCGCTTGTTAGGAAGATACGGTAATGGATTAACTGCTAAAGAGACAGAGTTACCCAGGTTTACTTCGGAAAATGTAACTTTAAAAGTAATAATAAATAACCGGTCAAGTGCAAGTTGGACTTGCGCAATTAGTATTCCGTACGTTGATTGCTTTTGATTTAAAATTTTTTGTTATGGAGGTATAAAATGATCAAGGACTTCACAAAACACACCCCAAATGATTTTTCAACAAATTTTGTTTCCGATCTTTACTGAAAACTGAGGACCTTGAAATTTTTGTTTTTTTTTTTATATACCAGCTGAATTATTAAAGATAATGCACTCATGATAATTTTTGTTCAATCTACACCCTGTGCAGAATACCACAGAATTTTTTCAAAATTTTCTGATCAGTACTTGTCGAGATAAGGGGGGGAGACAGCGATTTTTCGCATTTTTTAAAAAATAATACAAAGAGAAGTGTGCGCAAGTATTACATTATATATATTTTTGAACTCGTCTTTTTACAGGCTTTCATTTGACACCCTACTCGATGACCTGGTAATTTTTTTTTTATTTCCGATTTCACCCCCCAAAACTAACCCCTTAAGTCAAAATTTAAATTTCAAAACTACACGGCTCTGATGAGGCAACCAATTCCTATATTATTGCCAAATTTCAACTTTCAATGTCAAATAGTTTCGGAGATAATCAGGTGTGACAGACAGACAGACACTGAAGTCATCTTATAAGTGTTTTATATGAAACACTAAAAATACTAATAACCCGAACTAATTTTCATTACAGGTTTTTAATGGTCGAGTGTGTTATAATTTTAATATGGATGGCGTCAATGAAGCACATTATTATGAGGCGCGTTTTTTAAGTAGGTACCGTTGTGAAATATGGCTGCTGCAGCGTTGCGGTGGCCGTTCAACGCATGCGCTGGATGCCTACATCTATTGGCTAGCCACAGACGCCATTACGGAAGCATTCGTCCGAATTTACGTATATTTATGGGTGTTTAAAATTTCTCAATTAGATACTCTACGATTTTATCACTTTCTAATGTATTTCCTCAAGTTTCAGGACGCTACAACACCGACGACGATGCCAAAACGGACGTGCTGCGGTTGTTTGTATGAGTCTAGCACACGTGCTACAGGGAAGCCCCTAAGGCGCTCCAGGAGCGGCATGTGTGCGGAAAAAAAAAAAAGCGATTCACGTTATTTTTGAATCGCTGTAAATTGTACTCGGTGGAAAACACAGCCCTGGGCAAATTGTTCCAAAGGTATGATGTTTTCCAGATAAAAGACTTGCTATGAGGAGGGAAGACAAAAGGTGGTCTTACAATATGACAAGTGCCTTAATACAGGTGGAAATTATGTCGAAAAGTAGTTTAAGGTCCGGGCGTTCATGTAAAAAAAATTGCCCTCTGTTTTCCTTTAATATAGAAATGAGCCGAGCCTCGTACTTAGGAATACAGTAATCTTAATATGACTACGTGTACTGTAATTTAAACCTAAATCCACAAAGCAAGTAATGATGAGAAAGACTACGAGATCGATAAACCATTAAAACCCACGCAAGGAAAGGGAAATTCTGGAAATAAAAAACAGAAAAATTTTGTTTATTTACGAATTATGTTTTTTGTATTAAATACTAATTAGATATTAATTACATTTCTTGCAATTTTCGTTCAGAGTGACAACAACGAAGACTTCTTTTGTAATTACATTTTCTTGTATAAGGTGACGGGTACCCTTTTCCCCCCTTTCTAAGATTAATAGAAGATATTAGTTTTGCACCTTTTATTACTTTCTTTTTAAATTCGTTTTTTTAAGTTAAGATTTATTGATAAAAAGAATAATATCATTCATTAGTTCGTCTTCTTTAGTACAGTAATCTTAACTTGAATTGACTCCTTAAATATTATAGTCCTAATCTGGAAGAATGTAATTCTCAATCACAGTACTAAAATCTCGCGAACGTAGGTAGGCCGCATATTTGCAATCATTTAAACAGTTTCCATAGTTGGAGCTCTGGAAAATCCAACTAAATATGAGGACATCATAATAACTAAAAAAGTCACAAGTAACTACATAATCATGCCAATTAAGATAAACGGCACCCAGATATCAATAAGGAACAAACTGAGGTATCTGGGGCTTATAATTAACTCGCGCCTGAAATTCCATGCGCATGTAAGGCATGTACTTCAGAAAGCTTACGTCGCCATGCAAAATTTATATTCACTAATTGCACCGAGTTCACATACGGAACCAAAAAATAAATTGATATATAAACAAATCATAAGACCGACGTTAACATATACTGCACCAGGGTGGTGTGGCATGACAGACACACAGACGGCTAGACTGCAGCGGATGCAGAACAAAATGCTATGATGTGTTGTATCCGCAAGGCGATAGACAAGAATTGACGACCTACACAACATGACACACAATAAGACAATACATTGAAGAGGCAGAAGACAAATTCTACAGACACAAAACCCATATATCAACATTGACACAAAACCTAACACAAACACAAGAACAAAATAATTCTAAACACAAATCTCTTTATCATAGACTACCAATTTATTTCGAGGCTCCACAAAATTTACGCGCAGGAATCTGACGCCAAATGTTGATAGTACACCATACATTCACCTGCAAAGGCAGCGCGTCGAATTTCTGCATGAAGAGAGTGAAAAGTAGAGAAAGAGAAAGAGCGATGGATGCGAGAAGGAGACTAAACTTTGAATATGCTACCCAAGTACCTGATTACATCAAATTAGGTTTTTTTACACTGTAATTTTTCCCAGTAAACCTTATTTCAAATTGCACACCCAATAATAAATAATAATTTCCTAAATACACCTATCGACAAAGTCGAAGATGACTAAAAAACTCAATACATTTACAAGGTTTAACTACAAGGCAAGTCATCCGCCAGCCCTAGGGCACATTTTACAAATGAATGTACTTATTAAAGTAGACTGTATTTGTAAAACTTAGTCGAAAGAAAATCTTGTTTCACCAGAAGTGTAATAATAAAGATATTTTGAATTTGAATTTGACCAAAGTCTTACAGTTCTTCAAACTGGTGGAATTTCAACCTGGAGGGTTAAGCATCTAGATATTACTACACACAGAAAAAAAAAATTGTCGATGCCAAATCAGTGCTACGTGAAAACCAATTTATATTTCCTCTATTGAAAATCAATTTATTTCGGAATTATGAGTTGCTGCCCTACTCTGCTCAAATTAAGTTCTGTGGTTATAACCATTAAAAATTTTGTAAAGCAGATATAAAAAAATTTAAAATATTTGCTGTCGCTCTAAATTAACAGCCGTACAAGTGCGGCATCTGTGATTCTTAAGAAAATACAGGTAGATTAATACATATGCCGGCATTGTTTTTAAACTTTGCGAACTACTACGTATTTCCTGAAATACTTACCTATCAAATAACGAAGTTTAATGAAAAATCAATGTGGAACAAAAACTTACCAATAATATCAAAAGCTTGGTACTTCATATCAAAACTTGTGCTCCGAGGACAGCCTGAATGGCGACGCAGGTATGATACTACCATGGTTGGTTGGTTATAGGCGGGGTAGGTGATTGTGCCTGTTGGCTTATTATACTCCCTTGTCTTGGTTATATGGGCCTCGTTCTCCTAAGAAAGTTTTTTTAGCTTTGTACCAAGCCCTTCATGTGGTAATTTATAGCCCCAATGTAGATCTCCGTACAGTATATGTCTGTTCAGAGTTAAAACCACACATTCATATAGGATGTGCATGGAGGTTTCTTCCTCTTCACCACATAATCTGCATGTCGTGGGACCATTGTATTTTCTATAAATGTTTCTTCAGGTGGCTATGGCCGGTGATCAGTCCCACCACTAGTTTGGGTGGGGTCTTGTTAAACAAAGCACGTCAGTTGTTAATTTTTTTGAGGAGCCGCCAATTACGTCCCTTGCATTTCTTTGGCCAGATGTTGAGAGCCAACAATCTAGATGATTCTGATATGACGATCTGTTGAGTGTCATTTTTACCACTTGTTTTCGTACACTAAACGCTGCTTCTGGACCCCTGTATGGTTTTGTAGCTCCAAATTTTGCTGATTCGTCCGCTTTTTAATTACATTTTATCTCCGAAAGTCCTGGAATTCATAGTAGTTCAACTCTGTTGTTTCTGGTTGATAATTCTAACAGGTTATGTTTATACTCCATTGTGATGTTGGAGTTGGCCTAATAGGAGTCTAAAGCATTTAGAACAGCTCGACTGTCTGAGAAAATATATATTTCTGAATTACGGTAGGGTCGTCTAATATTTTCGGGAAAAGATGCTTCTATTACATGAATTTCTGCCTGGAATATTGTAACACTGCTTGCTAGTGGAATGCTAAAGCTCCACTTGAGCTTTTTTGCGTATATGCCAGCTTCTACTCTGCTCGAAATTTTTGATCCGTCTGTGTAATATACTAGACCCGTTTTTTTTGTCGTAGTCTCCATTCATAAATTTGGATCGCACCCAATTCTATAGGGTTTTTCGAAATAATATGACGTTGTCGTATAGTCAGATTGCATATCCACGAGATTGTCGTAACTTTTGTGTGCCCAAATTGTACAAATGTTGTGTCCATTTCCCATTTGTCCTTATTCAACAGAGACTATTGATAGCCTCACTTTGTATGTATATATCTGGGAGCATTAATTCTAGAATTATTTGCATAGCTGTGGGTGCTACTTATACCCCAGGTGAAACATAAGCAAGCCTCTGCTCTTTTTTTTTTCGTTCACCATACTGCAACTCCGTATGTAACCATTGGTCTAATGATCATGACCAAAGTCTTCATCATCAGCTATGCAGTCCATCGTCGGACATAAACCTCCCCTAAGTATCTCCAATCTTCGCTTGGGCCTTGTTTATCCAGTTGTATCCCACTAGTCTTTTGATCGTCAGGTTAGCGGGGGTCCTCTATTTCTTTTCTGAGTGCAGGGCCTCCAGTTGATTACTTTATGGGTCCATCGATTATCAGAGAGTGTTGCGAAATGACCCTCCCAGCTCCACTTTAATCTGCTTACCCTCTCAGCTACATCAATTATCTTGGCCCTTCCTCGAATTTCTTTATTAGTTAGCCTATCCCTCAACGATATTCCCAACATCCTCCTTTCCATCGCTGGTTGAACTACTTGTAGGCGATTTTCGCGTTTTCAATGTTCAGTACTGCTTTTTTTTACAGTCGTTAATTGTCATGAACATGGTTTTGGCGATGTTTATCTTCAGACCAATCTCTCTGGATTTGTTAACTTCGTTCAGCATTTTTTCCAGTTCTTCTTTGTTGTTAGATATAAGCACAATATCATCCACCAATCCGCCAAACGATTGAGTTGCTCTTCTCCTATGTTTAAAATATATAGCCAAAGTACCTTCTTTAATTTAATGCCCCAGGTTTTCCCCGGTATTATCGTAGACGAAATAATTATTAGGATTATTTCATTTTTAATATTACTCTGAAATCACTTTCAGATAGGCTGATGAAAGGGCCCCACTAATATTGTGACAAGCTATGAAAACTGAAATCGACAAGTGGTCGCCGATGTGCTAGATAAGACATGACTGCCGAACAACAATATGAAATGTAAATGCAGTCAAGCTATAAAACTTCTTGTGTACCCGTCAAGTTCACGTACAAACATACTTGTAACGCCTACTCACTTCAAATATTGTACAAAAATGAACGTGGAAAAAATCTAAGTGATGTTTGTGCATAATGTAAACAGACAAGCTATAGTTAAAAGAGGTGGAC
Organism: Pachyrhynchus sulphureomaculatus; assembly: GCA_019049505.1. NCBI lineage: Eukaryota > Metazoa > Arthropoda > Insecta > Coleoptera > Curculionidae > Pachyrhynchus > Pachyrhynchus sulphureomaculatus. Next base: position 153,126,416 of record CM032455.1, on the reverse strand, counting down.
AGACGATACAACGTATTATGGAGGCATTTAGCTCTGGTGAACATTTATTTTAATGTTAAAAGACTGTGGTAAATAATACGACTAAAATTAATTTTAAATATCGGTATAGTGATTTACCTTTCCTTACTTTCCTTGCAAAAAAACGTAAAGTCAATAACGTACTATGGTAGATGCAGCACTAAATTAAATAGTTTCTTGAGAAAATTAAATATTAACACAGCATTTAAAACATCCAACACACTTGGCAAATTTATAAATAATAACAAAACTAAAACAGATAGAGACAATAGATCCGGAGTGTACAAATTAAATTGTGGAAATTGCTCAAAAACATATATAGGTCAAACATGAAGAAGTTTTTCAAAAAGAATAAAAGAACATGCTTCATCATACATCAATAGAAAAATAACTCAATTTATGCAAATCATTTAATTGAAAATAACCACCAATTCAACCCAAACTTTGAAATATTACATACTTGCACAAAGGGCCTGAAACTTAATTACCTAGAATCTTTAGAAATAAACAAATTGAAAAATTCAGATTCCTTAATAAATGAACAATTAGACTTAAATAACTCACCATTACTAAATTTATTTTAATTAAATTATTTTATTATCTGCCATAAATTGTGAACCAACCATTTATTATAGTAATTTTATCCTCATTTTGTAACAAATCATCTGAAGAAGCTGTCGTACAGCGAAACATGTCATGGTGTTAAAAATAAAAAATTTAGTGGAAATTTAAGTAGTGTTTTACTTCTTTGCAAAACTTCTAGTTATGAATTTCCACCAAGTATAGGCTGAATCAATTCAAGTAGTTTTAAAATCTAACTTTCTCAAGTAAGGAGTAAGTAAATTTCCCCATCTCTGTCACCGCCTTCCTCTGAAACGATGTCAATTAAAAACTCTAGGTGTCATCCATCCTTCAAGTGTTAAATAATCATCTCGTTAGAGAGTTATCTTGCAAACAGATCGACATGCCGACAGTCATATAGACAGAGCGACGAAAATTGGAAAATATGGTTTTCGTGATCCCTCGTAAACCCTAAGACGTGAAGAAAAGCAAAAATTTCGGGCGCCAATTTTCTCACCAATACAATACTTCCCGTTCTGAGGAGAAGTAAATACAGTGAAGTCTGCTTATGACGAACCCGTTTATAGCGAATTTCGATTAAAACGAACTATTTTATAATACACGAAAAACTTCCATAAAACCAATCCAAATCGGTTATAATGAACCCTGCTATAATGAACTTCCCGATAACTAAGTTGGGAGTGTGGAATCTTTCGCACAATGATACTACTCACTATAAATCACCACTACACCAAACACTTTATTTTACCACTCGAAAGACGCGCGATAAAGCGAACGAAATTTGGATATTTTGTGTCCGTTTATAACGAACTTACCACTCCTTGTGCTCGATGTCGCGCGACTTGATCTAGGTAATTCACTGAAACTTGCTGGGAACCTCTATTCTACTTGTTTCCGCCGCGTCGCTAGTTCCAGCAGTATTATTTTCAATTCACTTGTTGTATTATGCGGTTCTAATGCATTTTTTTTTTATGGGTCTAGCACACGTGCCGCAGGGAAGTCCCTAAAGCGCTCCAGGAGCGGCACGAGTGCGGAAAAAAAGCATATTTGATCAAAGTAGCAAAATGAATGTTTAAGTTTTTATTTTAAAATGAGTACACCAAAACGTAAAGTGTTTACTTTAAAAGACAAACACGATATTATAAGGAAAACGGACTTAAACAAAGTGATGTTTGCAAACAGTTGAATTTAACTAAATCTACGGTTTCTACCATATCAATCTATAATAAAAGAAAGTTTAGTTGTAAAAAAGTAAGGAAATCTACACATGACCAAGTCAATAATGGACTACTACTTAAATGGTTTAGTCAAAAACGAAACATGTTCCTATTACCGGCTATACTTTACAAGAGAAAGCTAGTGAATTGGGAAGGAAAATAGAGAACACCGAGTTTAATTCTCTTAGAATAATATATATATATATATATATATATATATATATATATATATATATATATATATATATATATATATATATGTATATATATATATATATATATATATATATATATATTATATATATATATATATATATATATAATATATATATATATATGTATATATATACATATACATATATATATATATATATATATATATATATATATATATATATATATATATATATATATATAACAAAGACAGGAGTAGTCGCGACTGACTAGTTAAGAAAAATATATATTCTCAATTTAGTGGGGCTGCAGTCTATATTTAAATTTTTTTGGGATCTAAAATTTCACCTATTCTTGTCAATTTTGTTCTTGATCTCTTGGTTAGCGATTGTCTTAAACTTATGCCTTTTCATATACCTTTTATTAAACGGTATGTTGATGACCTCATCCTAGCAGTACCAAAAGGTAGAATTGATGTATATAACCAGCATATTCAATTCACCAAAGAAGAAGAATCAAACGGTGGCATTCCTTTCTTGGATATGTTGGTAATCCGTACGGATGACAACGTTCTAAGAACCAAATGGTACAGAAAACCATACTGCTCGAACAGATTCATAAGTTTTTCCTCATACCATCCAATGAGGTCCAAAATAAACCTCATACTAGGTATGAAAACTAGAGCAGTCAAATTAACCCACCCAGACTACAGAGATGAGTCGCTCAGAAAACTTAAGGGCTTTCTACTTGACAATTCCTACCCAGTTCATTTAAGTAATAAATTTCTTTTTAGTACATCTTACAGCATCCCAGAAAATATAATAACACGTCAATCGCAACCTCAAACACTTACTACACAACGCTCAATACAAAGCAATAACCTAGAAATTCATATGAACCATTCCTCGACTCAATTAAATATTCAAAACTTTTATTTCTCTCTTCCGTATATTGATAATTTTACTGATAGATTAATTAATATTTTCAAACCGTTTGATTTCAAAATTGCTAAAAGACAAATCAAAACCATCTCTAAACTGTACACCAAAACAAAGACTCCTCTTCTAAAAAATGAAAATTGGAACGTAATTTACAAAATACCTTGTTCAAATTGCAATAAAGTGTACATAGGTCAAACCTCCAGAAATCTAAAGGGTAGGATTACATCACACAAAAGTGACTGCAGACGTAATGTACAATCTTGTGCTTTAGCACAACATGTCATTAACAATGACCATCAGATGAACTGGGGTGAGACTGAGGTCCTGGATCGCTCTGATTCTTACTACAAACGAATTTTCTTAGAAATGGTCCATATCAACCGGGAACCCTACACCATGAATAAAAAGAGTGACACCCAGGGACTCAGTTCCATATACAGTTACATCCTAAAATTAGAATTAGAAAAATACCAATCACTAATTGATCGTCCTGCACCAGACGAATAACACATAGACAAAATGTTTTTTCCTTCCAATCACTCTATTATATTATATTATCGATTATACATATATTTTTTATCTTTATTTTTATTTTTCCGAAGACTGTAATGCATTGTTCCTTTCTGTTATTCCCCGTATGCAGGCTGACACATGCGCTATTAAAATAAAAAATCTGCACACTCAACTACTATTTCTATCTTTATCAACTACACTATTGGCTATGTAAATAAGTTTTAAACTAAAAGCATATCTCAGATCGAAACGAATCAATACCTTCTATCCTTCTCCACTACACAAAAGGTGTATCGGTCTATCACACTCCACCTTTGCCGCCAAAAAATTGATAATTTTTTGTGAATTTACTGGTTTACGGGATTAGCAGAGAGTATCAAGGCTAGCCATTTTGGCCGTTTTATATTTTTCTGTTCAACTATTGTGTTATGTAGTTAACAATAATATATTAGGGAATGTCCCTCTGTGCAAATAATTGCTTGTTTTGTTATAGAAAAAACCACTTTGGTAAGTCAATCATTTTTCTTTTTTCTCATGCCATCTTTCTTTTTTGTTCTTTTCAACTATATGAATGTACTTAAAAAAGCAATTTTTCACTTAATAATATAAAGAAAAAAAGAAAATTTTGTCTTTCCAGATGTCCTGAAGAAGAAATAAATAAAATTTCGAAAGCTTGACTAACAAAAAAAGGTTGTTTCACTACCCAAGGCCATAAAAATTTAAATATAGACTGCAGCCCCACTAAATTGAGAATATATATATATATATATATATATATATATATATATATATATATATATATATATATATATATATATATATATATATATATGTACGTGTATATAATAATATAGTGGGGGTAAAATAGTAGGAGAAACTGCAAGAGTGGATATGACTGTTGTTGATCAGTGACTGGCCACTGTATGGCCGGAAATTAGAGAAAGTTATGAATATGTAGACATTTTTAATGCGGATGAAACGGGTTTGTTTTACAAGATGACGCCTGATAAGACACTAAAGTTTGTCGGAGAGAATTGTGCTGGTGGAAAATTATCAAAAGTAAGGATTACTGTGTTGGTAACTGCAAATATGTTTGGAACAGAGAAAAGAAAATTGTTGGTGATAGAAAAGTCCGCCAATCCCAGGTGTTTTAAAAACAAACATTTACCAGTAAAATACAAATCAAACAGTTAAGCCTGGATGATATCAGAAATTTTTAAAAAACGAACTGATCGAATGGGACAAAGAATTAATATTCACATACAGAAAAATATTAGTTTTGATTGAGAACTGTCCAGTGCACCCTGAACTAACCTGAAGTTGATCTACAGCAAATAAAATTGGTTTTTTACCTCCAAAGTTCCAGCCTATAGATCAAGGTGCAATACGTTCTTTAAAATGTCATTATAGAAAGATTTTACTTATGAAAATGTTAGAGACGATCGATAAAGGTAACATTTTTTCTGTAACTCTCTTTTATGCTAAAAACTTTATCCATATGGCTTGGCAGAGAGTCAGTAGAGAAACCACTGCAAACTGTTTTAAGCATGGCGGATTTTTAAGGAAAGAATGTAGATATGACTCAGATGATGAGCTACCGTTGATTCAATGGATTGAAAAACATCGAGAAGATCCTACTGATTGTCTAGAATTTGTTTACGATGTTGATATTCAACAAAGTATAGTGGAAATCAAGACTGAAAAGATGTTTAATCACTTTAATTTTGAAGAATATGTATATGCTGATAATGAATTAATGACGAGAGAAATATTAACCAATGATCAAATTGTGACATAAGTGATTTCTGGAAAAATTTTAAGCGATAATGACGACAAAAACGAACTGGGAGAAGGAGATAATATTTATGTTCCATCCATTTCAGAAATAACTAAAAAAATGACTGAAACTCGCAATTTTTTGGAATCTCGTGAAGACCCTGAACATATATGGAGTAGTTTTTGTGACCTTGACAATTATATAAACACCATTTCATTTTCAAGTAAAATTGTACAAATGAAAATTACTGATTTTATTGTATAAACTACGTATTTTAATGTTTTCGTTTATACTCGTATATGTACCAACATACATAATAATAACTTTAGTGTGACTTGTTTTATTTTCCTTTGAACGTTTCCTTTTAATTTAATAATTGTTTATTATTATTCATTTTTGTAAGCATTAGCGCCTAATCTAAATAAAAAAGTAGTGAAAAATGATATTAAATTTTGTTTACTGTTTGTAACGAACTTCGGATATAGCGAACCATTTTTAGTGATTTTTTGGAGTTCGTTATAAACGGACTTCAGGTAATTTCTTTAAAAATTTTGATTTTAGATGATCCAGCTCCCAGTAATCGTGCACACCGCAATGCTTCTTTAAAAAAAGGAGTCTCAGGGGAACAGGTCTAGCACCGTCATTTTTTTAAATTAAAATGTCACAAATTGTGTATCTATAATATATATAAAATGCAACGTCTCTCTGTCTGTCTGTCTGTCTGTCCGTTAGTGCGCTTATCACTGGAGAACCACTTATCCGATTTACGTACTTTTTTTTTAAAACATACATATGTTCTCTCGCCAGGTTATAGGCTATATTTTATTACGATAGGTAGCATAAGGAATGAGTAGTGACGTAAAATAAGGAATGATGTCGGAAAAAAGTTCGCCGCAAGCGCGTTGCCTTGCAATACACCGCCTAAACTATTAAATATGGAACAATATTATGTAGCAGAGAATATCTATAATCTATAATATATATAAAATACAATGTCTCTCTGTCTGTCTGTCTGTCCATTAGTGCGGTTATCACGCGAAAACCACTTATCCGATTTATGTGTCTTTTTTTTAAATTCATACATATATTGTTTGGCCAGGTTACATAATATTAATAATAATCTATATCTATAATATATATAAAATGCAACGACTCTCTGTCTGTCTGTCTATCCATTAGTGCGCTTATCCCTCGAGATCCACTTATCCGATTTACGTGATTTCTTAAATTCATACATATGTTCTCTGGCCAGGTTATAGATATATATTTTATTACATCTATAATATATATAAAATGTAACGTATATCTGTCTGTTTGTCCGTTTGTGCGCTTATCACTGGAGAACCACTTATCCGATTTACGTGCTTTTTTTAAACAGGCTAAACCATTACATATGGAACAATATCATGTAGTAAAGAATATCTATAATATATATAAAATGCAGTGCCTCTCTGTCTGTCTGTCTGTCCGTTAGTGCGCTTATCACTGGAGAACCACTTATCCGATTTACGTGCTTTTTTGTTAAACATACATATGTTCTCTGGCCAGGTTATAGGAAATATTTTATTACGTTAGGTGACATAAGGAATAAGCAGTGACGATAATAATGAATCAAGTCGGAGAAAAGTTTGCCACTAGCGCGTTCTCTTGCAATATACTGCCTAAACCATTAAATATGGAACAATATCATGTAGTAAAGAATATCTATAATATATATAAAATGCAACGCCTCTCTGTCTGTCTGTCTGTCCGTTAGTGCGCTTATCACTCGAGAACCCCTTATCCGATTTACGTGTTTTTTTTTTTTTTAATTCATACATTTGTTCTCTGGCCAGGTTATCTATAATCTTCTATCTAGAATATATATAAAATGCAACGTCTTTCTGTCTGTCTGTCTGTCCGTTAGTGCGCTTATCACTTGAGAACCACTTATCCGATCCGTGTTTTTATAAAATTTAAACATATGTTCTATATAATTCGATATAAGCCTAGATAATGGGAGATAAGGAGAAATAATGGGAGATAAGTCGAGATAAGGCTCGATAATGGGAGATAAGGTGAGATAATGGGAGATAAATATAAATAATGGGAGATAAGGAGAAATAATGGGAGATAAGCAAAGATAAGTCTGGATAATGGGAGTTATGGTGAAATAATGGGAGATAAGGAGAAATAATGGGAGATAAGGAGAAATATTGAGAGATAAGTCGAGATAAGCCTAGATAATGGGAGATAAGGTGATATAATGGGAGATAAGGAGAAATAATGGGAGATAAGGAGAAATAATGGGAGATAAGAAGAAATAATGAGAGATAAGGAGAAATAATGGGAGATGGGCAGAGTTAAGCCTAGATAATCGAAATTATGTAGAGATAATGGGAGATAAGGAGAAATATTGAGAGATAAGGGGAAATAATGGGAGATATTTTATTACGTTGGGTAACATAAGGAATAAGCAGTGACGTTAGTAGTGAATCAAATCCATGCGAGCGGAGCCGCGGGCCCGGCTAGTTATTTAAAAAATAAAAATCTAATTGATATAATGAATAGTTTCATTAAAAAAACGATTTTTTTTTTTTCCTGCTCTGTGACTAGATACATCCCCTTAAAGTTTTATAATACTATTTACAAACATAAAATTACACATTACCATGACAAAATTACATTTTGCGCTTAATATTGTTTTTCATTCTTATTCAGTAAATACTTTTAGCTCTTGTTTGTATTCCTGCACTTATATTTCAATCATCGAAGGTCTCGTATTTAAACATTAAAGCACTCAAACGTAAACACTCATAACTGGGTACTCAAACAAAATTTCGGGGAAAGCTGTGTAATAGTGAACAATCCAAGTAAATATAACTCGTATCAATCAGTAAAATTGATAGCCAATACCTAAATGTTCAGGTACGTGATTGAAAGGCTAAAGTCTTGCACCGCTTGAGTAAATAAGAAATCACCGGTCAAGTGCAAGTTGAACTTGCACAATTAATGTTCCATACGTTGATTGCTTTTAAAATAAAAATTTTTGTTACGGTGGTATAAAGTGATCAGTGACTTCACAAAACACACCCCAAATGATATTCAACAAAGTTTGTTTCCAATCTTTACTAAAAACTGATGATCTTGAAATGTTTGTTTTTTATATACCAAATAAATTATTAAAGGTAATGCACTCGTTATAATTTTTGTTCAATCTACACCCCGTGGAGAATATTCTAGAATTTTTTCAAAATTTTTTGATCAGTACTTTTGGAGATAAGTTAGGAGGAAAGCGATTTTTGGCGATTTTTTAAAAATAATACAAAGTAAAGTGTGCGCAAGTATTACATTACATATATTTTTTACTCGGGTTTTCACAAGCTTTCATTTTACACCACACTGGATGTCCTAGTAAAAAAATTTTTTTTCACTTCCGATTTCACCCCCCAAAACTAAACACTTAAGTCAAAATTTAACTTTCAAAACTACACGGCTCTGATGAGGCCATCAATTCCTATATTATTACCAAATTTCAACTTTCTGTGACGGAGAAAATCGGGTGTGACAGACAGACAGACACCGAAGTCATCTTATAAGTGTTCCGTACGGAACACTAAAAATAGCTATATGAAAATGATTTAGAAAAAAGGGTGAGTGATCAATAGTAATCAAGCAATTACCCAACTCTCCCCTACTTCAAAAAATGATGGAGCTAAAATGTTTATGTGTTTTTGGTCTGAAATATGTGGCACTTGATCTTTCCATTGTTTATATGTATATGTAGATTAGAAGGTTGCAGTTTAGTAAGAAACATGTCCTTTCACAGAAGCGTTTATTTTTATTGCAGTCTGCTGGTTTTCGTCTTTTTTTGTACATAAAAAATGTTTTAAAATTGCAATATAATGTAAATTGTCACTCACTACATTTTAAAAGCAAAAATTTGCACTTAGCATCATACTGTGTCTCATCCACATATAAGATTCAACGTCTATTTATATTTATGTATATACGTATATACGAGGGATGTATGTTGGAAAATTAGCCTCGGATATTTCCACTTTTTCTAGAAACCCCACCTGCCACCGAATGCTGCGGGCATGACGTTGAAAAGAATACAGGCCCGGTTAAATACGTACTAGGCGCGTTTTATAACTTGTTCAGTAGATCGGTAATATCGGAAAAATAACATGTATTAATTATAAAAGTAGTGCAAAATAATCCACTGGGGCAACATTCCATTTTCTATTCATATTATTACTCTACTCCTTTTATAAATATGATGAGGACAATTTGATAATTGAATGAAGTTCGAGCCCTATCGGAAATACGACATATCACATTAATTTAGGGAATAATAATCGCAATGCCAGCCATAGACGATGGATATGGCAAAGCCCAGATTATATAACAAAAAACGAAATTGTTTATGTTTTAACAAAGGACAAGAATATTGAAATCGACACGACAGTCCTGAACACGATAAGCATTGACAGTGACCATCGAATGCTCAGAGCAAAACTAAGAATTAATCTGAAGCAGGAGAGACGTAAATTGATAATGCATACAAAGATAAAGACACCAACAGAAATAATAAAGCAAAACACAGACGAATATCAACAAACATTGGAAAATCATATAAGACACATAAACTACCAAACAGAACTTGATGAACTAAACGCACAAATAACCAACAGCCTACTCATGACTACAAAACAAACAGCAATATCGAAAAAAGCGAAAACACAAAAATTAAGCCAAGAGACACAAAATCTAATGAAACCGAGAAGACTATTAAGAAATGATCCTACACAAAACAGATTAGAATTGGCAGAAATAGACAAGAAAATAAAGAAAAAAATAAGAGAAGACGTCAGACAGTACAGAAACTCGAAAACAGAAGAAACTTTGAAAGAAAGAAAAAGTTTGAAACATCTAAACAAACAAATGAATGAAGGGAGACGTCAAATAATAAAACTTATAAATAACGATAACCAAGAGATCGCACAAATCAAAGAGATAAAGGAAGCAACAGAGAAATATTATCAAATACTATATGACACGAAAATATCGTCACCGCCCGGGAACGAAGAAAAAAATAGAGTGACAGCAAGAAATGTGACATCTGAAAAAATTCCCTATGTAACAACGAATGAAATAATGAACGCCCTACAACCTACGCACAAAAACAAAGAACCAGGGGATGATGAAATAACTATAGAAATGATAAAGTATGGAGGGGTATCGATAATCTTCAAGCTCTATTTAACCGGTGCACAGTGCGAAATTTCTTGAGTTTACCGGAACTTAATTATTTAAAACCAGTAAAACAGTTCTATTTGTTGGTTTTTTAAAATTTTTAATAAAAATTAATGTGTTTTATTTTTAAAGTTTTTCAGTTTATTTGTGTTTTTTATTATAGAACAATTAAAAAAACATACATTTTATAACAACATTTTGAACATCTATTCAGAACGAGACTCATTGCAATTGTCTGAAGACTCGCAATCATTACATGGGTCTGCAAATCTTTCTAACAACTCTAAAACTTCTGGCGTAACTTCATTATGCTTGGGTTTGGGTGCTTTACGAAGACTAGCGATGTACGGATCCGATGAAATAAGCAGTTGATTAAATAAATCCGTATTTGTGTCAATTCGGGATGTTTTTCTAGTAAAAAGTTCGCGATATTTTCTGCAGTCGTTGTTTCTTGCCTCCTGAGCTTCTTCAGAAAATTGTCCGATCGGAAGAATGCAAGAGGCTATAATATCCTTTCCATGACAAAGGACTTTATGCACACTTACGGGCATTGAGTACCAGAAATATTCTTTCAAATACAATTCCAAAGTTTCTCTTGCATATTCGCCGAACTTTTCTGAATCAATTTTAAGACCATAATTTAGGCACTCTAACAGCACATGAAAACGCTTGATCAAATCTAAATTAACGCCAGTTATTTCGGAAGACTTTTCGGCATTTCTAAAGAATTTCCTCGCGGTATTACCATCGTTTGTGTTTCCGGTCTGCTGTTTTGGCATATCTATAAGCAAGCCAAGCTCCTCTTTGAATTTTTGTTGAATGTATTTTTTCTTCTCTGCAACTTTTTTTTTATTTTCTGCTCCACGAGCTTGCCATGCCTTAATATCCAGTTTGTACGATATATGTAAAATACATTCCAAAAACCTTATCCATGCATGGAGGGGTGATAGTCCAAGGAATAAAAAGGATTCATTTATAATTTTTTGAGGTATATCGCAGATGTTGTTTATTTCATTAGGTTTAGCCCCACATAAGTAGCATGTTTGTGATGATGCACAGGATGATACAGCATTGCATACTTTACCGTCAATCATACAAAAGATCATATTTGCTGTAACCTGAAATTGGTTGCCATCTACAAGTATAGTGGTTGGAGTAAGTTGAGATATTTGTTCTTTCACTTTGTTTACTTGTGAGGTAATTACACTGACTGTTTCTTTGGCAAAAACGAACTTAATGGAGCGACAGTACCGTGTGGAAGAAGAAGCAAGGTTTTCCCAAATTACTGACTGATTATCACCATTATCATTTACGGAGCACATTTGGATTGGTACCATTGATACACTAAACATACTATCATCAGAGCTATGTTTGTCCATATACTTTTGTCGATAATTAAATTGTTCCGCCCCATCACAACCCCACTTTACGATAACATTTAGTGCTTTAACTGTTTGAAGAAGACATGCGAGCCTTCTTGATTTTGCTACCCCTTTCTGGAGAACCAGATGCCAGTTCCTTGACAATCGCTGCAGAGTTTTGTTTTCCAGATTGGTATAGCTTTGTTGCAGTTGCTTTGGCTGACTCGTCTTGACTACCGGACTTCAAAAGATGATGCACTTTTCTGTTTTGCACTTTAGGATGACAATCCCTAAATTCTTTTTTAGGTCTGCCTGCATTGGTCCTCGATCCACTAGGCAATGCATCCCTTACAGTATTTGAAAATTTTACATTATTTTCAAGCCAGCTAGCATTTTTATTCAGAAATGATGCTAAATTTCGACTGGATTCCCGCCACCTTTTTTGTATTTTACAAACCAGTGCACGAAGAGTAGCCTTTAAACTGCAAAGAGCGTCAAATGTTAGCATTAGTGAGCCTATTTTTTCCAAAACAAAACCATTGATGGCGTCCGATGTCGGTTCTTCCTTCCACTTTTGGAATATGCAGTTATATGAAATTTGCAAAGTCATTCTGGAAAATGTTTAATTTAAAAGAAGATCGCAAAATATCGCAGAAGATCTTTTGTGTTTCCAACAGAGGAAAAAAAACCTTTCAAATTTTGTGCGTTTCAAGCTGGTATTATGTAGTATCACTTTTTAAAGTCTCCACTGAAGTTAAAAATGTAAATTTTTTACTTACTTCTTAAAAATCACTTTTTTCACGAACAAATCACACACGAGTAAGAAAAGATTTTTCAATTATTTAAATGCCAATAATTGACAATTTTCTTATAAAATAAATGAAGAAAAAATCATGGCCTACTGACTTGCCGTTTGTATGTACCACTCTATTAACTTAAACAAATCGAATAGCTTTCTGTAGGCAAAAAGTATGATTGAATAAGTAATGCAACTTTCAGGTGCATTTTGCAGTTGTTTCGCAGGGTTAATCCCCAAACTGAGTATGAGGTTTTGGAGGTGGGATATAAACCTACCAAAATAATGAATAATCTTATGCATTTTACGTATTTCAAAAATTGAATAAAGTTCCGCTAAACTTCCAAAATTTCGCACTGCGCGGTGCCTAATAGAAAATAAAATACCAACACCTTGGGTAAACTCCTTGATTGTGCTTATTTTTAAAAAGGGAAACAAATTTAAATTGTAGAATTACAGACCCATCAGCCTGTTATCGGTACTATACAAATTCCTCACTAGAATCTTAACATATAGATTAGCGTGAACAAGCGGGATTTACACGAAGATACAGCGCTTTGGACCATTTTCAAACAATTAAATTACTAGGGAAAAAGCAAATGAATGTCAGGTCACCTTGTGGACAGCATTAATTGCCTACGAAAAAGCATTTGATTCCGTAGAGATATGGGCAGTCCTTAACGCCTTAAGTAACAACAGAATCGATGAAAGATATACAACTCTTCTTGAATACATATATAAAAATGTAACATCGCAAATAATGCTTGAAGTAAAACAAATAAAATCAAAATTAAAAGAGGAATTAGACAAGACGACTCGATATCCCCAAAGCTGTTCACGTTGACTATAGAAGATATGTTCAAACCGATAAAGTGGGAAAATAAAGGAATACTAATGGACATATGTATATATATGTAAATATATATAAATAATTTGCAATTCGAGATCTAACAAAGCTGGCCGTCTTCTGGCTTTGCCATTTAGTAAATAACATCATAATAATTTGGTCGTCTTGGGGCAATATTTGTATCAGTCCGAGAACTTTTGGAACAATCCCCGTATTACTAACAACGTTATCTTTTATTTAGCAAAGAAAAATTCCTAAATGATTTCTTAATTTTCGTCACTCGAAGATGAATTGTTCCGTTCTGTTTCAATAAGGTATTCATCGTATATGTTTCCTTAGACACTCGTTTTATAAATAAGCTCTATTTTGAAGGATAAATGATCAAAATCTAAGTGCAGAGAATGAATAGGGAACGTCTGTCATCAACCGCAAGTGAATTTATTGGGTTTTTATGCTTTCTTGTGTTCTCAGGGAGGTGGCTTTATCCGAAACGAAATTGAAGGAGAACCAGATTGTTTTTTGTTACAGAAATCTGAGAATAAGAGGAATTGCTAGATGCCTAATAATCATTTTTATGTTCGATGTTTTCAGGTCACGAAGTTAATCTCTAACTCTAGTTCATTATCACGTTAAATAATACGTAACCATAATATAATAAATAAATAAAACTTATTTAAATGAGCAACATTACAAAGACCTATTGTTTGTACTGAGTAATTAGTTGCGTAAATAAGAGATTACAGGAGTAGTATAATCCCCTTATTCACATATAGATTTAGCAATTCTAGAAACAGAACTTCTATGTATTGGAGAAGACTTAAAATTCCAAAGTATGAAGGGAGTTCTTTTTAATGAAAAATCTCCCCCCACAGATCATTGATTTTAAGACTACAGAATTAGGAAGGCACAAATCATAAACCATACAGAGAAAACCAAAACGAATTACACACGACTATAAAATGAACATATACATCTATATAACTAAAGTAAAAATGTAATTTCCTAATATAACCAAAAGTTTTCTATAATAATCTTATTCTACCCCAAAATACCTACAACTTTTGTAAGACAACTTTTTTTTATGACCTCAATTTTCGGAGATATTTATCACAGCGTATTTGCCATATTTTGAATATCCAACAATTTTTTACTCGAAAACTAAAACTTTTAGAGAAATTATGTCACACAAAAAATACTTGTTTTTATTCGTAAAATCATCACAAATTTTTTCAGAATTTTTGAAGCACTTTTTAACAATTCGTTATTTTGACCTATATTTTTACGATTTTTTTCATATATGTTTTCAACAAAAAATGTATATATAAATAAAAGACTGTTTTTAGTGTGTGAAACACAGTGTAAAATGTAGATCCGAAGAAGCTGCATCGACAGCGAAACGCGTCATCACAATTATAAATAAACCTGTGGAAATTGACTAAAAACAGTCTTTTATTAGTGTTCCGTACGGAACACTTATAAGATCACTTCGGTGTGTGTCCGTCTGTCCGTCTGTCACACCCGATTTTATTGTAGAAATTGTAGATTTACAGACCCATCAGCCTGTTATCGGTACTATACAAATTCCTCACTAGAATCTTAACATATAGATTAGCGTGAACAAGCGGGATTTAGACGAAGATACAGCGCTTTGGACCATTTTCAAACAATTAAATTACTAGGGGAAAAAGCAAATGAATGTCAGGTCACCTTGTGGACAGCATTAATTGCCTACGAAAAAGCATTTGATTCCGTAGAGATATGGGCAGTCCTTAACGCCTTAAGTAACAACAGAATCGATGAAAGATATACAACTCTTCTTGAATACATATATAAAAATGTAACATCGCAAATAATGCTTGAAGTAAAACAAATAAAATCAAAATTAAAAGAGGAATTAGACAAGACGACTCGATATCCCCAAAGCTGTTCACGTTGACTATAGAAGATATGTTCAAACCGATAAAGTGGGAAAATAAAGGAATACTAATGGACGGTGAACGATTAAATCACTTAAGGTTCGCAGATGATGTCACTCTGATCGCCAACATGAAAGAAAAATGGCAAGAAATGCCGATAGACTCACTTGGTGGGACCATTGGAGGAGTAGTAATGAAACCGACTTTGAATCTGGTAGTCGGCGTTTAGATTTCGCCTGTCTGCTTGGATGTTTGTTTTTCATCCTTAATAAGTTCTTTGCATATGTATGGACTGGGATAGCCGCATGACTACGGGTCAGACAGTCGCTACCAGTCAAGAATAGAATGGCTAATGGAATTAATCCGAGCCAATAACCAAAAAAAAAACAATTTCACAACCCTGTAAAAGAGTGCATGACAGATGTTAATAGCAACCAGAAATTGGCGCAATTAACGATATCAATCGAAATAGATAATGAATCCAGCCAATTTCTGATCGCTATAAACATCTTCGCTGCGCTGTTTTGTTTACAGTGTTATAAAAAGATGGTCTATGCTAATTTCAACCGGCTATAAGAGTATGGTGATGTGTTGATGACAAATAAAGTGATTAAGTCTCGATAAATAGGTCTAAAAATAAACTTCACCAAGACCAAATATTTGAACAACGAAAGTAAAGATAACGGCCAGGTCTGCGTTCGGAAGGTTACAATCTTAAATTAGACATCCCAAATACAATAAAAACCAAAGTATTCGATCAATATATACTACCGGTATTAACATATGGAATTGAAACGTGAGCTTTAAATAGAAGTATAATAAATAAACTCCAGGTAACCCAAATAGCAATGGAGAGAAGAATACTAAATATTAGACTCCAAGATCGTATTCCTAACATCGAGATACGAAGAAGATCAAAAGTGACAGATATAATACAACGAATATGTATATAAAGGTGGAATTGGGCGGAGCATGTCGCAAGGATGAATGATAACAGATGGTCACGCCGTATAGTTGTATGGAGGCCTAGAAAACACAAAAGATGCAAAGGTAGACCACAGATAAGATGGACGGACGACATAAAAAGATTAACAGAACACGATTGGATGCAAGAGGCAAACAACGAAGCTCATTGGCGACAACTTGGGGATGCTTACATCCGAATATGGATGGAATAAGCTAATGATGAAGATGATGATGATGAATCGCAATGAACCAGTTCCTTTCGGCTATGTAAATGATGCTAAAGGCAAAAGTTTCGCGACACAACAGTCATAGGTTTTTTTTTTTTGAAACGCTATATAGAAGGACATTTCCAAAGACCGGGATTACACTTTATACCTCCGCTTCTCGCAATAAGTCCAAAGAAAAAATTGAATTTATTCGTATGTACAAATGTCTTTTAAAATATTATATCCATTTGAAAACAAAATTCCTTTTTCCAGTCCTTTATAAGATCAAGAATTATTATTATAAAAAACCGCAACGTCAATATTCCTACCCATATTTTTTTTAAGGATCGTTTAAAATTATATCCGCCTGTACGTCTAAAACTGCTGAAAACAATGGGCAATAATGTTGACAATAATACGCGATAAAAATGACTTATTGTTATATCGATGATCATTTTTCACCGAATAGGAGTATATCTGCACCATCCATTTTTGGTTATCTTCTTTATTGCTCATTTACTTTAATAAATAAAATAATACTAAATCCACAATTTTTCAAATAATTTCATTCAATTTAAGACAGTTATATTGGCAAAAATATGACGTACTAAACAAGTTTAAAATTTTTTTTAGTCGTATACATAGTTCAGTAAAACTATCTCCCTGGCAATTCAACATTTTCGAGTATATATGACCGATCGTAGAAACACCGCCACTCTTATCACTACTACTACGTATATAATAGTACAAATGGCATAAGATGGCTGACACAACACTAATGGAGATTGTGATTTTTTAAAAATAAAAATATTTAACAGCTAACGCGATTATATTCTTCTGTTTTCGAAAAGTTTATTTTCTTTTACAGTGGATCATGCATATAAAATTTAACGATTGGATGTATGTGTGTGTATCTGTGTATGTGAGCGTTTGTATTTTCGTTTATAGCTTGAGAATTCTTCTTTTTTTACGTTTTTCCAAGGAATTAAGGTTGCTAGTCAGTTCCAATCAGGCAAACAACTCCCGTCTGAATAGAATGCAACAAAAGCAGTGTATGTTTGGGAGCAGAGCCTCCCGTTTGTCGAATTTGAGCTCTGTACAGATCTAATAGTGGCTGTGGAGCGTAAAGCTTTCGAGTTCAAAATAATATCCCCAGCCTTCAAGAAGCTTTCTTTTCTACGCTTGCAACATGTTCATGCCAAGACGTATTAGCTTCAAAATTAATGCCCAGCAACTTGAGTGAATTCAAATCGAAAGAGGAATGCGGCAGGATGATCTCTCAAGCTTTTCGTAACACTTCTAGAAAGTATTCTACCCTCAGTATACTAGGAAAGAACGGTACTTAACATTGACGGCGAAAAGTTAAATCACCTTTGTTTCGCCGACGACATTGTTTAAATAACAGTCAAAATGCAAGGAGCACAAACTAAGCTACACATGCTTCAGGAATCTTCAGGAAAGGAAAATCGATCTAACCAAGTCCCAGTTTATGACAAATCTTGTATTAAGCAACCACCAATATAAATACCTGGGACATGAAATCAACATAGGACAAGATAACCAAACACATGAAATTAACAGCGAATAGGTCTCTCCTGGGTTGCATATGGCAAACTGGCCTATGTATGCAAATCTAACCTTCCTATGTGTTCAAAAAGAAAAGTATTTGACAGATACCTACTTCCCGTTCTTACCTATGGAGCCAATATTCCCACATTGACGAAGAAAAACATCTATAAAATATATGTCATGCAACGAGAGATGGAGAGGTCAATGTTAGGCGTTACTCTTAGAGATCACATTCCAAATCACATTATCAGGAAGAGAATGGGAGTATAAGACGCATTCAAATTCACTCTACATCTAAACGGAACTGGGCTGGGCATGTTATTAGGTTTAAGGATGGACGATGGAAAAAGGGAATTACAGAGTGGCGACCAAGATCCGAAGCCTATCAGAGTAGAGGTAGACCACCAAGTCGGTGGACTGATGATTTGAAAAGAGTGGCTGGAAATTGGGTACAAGCGGCCTAGAACAGAAAAAAATGGCAAGACTTGAAGGAGGCTTTCGTCCAGCAGTGGACAGTATAAACTGATGATGAACTTGAGTGACGATGCTAAAGGAATGGAGTGTCCCGACATAACTGTGTCGGGTTCAGCAACGTTAACTTTTATAGGAAAAACTGCCACCTGGGCTTTTGTAGCATTAAATTCTACTTGGTTACTGCCACTCTAAGATAGAATTTCTTCAGAGTCTTCGTAAAGTTGAACAACTTCTATATTTGCATGAGTAATCGACGTTTGAGCATTTAAAGTGAATGAAGAAAGAAGCGCACAGTCATCTACAAAACTCTAGGTTGGATTCCTGGTCCTTTCCAGCAGATCGTACATGTAAATGAGAAAGAACATAGGAAACAGAATGGAGCCTTGTGGCACACCCGAGTTGATAATGAAGATGTTAGAAAGAAATCCGTCGATTGCCACTCGTATAAGATGCTCTTTGAGGAGCCACGAGAGCCATAAACAGAACTTTTCAGACATACCATAAAGAGGCCGTTTAACCAACAATCTATCGTTTTCTTCATATATAGAAAAGGTATTCTAAAAGGTTTTAGTCCACATTTGACAGTAATGAGTTAGCTTTTTCTGACGTTACGTAGTTAAGTCGTCGGGATCAAAGAATTCAGTAAAGGGGAATTTTGGTACTTTCTCTATGTTCTTTGTAACCTAAATGGTACAAATTATGTAGTACTCGCAGGAGACATTCTAGTAATAAATAATTCATACATCAGACGATGAACTAAATTAATGCAGTCGTGAAGATAAAGTGGGACAATAGTTGTGCTTCAATTTGCCAACTACATTGCTACTCTAGCGAAAGTGAGTAGCATAACACCCTAACTCAAAAGCAAGATCTCTTTCAAGGTGGAGAATGAAGATAGATAAGACCGTATAGTTACGAAATTTGTAAAAATTACACAAGAAAGATAAACTCAAGTAAGTTTAGAGGACAAGGTGACGGATAAGGAAATGATGACTTGTGTCAAACAAGGAAAGGTTAAAAAAGTATTAACAGTTGAAATTTACAGAATTCCTTATTTCAACAACTATTTACTGTTTTACAATCTCTCAAATGAACTAAGGAGACGCTTTGCCCTATCACGACTCATCAGCCGAGCTAGAATGGATATACGAGAGAACAGAAAGTTCTTATCTCGTAGTAGCACAATATGACAATAAGATACAACAAATAGTATTTCTGGCTGATGTGAACCCAATAATTTGAAGTGTACTTGCCCGCTGGGATCATTCAAGCTACCGACTAGCAGAGAAAATATGGCGGCCGTGGTTCCGTGGTGCAGTACTTGTTTGCCGCGCAGAAGGTCACGGGTTCCAATCCCCACAGGTAGATTACTTATTTATTAATTTATTTAAGTATATTCGGCCTGGCCACGTATATAGGTAGTAGTTGTTTGCAGAAATGCAATAACGTCCGTAGCAGCACTACCGCGTTGTCTAAAAGGTGCTGTGGAATACAAAAATGTATGTTTCGGCATTTGGGCAACGTTAACGGGTATTACGACCTCCTCGCGCCGATATCCTTAGAATATGAGAAAGGGTAAACTCCCTACTCAGGCGGGGAAGAGAACAATAAAAAAAATTAGCAAGGAACAACTCACAATTTGTCAATAATTACAATGAGGTAGCGCATCTCTAGGAGTCGTGTACCTTCATGTAAGAGAGTCAATATTAACTGTCAAATTAAACAAAGTCCATATTTCCGCAATTTCAGCTGTCAATTTTGGTCTCACATCAGCCAGAGATATAAATTGTTGTATCTTACTGTCAAGAAAATTATGGTTGTCCAATTTATTTCAGCTAATTTCAGATGTCAGCGGTCATATTGAAAATATAATTCTAAA
Organism: Pachyrhynchus sulphureomaculatus; assembly: GCA_019049505.1. Taxonomy (NCBI): domain Eukaryota; kingdom Metazoa; phylum Arthropoda; class Insecta; order Coleoptera; family Curculionidae; genus Pachyrhynchus; species Pachyrhynchus sulphureomaculatus. Next base: position 153,105,942 of record CM032455.1, on the reverse strand, counting down.
GGGTAATATATTTAATATAATTTAATTTACTGATATGGAATTTCATAACCATAAGTTATTGTCCTGATTAATTTAACTATGAAAGAACAAAATACTACAATAGAATTACCGTAACCAGAAAGATGTGTTGAATTAATCCTACGCTGTCTAATTCTAAGAAGATATGTCAAATTTGTAATCAAATTTGAAGTAAATGATGAGCAATTTTAAGATAGGAATCGATAAAATAAGTGTCATTTAGACATATAGTTCTAAAAGTTTTCCAAGCACTACAAGTAGATAGTTTAAATAATAAGTACTCTCTGATAAGATATTAGTCCTAAAAAATGTTAAACGGAGAAAGAGCTTCAGACAACTCCAACTTGACGTGACAAACAGCCTTCATTTCACATTATAAAATACACATAGTCAGGGAAGCTCTGGAAATCGAAAAGAATGGACAGCCAAATAAGCGAGATGATGCACTTAATATCTCCACTACATGGAAGAGTCTACTAGCCAATCCAAGGAATAACCAAAACATCGAGAATGTAACAGCCAGCATAGCACCGGTAATTACCACTAAGATGGGCACCCAGCCGACAAACACCGGATAATTGAAGAGATTGAGAGATAATTGAATTAAAGTTCTTTCCTCTGAGCTGCCTCTTTACAATGGACCAAACGTTTTCAATAGAGTTGACGTCCGGAGATTTTGAGGGCCACTCTAGTCTCTTATTGTTGACCCAAGCGAGCCGCTCCACGTCGTGATTTTCGCCCAACAAAGGTTTCTTCAACGTGCTTCGGAATTTGACATCATGTGCACAAAGATATTGTCAAATGGTCTCATGGGACACATTCAAACCAGATTTTCTTAATTTTGCTGCTCCCTGACGCAGCTTCAATTTCGAGTCCCGTGAACACAAAGGCACGATTCGTTTTTCGACTTTTGGAGCGACTTTGCCTACCGAGCCACATTTTGGCAAGTCATCGACATTTTTCTCCTCGTTAAAATGATTTACTTACTTCTTCACACCAAGTTTTTAATATATTTGGTGGCTGCGAAATGGGTCATTTTAGGTCCCATTGAATGGGAACAAAGAAAGACTACCTCAAATCAACCTGCAAACAAGTGACTCATTTTGGAATTTACGTGATTTCGAAAAAAGTTCGGAATCGACTAATACTTTTACTAAAATGCGTCGTAGACAAAAGTTCTCTATACCGATTTTTTGTTGAATCGTTAGAATCGCATCTATCAAAAATGAAATATCGCAGACACGTTCTGTATATACTATATATACGAAGGAACCCCCTTAACTTCTCGTAGTACCTCACTAACCTCTTATATATTCAACTATAAATAATTATACATAAAATTTATTATCTCAATTAAAACGAAGAAAAATTCTTATGACTGTACTGAAAATAAACAAAATTTATCATCTCCACACCTTTCACCTTCTTCTCCTTAAGATAGATCGCCCAAAAAATCATAAGTTTTGGTTCTACTTCAAGTATTAGATGTCTATCAATTTTAAGATCAATCTATCATTTCATTCGAGAGTTATCGTACCAACTGGCATGCCAACGGGCCGCTGGAAATAAAAAATTATGTTCTCTCGTGATATAGGCAGCCTGAAACGTAAAGAAATACAAACATCTCGGAGGGTGATTTTTCACGAATATTATACTTCCCTTTAGTAAGGGAAGTAAAAAAAAATGTTTTCTCACTTTCATTTAACGTACTTTTACTTCATGGTGCAGATTATCCAAATCAATCGATATCTTGAAGTAATATCGATTATCAACATCGACCGCCAAGAATCGACCGCGAATATTTATGGTAATCTTATTCTTGGAATTTTCTTCGTGTACATTTCGAGGTCCGATTGGAATCTTATCTCTTCATATGAATTTGTCGAAAGAGCAGAATGTTTGCCAACCAAAGAAATGTTTTTTTATCAGAAGGTTTTGTTCAAATTCAACAAAATTTATCTCTCGCGTGATGAATCGACATTCCGAACAATGGGCATTACCTATAAGTTATTAGTCGGTGGACTTTAGATTTAAAAATTTATTGTATTTGCCTTCCTGTGCAGGAGTTTACATAGTGGGATTAAAAATTTATTTATAGCGTTATCGAGAACCTACCATTTTATGTAAAATCGGTGATGGTAAAATATCTGCATGTAGCTGAACTTAATCAGAAGAATTTTTAGGAAGATATGTACAGGGTGAGTCAACGATAGAGTAAAGTTCATTATCTCATTTGTTTCAGGAATGTCGAAAAAATTTTAAATACAATAGTTTTAGGGAATGTTAAGGTGCACAGTTTAAAATTATTTTTGAGTATACAGGGTACTTCAAAAAAGTCCGACCGATATAACATATGTTTTTTTAAATGGAACATGGAAAATTTTATAACTTTTTTATTAATAATGTTATATATTTAAACCTAGTAGTTTTTCTAATATTCCAATTTAAAAAAAAAAATACTAGTTTTCAGTTTTGTAAAAAATTGCCAGTAGCGCCATTGTTTCTGAAGATGGAATACTCATAATTGATACGAACGATCTATAGAGATGAAAAAAAGAGATATATGTAATGAAATTTGAGTTAGATGCTATAGGGTGTTCAAAATAAATTTATACATTTCGACTATTTTAAATTGAAAAATCTCAAATTTTTTAAATGGCACACCCTGTATATTATTATTTTTTCTGATAGATTTTACAAAACCCTCCAACTTTTATTAAGTATGTCATATACCTATTTCTAATAGTTTTAGATTTATTTCGAATTTTTCAATTTTTACCCTTGTTTTTAATACACTTACGCTATTGTGAAAACATAAACAAATAGTTAATAATAATTTTAATATAGTTTAACTTATCTAATGATTAATTATTATGACATAATAAATGTTCAAAAATATGCCCGTCTACTTGAGTACACATGTTTAGTCGTTTTACTTCACTTTCCTTAGCATAAAGGGCGTTATTGTCCTGCACGCATCCCGTATCCTATTTTCCATATCTACTGGTGTTGTAGGGGGATTCACATAAACACGATCTTTAATGTAGCCCCACAAAAAGAAGTCTAAAGGTGTTAAGTCACATGATCGAGGGGGCCACTGAATGAATCCATCCCTACCGATCCATTTTTGTGGGTAACGATCGTTTAAAAATTCCTGAACATCCCGGTGGTAATGAGCAGGAGCTCCATCTTATTGAATCCACATTTGTTCTCTTTCAAAGTTATCAACTTCTTCAAGAAGCTTGGGTAATTCGTTTTGCAAAAAATTTAAATATCTAGACGCGTTAAGCGATTCGCGGAAAAAATATGGACCAATAATTCGAAAATTTAATATTCCACACCATACATTAAGCGACCAATGGTTTTGGTTTTGAACTTCCCGGACCCAAAACGGGTTAACTGTTGAATAATAATGCATGTTATGGCTGTTAACTGCTCCATTACTGCGAAAAGTAGCTTTATCAGAAAACATTATTTTGGATAAAGAATTTGGATCGGCCTCTATTGCTCCATTCATGGTGGTATAAAAGTTTACTCGTCGTTCAAAATCACGGTCTTGAAGTTCTTGGTGTAGCTCCATATGAAATGGATGATACTCGTGGTGCGATTAGCCGTAAATTGGCATGTGTTAGATAAGTCAGCTAGTTGACGGCTGCTGACCTGGGGATTATCTTCAACATGAAGTAAAATCTCCACTTTTTTTTCCTCATTGGTAGCATTCTGGTTTACTACTTTCCGCTACCACTACCATCAACCCGTTCCATTAAGCACTGAAAAGATTTTCTAGATGGTATACATCTATTAGAGTACTTCGTTCCGTAAAGCCTTACTGCCAAAAGACAATTTTTTCCCACCTCGCCCAGTATGTAAACCATATCAATTAATTCATTTTTAGGAAAATCCGTAACTATTATCTTTATATGTCACTTACTACAACAAATTAAGCTATTTTTACTTGTTTAATAGACATGTCAAAATTTGACAATGCCTACAGTTTTGTTTTGGCTTGTTATAGCGTAATTGTAAACGTAAAAAGAGTAACAATTGAAAAATTCAAAATAAATTGAAACTATTAGAAATAGGTATATGACATACTTAACAAAAGATGGAAGGTTTTGTAAAATCTATCAGAAAAAATATTAATATACAGGGTGTGCCATTTAAAAATTTGAGATTTGTTAATTTAGAACAGTCGAAATATAAAATTTATTTTAAAAACCCTGTAGCATCTAACTCAAATTTCTTTATATATATCTTTTTTTCATCTCTATAGAACGCTCGTACCAATTATGAGTATTCCACCTTCAGAAACAATGGCTCTACTGGCAATTATTTACAAAACTTTTAAAAAAAAATTGAAATATTAGAAAAACTACTAGGTTTAGGTATATAACATTATTAATACAAAAGTTTTAAAATTTTACGCAGAATTTAAAAATAAATTAGAAAATAGGATGTTCCAATTAAAAAAACATATATTGGCCACACTTTTTTGAAGTATACTCAAAAATAATTTTAAACTGTGCATTAACATTCTCTAAAACTATTGTATTTAACATTTTTTCATCATTCCCGAAACAAATGAGATAAAGATTTACTCTATCGTTGACTCAACCTGTACTTATGCGGGATGAACAGTACCGAGAGTTTCCTAGAGATGGCAAAACAAACAAAAGAACCATATGATTTTTAGTTAGTGCCAACTCCGAAAAGATTCGTGTAAAATTTTCCTTACATTTTGTCTATTGGTTTATGAGTTCCGGTTATTTGCGTGACGCTATTTTGGATCTTTGCAAAACAATGGAACAAAAAGAATTTCTAGTAACTATTTGATAGGAAAAATACAGCTAGAACCCAAGAATAGCTTGAGAAATGTTATGGTACATCTGCTGGGTCCAAAGCACCTATGTCGATGATTTAGTGAAGTTAAATGCCGTCGTACAAGCACGGATAATGCACCAGTGAAATGGTCATTCCAAAAAACACAAAAAGTTCGCCATATTATTCTGAATGGCCGCAAAGTGAAAGTGAGACATTTAGCTAGCATTGTAAAGATATCAGCAGACTGCCTGAGGAATATTTTGCATGAATGTTTACATATGAAAAACTATGTACCCTATGGATGCCGCACACTCTCACGATTGATCAATAATGGCAACATGGCGAAGTTTCAGAACGCTGTTTGGTAATATTTCGGAGTAATTCGAAGGAATTTTTGTGTCGATTCGTAACAATGGACGAAATATGGATCGACCACTACACACCTGATTCCAACAAGCAATCCGCAGACTAGCTGGAACCGCATGAAGCCGGCTGAAGCGTCCAAAAGCATAAACATCAGCTGAAAAGGTTTTAATAAGTATTTTTGGGATGTGCCTGAAATAATGCTTATCGGTTATCTTGAGAAGGGACAAGCAATCACTGAAGACTATTAGGTTGGTTTATGGAACCGTTTGAATGGTGAAATCAAGAAAAAAGGCCGCATTTAGAGAAGAAAGTGTTGTTTCACCAAGATAATGCACCAGCTCTCAACTCCATAAAATCGATGGCAAAATTGAACCAATTACTTTGAATGAATCAATTATATGAATTACTTTCTCAACCGCCGTGTTTACCAGATCTGACCCCCAGCGATTATTATCTCTTTTCAAATTTGGAAAGGTGGATCCAGGGAAAGAGATTTCGCTCAAATAAAGAAGTCAGATGGGAAATTGAGGGTTATTTCAGAGAGCTTGACAAATCGTGCTATATGAAATGTATCCAAATGCTGAAAGATAGCTGAAATAAGTATATTGCTCTTGAAAGAAACTATGTTGAAGAATAACAAAAACATTGTTAATATCAACAATAAGAGGTAGAGGATTGTAACATGTTACGTTTGGTCCGTAGTTCTGTACTATGTTGAAACAGAAAACATAAAAGATTATTAGTTAGAAACGCTGGAAATATGGGAGCTCCGTAGGCGCTGAAAATCCTATAGACCACTTGCGTAACTAACCAAAATTAAAGATGACCTCAGGATTTTAACACACCTCTTATTACTATGTAACCAAGTTGATTATTCCAGTTAATGAGATCGAATTTATTTGTAAATGTGATTATTAACGTTTAAAGGTAAATTACCCCAGTTGTCCAGAACGTGTAGATAACTCTGTAAAACAATGATGCTTCTCGAAAGATACAAGGTGTCATGAAAATTATTTAACATATTTAAATTAGTAAACCGTCATATCAACAGGAAATCGAAAACTAGGAAAAACACTGTTAACTGGTGTTTTGTTCTAACTAGAAAACTGACCCTAAAAATGTATGACTTCTGAATTTCTACAGTATTGCCATGCTTAAAAGTAGCAATTTGTTATTTTATTTTATAAACAATTATAGAAATTTTACTTTTTTCAGTTTACAAGAAAAAAGGTCACTACTAGTGAAATTCAATATTTTACAAAAAATAATTTACTAACGAAATTTATACACCAACTGTCGTTCTGAAGCTGAATTTTGAAACCCACTAATAATCACTACATTTTAATTTAAAAAAAAAACATTGTTTAACTTTTATTTTAGTATTATTAACGATACAAAATATATTTCTTAACACTACAGTATGAAATGGCCGTTCTCGTTTCGTTTTTACATTCTTTTTTTTTCTTGTAATTCGCACGCTTGTACCCCGGCACCGTTGCTATTCTCATGCTGCGCTATGCTCTGCGCGATAATCCATCCGTTGCTCATAATTTAAAGCCATCTGTGTATATTTTGGGATCTAAATATACAATTTTGTTTTGAACGTTTATTTACGCAATACATTGCTCATTTACTTACTTACATTTTTACTTCATTTGACGAGTTTTCAGTATAGTGTTTCGGTTTTAATAACGGCGAATTATTTGATACATTCGAGTGCTCTGAAAGCAATGTATTTTTTTTCACAAAATTTTTTATTGACAGAAATATGAATTTAGATTCTGTTCTAAGTTTGCCCTTTCTAAGAGAAATATATACCAAAATATCTACAGAAAAAATATATTTTGCCACAATGGTAATATTTAATACCAGTTTTTCGTGAGAAAATTTTGAAAGAATCACCCATAATAAACGATTTTCATAACACCTTGTATAAAAACTATATCCTTAATAAAACTAAAGATAAAGCAGAACAAAATTGTTATCCTGAGGGGCACCACTCGGCGTTTTGAATATAAAATAACCAGTCAAGTGAAGTTGAACTTGCACAATTAGTGTTCCGTACGTTGATTGCTTTTAAAATAAAAATTTTTGTTAGGTAAGTATAAAATGATTAATAACTTTACAAAACACACCCCAAATGAGTTTTCAACAAAGTTTTTTGCCGATCTTTACTGAAAACTGATGACCTTGAATTTTTCTTTTTTTATATACCAAATAAATTATTAAAGGTAATGCACTCGTGATAATTTTCTTTCACTCTACACCCTCTGAAGAATATTCTAAAATTTTTTCATCAGTGCTTTTCGAGATAAGGGGAGGACAGCGATTTTTCGCGATTTTTTAAAAAATAATACAAAGAAAAATGTACGCAAGTATTACATTATATATATTTTTGAACTCGTGTTTTTACAAGCTTTCATTTGACATCCCACTCGATGACCAGGTAAACTTTTTTTACTTCCAATTTCACACCTCCCAAAACTATCTCCTTAAATTAAAATTTAACTTTCAAAACTACACGGCTCTGATGAAGCCATCAATTCCTATATTAGTACCAATTTTCAACTTTTTTCTTTTGGGTCTAGCACACGTGCTATAGTGAAGTCCCTAAAGCGGTACAGGAGCGACACGTGAGCGATTACGTTATTCTTGAATCGCTGTATATTGTACTCGGTGGGAAAGACAGTCCTGGGCAAATCAAAGGGATGACGTTCTCCATATAAATGACTGCTTGAAAAACGTTGTACGAGGAGTAACAAGCTGAACCTCATACGGATGTAAAATATTAGCGTGACGTGTACTTCTAACATGCACCGCTCTGGGAGGAATTAAGCGGGCTACATTCTTCGAACACTTTCCGTGAAAATACTTGTAGAATAGGCTTAAGTCGCCAACCGTTCTCCGATGTTCCAGCGAATCAAGGCCGCCTGTCAGTTCCGGGTCTCCAATCAGACAAACAGCTCTTCTCTGAATAGAATCCAACAAATGCAGTGTATGTTTGGGAGCGGAGCCCCAAACATGGGAGCAGTATTCTATAGTTGGTCGAATTTGAGCTTTGTAAAGAACTAACAGTTGTTGTGGAGTGTAAAGCTTTCTGCTTCGAAATAATATTCCCAACTTTTGAGAAGCTCTCCTTGCTATGCCTGAAACATGTTCATGCCAGGACATATTTGCTCCCAAATTAACGCCCAACAAATTGAGTGACGATGTTAGCGGAATGGAGTGCCCCGACATAACTATGTCGGGTTCAGCAACGTTAACTTTTTTAGAAAAAACTGCCGCCTGGGTTTTTGTAGCGTTAAATTCCATTTGGTTACTGTCACACCAAGATAGAATTTCTTCCAGGTCTTTGTTAAGATGAACGACTTCTTGCTCTCTGCGGATATTCGTCTAAATAGCCGATGTCCGAGCGTTCAAAGTGAATGAAGAGATAAGTGTACTCTCATCTGCAAAGCTGTAGATTGGATTCTCGGTCTTTTCCAGCAGATCGTTGATATAAATGAGAAAAAAAGTAGGAGACAGTATGGAGCCTTGGGGTACACCGGCGTTGATAGTAAAGGTGATAGAAAGAAATCCGTCGACTGCCACTCGTAAAGAATGCTCTCTGAGGAAACATGAGAGTCACAAACAGAACTTTTCAGACATACCATAAGAGCGTAGCTTAGCCAACAGCCCATCGCGCCAAACACGGTCGAATGCCTTGGATATGTCAAGAGCAACCGCTCGAGATTCTCCAAAGTGGTCAATTGTGTTGTTTCAAACATGTGTTACATAAGTTAGAAGATCTCCTGTTGTCTATATCAAATAGTTTCGGAGAAAATCGGGTGTGACAGACAGGCAGACAGGCGGGCGGACAGACACAGAACTCTAAAAATTATGATCATGCATTCTAACGGATTTCAGCCTTATTCCTAAGATTCAATTCAAAAAGTAATGTATATTGGATAACTTCAAAATTTACAAGGAATTTTTTCTAGATTTCTGTTTATGCGCTCAACATATCCAAAACTTAATATTATGAAATCTGTTTTTACATATCCACTAGACAATAAAAAGGGTTAATTTGAACTGGCTTAAGTTAACAAGGGTATATTTATGTTTCCAAGTATAAATTAGACAAGGTTTACACCCATATCACTGTCAATATATTCCTCGGCTACAAAAAAAAACGGCTGCATGGTAAAAAACTTATAAATCGTTCAGTTTGACCCGAAATTCCTTCTTATATAATTCCGAATATTTTTAAGGTTATTCCTAATATATACCCTATAATAACGTTAAATCATTTTTAATTCTTTTAAATGCTAGCTGTGTTAAAAATGGGGCACTCCTAGCGCCAGGAGGGACGATAAATTTTGTAAATTATACGTATCATGGAATAAATCAAACTTCTGTAGATTTATGAAACATAAAAACAATCTAAAGAAAACATCATTTATAACTACAATTTGGAATTGGAAAACAAATAGACATACAATTGTTTTATACGTTATCGTAGATACAAGGTGTCTCATAAAAAAGTTTAATTTTGAAATACCTATAGCTACAAAACAAGTTGACGTTTGAAAATAGTTATTAGCGTTTCGTGCGGAACACTTCTAGGATCATTTCGGTGTCCGTCTGCCTGTCCGTGTGTCCGTCTGTCACCCCCGATTTTCTCCGGAACTATTTGACATAGAAAGCTAAAGTTTGGCACAAATATAGGAATTGATGACCTAATTAGAGCCGTTTGGTTTTGAAAGTTAAATTTTGACCTAAGAGGTTACTTTTGAGGGGTGAAATCGGAAGTGAAAAAAAAATTTCTTGCCAGGTCATCGAGTGGGTTGTCCAATGGAAGGTTATTAATTCACGAGTTCAAAACTATATATGATCTAATACTTGCACACACTTTTTTTGTATTAATTTTAAAAATGTCCAAAACCCTCTATCCCCCCACCCTATCTCGAAAAGTACTTTAAAAAAAATTCTGGAATAGTCTAAATAAAGTATAGAGCTTGATAATTTTTTTGATATAAAAAAAATGTGGCATGATAGAATGGTGAAGGTTGAGAATTCAACCGGGTTTAAGAACTACAAAGTATCAATATGTATTCGGTGCAGTCAGTAATATCTTGATGATTGGTAGCCACCGGATAGGTACCGAAAATAAAATAATTTTATTTTATTTGTTTATAATTAAACAAATATTTAGGTAGTAAATATTGGTCTTAAACTTTTACTAATAGGTTCTATATTGAGCTAGATTCATTTATTGGTTATGAGGTAGCTATTTTTTTTTTATTTTAAATGTAATCAGGGTACGGAACACTAATTGTCCAACCACTTGACCGATTTTTTTTTGTATATAGTGTACAAAATTTCTCTTTAGTGATAGATAATGAAACTTTTTAACTAGTCGTAGCAGAGTCAAAGAATGTTCGTCTTTAAAATATCAAAACAAGAAATACATAAAGACGTTGGAAGTCATTTAATTGGGAGAATAATAGTAAAGTACCTGAAGTTACGAAATTACGATGCTTAATAATAAGGTACCGTCGCTATTTTTAGTGTTCCATACGGAACACTTCTAGGATCACTTCGGTGTCCGTCTGCCTGTCCGTGTGTCCCTCTGTCATCCCCGATTTTCTCCGGAACTATTTGACATAGAAAGCTAAAGTTTGGCACAAATATAGGAATTGATCGCCTAATTAGAGCCGTTTAGTGTTGAAAGTTAAATTTTGACCTAAGAGGTACTTTTGAGGGGTGAAATCGGAAGTGAAAAAAAAATTTCTTGCCAGGTCATCGAGTGGGTTGTCAAAGGAAAGCTTGTTAATTCACGAGTTCAAAAAATATATATGATCTAATACTTGCACACACTTTTTTTTGTATTAATTTTAAAAAATATCCAAAAACCTCTATCCTCCCACCCTATCTCGAAAGGTATTTGGCAAAAACTTTTAAAAAAATTCGGAAATAGTCTAAATGCCATACCGTTGCTATTTTTAGTGTTGCGTACGGAACACTTATACCAGGTATATAAAGATTTGACACTGCACCATTTCGTTGTGTCATCAACAAGTGTCAGACGCGCACGAGTGATAAATTGGAAAAGTGTGTACATAGTGTTGTGTTGTTGTGAGAGAATACCGAAAGAGGCAACATAAAGTCATTTTTCTTCATGACAATGCTCCATCACTTACGGCCAAACCAGTTCGCGACACGTTGGAAGTTCTGCCCCATGCGGCTTACTCACCAGACTTGGCTCCTTCCGATTACTACTTGTTTGCATCAATGGGTCACGCACTTGCTGAGCAGCGCTTTGGTTCGTACGAAGATGTGAAAAAATGGCTCGACTAATGGTTCGCAGCAAAAAGGGAAGATTTTTACTGGCGTGGTATTCACAAATTGCCCGAAAGATGGGAAAAATGTATAACAAGGGATGGAGCATACTTTTTATCATTCTTCCGAATTTAACATGTTTTTTAGAAAAAAAATCCGCATTTCATACTTGTACACCTGGTAAGATCACTTCGGTGTCCGTCCATCCGTCTATTACACCGGATTTTCTCCAAAACTATTTGACATATAGAGTTGAAATTTAGTACTAATATAGGAATTGATGGCCTCATCAGAGCCTGTAGTTTTGAAAGTTAAATTTTGACTTAAGTGGTTAGTTTTGGGAGGTGAAATCGGAAATGAAAAAAACACGAGTTCACAAATATTTATAATGTAATACTTGAGCACACTTTTCTTTGCATAATTTTTAAAAAATCGCTTAAAATCGCTGCCCCTCCCCTTTTCTCGGAAAATACTGATGAAAAAATTTTGAAAAAATTGTGGAATATTCTGCACAGGGTGTAGATTGAACGCAAATTATCACGAGTGCATTAACTTTATTTTAAATTTATCAAGTATATATATAAAAAAAAGAAAAACTTCAAATTCATCAGTTTTCACTAAAGATCGGAAACAAACTTTGTTGAAAACTCATTTGGGGTGTGTTTTGTGACGTCACTGATAATTTTATACCTCCGTAACAATTTTTTTTTATTTTAAAAGCAACTAACGTACGGTACACTAATTGCGAAAGTTCAACTTGCACTTGACCAGTTTTTTTTTATTTTAAATGTAATCACGGTACGGAACACTAATTGCGTAAGTCCAACTTGCACTTGACCGGTTTTTTTTTTTGTATATAGTGTGCGAAATTCCTCTTTATTGATAGATAATGAATCTTTTTAACTAGTCGTATCAGAGTCAAAGAATGTTTGTGTTTAAAATACCAAAACAAGAAATGTATAAAGACGTTGGAAGTCATTTAATTGGGAGAATGCCTACAGTAATAGTAACGTACCTGAAGTTACCAAATTACTATGCCTATAATAAGGCACCGTTGACATTTTTTCTAGTATTTTCTACTTGTCCTTATCACACTCATTGCAGTTTCTAATATCTCATTGATTTTATTCTCTTCTGTGTCTGCGGCTTTAAGCACTAATTGCAATGAAGGAATTTTTTTTCAATTTTTCCTTTCCCACAAATCAATTATAAAATTATTGATATTTTAATGATGAAATAGGTTATTCAATACTTAAGATATATTCAAATTGTATTCCACTCAGCAGGTTAAATCCTTAATTAAAAAATAAATTTATTAATAAGCTATGAACATATCTTAATGTTTTTACTGCTGAGATTTTATATCTTGAATATAATGCGGAGAATTTTATTACCAGTATTCAGCGTTATTATTGCTTGGGACATTAAGAACCACCCAATGAATTGGTCGACACTTTAAAAGTCTTCTTTTTTGTTTTAATTAACAAGTTAGAATGGATTTATTAAAATGAGTAAAATTTAAAAATAACCGGCCAAGTGCAAGTCGGACTTGCGCAATTAGTGTTCCGTAAGTTTATTGCTTTTAAAATAAAAAATTTTATTACAGAGGTATAAAATGATCAATGACTTTACAAAACACACACCAAATAAGTTCTCAACAAAGTTTGTTTCCGATCTTTGTTGTAAACTGATGACCTTGAAATTTTTTGTTTTGTTTTTTTTATATACCAGTTAAATTATTAAAGATAATGCACTCGTGAAAATTTTCGTTCAATCTACACCCTGTGGAGAATATTCCAGAATTTTTTCAAAATTTTTGATTATTACTTTTTGAGATAAGGAAGCGCAGCGATTTTTGGCAAATTTTTAAAAATAATACAAAGAAAAGTGTGTGCAAGTATTACATTATATATATTTTTGAACTCATATTTTCGCAAGCTTTTATTTGACACCCTACTCAATGACCACTTCCGAATTCAGCCCCCAAAAACTAGCCCTTTAAGTCAAAATTTAAATTTCAAAATTACAAGGCTCTCATGGGGCTTTAAGTTGCTATATTAATTAAGTTGGGAATGTGGAATCTTTGGCACAATGATACTATTCAGTATATATCACTACTACACCAAACACTTTATTTTGCACTCGATGCGCGTTTCGTTAACCATGTTAGCTTCATCAGGAGCGATGATTGACTAAAGCTAAACTACAAATCTGCCCTATTTATACTTAGCCTAATCCTTAAATTACTCTGGCGGAACTAATGGCATAGGCAAGGCCATCAGTTCCGGTTAAGTAACCAGTAGAGGGGACTATAAGGAATAGGCCATCTGTCTTTATTTAAAATAGTTTTACATTTTATAATTTCCATACTTTCGTATGCGTTCAACAATCTAATATCAGATACATTTTTTATTAATCTTAGATTATCTAATGTTACAATATGATCAGCTTCAAGGGCATGTTCGGCAATGCTAGACTTTTCTGTTCTACTGTATTTTAAGTGTGCTAAATGTTCTTTAAATTGTGTTTTAATTGACCTTTTAGTTTGCCCAACATACTTTTTGTCGCAATCATTAAAACTAATTTCATAAATTCCACTTTTCTCACAATTAGGAATCTTATCTTTGGGATTTCCTAAGATATTCCTCAGATTGTCTGATGACTTATAGACTAAGATGAGGCCTAACTTATTAAATACCTTATTGAGTCCCTTGCTATATTTCGGATTTACCATTATATACTTTGGCAGTGAAGAATTCGTTAGAATTCATTAATAAAACAAAAAATCTAGTTCTTAATGAAGGTGAAGTCTTAATTTCTTTTGATCTCAGTTCTATGTTCCCAAGTGTGTCAATTCCACAAACTCTACAATATCTCGAAGAATTACTTAGAACGAATGACTTTGTATGGAACAAAATTATTTCCAATATAACAGTCAATTTTATGTTCAGAAAGAAGGAACAGCTATGGATAATTGCTTATCACCTTTCATAGCCAATTTATATATTATATATATATATATATATATATATATATATATATATATATATATATATATATATATATATATATATATATTAAATAACCGGTATGATTCCATTAAATTTACTTACGAAGTTGAGAACAAAGGACAATTGCCTTTTCTAGATATTTTAATTATTAAAAATAATATTAGATTAGAATTTGATATCTATAAGAAGGATACAGTAACAGATAGGTATATTCCTAATAATTCATTTCATTGCAAACAACACAAATTAGCCTCATTACATTTTTTAGTTCATCGTTTGGTCACTTTCCCTCTGAATAGAGTAAACTTTAATAAAGGAAGGTATCGTATTAGAAATATAACTAGAGTTAATGGTTATGACGATGGCTTAGTAAATAAGCTAATAAATAGACATAAGTTTAGGTTTAATATTCAGAATTCCACCTTTTTTACACGCGAAGAAAATAACACCAAGTATGTCTCCTTACCTTATAATCCGAAATATAGCAAGGGACTCAATAAGGTATTTAATAAAGTAGGCCTCACCTTAGTCTATAAGTCATCAGACAAGCTGAGGAATATCTTAGGAAATCCCAAAGATTCCTAATTGTGAGAAAAGTGGAATTTATGAAATTAGTTTTAATGATTGTGACAAAAAGTTGGGCAAACTAAAGGGTCAATTAAAATACGATTTAACGAACATTCAGCACACTTAAAATACAGTAGAACAGAAAAGTCTAGCATTGCCGAACATGCCCTTCAAGCTGATCATATTGTAACATTAGATAATCTAAGATTAATAAAAAATGTATCTGATAGGAGATTGTTGAACACATACGAAAGTATAGAAATTATAAAATGTAAAAGTACTACTCAGTATATATCACCACTACACCAAACACTTTATTTTTGCACTCGACGCGCGTTTCGCTAACCATGTTAGCTTCATCAGGAGCGATGATTGACAATTGATGATTGTCAGTCATCGCTCCTGATGAAGCTAACATGGTTAGCGAAACGCGCGTCGAGTGCAAAAATAAAGTGTTTGGTGTAGTGGTGATATATACTGAGTAGTATCATTGTGCCAAAGATTCCACATTCCCAACTTAATGTAAAAGTAGTTTAAATAAAGACATAGGGCCTATTCCTTATAGTCCCCTCTACTGGTTATTTGACAGGAACTGATGGCCTTGCCTATGCCACTAGTTCCGCCTGAGTAATTCAAGGGTTAGGCTAAGTATAAATAGGGTAGATTTATAGTTTAGCTTAGTCAATCATCGCTCCTGATGAAACTAACATGTTAGCGAAATGCGCGTCGAGTGCAAAATTAAAGTGTTTGGTGTAGTGGCGATATATACTGAGTAGTGCTATATTAATATCAAATTTGAACTTTCTGTGTCAAATAGTTACGGAGAAAATCAGGTGTGACAAACAGACGGATGGACTGACACACAGAGGGAGAGACACTGAAGTGATCTTATAAGTGTTTCGTACGGAAGACTAAAAATAAAATCCTTGTTGACCTGGTCAAGCCAGTTGCAAATACTTAGACTTATTATGAATGTGAAAAGTACTCATCTGAACTGGTACTCATCTTTTTATTTACTCTTTTAAATACTGTTGCTCCTGCACATATTAAAAATCAGAGAAGGCTTTTATTGCAACTTTCTTAACTGGCTTACAACAGGCCTGGCTTTTAATTCGATATAATAATTATTTGGTGTTCTACAAAGCAACTCCAGACCTTCATTTATCAACAGTTATGTGGTACTAGTATCATTTTCATTTTAGTAGGAAAAAAAAATGAAACTCAATAATTATTTCCCTAATCTATAATAGATAGTGGCATATTTTTACTCCCCATTCTATTTTGCGGATGTTATTTGACACGAAGATTCAAACAACTGGAAAGTGACAGTATGACAGTTTCAGAACTCAAATGAACTGAACTATTTGCCCACGGCATCGTTTAAAAAATTCGTGGTACCATTGTCGGTCACATATTTCACTATTTTAATTTTAATAATAAACAAGGACCGCCTTTTAGGTTTTTACAAATGACCAATAGATGGAGCTATTGAAACGTAACATTACCATTGTTGTAAAATTTGAAATTTGTTATTGTTAAAACAGTGGCAGCTCAGGTAGTTTTTTTACAGTGAGCATTTAAAAAAAAAAAAACAGTTTCGTGAACAAATAAAAATTTCACGTGAAGGCTTTGGTTGGATGAGTTCTTACGATTTCAGTAAAGGCCTAACTCAACAACAATTCATCGAATCGCTTTGTTCAACTTTTAGTAATGAGTCACCATCAGAAAAGGCTGTTTACAAATGGCTTGCAGAATTTCGTCATGGTCGTGCTTCCGTCAGCGATGAATTTCGTGAAGGTCGACCAAAATCAGTTGTGAAAAAGATATGTTCCCGTTGGATTCTGCATAATTTAACCGAAACTCAAAGACAGCATCGTATCAATTGGTGTAAGGAAATGCTCAAAAAATTCGACCGAGGACACGCAAAATCCCTATACAACATCGTAACAGGAGATGAGTATATATATATTCATACGAGCCGGAAACTAAGAAACAATTAACTGTTTGGGTGTTCCAAGATGAACCGAATCGAACAAAAGTAGTTTGTTTGCGAAGCACTTCTGAGAAAATGACTTCTTGTTTCTTTAGTTATACTGGACATGTTGCAACCATTACTTTAGAGGATCGCAGAACAGTTAATGCTAAATGGTATACAACAATCGTCATCGATGAAATCAGGAAAAACAACCGAAAACTCGCATCATTCTTCATCATGATAATGCCAGCTCTCACATAGCACGTCAAACAATTAGTTATTTGACGGAGAAAAACATCAAATTAATGTTTTATTGCCCGTATTCACCTGATTTATTATTTAATGACTTCTTTTTGTTCCCGAATGTCAAAAAAAATGCGTGGATGTCAAGAAGCTGTTGAACCATGTTTTTGAGAAAAACCAACTTCAGAGTGGAAAAAAATGTGAGAATTGGTTCAAACGCATGCAAAAGTGTATAAATCTTAAAGGCGAATATTTTGGGAAACAGTAAAACGATTTGTAACAAACATTTTTTTTGTTTCATTGTTTTTGTAAAAATTTAAAAGGTAATCCACGTATCTACACACTACATACGAGTACTACAATAAAGATTCTAAAAGAAGCCCCAACGTACCTTTATAAAAGTACTAAAAAGAACCAATATGGCAAGTAATGAAAATTTAGACGTTGATTTATTTGGTGACTTTGCATACAATAGTGACAGACATCAATCGTTTAACTTTTTAACTGTTTTTTTGGCTCCCGCTTGTAATTGCCTAACGACAGTCATCACTCGACAAAGAAATGTCTTAAAGATAATTTGAACTTTACGGTACAAAACAGGTATTAGGTAATGTCCATTTAAGGCTATAATCTTCTTTAAAACAGATGTAGTTTTTGCACGATGACTTATTTCGTATCGTAACCTTATACAGTAGAATAGGCGTAGAACATGTTGACATTTTGACAGCTGTTCACATGAATGAAAGTTACTGCTCTCATTGAAGAGCTCTTGTTCCTTCCTTGCAGCTAAAGTTCCCAAGTCTTGTAAACATACTTTGTAGTTTGAACTATACTTTAGACTATTACAGATCATAGGAAAAATATTAAAAAGTAAGTCGTTAGTTCCATACAGAAAACTGTACAGGGTGGTCCAAATTGGACACTTTTAAAGGTAAACGCCTTTATCTAAAGGAGTTAAATGAAAACTGATGTCTGTGTTTGAGGCTCAGTTTTTATAATAAACTCAATGGTGAAAACTGCATATCGATATCTAGTACCGTTTCCGATATACAGGGTGTTTTTCAAAAATCTGTATTTTGAAAAAAGTTTTTTTTCCTATTGAAAATTTTTGATTTCTGTAAAAACATTCTCAAAGCACTTTTTCACGTTGATTTCAACAGTGTAAGTTACATTTTTTTACAACTAATATTTTAATGGTTACTAACGCAAAAATATATTTTTTAAAGGGGATATCCTGTATATTTTTCTTTATCCAAATAGAGCTTTAAATTACCATTCTAAAAATATAACACATTTTATATTTTGCTTAAATCTAGTTCAAAATAAAAACGTTTTCAGTTTTTACGCGAGTTTTAAATGCACATTTTGTGAAGTAGGCTTTGGACGAAGCGGCCATATGTTTTAATTCAATTGTTTACTCGTAGTTGTCAAATTTTACTTCAGGATCAGTTATTGAATTATCAAATAAATCGCAATGAAGTTTGAAAATTACGAAAAATGGGAGATGATAGTGTGTTTCATAAAAACCGGAGAAAATTCGGAAGCGGCAAGTAATTTATACCACGAATGGTATTCAGAGAGACGTCAACCCTTCAAGGATATATTCGCTCGATTGCGACATAACTTAGTTAATAGTGGCCAGTTTGAAAAGAAACGACCCAAAAATTATGCATCAAACATAGATAAGGAGTTAGAAGAAATAGTAGTTTTAAGAACTATCGGAAATAATCCCAACACTTCAACCCGACAGTTAAAAGAATCCACTGGACTACCAAGAACTAAAGTAAGTTCATCACCTCAGAGACGGAGATTTTCGACGGCGTATGGACTTTGGCCAATGGTTTCTGGAGAATTGTAACCATGTTTCGAATTTCTCATTAAATTGCATTTGGACAGACGAAGCTTATGTAAGCAATGCAGGTATTTTTAACCGTTACAATTCTTATACGTGGACACAAGAAAATCCTCATTTAGTTGTGGAGCAAAGAAATCAAGGCAGATTTGGATTTAATGTGTGGGCAGGAATTTTTAGAGGCAGGGTTATAGACCCATTTATTTACGAAGGAACACTCACCTCTCAGAGATATTTAGAAATTTTCAGGCAGCAAATAGAACCTCTTGTTGATCAACTGCCGTTTATGGACCTTAGAAATATATTTTTTCTACACGACGAGGCACCCCCCATCATAACGCTGCAGTTATCAGTAATTTTTTATCAGCCAATTTCGACAATAACTGGATAGCCAACCAAGGTCCCAACCGTTGGCCGGCAAGATCACCGGATTTAACACCCATGGACTTCTATCTCTGGGGAAGATTGAAAGACCTAATTTTTAAATTGCCGACAAACACCAGGCAAGAGTTAGAAGTCGCAGTGATACAAAGTTTTGCAGCTCCCACTCCTCTTGAACTAATCAACTCGGTAAGAAGTGTCCAGAAAAGGTGCCGCCTAAGTGTAAATGAAACTGGTCAAAATTTCGAATATCTCTTATAGAAAATTGTTTTGTTTTAGTTTGCTCTACTCGCAATAAATTGTTTTATTGTTGTTTTTTTTTTTATTTTCTACATAGTTTAAAGTATTATAACATTTAGTAAATTTCATTATAGTTATGACTCTTAGAGTTACTTCTGGGAATTTTTTTTTACGATTTGACTGCTATGGGTAAACAATTGATATTGCAGCTCCGTCCAAAGGCTACTTCACAAAATGTGTATTTAAAACTCGCGTAAAAATTGAAATTTTTTTATATATATTTTGATGTGGATTTAAGCAAAATATAAAGTGTGTTATATTTTTAATATGGAAATTTAAAGCTCTATTCGGATAAGGAAAAATATACAGGGTATCCCATTTAAAAAATACTTTTTTGCGTTAATAAATATTAAAATATTGGTTGTAAAAAAATGTAACTTACACTGTTGAAATCCACGTGAAAAAGTGCTTTGAGAATGTTTTTACAGAAATCAAAAATTTTCAATAGGAAAAGAATTACAAACATTTTTCCAAAATACAGATTTTTGAAAAACACCCTGTATATCGGAAATGGCACTAGATATCGATATGCGGTTTTCACCATTGAGTTTCTCATAAAAAATTGAGCCTCAGACACCGACATCAGTTTTCGTCTATCTCCTTTAGATAAAGGGGTTTACCTTTAAAAGTGTCCAATTTGGACCTGCCTGTACATAGAGCTTGCCGTCACTCAATACTAGCAACACTAACGGTTATAAACCGTAGTGATTAACCGACTGGAGATAAATCAAGCCATAACTAACCCCAGTTATTGCAAATACAGTTTTAAACATTATTTCAAAAGCAATTAGAGATAGGAAATATCTCTTGTGTATAAAATATTACGTTAAAAGAATAATACCTCTAATAGATATACAGTCAATTATTAAATGACCTACAGCTATTCTATAATTAAAGTATGTTAACAGCGTACTGTATTAAAAATAACAGCCCAATAAATCATAAGGTTCATCTGCTGCCTCTACCGACCACAAAATGAGACTAACTTTAGAACACTTTTTGTTTCTCTTTAAGATATCAACGATTATTTACCCTATCCATGTGCCAAAATTGCCATTCTGAACGACTTTAAAGTCTACAACATTAACTTTAGTGTTCAAATACCCCCGACGAACAAGACCGCGAGGCCAAATCTTTCTCAATTAGTCGTTGCTTTAACTCAGCTTATCGATGAACCAACAGAGATTCCTGACCGTGATAGATTTACATTATGGCCCTAAATCCGCCGTTAGGTTCTTCCGACCGATCCGATATTAAGTATTCTTCCAATCAGTGTCGGAGTGGCGTCTAAACCGTGCAAATCTTAGCACTACAAATCTGCTAAATAGAGATAACCTTTTTGAATTCCCAATGCGACAATAGCGTGAAAACTCTAACGCCGTAAATCTTAATATTTTTTTAAGCGCCCAAACAGATGTAAAAAAATAATCGACGAAACCCAGGAAGCATAAAATTAAAGAATTTAAAACAATCTTCTTGCAGGTCTCAACAATTCTAGGTTTTTTTGGTGGATCGCTAAAGCCATTACACAAAATATCACTAAATCCACCACATCACCACTTACACGGCCAAATATTACTATTGCTATTAACATCACCTAATGAGAAAGCCAATATGTTAGCTGAACTCATTGCTTTACATTCTACTGTGGATTTTTTGGGAAAAACACCGACACATTGACATTGTCATTAAACAGGGTGTCATAAAACGCATTTTAATGAAGCCAGACACTAAAAAACTTCTGGTGCTGATGGAACACCTGCTATATTACTGAAAAAATGCACAAGTTAACTAAAAGTACTTTTTTGTAGACATGTTTAATCCTTTGGAGATCTCATGGCTACTTACATGCCGGCCGGTCTTAACTTTTGCCAAAACTAAATGAATATTTTCGCTACTCAGTATATATCACCACTATACCAAACATTATATATATATATATATATATATATATATATATATATATATATATATATATATATATATATATATATATATATATATATATATATATCATCATCATCATCATCATCCCTCAGGTTCTTGCGTCCACCGTTGGATATACTCGTAAGCCTACTCTAGATTCTGCCACTGTCCTCTGTCCTATGCTTTGTTTGTCCAATTTCCTGCCACTCTGCGTATGTCATCGTTACATTTAGTTGGCGGTCTACCCCTGTTTCTGTTACTTTCTCTGGGTCTCCACTCTATATCTATTATCACTCATACGGACTATATGGCCTGCCATCTCCACTTGGCTTTAGTGACATATCTTACAGTGTCCATTAATTTTGTTCTTTCCCTTAATGTTGTGTTTAATATTTTGTCTCTTATTGTTACTCCGAGCATTGCTCTTTCCATCACTCGTTGGTTAACTCTTAATTTATTTATTGATCGCCTTGTTAGTGTCTTATTTCGTGGCCTAAATATTTGTAGTTATAAACCTGTTCTATTTCATGTTCAGCGATTTTTATATTATTATTGGGTACTAGGTTGGTCATGAATTTAGTCTTTTGAAAGTTGATATCCAAACCAATATTTTCGGATGCCATTTTGAATTCCGTGAGCATTTGTTGGGCTTCATTGAATCTGTCTGCTATTATGAGAAT
The DNA here is from genome assembly GCA_019049505.1 of Pachyrhynchus sulphureomaculatus. Lineage (NCBI taxonomy): Eukaryota > Metazoa > Arthropoda > Insecta > Coleoptera > Curculionidae > Pachyrhynchus > Pachyrhynchus sulphureomaculatus. Next base: position 153,083,481 of record CM032455.1, on the reverse strand, counting down.
GTCGTCCGCAAAACGCAAGTGACTAAGATATTCGCCGTCAATGTTTACTCCTTTTTTCTTCCATTTCAGTGTTTTAAATGCATATTCTAACACTCCTGTGAAAAGTTTAGGAGATATTGTGCCCTTGCCTAATTCTTCGTTCTATTCTAAATTTGTTTGTGGATTCATGGAGTTTAACACTTGATGTTACGTTATTGTATATCTGTTCTATCAAGTTGGTATATCTGTAATCTATTCTACATTGTTTTAGTGCTGATAGTATTGCCCATAGTTCTACGATATCGAAGACTTTTTTGAAATATACAAAATCAGCACAAGTGATTCATTATATTCAACTGATTTTTGAATAAGAGTCTTAATTGCCTGTAAGTGATCGTTCGTTCCATTTCCAGTTCTGAAACCAGCTTGATCTCTAGGCTGGTAAAAGTCTAATTTTCTCTCTAAGCGCTTTGTGATTATATATATATATATATATATATATATATATATATATATATATATATATATATATATATATATATATATATATATATAATTGTTAAACGTAGTGAACTTTTGCAGAAATTTCACACATCTTCAAGGCGCTCTAAATTAAGTCTGAACAAACGAATTCCAACTGTTTTTGCATATCTACTATAGTCAAATGTTAGTTTTCAACTGACGCTAAATATGACCCGATACGACTTATATTACCTGAGATATATGACGCTAAAGCTATCTAGCGAGAAAGAGGCTCAATTCTTTTTCGATAACCCAATATTATGAACATGTTACATACATAGGAAAGAATTCTTCTAAAAAGCTGAGAATACTATTTGATACTACAAAGCTTTATACTCCACAAATTTTAATCCTGTAGAACGTTCGAACAATAAAGACAACGATCAACTTCGTCAGTTTGCGAACAGGCCGTCATGCAATTTGCGTTTTGGTGAACAAGGACTATGCTGGCTGCCGGCCGTCTTTTAACGAATCTAGAATTTAGAATCTTTTATTGACAATTAAAGAGGGTAAATCAATAACTGTTACACAATGAGGTGAAATAATCATGATTCTACATTTCTTTCTTAAGGTATTTACTTCAATAACCTAATTAACCTAGCTTAGGTAATGGGTTTTATATAATTGTGTTGAGAGAGACCTTAAGATATTTAACTTAAAGCTAATCCTGAAGGTCGGAGGGTCTTAGGTAGTGACGTCTGAGGTTGAATGGAGATCCACAGGCATTTCCACCTATTGGGTTGGGATGGTGAGTGGCTTCATCCAGAAATTTAAGCTCATCGTTGCTCCTGAGTTCCCGAATTCTGGATATTCGGAGATCTAAATGAATCTGGGCGTCACGGACGAACCATGGGGCTTTAGCTATGATTCAGAGGACCTTGTTTTGATTAGACTGGAGGATGAAACTGTAGGTGCGCGACATTTGACATCGTGTCGGAATAGAACAAGTGAAGCTGGCTTTAATTATTATTTTGTAAATTGTGAACTTGTTGCGTGTTAAGAATTTACTGGACTTGTTGATGGAGGACCAGGCACTTGATGTGGTTGTCTTTTAACGACTCTCTTTACTGTATGTTATAAATTTAACGGCAACCCACACAAAATCTCTCCAACCATTTTAACAAAACCACTATTTTCTATACATACGATGGTCTTTGATGAAATGCGTGTAGGCCTATAATACAGATAATAGGATTATAGTTGCACAATAATAAAAAAATAATTAAGGATTAAACGGACGCGCTGTAAAAATTAGTCATTAGTGTGGGAGTATCTAAATATTTATTTATGTTTATCATGAAAACTAATCATCATAATAATCATTATTTTTAAAAAGTTATTTTGGAAATAGTACTGTGACTGATTATATTAATTAGAGTTTCGTGGCGCCATTCAACGTCTTTTTTATTTTGTTATAACGAAATTTTGGTTTATAAAGTAACTGTTTTTTTCTTAAATTCTCTGAATATGCAAAGCAAATTAGCAGGTTGAGTGGGTAAAAGTTATAATGTATTGACGGTATTGTAAATTGTAATGTAAATAACGATTCGTCGAAAGCAGTCTTATTATTTAGTTTTTCAGAATTCATCAAAGGGTAATATTGTGAATAACACCTTTCAATCATTTCAAATGTCTGTATTGTATATTCCAGTTCTGCTAAATAGCCTGCAATAGTTAAGTCTAAAATGTTTCCTATAATATTATTGTAAAACTACTTACGATAACTTTAACCTTATTTTATATTTTGTAAGAAAAACGAGGGCGGATTAAAAAAACCTTGTAAAAGGCAAGGTACCTAAACTATCTGACCAGTTCTCGGCCTGACACATAGATGGGGTTAGAAACTGTGAATCCATAATTGTATTAAAAAGTTCCATCCTTTATATAAACACATGTAAAATTTTATTTAGATCTATCAATTCATTCGAGTAGTAGCAGCTGTTTAATATTGACGTTGTAACATTCATTTTTTCCTAGATTTTAAGATCATGTTATGTTACTGTTTTTCTCCTTATAATTTACATTTTTTTTTTCCATTTTTATATCAGGCAGTGTTTACTAACTTTTAAGTGGTGAAGTTCACTCGAATTTAAGGGCCGTTTATATTACAGTGTGCATTGCGGGTTTTCTACCGGATTTATTTAATTCGTTTTTAATGCGTCGATTGGCTAGACATTTGTATCCGGGAAGTAGCCATCTTGAAGACGTAATTTATACGGAAGGGAGAAAGATATTTAAGGGTCCGGATGACACGGATCAAGGCTTTTTTCCAACATGCAGCCGTAGTAGGCTTTTTTCCAACATGAAGCCGTAGTGGGCTCATTAAAACAAGTAGCCGTCGTAGGCTCTTTCCATCGTATAGCCGCAGCCAGGTTCTTTTTTCTCAGCCAAAGTAAGGGCTTAGTTTTTAGAAAGCGGTCCAGTGGGCTTTCACTATCAAATAGCCGTACTGATATATTAGTGATGGAATAGTGTGAAAAAACGGTTTTAGTGCTCAATTCAAGGCCTTTTTCTTTGAATCATGTTTATTCCCAGACCTTTTGGGGCCAAAGAAAAGTTTATTAGCCCAAAGGGAACTGAGTAACCAAGGGGGAGACATCTGTGTTTTGAACATCCCACCAAGACAGGCCTAAAAGCTCGTAGGAAAACCGTATGTCATCAGAATCTCCATCCGTAGACCTATTTTCCCGCTGATAACTCGTGAAGTGAACCTCACGAACCTTCAACTCCGGGTGCAGCAAGTTTTAATTAAAAAATCCTGATTTAAGGACTCTACCTAGCAATACCACCTATTAGGCTAAGGTTTTTTTTTTTGTAATACAGGATAATAACAGAACCGCAAAGTTAGAACTTTTAACTTAGTCATTAATAAACCTTTTTTTTTCTTGTTTAAGGCTAGTGTTTCACTGTACCACCTATTTCACTTTTCAGGACAAAAGGGTTGTACCATATCAAAATTTTCCTTAACAACTACATAACCCTTCAGTGTTTTTTTCATTTTTTTAGCTGAAGTTAGATCCTTTTTATTTTAAAATGAATGGTGCCCAAAATTTGTACAACCAAAAATTTTAAACAACTATAGAGACTATTTCCAAAAGACGTACAAAAATTATCTCTTACCCATATTACTCTACCAAGAAAAACTGAGCTAGTGTATGTTTAATTTCTTTAATTCTTTTAATATTATTACCCACTCAATCCATTCTCAGAAATTATAAAAAAATATATAAAAAGGAGGGGCTACAAAAATAGCGCCTCAATGTGCAGGCGAAATGAACAAGCCACAACGTATCATTGATATTTTGAAAATGGAAAAAATTTTATATCGTGAAGTGATTAAATTCTTTGCTTTGGATCGTTTAACACCAACAGAAATTTGTCCGAAACTGTTAAAATTGTGAAAAATGGGCTGCTCTTTTTAAATCTGGTCGTACAAGCTTCGAAGATGATCCACGCGAAATTCGGTCAAAAACTGATAAACCAGGATTGCCAATTTTATATAAAAATAGTGTAGCACAATTTATATCATTTAATTTTTATATGAAACTATCGTTATGACAAGTATCTTATGAAAGTACAAATATATACAGAATGTTTTCTAACTTGAAGCAAAAATACGTTTCTAAGCCTCATTCCATTGACTCCAACCATGATCCATCAGACCTACCAACGATATCGTTGAAATTTCTGGTGATGCTGACTACACAAGTACTCTGCCGGAGAACGATATGAGCTTACTTTGAAATTCTAGATATATGGCAGATTAATACAAGACTTGTGACGATTTGAAGCTGCAAATATTAGGACTACAAGAAAGGAAGCTCTCTTCCATATTAAGGAGAATTTGTGACGCATTTCTGGATTACCAGGTTTATGTTTTGGATATTCAAGTGTTTGTAAATAAGCAATAAGTAAAAATTAAGGAAAACTTCTTAAATGATATTTTACACTACGTAACCATGTGCAAGTTAATATATGTAGATACATGACATGTATCCGACTCAATCCGTTTTTTTACTTCATTCCCTAAGGAACGCATTATATTCTTAAAAAAATCACCCTCCCACATCTTTTGCATTTCGCCATGTTTCAGGCTCTACAAAATACAGGGAACGTATCTTCCAAGTCCTGGCTGTCGCGCTGTATGTCTGTTAGTGCAATAACTCATGAACTAGAGTGAGATATCAGTTTCAAATTTGGTAGAAATATAATACTTGAACTAGATATGAGCAATGTCCCTGAAGAAGAAGGGTGTGAAAGAGTTAGGAAATGATGAACTTAGTGGATTTTTCACAATTTTATACGAATTTGTGACGCATTTCTGTTTTGAATACATCATGTTATATGTACTTTTCAAGGAGTTAAAGAGATCTAAAAATTATATTATTTGTATGTTACAAGGCGCGTTTTTTAAGTAAGTCCCGTTCTGAAATATGGCTGCAGTACCTGTATCTATTGGTTAGCCACAGATGCCATTATGGAAGCATCAGTCCGAGTTTACGTTTGCTCGTGCTTGTTTAAAGGGCCTCAAACCATTGAAAATCCCGCGGATTGTGAAATACGCGCTTTAATTCTTTTCTTAAATGTAGGAAACGTGAAAGCTACTGAAATTCATCGGCAGGTTACTTGAGTCAGTCTTGTATGCACGTATCTATAGCCAAATTAAAAATCTACGGTAACAAATCTAACTGTTATGACACAGTTCATTTCGGAAATATTAGATGATGGTGAGTAGGTTGATGTTATTTATACAGATTTCTCGAAGGCCTTTGATAGGATCGACCATCATGTTTTCATCAATAAGTTGTCTTTCTTTGGTTTCACTGATGGTGCGAGGGCTCTTATAAGTTCTTACTTGTTTAATCGAACTCAGTTTGTAGCCTACAACGGATTCAAATCAGAAAGATTTGTGGCTACCTCCGGCGTTCCACAAGGTTCAAATTTGGGACCCTTGCTCTTCATTATGTTCATAAATGACCTTTGCGAGGATTTAAAATGTAACAGGCTAATTTATGCTGATAATTTAAAAATGTTTATGCCAATAGAAAAAACTGAGGATTGTTCCTATCTACAAGGCCAGTTGAATTTCGTACATTCTTGGTGTTGTGACAACAAACTACATCTAAATGCTCAAAAATGCAAAGTTCTAACATATACTAAGAGGGTAGCGTCAATAGAGTTTCAATATAGAATTCAAGACCATAATTTAAGTAGGTGTAGCACAGCTAAGGATTTGGGAGTTGTTTTTGATGCAAAACTAACATTTGCTCAGCATATAGCGTTGAAAGTTTCTGAAGCAATGAAGTCTTACGGGTTCATCATTAGGAATTGTAGGGGTTTCACTAATATTGCATCACTGAAGGTTTTGTATTTCTGCTTTGTTCGCTCGAAACTGGAATATGCAAGTATTGTCTGGAGTCCAATGTACGAGGTGCATAGAGTTTCACTTGAAAAAGTCCAGAGGAGATTTCTGAAATTTCTGTTGTTTAAGATTAATGGAATATATCCTGATCGGGGAATCAGCAGCGATTATTTGTGTGAACAGACAAATATTCTTAGCCTGGGAATCAGGAGAGTTTGTGCCTCAATATTATTCCTATATAAAGTATTGCACAATATGATTGATTGCACGGATATACTGTCTCGTATTAACATCAATGTGCCACGGATACACTCACGATCAAGTATGTTTTTTAGATGTAACAGACCTAATACTAATTTGTTATTGAATTCACCTATTCATGTAATGTGTACTAATTTTAATCATATTTGTAGTGTGTGTGTGATATATGCTGTTGTACTAGGAAGCAATTACTACAGACTGTCATTGAATATGTAAATGTCTAAATATTTACCCTATTAATGGAAAACTGTTGGGTAATAAAGCTATTATTATTATTATTAAAGATGTCCGTACAAACGAGCATGAAATCGAATTTCGTATGTTGATTAAACACTGTTTTTGGATGGGAAAAAATACCGTTCAAGTAAAGCAATGGCTTGATAAGTGTTACGGGGACTCTGGCCTTGGAAAATCACTCATTATTTACTGGTATGCTGAATTTAAACGTGATCGTACAGACACAAATGATGCTGAACGCTCTGGACGTCCAGATGAGGTGGTTACACCGAAACACTTAAAAAAACTCCACAAGATTGTTTTGGAAGTCCGTAAAGTGAACTTGTGTGAGATAGCTGACACCCTTAAGATATCAAAAGAACGTGTTGGTCATATTTTGCATGAATATTTGGGCATGAGAAAGCTCTGTTCGAAATGGGTACCGCGTTTACTCAAAGTGGATCAAATTCAACAACGTGTTGATGATTCTGGACACTGTTTGGACCTGTTTAAGCGCAATAAAAAGAATTTTTTCATGCGATATGTGACAATGGATGAAACATGGATCCACCACTGCACACCGAAATCAAATCGGCAGTTAGCTGAGTGGACAGCAGCCGGTGAAAGCCGCCCCAAGCGACCAAAGACACAGCAGTCTGCTGGGGATGTTTTGGCCTCTGTATTTTGGGATGCGCATGCTGAGAAGGGAAAAAAAAAAACCATCAATAGCAAGTATTATATAAAGTTATTAGTGCGTTTAAAGACAGAAATCGCAAAAAAACAACCCCAAATGAACAAGAAAAAAGTTTCCAACGTTTGATGAAACTTCCATCACTATACACCAGAGCGAAAAGAACAGTCAAAACAATAGATTGAAGCTGGTAGAAGTACACCAAAGAAAGCAAAGACGGCAGGGATTGGGATTACAAAGGTGTTTTGTTGATCAATTATCTTCAGAAGGGTACAACAATTGACTCCAAATATTATTGTGGGTTAGTTGGATGCAAAAATTTATTCACTTTAAAGAAGAAAAGAATCATTTTTCATCAAGACAAGGCACGTGTTCACTCAAGTGTTTTGAAGATGGCAAAATTCAATGAATAAAAGTAGAAATTACTTGAACATCCACCATATTCACCAGATTTGGCTCCTTCTGATTGTTATCTGTTTCCAAACCTGAAAAAAATTTCTGGCTGGAAAACGTTTTACATCAAATGACGAAGCTACTGCAACCGTGGATGGATATTTTTCAGACCTCCTAGAATCACACTGTAATGATGGTATTGAATTATTGAAAAAACATCGGAATAAATAAACTTAAAATTTCAAGAGATTATGTTGAAAAATAATACATATTTTACGTCAAAAAAATTTCTTTCATGGTTAGGCCGAGAACTTTGTAGACAGCTCACATAAATAACATTTTTTGGTAAAAGCAAAAATTTATTTCCTAATATAATCTCATTGAGTTCAATACATTTAGCCCAGCGAGATTCCAATTTTATTGTTTCCTTAGAAAAAAAAAATTCGCGTCGTGTGCAAAATACTCGTTTACAGCACAGAAAAACCTCTTCTTGTGATAAAAATGTCTTCTTCCCAGACTAATTTTTAAGGTTAGGAAACAAAAAAAGTCACTTGAGGAGAAATCTGGGAAATACGGTGCACTTGTGCTTGTGCTCTCTTGCCATTACAACGGACGATGTGTGGGCAGGCGCATTTTCCTAGTAAAGGAGCATTTTTTTCGCGGTAATCGATGCCACTGTAGTCTGCAGTCTACCTGTAAAGCTTAATTTGCATGTGGTCTACCTGCAGTAAATACATTTCTAAGCAAGGCAATAAAATAATCGGGTAAATTTCGTTATTAATGAAAATGACAAGTTGCTAATACTTAAGTTTCAAATGAAGCCATGCTTTTGTGATATTTTTATATTAATATCACTTTTAACGAAGATGCAGCCGTGTCGTTTTTGCAAAGGCATAATGTACCTACGCAAAATGACGAAAATAACATCCGTGATAGGTTTGGTGCGGAAATATAAAGAAAAAGGAAACGGGATCGTGGAGGAGCGTTGCGTCCAGTTTTACGTTGTCCTAGAAAAGGCTGCCAAACAACAAAATTGTTTAGAAACGGAAATGAATTCTTCCAATTTATGGATTTGAACGGCAAGTTACATTGTAATTTAAGCTTATGTCATATTTTGGAATTGGTGTTTATGTGCGTGCACGACATTCCGAGTACAATATGTGCAAAACTGACTGAAAGGTCGTCACATACCATAAATGATTGGTATAATATGTACAGCGAAGGGTGCTCCTCAATTGTGTCAGTTAATCGCAGAGAACAATTAATCGACACCAACGACGATCCTATACAAATTGATGAAGCGCGATTCGCAGGTCGCCGAAAATATAACAGGGGAAGGCTCTTACAAGGTGATCAACAACCTGAACCTGAAGATAGCGATGCACCGGTGCAAAACAATCGAAACCATGGTAGACGAATAGAGGGACCGTGAGTTTTTGGTTTAAAAACAAAACGAGAAGTACAATATTTTATTGTGGAAAGGAGAGATGAAAATACATTATTGCCAATTATAGAAAGAAAGGTTCACTTTTAATCTGCAATTCATTCAAACGAGTGGTCAGCGTATAGGAATCTTGAACAGGTGAGGCTTCGACCATCAAACCGTTAATGACTGGCAAAACTATGTTTATCCTTTCATAAAATTTACATCTTAAAGAAAATGTGGGAAGTATCCTTAAACTATGTTATATTTAATCACATCTGGACCATTTATCCTGGAGGATATTAAGGAAGCTTTTTAAAGGATATAGCCTCTGTTTATAGATATTAGTAGTAAACTAAACTACGCTCTGTTTGCTAAGCTACGCTCTTATGGTATGTCTGAAAAGTTCTGTTTGTGGATCTCATGTTTCCTCAGAGAGCGTTCTTTACGAGTGTCAATCGACGGATTTCTTTCTAACACCTTCACTATGAACGCCGGTGTGCCCCAAGGCTCCATACTATCTCCTACTCTCTTTCTCATTTACATTAACGATCTGCTGAAAAAGACCGGAAACCCAATCTACAGCTTTGCAGATGACAGTACGCTTATCTCTTCATTCAGTTTGAACGTTCGGACATCGGCTACTCAGACGAATATCCGCAGACAGCGGGAAGTCGTTCAACTTAACAAAAACCTGGAAGAAATTCTATCTTGAGTAACAATAACCAAGTGAAATTTAACGCTACAAATAAACCAGGCGGCAGTTTTTTCTAAAAAAGTTAACGTTGTTGAACCCGACATAGTTATGGCGGGGCACTCCATTCCTCTAACATCGTCACTCAATTTGTTGGGCGTTAATTTTGGAGCAAATATGTCCTGGCATGAACATGTCGCAGGCATAGCAAGGAGAGCTTCTCAAAAGTTAGGAATATTATTTCGAACCAGAAAGCTTTACACTCCACAACTACTGTTAATTCGTTACAAAGCTCAAATTCGACCAACTATGGAATACTGCTCCCATGTTTGGGGCTTCTTCGAACACTTTCCATGAAAATACTTGTAGAATACGCTCAAGTCGCAAGAACATCATCGACTTGAGCCTATTCTACAAGTATTTTGATGGAAAGTGTTCGAAGGATGTAGCCCGTTCGTAGAGCGGTGTATGTTAGAAATACACGTCGCACTAATACTTCACCTCCATATGAGGTTCAGCTTGTTACTCCTCGTACAATGCTTTTCAAGCAGTCTTTTATATGGAGATTTTATTTGGAATAATTTGCCCAGGACTGTATTTCCCACCGAGTACAATTTACAGCGATTCAAGAAAAACGTGAATCGCTTTCTCCGCACACGTGTCGCTCCTGTAGAGCTTTAGGGACTTCCCTGCATCACGTATGCTAGACACATAAAAAAATAAAAAAAAAAATTATTATTAATACGGTTTACGCTGCAAGTTTTCTAAACACGATTTTGTAATGCGTTTTTGGTCAGGAGTTAAAAAACGCACTCAGTTTTTTCATTTTTAGAACTTCGTGCAGAATATTATGTACCCGTTCATATGAGATGCATATCTTCTCATCAATCTCACGACGATCTTCCATCACGATACCATGAATTTTGTCGACCATATCTTCAGACGAAATCTTGATCGGGCGTCCTGAAGGTACAGCATCTGCAAGACTCGTACGACCACGTTTAAATTCAGTTATCCAGTAATAAATGGTCTTGACTGCCAGTGAAGAGTCCCGATAAACTTCCCTCAGTTCAGTTTTTATCTTGGCCGCACTCTACTTTTTTAAATAAAAATGTCTTATCACTGCAAAATAGTTAGCTTCATCCATTTCTAAAAAACGTGTAACACCAATCAGTTTCGGTAAATGCTAACAAACATCTGCACTTTGCATTTGTTTGAACACAATTATTACAAGAATTACGCTTACCAACAGTAGTGCTGCCTAACAAATTTTCCCGCCATTTCGTAGAAATTTACCAAACTTATCAATCCACACTCATAAGGTAAGTATTAAATTTATCATTGCAAAGGACTTCAAAATTATGTTAAATAAAAAAAACATGCCGTTAAACAATCCTAACTAACATTAAAATCATTATTTATAACTCAACCGTTGCTGATGACAGCACTGTTATTCTTCTCTCTATTTTCCTTGTAGAGAAAGCAAGACGAAACAAGATTTTTAAATCTCGCAAGATTTCTCGGTACTTTTAAGTATGTTTGTTTTCAAACACGGACCTATACCATTGTATACAAATTTTAAACAAACTATCAACTATACTTTGAATGACATGTAACGCTAAGTATTTTTATTGACCATCATTATCATTAGTAATCATCAAGAGTACAAATCGATGCACGAAGTGAATTCAACCCAAAAACCCGTGTCAATACACGGGTATTTAGAACGTCCATACGTGGAAGAATTTCGACGTGAAGTAGTGATGAAGAATTTTGATTGTATAAAAAGGATTTATAAAGTGATATCTGATATAAATTTTGGATTAGGTTTAAATTAACTTAAAACAAGGTAAAATACATTTAAGAGCTAGGTTTTTTGTTGCTTTTCTCGAGATAAACCTTAGTTGGTTAATCTCACAACTAGTTTAATATAAAATACTTTTCGAATTGGTAATATTTAGATTATTTATTGAATTGTTGTGGCTGTTATTTGATGGAAATTCATAAGGAATGTAATAACAGACTGGTTTTATTAAATTTCCACTTTAATCTGGGGGCACGACAGTGCCCCCGCCAAGTCGAGCAGAAAGCACAGCCGTACCATCCTTTTCTCGATGCCACTCACGGCACTTTCGGCCCCCCTGTAACTTCGTTGTGGATAAGCAAGAGACATACTATACTAGCTATATTCCTAAATTATCTACTATTTATACTTTATAGTTTATGAACTATCGCCAGTCGAAGTTCTTTAATTTTTTCACTGACACCGATCATCAAAATTCTAAAATACTTGTAGCAGACACACAAACTTCAAATTTTGAGTTTAGTTAGAGTTTAGCCTATAAAGGAAGGAAAAACTAAAACATCCCGAAATTTCAGTCCCATTTTCTAAATGGTACAGTCCCTTAAGCCAAAAAAGAGGGTCAACCTCGGAATGAAAGATAATAAGCTGTAAAATTGTATAAACCTTTATTTTGGCATTCTAATAGTTGTCTCAAAAGTCTCATAAAATCTCGTGTCCTCGTCTTAAGATATTCAAGGTCAAATGTCACAAAAATTGGTTTTTCGCAAATATCTCGCTTCCTATGTTTTCAGCGATATTTGCATTTATTATAAAAATTGTAGAGCATAAAATTCTCTACCAATTTTGTTCTAAACATTTTTTTATACGCTTAACCGCTTTGAGATAGAGTGCGGAGAGCATAATGCAAGGTCAACCGTGAGTCCCGGTAAATAATGCGTCGTATAAAGTTAATTAATCACTTAAAAATCCATAATCATGAATAATTTGTATTGTTAATTAATATATTATATTTAATAATATTTTTCATTTATCAAGTATATTCGTTTAATAATACTTACATAATTCGTGTAATTAAAAAATAGTATACTTAAGTATATTTTAATTTTATATATATAATTTAATAATATACTTTAAGTATATTTTAATTATAAAAAAGTATGAAGATGATGCTTCCATGACAGCAGGGCTAGAAGAGAATATAGTTATTAGAATAGGAGCAAAAGTCACGTTAAGACGAAATATTAACGTGAATCTTGGCTTAGTCAACGATTCTATCGGTATAGTACAAGGACTAAAAGTTGATCCTGAAAATACAAATAAAATAAAAAAAATACATATTACATTTAATATTGCACATCTTTACGAGCTTGGTCCAGTCAAAGCTAAATTTGAAATCATTAAAAGAGCTTATGTTCATCACGAACAGTTTTCGATATGTATAGCCACGCTATTACCATACACAAAAGTCAGGGGCTAAGTCTAAACAGTGCACTGATGGACATCGGTTCTTCAGTGTTTACATGCGGTCAAACATACGTGGCACTTTCGAGAGTGACAAGTCTGGGCAGATTACATCTAATTAATGTCGACTTCGGTAGTATCAAAGCTCAGGAGGCCGCAATCGTTGAATATAATCGACTTCGACTATGGACTATTTAAAATACTTTATTCTTAAGTGCACTGTTTAGACTTACTTAGCAATCGAGATAGTAGATTATTCTTATATGATTATGTTGCCATGCGATTGCCAAGTAATTATATTTATTATAGAAGTAAAGATGTCTAATATTGATACGGTCACTATAAATGTTGGTAGGTAACTAAATAGATAACAATTTAGGACAAAGTTGTTGAATAGGTGCTTCCATAGATACTAACTAAAATAACTGACTTGGTTTTACATGAGATCTCACATCTTTTTGTGGTGGAAGGACTGCGTTGCGAGACTTGGCATATTTTTACATTTTATGGGATTTATTTTACAAAACTTGTATGACGCGTTTCGCTATCACTATAACCTCATCTGCCACAAAATGATATCTAAATTGAATGTTGTTATATTTTAAAAAAATACCCTAAGGCAAGTAGATAATAAAAATTATTACTACGGACCAATGGATATTGGTGGAAAATCCATTCTGAACTTCAATTGTTCTATAAATAAAGCAAAGGTGAATTGCCATGGGTTAGGTAGATTAATTTTTAATTCTAAATTTTGATTAATTTGAGGCATTTTTTTTGTATGTGTAAAATTTTATATTTGTCGTTAAAAAGATGATTAGATTCTGTTAAATGATTACTGTAACCTGAATCGGTTTTGTTCTATAAACTTCTTTTATGCTCTGAAATCCGAATATCGAAAGAACGACCTGTCTGACGTATGTAACTTTTAAGGCAAGAACCACAATTTAAATGATACACTCCAAATTTTTTTGTTCTGTTTTGTTTTCCTTTTGCACTTTTAATGAATTTTCCCAACGAGTTGCTTCTTCTAAAAGCTATGTTGATATTATATTTATTTAAGTGGTTCTTAAGTTTTTCTGATGTGTTACCAAAATAAGTTAAGACTTGATATTTTTTATCCACATCTTCTTCCTTGGGTATACTAAAGAAATAAATTTTCTAATTTTTTGTTCAGTATTGAATCTATAATATCAGGAGAATATCCGGTGTTAAGAGCAATTTGTTTTATTAGATTTAATTCTTTATTAAAATCATCTACAAATAAGGGGACACTTACAAGTCTATGCAACATACTGTGATAAGCTGCCAATTCGTGTTGTAGAGGGTGAACTGAATTTATATTTATTTTAGTATCTGTATATGAAGGTTTGTGAAAAATAGAAAATTTGTATTTATAGTAATATCTGGAAAATTAATTTTATTGTCCGCTTCTAGTTCCTTAGTAAATTTAATATAATTATGTATAGAGCTCTGACGCTGTGTACCTTTGAAACAATCAAAAATGTTATCTACATATCGGTACCAATACAAAAATGATTTACTAAAGTCTGATCGATGTATTTGTTTTTCTATGTTATCCATTAATATTTCTGCTAATTTAGATAATGAAATAAATGTAACGAGATTAATATAAAATAAGGCTAAAAATAATAACATTATTTTCACAAAAACAGATAAGGGTAACACAATAGTCGCTATAGATCAACAACAATATATAGGCAATATACTAGACTTCATTAAGAAAGGAAATTTCAAAATATTACAAAAATATCCAACAGAAAAATTCAAGAAAGATATCAGAAGAGTGTTAGGGAACGCTTCTAGCATCGTATCATATAACCAAATCTCAAAATTAACGGTCATGAATCATCAACCCCCTTTATTCATTAATAAAATTACATAAAGAAAATTATTCCATTAGACCTGCAATCTCCTACATATTGGCCCCAGCTTACAAACAAGCAAACTAATCAAAAATAAAGTTAATATCGTTATTCAAAAAGATATACTAAATTTATTAAACACTATCCTCAATCAAAATTATTTTTACTTCAATGATATGTTTTAAAATAATTTGGAGAGTCTCATAATTAGTAATCTACTTTCAGCAGAAATATTCATGGATAACCTAGAAAAACAAATACATCGACAAGAATTTAGCAAATCATTTTTGTATTGGTACCAATATGTATAATAATAAATACATCGACCAGAGTTTAGTAAATCATTTTTGTGTTCGTACTGAGATGTAGATGACATTTTTGCTTGTTTCAAAGGTACAGAGCGTCAACTTAACAATTTTCTAAATTATATAAGCTCAATACATACATATATATATATATATATATATATATATATATATATATATATATATATATATATTATATATATATATATATATATATATATATATAAATATATATATATATATATATATATATACATATATATATATATATATATATATATATATATATATATATATATATATATATATATATATATATATATATATATATATTTCTACTCTTCTCTCAGCCTTTGATTCCATCCGTTTCTATCTTCCCAGTATCCATCTGTTAGACCCCTGTCCTCCATAGCCTCGTCCACATCGTCTCTCCACCATCGTCTGGGTCTTCCTCTTTTTCTTCTCCCTATAGGGCTCCACTCCGTTATTTTCTTTATCCACCTATTATCTTCGCTCCGTCTTATGTGTCCATACCATTTTAATCGTTTTTCTTCAATGGTGTTTATTGCGTTCTCTCTGATGTTCATTCTGCTTCTTATTTCTTCATTTGTTATTCTCTCCATACGTGTCCCTCTACAACATCTTCTCCAATACTCCATCTCTACCGCGTTAGTTTTAGATTTATTTCTTTTGTTGATCGTCCATGTTTCTGACCCGTATGTCATTATGCTTTGTATTATTGGTTTGTATATGCGTGTTTTGTTTCTCTTTGTAATGTGTTTGTCCCACAGGATCGAATTTAATTGTTTTATGCATGTCCGCGTTCGTCCTAATCTAGCTTTAATCTCTTCTTCCCATGTTGCGTTTTTTGAAATGATGATTCCTAAATATTTAAATCTGTCGGTTTTGATCATTGTTTCGTTATCGACTTCTAGATTCTCCACGTTTCCCTCCTTTGTTGTTAGATATTCCGTTTTATCGAAGTTTATTGCTAATCCTGCTTTAGTGTATTCTTCTTTCAGTTTTCTTACCATATAACTGAGGTCTTCCTCATCTTGCGCTATGATTATTTGGTCGTCTGCGAAACTTAGAGTACATAAGTAATCTTCTCGTATTGGGACTCCCATTCCACTACATTTTTGCTTCTATTTTTTTAATGTTTGTTCGAGGTATATTTGGAATAGTGTTGGGGATGTAGAGCATCCTTGTAATAGGCCTTTTGATGTTTGGAGTCTCTTCCCTATTTTATGTCCTATTTTTATGTTCACTGTGTTGTTTTCGTAGAGAGCTTTTACTGCGTATATTAGTTCTTTGTCAATGCCTATTTCTTTCATTGCGTTCCATAATCTTTGTCTTGGTACTGAGTCATAGGCCTTTCTTATGTCTATGAAGGCTAGATGAACTTCTCTATTCTTTGCCAGATTTTTTTCCAATGTTAGTTTTATGGTGTATATGTGGTCTATACATGATTTTCCGGCCGTAAAGCCTGCTTGGTTTTCTCCAATTTTTCCTTTTATATTTTCCTCTATGATATTTTTAATAATTTTTCCATACAAACGTCCCATACTCGATATTATGCTTAGGCCTCTATAGTTTGTGCATTTTCTGCGGTCTCCCTTTTTAAATTTAGATACTATATAGGCTTTTGACCATTCCTCTGGTATTTTTTTCTCCATTTATGTCACTTTATCCTGTTCATTAATGTTAGTAAATGTTGAAAAGTGTCCAAAAATTTGATTAACGATATTAATGATAATAATAATATTAATAATCTCTCAGAGGCTAGGGGAATCCCAGGATTCTCCTACTACTTCAAACTCCCAAAACACGCTACCATTTTTTCAGCCGAATTACTACCTCTAAAAGAAGCCATCAAATACTCGCTAATAACACCCTACAAGAAATCAATTCTCATAATCTCAGACTCCCTCAGCGCCCTATCGGCCATCAGTTCAAGAAACTTAGATTACAACTATATCAGACACATCTACGATCTCTTATACACTGCATCACTAAAACGCAGATCCATCACGCTACTCTGGGCCCCCAGTCATATCGGCAATAAAGGTAATGACAGAGCAGACCATTTTGCAAAACGTGCCATCGAGTGGGGCATTCCAATCATGGCAGAAAATCACTACTCTGACTTCAGCAAGTATCTTAGTTCTTTCCACAAAACACTGTTTCAACTAGACTGGGACTTACAAGATCCTAATAATAAGCTATGGTCCATTAAGCCTGAAGTCTACCCCTCACTCGACTCTACCAGCATGGGAAGAAAGGACAACGTGCACAGAAGAAGACTAGCGATAGGTCATACACACGCCACCCACTCCCATCTCATGAACAGGGAACCATCTCCTATATGCACAGGCTGCCACGCGCCCCTTACTGTCCTACATATATTTGAGACTGCGCATTACAAGAGTATGAGAGACAAACACAACATACCTTCAAACCTAAAACGCGTTATAGATTCCTACGAACAGATCAAAGGCAACATCAACAATTTCCTCCAAGAAATTCACTTTAGAGTTTAAATCACAATAATCTGTGGGGCTCTAAATGACCTCTGTAGTCGATGCGCCCGGACTCAATAACATCATACGTCATATATAGGCTTTTGACCATTCCTCTGGTATTTTTTCTCCATTTATCGCTCTGTGGAACATATTTCTCAGCTTTTGATGTAATTTATTAGACCCATATTTAATCATTTCATTTACCACACCTCCAGGCGCTGCAGATTTATTATTTTTGAGTGTTTTTATTGTCTCCTTTACTTCTTCATAGCTTAGTTCTATCTCTTTTTTTTCCTTATTCTGTTCTTCTTCAGGGTTCTCTTCTTGGAATTCTTGTCTGTCCTCTGTTAGCAGCTTCTTATAATATTCTTCCCACTCGCTTTCTGGGATATACTCTATATACGTCTTCTCTCTATTGTTGGTCCTTAATGCTTTAATTATTCTCCATGACTCTGTGCTTCTAGTTCCTCCTACATACTGTTCTACATGTTCGCGCGATTTTTCCCATCTCTTGTTCTTTTCTTTGTTTATCATCCTCCTCGTTTCTGCATTTTTCTCTTTATATTTCTGTAGATCTTCTCCTGATTTTGTATTCAACCATTTTTCGTATAGTCTTTTTTTTCTCCTTTACAGATTCTTTGGTTTTTTCACATTCTAATTTTTTGTTTCTTATTCTCGTTGTCTTTACCTAATGCTTCTAGGGCCGCCTGTTTGATGCATTCTTTTATGTGGTCATGTTGGAGGTTGTCGTAGTTAAATTCATTTAATTTTTGATCTAATCGTCATTTATATAGGTCTCTTATCGTTTCGTCTTGCAGTAAGTGTATTTTGTATTTTATTTCTTTATCGGCTTTTTCTGTTATCTCATTAATTTTTCTGTTTTCTTTATCTATTGTTCCTGTTTGTTTTATTGTTTTGTACCACGGTACTTTTATATTTGCTACTAATAGTCTATGGTCTGTTCTGCCCCTCTCTTTACTCTTACGTCTTTTATTTTGAAAGTGATATCGTTTTTAATTATAATGTAGTCTATTATTGATTTTAAGTTTCGTGTTTCTTGCATCCAAGTATATTTGTGGATGTCTTTGTGTTTGTAGAATCGGTTTGTTATTTTGACGCCGTTTAGTTCACACAGCTCTATTGGTCTCTCTCCATTGTCGTTGGTAATGTCTTCCCCGAATGGTCCTACGGTATTATCCATTGTTTTCCTTCCTGTTCTCCCATTCAGAGCTCCCATTATTATTAATTCTTGGTTTTTCTTTACTTTTTGTGTTTCTATTTCTAGTGTTTCCATTATCTTTTTCTCTTATATTGCTGTCTTCTGTTGGGCCGTATACTCCTAATATTACCATGTCTTTTCCTAACATTGTTATATTTAGTTTTATGATTCTTTCGTTGATGGGTTCCCAAGATGTTACTTTCCTTTTCCACTTCTTTTTTACTAATATTCCAACTCCGGCCTTTGCTCTTTCTTCCTTCTTTACTCCACTCCAACAATGCATCACTTCATCTATTTCTTCTATTCCACTTCCCTTTTTTTTTCATCTCGGTTCTCAATACATAAAAATGTTAAATTCACTATAGAACTAGAAGCCGACAATACAATTAATTTTCTTGATTTAACGGTAACCAGACATTACAATTAACACAAATTTTCTCTTTTTGGAAAACTTTCACATACGGATACTACAATAAATATAAATTCACTTCACCCTCTACAACACAAATTGGCAGCTGGCAGCTTACCATAGTATGTTGCATTGACTTGTAAGTGTCCACTTATCTGTAGATGATTTTAATAAAGAATTAAATCTAATTAAACAAATTTCTGTTAACAACGAATATTCTCCTGATACCATAGTGCTGAAAAAAAAATTAAAAAATAAAGCTATTTCTTTAGTATATCCAAAGGAAGAAGATACGGATAAAAAATATCAAGTCTTAACCTATTTTGGTAATACTCAGTATATATCACCACTACACCAAACACTTTATTTTTGCGCTCGACGCGCGTTTCGCTAATCATGTTAGCTTCATCATCGCTCCTGATGAAGCTAACATGGTTAGCGAAACGCGCGTCGAGTGCAAAAATAAAGTCTTTGGTGTAATGGTGATATATAATGAGTAGTGTCATTGTGCCAAAGATTCCACATTCCCAACTTAACTATTTTGGTAACATATCAGAAAAAATTAAGAACCACTTAAATAAATATAATATTAACATAGCTTTTAGAGCAAACGCCTTGTTGGGAAAATTTTTAAAAAATGCAAAACGAAAACAAAAGGAACAAAAAAATCTGGAGTGTATCAGTTAAATTGTGGTTCTTTTCGTAAAAATTATGTAGGTTAGACAGGTCGTTCTTTCGAAGTTCGGATTTCAGAGCATAAAAGAAGTTATTTAAAAAACAAAACCAATTCAGCTTATAGTAATCATTTAACAGAATCCAGTAATTTTTTTGACGAAAAATTTAAAATTTTACACATACAAAACAAAGGAGTCAAAGTAAACCTGTTGGAAAATTTAGAAATAAATAGAATTAAAAATTCTTAAATGAACAGAAAGATACCTACTTCACTGCGTAGTAATAATTTTTATTACCTACTTACCTTAGGGTATTTATTAAAATGTAAAATCATTCAATTAATCATTTTGTATCAGACAAAGCTACAGATAGCGAAACACGTCATACAGTTTTTGTAAAGCAAAATAAAGTGGAAATTTGACAAAATTAGTCTTTCATTACATTTAGATTATTAATTACTTTGCATTAATAATGATGACGTTAGTGCACAAAATCGTATTATATATTTTTACCATTTTAACTCTTTATATAAAAATACGAGGGTTGTGTGATAAGTACCTGGCCCTGGCAAGAAAAAAGATTTTTATGTGTAAAATTTATTTTTTTTTTCAACACAGTTTTCTTTTGAGTTGAGTTTCGGATCGCGATGTGTGTACACATCGAACGCCAGGGAATAGTCAACTCGTTCAACAAGCATTATTGCGGTAGTGTTTCGATCTATTTAATTATTTTGCCGATTGCAAACGAGAGGGACTAGAAATAAAGCAGAGTGTAGTGTTAGATTAAGACAATAAGTAAAAAATTTGGAGATTTATGAGAATAATTTTGTGAAAATTTATGAAGCTAACGAAATGATAAGCGACGACCTTGATCATTTTACTGTTTACGGTGATAAGAAATATAAACACCATTTGTTTTTCTTTTTCTCCCGAGTTTGAAAATGGAATATACGAGGAACACACGTAAAGTTTTTATAACAGAAAGAACAATGGATAGCGATGATTATACCTCAGGAGACTCGAAAAGAGGAAAAGTCGAAGAAAAAGAAGAGTTAATGGAATTATTCAAGAAGAGTAAAAAGCTGATAAGAACACCACAGAGAGAGAAAAACGAAAGAGTAGATAAGATAGACAATTTGATAGAAATGATCAGAGAGTTAATATCAAATATAAAGGATATGAAACAAGATCAGAAGAGATACCAACTATAATTGAAGGAACTAAGAAAGGAGAATGAAGTATTGAATGAGAAAGATAAGATAATTAGAGAAAACATGAGAAGTATGGATTCGAAGATGAGTAGACTGGAAAAAGACAAAGTAAGGAATAATATTGTAATATCGGGAATCAATTTTGAAGCGAATAGCCAACCAGATCTCAAAATGGGTATAGAACTTTTTATGGAGAGGAATATGGACACAAAAGTACACATTAAAGATGTGATAAAAATGGGAGCGACTATATACAAGATAGAAAAATAAAAACAAACTGAGAAACCTAAGAGAGAGAGTTTATATAAACAACGATTTAACAAAAGATGAACGCGAAATTCAAAAGAAATTGAAGCATAGCGGAGAACGAGAGAAAGAATGGAAAAAGGGTGAGAATAGGATATGAAAAAATCGTAATCGAAGGAAGAGAATATAAACAGGACATTGAGGAAGCAAAAAACAAAGAATACTACGACCATCAAGTCAAAAAAACTGAGAAAAAGGAGAGCGATAGGTAGATTGACGACGATCCTGGCAAAGATAAAGGAAGAGAGGACTAGTAAAATAAATACAAATAAGAAGATAATCAAAGAAATAGATAGGAAGAAAGAAATGGGAAATAATTATCGAGTTTTTAGATTGAGAACACGGAATAATAGAGGTATAAATGGAAAACAGGATGAACTGATAGAAGAACAACGAATACATTATGTAGAAATCACTGAAACAGAGAGGAAAGGAAATGGATGTAAAAAAATTAGAAGGAAAAGCATACAAAAATCAACATAGAGACATAGTACCGGAACAAGATACAGAACTCATACAAACAGAAGAAATTAATACAGAAGAAATAAAAGAGGCAATCGGCAATTTAAACAGAATGGAAGGATATAGAAGGAAATATGGAAAAGACAGATATAGAATAATTTAACTCTACGGGCCTTACACTCCTAACAAGAGGTAGAAAGGCATAAGGATTAAGTAAGTAAGTAAGTTTTCTTTAAGCTCGATACACTTAGTTCACGTTTTTCTACCTTTTATATACCCATCTAAAAAATACGATTTCTTCAACCGTTCAAAATAGGCGTTTGTTTCAGTAAACACCTCACCGTTTGAGCCAAATTTTTTTTCGCCGAGCTATTTTCTCATATTCAGAAATAGGAAATAATCGCTGTGGGCTAAATCTGGCGAATATCGTAGATGCGGAAGCAATTCATATCGTATAATTTTGCCATGGTGATGACACAAGTGTGCAAGCGTGCATTGTCTTGATGAAAGAGAATTCTTTTCTTCGCCAAATGCGGATGTTTTCTTTCACAACATGGTTTAAAACGATCCCATAAGTTGATATAATACTCTCCTTTAATTGTTTTTCCCATTTTCAAAGTAATCGACGTGGATGATGCCGCGTGAGTCCCAACATACTGATTTGTTGGCCTTGGCCTTCTTTGGTGCCGATTCGCCACAGAAAACCCACTGTTTGGACTATTCTTTGGTCTCTAGTCTGTTGTGGTGAATCCATGTGTAGTCAATAATTATGAATTAACATCGCCAAACATTCTTTTGAAATTGACACACGTGCGTGTTTATTGTCAATTGTGAGCAATCGCGGCATCCATCTTGCGTGAAAGCCTTCTCATATCCAATTGAGTTGTTAAAATTTTCTGCACACGTTCAATTGTGATACTCACGGTCTCAGTAGTCTCATGCACTTTCACTCTCCGATCATTTATCACTACATCGTGAATTTTTTATGATGTGGTAACCTCATTTGGATGAGCTGGACGTTTTTCGTCCAAAATGATTGTACGCCAGCAGTGGTCCAACTTTTTATGGTCGATAACAAAGGTGCAGAGTCCCCATTGCAGATTGCCTCTTTTATTTGTTCTGTATTAATTTCTTCTGTGTGTATGAGTTCTGTATCTTGTTCCGGTATTATGTCTCTATGATGATTTTTGTATGCTTTTCCTTCTAATTTTTTACATCCATTTCCTTTCATCTGCGGTCGAGGCAGTCCTCCAATGTTCTGGGTCACATTCTGTGGTGTCCTAGGACTTCCGTGTTCAGATGCCCTCGATACTTCAGACCTAATGTATAGATGCACCCGTAATGTTAGGGCAGCTTAAGCGTTGGACTCTGTCTAGCTTAAGCTCAACACCTTTTTCAATGTTCCGTACGGAACACTTATAAAATCACTTCGGTGTCTGTCTGTCCGTTTGTCGCATCTGATTTTCTCCGAAATTAGTTGACAAGGAAAGTTGAAATTTGGCACTAATAGAGGAATTGATGTCCCCATCAGAGCCGTGTAGTTTTGAAAGTTAAATTTTCACTTAAAGGCTTAGTTTTGGGGGGGTGAAATCGGAAATGAAAAAAAAAATTTACCAGATTATCGAGTGAGGTGTCAAATAAAAGCTTGTGGAAACACGAATTCAAAAATATATACAATGTAATACTTGCGCGCACTTTTCTTTGTATTATTTTTAAAAAATTGCGTCTCCCTCCCGTATCTCGAAAAGTACCGATCAAAAAATATTTAAAAAGTTGGGTGTAGATTGAACGAAAATTATCACGAGTGCATTACCATTTAATAATTTAACTCGTATATAAAAAAAAACAAAAATTTCAAGATCATCAGTTTTCAACAAAGATCGGAAACCAACTTTGTTGAAAACTTATTTGAGATGTGTTTTGTGAAGTTATTGATTGATTTTTTTATTTTAATAGCAATGAACGTACGGAATACTAATTGTGAAAGCTCGACTTGCACTTGGCCGGATTTTTTAGTTATGAGCCGCCACTCCAGGGTCTTATATGTGGTCTTAAACAAATTTCACATCGTAATTAATAAATTTTAAAGCAGGTTTCTTTGACATATTATTCGCTAAACATAAATAAGTTGACTTTAGTGTAAAGATTTTTCAATGGTTTCCTAATTATTTAGAATTTTATATTATTACAACAGTTTCAAACGAATATGTAATTCATATTTCAAATTCTCGAGCAATATCAAAAGGTGTTCCTCAACGATAAGTTCTTGGCCTATTATTAATTGTCAAAATTTCTATACTAAGCAGATAAAAAGGCTAATACACTTCCAAAACAAACATGACCCAAAACCCATAAACCGATAATAACCACTAAGTACTCTAAAATTCTTGTAAAGCACTTTTATCTATCTATAAATCTGTCCCAAAAGTCAATGGTCGCTCTTCCCTTGTCGATAAACACAGATTTAGTTGATAAAACATGGAGGTCCCTATCATTCTTTAATAAACTAACACGTTTTTATCGATATTAGACATCAGTTAAAAATGGAACCAAAAAAAAGTCAATTTTGTGATTGAATTTTAGGTCGTTTAGATATAATGGTTAAGTAAATAGATGAAAGAAGATGTAAGATAGATTGTCTGTTTTCAGGGAGAGAAAACAAATTAATCCTATTTTTGTCTGGCAAATTATGATCACGCCCCTTTACTTATTATTTCTATTAGGATTGAAAATAATGTGAAAATAATATAATATTCAGACTCGTAGACTCCAAGAAAAAGGCTTTATAAAAAGATGTATTGGAAATAGCCCCTTTAACATTCTCCCCCACACGTTCACCCCCTTATATGTTTGATTACAACTAATGTTCGCTTAAGGTCTGTTACTGTCTTAAGGAATATAATATCATTGAAATTGCATTCAAAATTTGTTGACTTTCACCTCTTCACAAGTTTTATATGTATACCAAACTTGAAATCACAAATCCTCTAACCTCCTCTCCTACCTAACTAGCTCCTTATAGCTCAGTCGTCAGAGACAAATTTTGACGAAAAGCTCTCATTAAATATTAATAGGTTGCATTTTGGCATACGAGTAGTTTTTTGGAAGTAGAATGCGATAAAAAATGCCGCTGTTCTAAGCCTACAAAATTAAAAATAAAATGAAAAATTCGATTTTTCGCAAATATCTCTAAAAATAAAAAAGATTTCGAAGAACTAATAGCACCACGTGGAAGAATAGTATATACATTTTTTTTTACCATAATTAAAAAAAAAAAAAAATTAAATTAAAATGTCTGGTTTGTAGTGGGAATCATGCTTCTAATCTCATTTATGTTTAAATTAACATTTTGCATACTTTGAAATATTTTAAAATTGGGTATTAAGGAGTTTCTCGGGGTGCTGATTAAGAATCCGATGATAGATTTTAAAAATTCGAAATGGCGAGAAATTTAAAATTTTTTTGTGTTTTTAATAACTGTTTTCTTAGTACTTGGACATTTAAATGAAATATAAATACTTTACACTTAAAAGTTAGACTTTTATCTTTCATTTCCCACCTTTACATATTTTTTTTTATTTTAGGTTTAAGTTGTATGATTAATAAAAAGCAAAAAAATACGTTTATCATAAATAATTTTTAAGAGCAAAATTACAAAAAAAGAAACAGAAAGTTTTTTAAAATATTTAATGATTTTCCAGTATCCAGTAAAAAAATTGTCCGACTTTTTTTGACCATTTCGTACTGCTTTTAATTTTTTTTTTACACTCGGAAAACAAGTAATATCGATTAACCGATTGATTAAATTTATTGATTACTAGCTAGTTTCGACCCTATAACTATTATACAAGATTTGGTTAGAACATAATTTACAATTTGGATCTTAAGATATGTTCAAGACAGGGACCTAACGAACTTAGCTTAGGTAAGGACTTTATATAAATGTATTGCGAGAACTTAAGATTATTTATGAGCAGAAAACTTAAAATTAAATTTAATATTAATTAAGATTAAATTAAGCTAATCCGGTAGCAGGGAGTAGCTGGGTCTTGGTAGACGGCATTGGGCTTGGCGTGGAGGGGGACGGTAGAAGGTCCTGACTGTAGGGTTGGGGTGGTGAATGACTTTGTCTAGGAATTTGAGCTAGGCGCTGCTGATGAGTTCCCGGATAGTGGTCATCTGGAGGTCTCTGTGAAACTAAGTATTGCGGACGAACCACGGGGCTTTAGCGATGATGCGGGGAGCCTTATTTTGGATGGTTTCGAGGGTAGATCTGCGGGTACGTGACATTTGGCACCGTGCTGGACTGGAGTAAATTATTCCGGCTCGGATGATCGTCTAGTAAACTTGTTGCGAATTGACAATTTGCTGGACTTGTTCAAGAGTAGATCGAGCTTGCCGAGGAGTTGGGTTGCTTTCTTACCTGTTCGTGATGTAGGGACCGTGAAAGAAAATCAAAATTATCAAATGTTGATTTTTTCGCGAATACAATACAGTACCTTCCCAAAGGTGATAAAAATTTATACTAAAAACTTTATACAATAACTATACGCTTATTGAAAGACTGAGCGAAAATCAAAGGTATATTTTTAGTGTTCCGTACGGAACACTTATTGGATCACTTCAGTGTCCTTCTGGATGTTACGCCTGATAATTTCCGAAACTATTTGACATAGAAAGTTGAAATTTGGAACGAATATAGAAATTGATGTCCCAATCCTAGCCGAGTAGTTTTGTAAGTTAAATTTTGACTTAAGAGATTAGCTTGTAGGGGGAAGTGAATTTTTTTTTTCTAGGGTCATCGAGTGGGATTTCAAATGAAAGCATACAAAATCAAAAATATATATTATGTAATACTCGCGCAAACTTTTCTTCATATTACTTTTCAAAAAAAAAACAAAAATCGCTTCCTCCCCTAATTTGGAAAAGTACTGATCAAAAAGTTTTGGAAATGTCTCCCTAAAGTGTAAATTGAACGAAAATTATTACTACGTTTGACAATTTATCTGGTCAACAAAACTGTGTATTGACAATATGGTGAAGGTATTTTTTCGTGGAAAGATGGGAATGTAAACGAGATTAATACATATCCGGTTCAAGCAGTATTATACCTTATTATATATAGTATTATAGTATTATATTATAGTATTATACTTCTCAGTACATTACTGTATTTGATAAAATAAATTTCCATGATGACTGGTAGACGGATAGGTACCGAGACAAAATAATTTTATTTTATTTGCTTATGCCTAGGTAGTAAATATTTATTTAGTTATGAACAAATAAAATTATTTTGTCTCGGTACCTATCCATCTATCCATTTTGGAGCAAATAGCTCAATGAGTTCAATATTTTTGTACCAAAATTTCAAGGTATTTTTGCTGTAAAAAAAGGAAGTTTTAAGCCGATCGGTTCACTTTGTCAACCTGTAAAATAAAATTAAAAAAAAAAAACAGTCTTTTGTCTGTGTTTTCAATTTTATAGGTTACGTATACACTTGAGCGACATAAAACTAACGAGGATTTGTTAGAAATTTTAGAAATTTCATTATGAAGAGTTTGTTTTTTTTTTTGGCACAATCCGACTTATATAATCGGAGGTATTCACATTTCAAGCTCAAAAAACGTGTTTTGAAAGCTTAAATTGTTTATAGACAAAAGAGCACAAGTTTTTCGAGGTCCAAAATTGAGGGCAATACTCCTAGTGATACCCCAGAGACTATAATATCATTATATTGTTGTATCTAGACTGTGCAATTTCAAATGCTTTTTTACTTCACTATTATACGATCAAAACGCGTAGATGCCAATTTGTGACTTAATAATTTTTAAAACATTTTTCCTTTCTTTATCATTATAATCTTCCTATTGGATTGCAGTTAATAGTTAATGATTTTCAAAGATATTTTTGTTTCCATCTGCTAACGGCTGCAACATTACAAACCAAAAACCTATTAATAAATCATATACAGAATCCGTCGAGATTTTGCCAAAACGGTGGTTACACGCCTCTCAGAACGGATCATTTATTTTCTTAAGATGAATACATTTATTGACAGCTTTAGTTTACTTTTAAAAGGTTTAGAAATCTTTTGAATGTGTCTTAAGAATCATTTTGACTTTGCCACTCAACATCTGCTGGCCCGACCACAGGTACAGGATTTGTTGAAAAGAAGTAATATTAATTAGAGACGGAAAAAAACGCATCTCTAACCTAGCTGTTACAAATTATCAAGAACAATTCGGCATTGTTATAGTTCAAGCAACTGCATACCTAAAAGACTTTTTATATTATTTTCACGTCATCAGTCTTATTTACATAAATCTAGTAGGGAATAGTTTTTTTTCTGTTACTCTGAGCAGTCGCTCTATCATACAACATCCCTTAAACAGGCATTAACTTCGGTAAAATAAATTACATACTTCGAATTTTCTAAGAATTATTCAAAAAAAAAATTAAGAAAGTTCCATTCCATTACAAAGTTATAGCGTCGGATTGGGGCCACTACTTGTTTTCAGACACTGTCTGCAATATTACTGAGTCAATTTTTAATATTTTTTAACTTTTCTTTTAAAATCTTAATAATTACTATTTGTACAAAGGTCAAGAGGTTTTTTTAATTTTTCTGTTAGAGAATTATTTGCAAATAATTAAACATAAATTTTTTGGTCGAATATTGCATATTGAAACAAGATTAATTTTTATTTTTGCATATTGGATTATTTTTTATGAAGTTATCCTGCAGACAAGGAGGCGCCATAGTTGTCATCAGGTCCATTTATATTTATTATATTATATAGTTCGAGGGGCCTTAAAGGCTCATGGCTTGGTCACATACTTGTCTCCCCTTCTTTTTGTCTCCTGTTAGCTTTTCCCAGTGCGGGATTTCCATCAACTCCAGATCTTACTTTACTGCCTGAATCCATGTAGTTCGAGGTCACTCATCTTATTAGGGCTTGCTTTGCCTATCTTTCTTCCTTTATCCTTGCCACATGTCCCAACCACCTTAATCGCGGACTGCTTATATTTTACCTTATAGGGGGTTTCGTATATAGGCATTTTAATTCATAGTTTGTTCTTCTTCTCCACACTCTCTCTTCTTTCCTTCCTCCGTAGATTCTTCTC
Source organism: Pachyrhynchus sulphureomaculatus (assembly GCA_019049505.1). NCBI lineage: Eukaryota > Metazoa > Arthropoda > Insecta > Coleoptera > Curculionidae > Pachyrhynchus > Pachyrhynchus sulphureomaculatus. The sequence goes on along the minus strand of CM032455.1, from coordinate 153,054,553 downwards.
AAAGCTTTCCTTTCACATATCTCCTTGCATTCAGTTTCCACGTTTCGCATCCATCTGTCACCATGGGTCTGACAACTGTCGTATATATATATATATATATATATATATATATATATATATATATATATATATATATATATATATATATATATATATATATATATATATATTCTTTCTTTTGCTTTTCTTGATACATTCTTTGGTTTTAATATTGTATTGATTGCCCCCAAACATCTCTGTCCTTTCACTATTCTTTCTTGTATCTCCATCCTTCCTTGTCCACTCTCTGTTATTGTTACTCTCAGATAATTAAATTTGTCTACTTTTTCAAATATGTATTTTTTTTCCTTAAGTCGTTTATTATATCTACACTTTTGTTGTTTTTATTCGTTTTATTAAAAACAATAAAAGTGAAGATACTTCTTCTTTGTAATTTCCCTGTATTTTGTTTTTTTCTCATTTATCTTTAGTCCTCTCATCCTTCCCCTTTCTTCTATCCTACTTATGGCTTTTTTGAGGTCCTCTTTTGTTCTTGCAATCACTGCTATATCATCCGCATAGGTCAAGCATTGGCAGATTTGTTGGTATATCGTTCCATTTGTTTTTATTCCCGACTCCCGGATTATCTTTTCTAGTACCATATTAAACTTGTCTAATACTTTGCCCCCAACGCTCTATTTTCTGTGTCATTCAGGGTCATTCTCACCATGCGAATCAATTTACTTGGAATTTTTAGTTCATCCATTATCTTGTAGAGTTCTATTTACAGAGCTCGGCTTTCTCTTCTAGTCTGTCTTTGATGGTCACCGCTACTATCTTGTACACGATATCCAGTAAGGCTGTTGGTCTATAATTAGCACATATAGTTTTTCTCCTGTCTTGTATATTGGACAAATGAGCGACTCTTTCCAGCTCACAGGCATATTTTCTGTTTCCCATATTTCTTGCACCAACCGGCATATTTCATTTTTCAGATCTACTCCTCCAGTTTTTATCATTTTTGTTATACCATTTCCACACGAAGATTTTTTATTTTTTTTGGGATCCGAGTATTTCTCTCGTTTCTTGTTTGCAGGGTTTGTTTGTCCCCTCCTGCCCCTCAGTTAATTTTGGTGCATATTTCTCATTCAACTCCTCATTTTCATCTCCATTTACTGTTTCTTTAAAGTATTCCGTCCATCTATTCAATCTTTCTGCCAAGCGTACTGCTAAACTTCCATCTTTTTTCCTACATATTAGCTCTGTTTATTCCCTTTGTTTTCCTCACCTCTCTATAGAATTCTCTGAATTGTTTCCTTTTGCGATTATCCATTTCTTGCAATTTTCTGTCCATATCGATCCTTTTCTTTTCTCTCATTGCTTATTTTGCTATTCTGCGGCATCTTTTGTACTCTTCATCATTTCCATTTGTTTGTACGCTTAGGGCCTTCTTGCCTTCTCTCTGTTTTCCACTACATTTTCACATTCCCTGTCAAACCATTTCTGCTCCCTCTTTTCCTTTTTTCCTAATTTTAGCATCTTTGCCTCTCTTCTTACCATTCTTTTAATGTGCTTCCATCTTTCTTCGATATTACCTCTGTCTAGCTAAGTTTTTTGTTCAAAAGAGTTTCTAATTTTCTCATCTTTTAACTTTTCCATATCGTAGTAAACTCTGGACCCCTTTTGATTGCTTTCACTAGGAGGTGTCCAATGCTTTAGTCTTGCTCTTACCATTATGTGGTCACTGTTTGCATCTGCCCTTCTGTAACTTCTCACATTAGTTACCAATCTGCTACGCTTAGCCTCAATTATTATATGGTCAATTTAATTTTCCATCTTTTTGTACGGGGATATCCACGTCGATTTATGCATATTTTTCTGCTCAAAGTATGTGGTCATTATTCTCAGCTGTTTCTCTGTCGCATACTCTATCAACATATTTCCATTTCCGTTGCTTTCCTTGTGCTCACTATGTGTAACTATTGTTAGTCTGCTTATTGATTTCCTTCCTATCTTCGCATTGAGTTGTCAATTTAACCCGATAAAAAAGATAAAAAATAATATTAACATTTAAAACATATTTAAAAAAAAAATGTTTTCTTATAATTTAAAATACAATATTATATAAATTATATAGTCACCATTCTTTTGTATTATTTACTTAATAACCTTTAAAATATATTTTTTTTAAATATACATTACTTTTTGCAGCGCCCAGGTGTATGAAACCCTGTAACCAAATTATGCATGTTGAGACAACCTTAATAACATTCCTGCTTGTAAAACTAGTAGATAATAAGCAGCATCGCTAACTAAAGAAACGAATTGTTTAATCAGACGAAAAAAAGATTGACATCTTGAAGAATTTACAAGGTGTTGTACGGATGTGCTCTGAAATTTTTCACTGTTCGTCGATGTTAGTGTCATTGTGCACGGTGAGCGGCTAGAGCCTTTAGGTTTGATAAAATTTACTACAAAATCGGTCATCGCAGCATTTTTCATGTTCGCTCAAAGTTTAATTTCCCGCCACGAAGAAAATCGGATCTGCTTCTTTACGCGTTACATGTTATTTTTAAAATATATAAAATTGATAAATTGAAAAAAGGAATAAGAATGTCAGGTGCGGACAAATATGATGCATACTCGCGCGTTCTAATGCGCGAATACTCTTACACGTATGTTTGTATACATATATTTATTTATATATATATATATATATATATATATATATATATATATATATATATATATATATATATATATATATATTTGTATATATATATATATATATATATATATATATATATATATATATATATATATATATATATATATATATATATCTATATATCTATATATATATATATATATATATATATATATATATATATATATATATATATATATATATATATATATATATATATATATATATATATATATATATATATATATATATATATATATATATATATATATATATATATATATATATATATATATATATATCTATATATCTATATATATATATATATATATATATATATATATATATATATATATATATATATATATGTATATATATATATATATATATATATATATATATATATATATATATATGTATGTATATATATATATATATATATATATATATATATATATATCTATATATATATATATATATATATATATATATATATATATATATATATGTATATATATATATATATATATATATGTATGTATATATATATATATATATATATATATATATATATATATATATATGTATATATACACACATATATATATATATATATATATATATATATATATATATATATATATATATATATATACATACACACATACATATATATATATATATATATATATATATATATATATATATATATATATATATATATGTATATATATATAGATACAAATTGACTGAAAAAACCCACATACACATCCATATACATAGTCGAACACATATAAAATGTATATCTGGGGGTTTCAAAAGTCTCATAAATCTCGTGTCCGCGTCTTAAGATATTCAAGGTCAAAGGTCACAAAAATTGTTTTTTCGCGAATATCTCGCTTCCTAGAGTAGAGCATAAAATTATCTACAAATTTTGTTCTAAACATTTTTTTATACGCTTAACCGTTTTTGAAATAGAGCGCGCAACGCTCAATCATACATAGCATAATGCAAGGTCAACTGTGAGTCCCGGTAAATAATACGTCGTATAAAGTTAATTAATTACTAAAAAATCCATAATTATGAATAATTTGTATTATTTATTAATATATTATATTTAATAATATTTTTCACTTATCAAGTATAATTCGTTTAATAATACTTACCTACTTCGTGTAATTAAAAAATCGTTAAGTGAAATACTTTAAGTATATTTTAATCCCGTCAAAAATATAAAATGTAAAAAAATGCCAAGTCTCGCAACGCAGTCCTTAAGCCACAGAAAGTTGTGAGATCTCATGTAAAACCAAGTCAGTTATTTTAGTTAGTATCTATGGAAGTACCTATTCAACAACTTTGTCATAAATTGTTATCTATTTAGTTACCTACCAACATCTATAGTGACCGTATCAATATTAGACATCTTTATTTCTGTAATAAATATAATGGCTTGGCAATCGCACGGCAACATATTCACATAAGAATAATCTACTATTTCGATTGCTAAGTAAGTCTAAACAGTGCACTTAAGAATAAAGTATTTTAGGTAGTAGATTATTCTTATGTGATTATGTTGCCGTGCGATGGCCAAGTCATTATATTTATTATAGAAATAAAGATGTCTAATATTGGTACGGTCACTATAAATGTTGGTAGGTAACTAAATAGATAACAATTTATGACAAAGTTGTTGAATAGGTGCTTTCATAGATACTAACTAAAATAACTGACTTGGTTTTACATGAGATCTCACAACTTTTTGTGGTGGAAGGACTGCGTTGCGAGACTTGGCATTTTTTTTACATTTTATGTTTTTGACAGGATTAAAATATACTTAAAGTATTTCACTTAACAATTTTTTAATTACACGAAGTAGGTAAGTATTATTAAACGAATATACTTGATAAGTGAAAAATATTATTAAATATAATATATTAATAAATAATACAAATTATTCATAGTTATGAATTTTTTAGTAATTAATTAAGGACTGCGTTGCGAGACTTGGCATTTTTTTACATTTTATGTTTTTGATGGGATTTTATATATACTTTTAAACACTGATTGCACATTGAGGTACCATAAATATGTTTGTATGTGTGTGTGTGTGTTAATACATATATGTATAATAATTATAAGAATAAAACTATATGCATATAAATTAGTTGTTATAAAATTATAATGTCTAAATATTAAGATCACAAACGCGAATCAAACTATTCTGTAATAATCGTTCTTTTCTATTAAACTCATGTTTGTTTTCTGTTATTTACTAGCTTCAACAATCGATAGTACATAATTGTTTAACTGAACGCGTTTATAGAATAGTCTCGCGTATGTTTTTATACAAAGCACAAACTTATAATACAATATTTTATGAGAAATTAAATAAAATATATTTATAAATATTATTAATCTCAGTTTCATCTGCCATAGTTGTAGCAAGATGAAAAAAAAAACATTCTAATTAGCATTCTTCTTGGAGAATGCTTCGTATTGTGTAGTATTTACGTAGATACCGAGTTGCGATCCGCTCAATGGCCTGTAGAAGATTGTAAAAATTAATAAATATCAACAAATCGGCAGGTAGGTAGGGTTAAATTATCAAATATTATTACATTAAATTAGGGTTAGTTCAAGTTAGGGTTTCCAGACTGAAACTACGCGAAAATCCACGCTGTACAAACCAGTGCACCAAAGTGTTCAACTAATAGGTGCAATTCAGCATTTTTAGAAAATAAGATAATTCAATATGTACATAAAGAAATTGATCCTGTAACGTTTGTCAAATGCATGTCTTACAAATATAGTAATTACTGAAATATGTCTTTTGCTTTAATTTTCACACATAACTTGCATACTTACTCTATGCCTGCCTGTGACGGACCACAACTCAGCCGTCAATTTTGTGTTCGAGAAAGGTCTGTACCGCATCTCGGAACTTTTTATTGCCTTTCACCAACCCTTACCGCAACTCGGTATCAACCAGTATTTAATTTACGAGTAGTATAGATTTTAACGAAATCAGTTTTTTCTGTTAACAATGTCAAATTCAAGTTTTGCTTGTATACAAGCAAAACTCGCGTAAAGAAGCAGACCCGATTTTCTTCTTTGCGGGAAATTAAACTTTAAACGATCACGAAAAATGCTACGATGACCAATTTTATCGTAATTTTTGTCGAACCTAAAGGCTCATCGCTCATACCGGTTCTGGTAGTAGAGTAAACGTAGTTAACCATATAGACAACTTGCAGTCGGAAATCTCCATAACAAATTATATTTCTTGCCTTATGAGGCACTGGGTTTTATGTGATCAAATTTCTTGAGACTTGCTCTTGAGTCATAGTTATAATAACAGGTCTAAATCCTCTTGGGAAATAGTCTTTCGAATACGTTTTTGGTCGAGCTTTCTCATACCCAAAAAATCGTGTAAAATGTGATGGACAGATCGTATCGTAAGTACTCGTAATGTTAGCGAACTAGCGACTTTTAGTGGGCTATCATTTAGTACGCTATTGTGTTGTTGTGTTTAAATTCAGCTGCCCGCTTTTCAATAGTCGAAAACAAAGGGAAGGAATCATTTATTGGGGCATTTAACTCATTTTGAATGTCCGTAGGAGTTTAACCTTTTAGAACTCTAGTAGATAATACGTAACAAATATCATAATAATTTGGTTATCTTGCGCCATATTTGTGCCAAGCCGAGAACTTTTCAATCTACCCTTGCGTTTGCTCCCAAGTTAACGTTCAGGAAATTAAGCGAGGATGACACAATCTTATCGACATCGAACAAACTGCGGCCTGGATTTTCACAACGTTAAATTCTACTTGGTTACTGTCACTTCAAGGTAGAATTTTTTCCAGGTCTTTATTAACCTGAACAATGTTCTGCTGTCAGCAGATATTTGCTTCGATTGCTGATATTCGGGCATTCAATGTAAATGAAGAAACCAGCGTACTGTCAGCGGCAAAGCTATAAATTGGACTTCTGATCCTTTCAGTAGACTGTTGATGAACAGAAGGACAGTATGGTGCCCTGGGGCACACTGGCGTTAATAGTCGAGGTATTACAGAGAAATATCAAATAAACATCGATCGCTGAGGGAACGCAAGATCCCCAAGCAAAACCGAGCATAGATTAATCACCAACCCATCATGCCAAACACGTAATTATTTAAAATGTTCAATTGCATTGTTCCAAATCTGTGTGGCCTAAGTTAGAAAGTCTCCTGTTCCTATCCTTTCCATATTACTAAAAGCAATGCAAGTGGTTCGTACGTGTAGTTGCTTGCCAGGGTCTTTTTACCTTTTTTGTGTATCTGCTGAACTTTAGCGTATTTCTAGCAGGATGGCAATAATCCTTTATTATAGGCTTAGTTAAAAAGTATATACAAAACTTGAGTTAATTTGCTCGTGCATTTTTTGGTACTATGACAAGTATTCTATCTTAAAAGTTTAATACATACAACATAAGAAACGAAGGGAGGCATTACCGATTGGTTCATTGAATTCAGAAGCCTTTGTAGCTCAAAACCGAAAGCTCCAGGTTGGAATTCCAGTCAAGATATATATAATATATATATATATATATATATATATATATATATATATATATATATATATGATTATCGGGAATCGGTCTGGATTGTAAATAAAACTCTTTTCTTCTTTAAAACTCAATATTTCGTTATCGCTTGATAACTTCTTCAGGAGTAACTACAAAATTAATACAACTATATCAAAACACTATTCACTTGACGAAAGAGAATAGTGTTTTGATATAGTTGTATTAATTTTGTAGTTACTCCTGAAGAAGTTATCAAACGATAACGAAATATTGAGTTTTAAAGCAGAAAAGAGTTTTATTTACAGTCCAGACCGATTCCCGATAATCATATATATATATATATATATATATATATATATATATATATATATATATATATATATATATATATATATATATATATATACGTCTAAATTCCATTAATACATATTTGTTAATTTTAATTAGATTAAAAACGGTAAAACCTACTAATTAATTAACAATTATTCACGGAAAAATATTTGCCAATTACTGTTTCACACGCAACGATACGTCATGAAGCAAATTCAATCAAGTATTCAAAATTACCCTTTACGAAATCGGTTTTGAAATTAGTAACCCCAGCGGCGTCCATACAATGCTATAATATTTCCGATGTTAAACATAATCACAACTAAATTAAATGAAAATCAAGAGCATCGGCATCGGTAACAATAGGTAGACTAAGAAAATACGGCTACGTTCAAAAATTACGTATTTTTCGGATGGTTGTAGCTTCTACTTGATGGAAATTCATTATAAATATATAATAAAGGACTGCGTTTCGCTGTCGATGCAGCTTCTTCAGATCTACATTTTACACTGTGAAGTTAGGTCTAATGGTTGCAATTTTATATAATTTTGTAACTATAATATTACACCTAATTAAATTACATTGTTAGTATTGGAAAACCCACACAGACATGGAATTAGAAGAATAAATTCAATAATGGTGAATTGTTTAAATGTACCTGGTCGTTGAGTAAAGTACGTGTAGTCCCTAATCGATTTACTTGCATTGTATCTAAAAGGTTTAGTTTTAAACCTTTTTGTTGGGTATGTAATATTTTGAAATTCTTATTAAACGTGTGATTTTCTGTTAAAAGATGATTAGCATATGTTGAATTAGACTTTCTAAGGGAGAAACTTTTTTCGTGTTTTGTAATTCTTTGTATACATGTACGTCCAGTTTGTCCTATGTATGTTTTAGGACATATATAAATAAATAAATCCCTGATTTATTATCTTTATTGATTTGTGGTTTGTAGTTTTTGAGATATTTCCCTATAGTATTGTTAGTCTTGTAAGCTATGTTGATATTTTTTTTTATTTAAAATTTTTTTCCCAGTTTTTCTGTTGGTTTGCCGAAATAGGTTAAGCATTTAAATGTGGTTTTTCTGTCCTTAAAACGTGGATATATTTCTGAGATTGCCTTGTTTCTACGTTTTTTCCTAACGATGTTATCCATTAAAGTAACTGAATAACCGTTGTTAACGGCTACTTGTTTTATGTAGCTTAATTCTTAGTTAGTCTATGTATAAAGCTATGATAAGCCTAGAGTTTATGATGCTTAGGGTGGTGAGAACTATTGTGAATTGTGGTATCTGTATGACAATGTTTGTGATATATTGCAAATTCATGTTTTTTCATTGTTTTACTGTTTGTTAAGTGACTTAACACCTTTAAACTTCTTTTTGTGGGGCTACATTAACGATCGTGTTTATGTGAATCCCCCTACAACACCAGTAGATATGGAAAATAGGATACGGGATGCGTGCAGGACAATAACGCCCTTTATGCTAAGGAAAGTGAACGAAAATATAGTAAAACGACTAAACATGTGGATTCAAGTAGACGGGCATGTTTTTGAACATTTATTACGTCATAATAATTAATCATTAGATAAGTTAAACTATATTAAAATTATTATTAACTATTTGTTTATGTTTTCACAATAGCGTAAGGGTAAAAATTGAAAAATTCAAAATAAATCGAAAACTATTAGAAATAGGTATACGGCATACTCAATAAAAGTTGGAGGGTTTTGTAAAATCTATCAGAAAAAATAATAATATACAGGGTGTGCCGTTTAAAAAATTAAGATTTTTCAATCGAAATGCATAAATTTATTTTGAACACCCTGTAGCATCTAACTCAAGTTTCTTTACATATATCATCTTTCATCTCTATAGAACGCTCGTACCAATTATGAGTATTCCACCTTCAGAAACAATGGCGCTACTGGCAATTTTTTACTGACTGAAACTAGTATTTTTTTTTTTTAAATGAAATATTAGAAAAACTCTAAGTTTAGGTATATAACATTATTAATAAAAAAGTGATAACATTTTACGCAGAATTTAAAAATAAATTAGAAAAATAGGACGTCCATTTAAAAAAAAACATATGTTATATCGGCCACACTTTTTTGAAGTACCCTGCATATGCAAAAATAATTTGAAACTGTGCACCTTAACATTCCCTAAATACTACTGTATTTAATATTTTTTCGTCATTGCCGAAACAAATGAGATAATGAACTTTACTGTATCGTTGACTCACCCTGTACTATTTAATCATAAATAAGGTTAGAAACGAGTCTCTTTTCGCAAAGCGTTATTTGAAGGGATGCCAACAATGACTTAAAAAAAAATGAATTTCTTTGATCAACTACTACTTATAAGCGACACGTTCTTACTTGACCATTTATAAAAGGCATATACAAGTACCATTTTCGTGCTAGATTCCGAAAACCTCGTTTCGTGAAAAAAGCTTTGAAGGAGTCGGCAAGATGATCGGCGAAACGTCCACATCACGTATTCAAACGACACAGAAGAAATCTAGAATTACGTTACATATTACATATTTCTTATTTTTTAGTGTTCCGTACACTTACAAGATCACTTTGTTGACTCACCCTATACAAATGGAAAGCGACAAGATTCTATCGAAAATGTTTCAGTAACAGTGATCGCGATCCTCAACAGTATTTCTAGAACCGACATAAAGAAAAAACATTTAGTAAATTAATTTACCGGGCCAATAACTAAAAGAGATTATACCAATTGAAATAAGTAAATTGAAAAATTACCAAAAGCCTGTGTTTTATTTACTATTAAAAATTCGTTATATTGGGGTGAAAGGGGTAGGTGCGGTTCGTGTATAAGCTAAATCATTAATTTGTTAACGCAGCTAAGACTTATTAAAAACGATGATGTACAAAAGGATTGCTTTACGAATCTTAAAGCGGCTTGCTGAGAGACAATCTGTTTCACGATGTGATGCCAAGTTACAAATGAGTGTAAGAGTGATACTCGATATTAATAGTTTTCGTCTTTTATTTCTTTGTATTATGAGATGTTATGGTAATTCTAATAATTTTTATTGCATAGAGTCTTCGGTTATAAATGGGCAGTTTATTAAAGTGATTTTTTTTACTGAGTAGTTTTTAATGTTCCATAAGGCATACCTGTAAGATCACGTCGGTGTCTATTCCTCTGCCTGTCCTTCTGTCTGTTTGTTTGTCTATTCGTCAGTAACACCCGATTTTCTTCGAAACTATTTTACATAGAAAGTTGAAATTTGGCACTAATATCGGAATTTATATCCCCATCAGGGCTGCGTAGTTTTGAAAGTTAAATTTTGACTTAAAGAGTTAGTTTTGGAGGTGAAATCGGAAGTGAAAAAAAAAAAAATTTTACCAGGTCATCGAGTGGAGTGTCAAATGAAAACTTGTGAAAGCACGAGTTTAAAAATATATGTAATGCAATGCTTGTGCACACTTTTTTTTGTATACTTTTTAAAAAAATGACAAAAATTTCTGTTGGCCCTCCGTATCTCGAAAGGATAAAAATCAAAAAATTTTGAAAAAATTCTGGAATATTCTCCAGATTGAACTAAAATTATCACGAGTGCATTAACTTTAATAATTTATCTGGTACAAAAAAAAAAAAATCAAGGTCATATATTTTCAACGAAGATCGGAAACAAAACGGTATGTTTTGTGAAGTCATTGATCATCACATCCGTAACAAAAATTTTTGTTTTAAAAGCAATCGACGAACGAAACACTAATTGCGCAAGTCCGACTTGCACTTGGCTGGTTTTATTGAGTGTATGGGATGTCTAAAAATGCAAAGAAAAGCTAAGTAACTTATATGGAATGGAATACTCTGCATATTTTTCAGAATTTGAAATTTACGATAAATTCTATACACATTTTGTGAACGTACCTAAACTAAAGAGTTTAGGTACTGAAAAAGCATTTTGCTTACTTTGACAGGAGTACGTGCCAGCTACATTTGTTGAGCCTTTCCAATGATAAAATTTATAGAATTAAAATGTACTCAGTAAATGCACCAACTTTTTGAACTATGATTAGTTCAGGTTAGTTCAGATTAGTTCAGGTTAGTTCAGGTTAGGTGAGGTCAGGTTGGTTCAGGTTAGATTAGGTCAGGTTGGTTTAGGTTAGGTTAGGTCAGGTTAGTTCGGGTTAGTTCAGGTTAGGTTAGTTTAGGTTAGTTCAGGTTAGTTCAGGTTAAGTTAGGTTAGCTTAGGTTAATTCAGGTTAGCTCAAGTTAGTTTAGGTTAGGTTAGTTCAGGTTAGTTCAGGTTGCGAATTTTTTACGATACTGTTATAGTATGGCGGAGAATAAGGTAATTTTAAGATAACAGAGAGATTTTACAACGCTAGTAACTATAACCCCGTGTGGTTAACCATGAAATAAGTGAAAAAGATATCCCATAAGTTTATTGAAGATAAATACTAAACTAATATTACAATTTCTTCGCGTTAATACTACGCATGCTTGAAATAACGATAGAGACAAAGGCATGTGAAAAATGAGGGTTGCAAAATCTCTCTAATGATACGAAATAACCCTAATTATGAATTTAGTTGATGGTCACCAGATGACATATGGTATTAATCAAATTTCACTGAACGTCTTTTTTTTAAGAATAATAATATTTAAAAAAAAATGTCTGTTTTTCGGACCCTCGTAAACATGATCCTTATTTTTCACTTTAGATGTGTAAACTGAAATTTGTCTGAAAATTGCTTTATAAAATAGAGTTATAAATTAGCTCTAAACTTACGTTTTAAACATGCATTGTTTTAAAGGGCGACATTTCTCTCTTCATTAAGGGTATACGCATTTCCGTAAACTGTTGGTATGTTAGGGGTTCAAAAAAGAAAGATTTTTTTTAAAGTGACACTCATTAGACTCTATTGAAATTGCTTCTTGAGCCTCCAGATACAATTATTCACGACTGAATATCACTTTTTTTGGAACCTTTTTTTACTGCAATATAAAAATTAAAAAACTTGCTAAATTGTCCTAAAAAGCGTGAAAAATCAATATATAATGTACCATATTGTAAGTTTATCCATGCGATTTATTGAAATTATTCATCGTGAATCCTGATAATGTTTTCCTCTTTTATATATGATGGCCATTTTTGCCCATATTATATCTTTTGATCAAATTAACGTCCAGGTACACTTCTCTTCTGTTTTTTGACCTGCTGACTTTTAATTTTTATGTATAGCCTGTCCCAAAATATAAGATCCTGATTTTTGCAGTTTTAAGTGGGCAATATAAAAATTCTGACCTTTTGTTTATGATAGGTTGCAGAGATGGACTTAAGAATTTTATTCATTAATGCGAATAAATAAAATTATAAGTGTTTTTGGAGATGTTTATTTATAGATGCATTTTAAATGAATGGGGGTTTACAAAAGGGGACTTATAAATAAAAATATACTTTTACTTAAGCCTAATTCGGTTTTACTATCACTGTCATCAGCTGAGGTAATTATCGGTGGTTTTATATTATTTACATAAATATATGAATCTTCAACTTTAACAATGTGCTAAATGAAATTCTTCCAGCTTTCACAAGGTATATCATTTATAACTTTTTTTGCTAATGCAACCACTGACACGCTTAAAGTAGGAGAAACATTTTGTGCCCTTATTTTTGATTTAACTTGATGCCAATATGTTCAATTGGATTAAACACACAATAATACGGAGGAAGCCGCAAAACAGTGTGTCTCATTGTCTCAGCCATACTATCACAAACATATTTCTTTTTCAATTCACAGTCTTTTAAAACTTCTAAAAGATCACTTTTTTATAACTAAAGTCAAAATAAATGTCATTTTCTAACATATATTCCTATTTGGTGTGGACTGCTTTAGAAACCTTATTTAATGGCGACTATGGTAACTTGCATTGTCCATAACTATAACACTCTGTTCGGGAACATTTGGCAAAAGGGAATTTTGAAACCAATTTTCAAAAAGTTCTGCGGTCGTATCTTCGTGATAGTCCAAACTAGAATCTTTTATGTTTTTTGCAGATAATAGTAGACAATTTGAAACCAAGCCCTTTTCAGATCCAGCATGCAAAATGGTTATTCGTTTACCTTTATTTGAAGGTGCGTTAGTCTGACATTTTGTACTGCTGTCAACCCACTCTTTTTGCACAGTGTTAGGGGTATCGAACCATGTTTCGTCAAGGTAAATTACTGGCCAATCCTCTGATCGATACTTTTTAGTTTCTTGTAAATAAATATGTCGCAAGATTCGTAATCTTTGTGACTCCATCACTACTTGCCTTTTGTTGATTTTTCGGAACGTGAATCCCATTCTTAAGAGAATTCTGTGAAGGATTGATCGGCCACAATGTATATTGGTTCCGTCCTGCACCTCATTTTATTTTGTCTAGTGTCTGCACCAACTGCTCTTCATACATAGAATATATTTTTCTCCTGTTGACGTCTTTTTCACCATCGTCTACAGGTTACACTGGTTTCTTGCAAAGTACTTTGTTCATTCAAATCTCTTTTTACCAAACTGTTGTAAACATTTTTCACTATTTGTTTAGCGCCAAGTGATAAATGTTTTCTCTTGCGATAGCCACTATTGTAATTTTCCCACGGACGCCATATAATTAAAGTACAACGTTGTAAGTAAAACTAAAAATAAAAATAATAAAAAGTATCTTTCAAATCCTAATGGGGACCTGTGGTTATTAGGCCTATATTATCAAATACTTAAAGGGCTCCAAACCAGGTTGCTAGGTAGTAAATATATAGGTAAAAATAGATCCAATATGATTGCAGGCGCAAGTAAAGGCGGTATACAAAGCAGGTAAAATAAAAAATACGTTTATCGTAATACCTGGCAACTATGCACAAAACCTTAATAGGGTCGTTTATTGCCGCATTGAAAAAGCAAAAAGGCAGGATCTTATATCTTGGGATTTACTTTACCTTGTTGATATTAGGATATCGTCTTTAAGTTATGGTCAGATTTTAGCCACTTTACACTACATCATTTTTTAATTTACGGCCATATCTGACCAAACAGTATGCAATGCTTTTCAAAAGCAGGGAATATTATTTCGAACTAGGAAGTTTTACACTCCACACAATAGCTGTTAATTCGCACACTTGTCGCCCTTGTAAAGCTTTAGGGGTTTCCCTGCAGCACGTATGTTCTGTCCAGAAAAAAGTCAAATATCTAATCCATGATTTGATGTTCTCTACAGTGGCTCATCAAATGGCTAAAGCCTTTTCTTTACAGTACAGGCTGATCATTGTTTTATATAATAAAAGGAGGGAGTTCCAAATATTACCTTGAAGAAAGCCGTTTTTTTATTTTCTGTATTGACTGATATAAAATCCACCATTTTTCAGCATAGTTTCGATAGCTTTTACAGGATGGCAGTCTTTCCGCACTTCCTATATTTTCGAAAATAATTTACAGAAAAGGAAATATAACATGGATATCCTAAAAAACGTATTCTGTTACTAGATAACGCCCCCACTCACCCAACTGCGGAGCAACTTGAAAATGGGGAAATAAAAGCAATGTTTTTGCCTCCTGCTGTAACTTCTCTCATTCAGCCTATGGATCAGGGTGTACTAGAAAATTTAAAACGCAGTTACAGGCGTTTGTTATTGGAGCATATTTTAGAAGAAGTAGATGAAGGTGGCAATCTTACTGATTGTCTACAAAAGATAAATTTGAAAAATGTTATATATTGGATAGCTTCTGCCTGGAAGCAAGTAAAGAGTAGCACTTTGGAAAAATCTTAGTCAAAATTGATTCCACAAGAGGAGAGACATTATTCAGAGGCAGAAACAGAAGATAATGAAAGTTTACATCAAATTATTACTAGAATATCAGAATATGAAAGTGTTACGTAAACCGATGTTTGTTAATGGTTAAACAGTGATAGTGTGGAAAATGAAATGACTGACCAAGAATTAATTAAAAGTGTATGCAAAAATGCTAACAAAATAGACAGTGGTGACGATGATAATAACGAAGTAGAAGCCACTGACAATGTTCCAGTAAAAATGTCACATTCAGAAGGTCTAGAGGACCTAGAAAAAGCGTTAACTTATGTAGAACAACAAGAAAATGCAACCGCCGCGGACATTTTGCTTATCAAACGTCGGAGAGACATTGCAGCCAGAACTAACGCAAACCAAGTGCAGTTAAAAATGAGCTCATTGTTAAGACATTAAAGTTAAGAATGAAACTGTTGCATTTGTTAGATTCTACTCAGAAGAGAGCTGTTCGCCAGATTGGAAACCCAGAACTGACCAGCAACCTTGATTCCTCGGAACATCGAAGAAGTCTATTCTACAAGTATTTTCATGTAAAGTGTCTAATTAATATAGTCCGCTTAATTCCGTGCAAATCGGTACATGTTAAGAATACACATCGCGCTAATACTTCACATCCGTATGAAGTTCAGCTTGGCACTCCTCGTATAACCCTTTTCAAGCAGTGTTTTATATGGAAATCGTTATCTCCTTGGAATTATTTGCCCAGGATTGTGTTTCCCACTAAGTACAATTTGCAGCGATTCAGGGCCAACATGAATCGCTTTTTTCGCACACTTGTCGCTCTTGTAAAGCTTTAGAGGTTTCCCTGCAGCACGTGTGCTCTGTCCAGAAAAAAGTCAAATATCTGATCCATAATTTGATGTTCTTTACAGTCGCTCATCAAATCGCTAAGGCCTTTTCTTTACAGTACAGGCTGATCATTGTTTTATATATTAAAAGGAGGCAATTCCAAAATATCACCTTGAAGAAAGCCGTTTTTTTACTTTCTGTATTGACTGATATAAAAACCACCATTTTGCAGCATAGTTTCGATAGCGTTTACAGGATGGCAGTCTTTCCGCACGTCCTATATTTTCGAAAATAATTTACGGAAAAGGAAATATAAAGTCAGACAACTTTTCTTCAACTTTTAAACAACACGATCTTTTGTACCATTATCTGAATGGATTTTAAATACTTTTAAAAAGTCACGAAGAAGACGTATCGTTACAGTTGGTGACTTTCGGCTTTTATTTCTTTCAATCCTAGTTCAATCTATTGTTCGTTTAGACCCTTAAAATAAGCACACAAAAGCCGAGGTTGAATTCGTTAGTTATACCTATTATAACGATAGCTTAAAT
This sequence comes from Pachyrhynchus sulphureomaculatus, assembly GCA_019049505.1. Lineage (NCBI taxonomy): Eukaryota > Metazoa > Arthropoda > Insecta > Coleoptera > Curculionidae > Pachyrhynchus > Pachyrhynchus sulphureomaculatus. The sequence goes on along the minus strand of CM032455.1, from coordinate 153,037,794 downwards.
GAAGGGCATGTGCAAATATTTCGGCCTTTATTGTTAGCAAAACCTCAAGAAATGAGAAGAGCACAAGGTGTGCAAGATCTTGTAAAGAATTAGTACTGATTTATTTTAAATGGGAGTGGTTGGTTTACGTAATGGATGTTTTCTTGGACAGTAGGTCAATTTTTGGTAGAATTTATGCGATCAGAGGGTTCTTTGCCGCTTGCTATATTGGGAGAACTAGGCCGTTGCAATTTGATGGACTTTCTGAAGTAAAGTTTTTTCAAGTAAGCATTTTTAGCGAAATTATTATTTCAAACGCCGTTTAAAAGCTATATATATATATATATATATATATATATATATATATATATATATATATATATATATATATATATATATATATCGGGTGGCGCATAAGTAACGCTATGATTTATTTAATGAATAACTTTTTTCTTTCTGATTTTATTTAACGTTGGCGTTTATTAAAACTTAGAATATAGTTTGGAAATATGTTCACATTATGTTTTGAAGATAATATCTTTCAAATGGTGCCCATTGTTCGCTTCGACCTGAGGTGCTCTTTCCAGAGCATTTCCCATAACTTTTCTTAGAATTTCAGGTCCGAGCGCCTTCACTTCTTCTCGGATATTCGCCTTAAGCTGTTGGATGGTTCTTGGCTTATTGGCATATTCCTTACTCTTTAGGTAACCCCATAGAAAAAAATCGGGAGCCGTTAAATCGGGCGAACGCGGTGGCCAGTTAAAATCAGAAAATCGCGATATTATTCGATCGGCAAAAATTTCGCGCAGGAGAGCCATAGTTGGACGAGCTGTGTGAGCTGTGGGTCCATCTTGTTGGAACCACAATTCTGGATTGTTCTCTACCTCGGGCCTTAAAAAATTTTCAATCATTGCCCGGTATTGAATGCCATTCACATTAACCGCAACTTGTTCGTTGTTTTCGAAAAAATATGGTCCGATGATCTTTTCTGAAGTTATTCCACACCATACTGTGCATTTAAGTGGGTGCATTTGATATTCAACAATTATTCTTGGATTTTGGGTGCCCCATATTCTGCAATTTTATTTATTCACGTGACCATTGAGGTGGAAATGGGCCTCATCGCTCATTATGAGTTTGTGAATAAACTCGTTGTTTTCTACCGCCTAGACATCACCAACTGCTCAGAACGTCGCCTGGTGGAAGTTTCGGGGTTTTTCTCAATACTTGCTTGCACTCGAGCAATGTTCACATCATTTCGAACTGCACGAGGTCTTCCAGCTTGCGGAAGATCATAGACAGCCCCTTGTTGTCGAAAACGCTGAACCAATCGGTAAATTGTTGGAGCGCTAGGTGCATTTCGAACATGAAAGAAATTTCGATATGATCTTTGTGTCTGAATAATCAAATGCTGACTTTCATAATAAAATTGAACAACTTTGGTTCTTTGTTCTGTGCTGAGTCTTTCCATCATAAATTTCCCAAGATTTTCAAAGTTAATTCTGAAAAAGAAATAAAAAAAAGATGTTAACAAAAAAATTTATTCACTTATTAAATCATAACGTTACTTATGCGCCACCCTATATATATATATATATATATATATATATATATATATATATATATGCCCGCGGCCCCGCTCGCGTGGTCTTGATTCACTATTATGCACTGCATATTTCTTATGTTACCTTACGTAATAAAATACAACCTATAACTTGGCCAGAGAATATATGTATTTTATAAAAAACACGTAAATCGGATAAGTGGTTCTTGAGTGCTAAACGCACTAACGGACAGACAGACAGACAGACGTTGCGTTTTATATATATTATAGATTTTTTTTGATAAATATTAAGTTAAGAATTGAAAAAAACACGTAAATCGGATAAGTGGTTCTCGAATGATAAGCACACTAACGGACAGATAGAGATACCTTGCGTTTTATATATATTATTATATAGATTGTTATTATATATTATAAAACCTGGCCAGAGAACATATGTACGAATTTAAAAAAAAAACGTAAATCGGATAAGTGGTTCTCGAGTAATGAGTGCATTAACGGACAGACAGACAGACAAAGAGACGTTGCATTTTATATATATTGTATTGTTTGTTACATGATATTGTTCCATATTTAACGGTTTAGGCAGCGTATTGCAAGAGAGTGCGCTAGCGGCAAAACTTTTTTCCAACTTGATTTAGTATTATCGTCACTGCTTATTCCTTATGTTACCTAACGTAATAAAAGATATCCTATAACCTGGCCAGAGAACATATGTATGTTTAAAAAAAAAGCACGTAAATCGGATGAGTGGTTCTATAGTGATAAGAGCACTACCGGGCAGACAGATAGATAGACAGACATAGAAACGTATTTTATATATACTATAAATAACCTGCCCAGAAAACATATGTATGTTTAAAAAAAAGCACGTAAATAGGATAAATGGTTCTCGCGCAATAACGGACAGACATACAGACAGACAGATATACAGACAAACGGATATACAGACAAACAGACGGATGTTGTATTTTATATATTATAGCAGATTATAGATAACCTGGCCAGAGAACAAATGTTTGAATTACTAACGGACAGACAGATAGACAGAGAGACATGGCATATTATATTCTTTGCTACATGATATTGTTCAATATTTAATGGTTTAGGCAGTGTATTGTAAGAGAACGCGCTAGCAGCAAATTTTTTTCCGACTTGATTCACATAATCGTCGCTGCTTATTCCCTATGATACCTAACGTAATAAAAATATATCCTATAATCTGGCCAGAGAACATATGTATGTTTTTAAAAAAAAAAGCACGTAAATCGGATAAGTGTTTCTCGACTGATAAGCGCACTAACGGACAGACAGATAGTCAGAGAGACGTTGCATTTTATATATATATATATATATATATATATATATATATATATATATATATATATATATATATATATATATATGGATATATATTGTTATTATTATATAACCTGGCCAAAGAACATATGTATGAATAAAAAAAAAATCGGCTAAGTGGTTCTCACATGATAAGCACGCTAACGGACAGAGAGACAGACAGACAGAGAGACGTTATGGTTTATAGCAGCTCGCCATAAGGGGATTCCTTTGACCGGTATGCACATGAATTATTTTTTTAGATAAGGTTTTCTGGAATTAGTGCGTCGATTTCCTTTTTATGTCAATTCAAAGAATGGATAAAAGGGGTGAGAGTATCAGTATGCTTGTCGTGACAAAAATGCAAAACATTTATTGTTAATGTTTTTTTTCAGGTCGGCTAATACGATGCAAAGCAAAAGAAAAAGCCGAGTTTCTGGAACATTCTACATTCAGTGCTTCTTCTGGTTGGCTTAATAAATTTAGGATCCGCCACAACACAAATTTTAAAGCGATTTCAGGAGGAGCTTCGGTTATTGCTGAAGATATTTCATCATTCTGGGAAAAATGCCCTTCTTTAATTAAAGAATATTCACCGAGAGACATCTATAATGCCGATGAGACAGGACTATATTTTAGGACTCTACCCAACAAAACGCTATCATTAAAAAAAAAAAATGTGTTGGTGGTAAATATTCCAAAGAGAGGTTTACAATTTTGTATTGTGCAAATATGGCGGGAGAAAAAGGAAAACTCTTAGTCATTGGCAGCTAAACCCAGAGCATTTAAAAATATTAACATAAACAACCTGCCTATAACTTGGAAATATAATAAGAAAGCTTAGATGACAGGAGAAATTATGACAGAGTGGTTACAAGATCTTGATTGGAAAATGACAAAAGAAAAAAGAAACATTCTGCTATTTTTAGACAATGCATGATCTCATCCAAAAGACGTCCGCTTAAAAAATATAAAAATCTTGTTTCTGCCCCCTAACTGTTCATCAGCTTGTCAACCACTTGACCAGGGAATTATAAAAAAATTTTAAATTTTTTACCGAAGTCTAATACTAAAACACCTGATAGTAAACATTGAAACTGCTGGTACAGCTTTTGAGTTAATTAAGAAAATTACACCATTGGATGCAAAAACCGCTTGGGAACAAGTAACCAAAGAAACAGTTAAAAATTGCTTCAGTAAAGCGGCATTTAAGCATGAAAATATGCAAAGTGAAGACCAGTTAACTGAGGCTGTTACATCTGATCCAGAAGATGACTTACCACTTAACGTACTTGCAGATATGATAAATAATAATTTGTTGGAATTGACTGATAATGAAAACCATAATGATTTTTTGAACATAGAGGAAAATTTGTTTCTTGAAAATACAGATTCAGATTCAAGAAATTGAAAATACAGTTGAAATACAAGGACTTTCCGAAGATTCTGATGTCGATGAGGTTCCAGTATCAACAGATGCTATCCCAAATTATGGTGAAACTATTACTCTCAGCAAGCAGCTTGCAAGTTTTGCCGAAGATCACGGAGAGGCAGAGTTTTTAGAGTTTCTTTCCAAATTAGAAATACGATTGGTGGACGCCATTTTAAAGAAAAAACAGAGACAAACAACAATATATGAATATTTGCGTCATTAAAGTGACCTTCCATTTCATATGTATAACTCTAACCTATTATATTTTATATGTATCTAAAGGTAACAAATCTTTATTTTTTCCATAAGTTTTAAGTTTTTTGTTTATTTTAAAAATATGTACATACATAAGAATGCGTTTTAAATGCATACATATAAATGTATATATAAACATATAAATGTATATATAAAAATCAACAATACCTTTTTTTTTCACATACGACTGAATATTTGGCGAACACAGTATAACTAATGCTTTTTTGTTTGCATCTTAAGCACCTGTCCTACTGCTTGCGGAGCTAATAACTTTTTACTACCCTTTTCCTTAATTTAAGTTTTTTTCTATAAACATCACACACAACCCCTTTCTGAAAGCCAGCCGCATTCTTCAAACAGACAACCGCTGTTTCGCACAATAAAAACCCTTCAAAAATCCAGAAGAAACATTACAGACCTCTTGAGATTTGATAGGAGTGGCGTACAAAAAACTCATAAAAATTTTAAAATATGCCTTAAGATATACAGAAATTAATTTACCCCATATAGTGAGGGTAGATTTCCTTCTTATGTCGAACAGATGCTGAAAAATTCTAAAAAACGATCTGGCTTTCGTCATATGTAACGATAATTTTTAAGTGAGGGTTATAAATTTTAGTATAGTTTAAATGATAATAGACTTGAAGCAAAAAAGTGTCTGGATCTTTTAAGTGCTTGTATGATAGACAAGACGAAGTGGGTGTTCTAATTTTGGTTTGTAACCAGCGTCAAGAGAAATCAGTTAGTATGGATATTATTTTAACTTTCCTTAAGTAACAGTATTTTCTGGTAAATGTTACTTAAATTCCTTTATTTATTTATTAAATTTATTATTTCAAGAAACTGAATTGTGTGATGGGATCGTCCACCAAAAGTTTATAAAACAAATATTACAAAGCAAACTTTCAACACAGTATTCAATATATTGAAGGTCAGTCGGATTTTCGCAGGGGTTTTGGCACTGCAACAGCCTTGCTAATAATTTTGGACGAAATTCTCGTGGCGGCCTATAGAAGAGAGAACTGCTTTGGTACACCAAGCCTTCGACACGGTGGATCCCCGCTTGTTATGTGCCAAACTTCATAAAGGTTTTAAAGAACGAACAATAAATTTATTAAAGAACTATTTGGCGGACAGATCACAACATGTACTGATTAATTTCCGAGTGTTACAAAGTTTAGCCTTAGATAGAGGCGTCCCTCAGGGGTCGATTTTAGAACCACCGTTGTTTGTCATTTTTACAAGGGATATGCACTATTGTGTGGACAATTGTAGGTTAAGACAATTATTTAGTAGGCTTGATGCATTACGGGTGGAACAGGAAGTTAATTACTGTTTAAATTCGATCTTTACCTACTCTAATAAAAATGATTTAAGGATAAATCCAAAAAAGTCGGCTGTAATGCATTTTGGAACACACAGTGATTGGGCTTCGACTAATCTTAATTAAAGTATGACACAGGGGAGAATTCCCTTTGTTATTGAATATAAAAATTTGGGATTATTATTAGATAGTGAGCTCAGGTTCAGAAAGCAGGTTTCTTTGATGGCTCGAAGGGTGTATTCTTCACTAAGTAATTTTTAGATGTGTATTTCGTTTAAATGTTTGTATCGTTGGGGAAAGCTATGTCAATTAGATAGGTGACTTTTTATTTTTTGTATTGAAAAGTAATATCGGGTCCATTGGTGGAGGCTGCTTCATCTGTATGGATATTGATGTTCCAGTAGAGCTTGTATGCTTTATTTTCAAGTATTGGTGATGGTGTGTATTTGTAGTAGGGATCTGTGTTTTCTATAAGTTTGTATGTTGTGGCTAATGCTTGGCAAACTATTTTTGCCGCTGAGTCATATCCGGCTCTATATTCCGTTCCAGCTAATATTTTATATCCTCTTGTTAAGTGTTTGATCATTTCTTTATGCTGGTGGCATTTCCTCGGCATATCCTCAATTTGACCTTACAAAAATATTTGTGCGAGACTCTTCTCCTTTCTCACTCTAATTATTGTAATTTTGTTCATAGCCCGTGCCTGGACTTTCTGTCGCTGACGAATAAGCTGCAAAAAATTCAAAACTTCTGTGTGCGTTTCATTTTTGGATGCAGGAGGAGGGATCATGTGAGTGGAAGGCTGAAGGAGTTGAAATGGTTGCGTATTAAGGCTATAGAAAGGCTACATCTGGGTTGCTTTCTGTATAGACTCTTGAGGAGTGCCGGTGTATGTGTGTGAAAGGCGGCGTTATCGAAGCTCGGTACATATTAGGTACTGATTATTGTTATTATATATATATATATATATACATATATATATATATATATATATATATATATATATATATATATATATATATATATATATATATATATATATATATATATATATATATATCAATCGGTTTTATAACGTCTTCCGTCTTCCGATGCCTAATTTCCACTCCTCCCGGTTTCTCCATCCCTCCTCCTCCAGATCTCTCTCTAGTACTTGATTCCTGCTCTCCAGTTTTGGCGTGGTCTTCCTCGCTTTCTTTTTCCATGAGGGTTCCAATTTAAAATCTTTTTAGGTAGTCGGTCTTGTGACATTCTCTGTACATGTCCGTACCATACCAACTGTTGGGTTCTGATTTCATCCACTATATCGTGCTTTATTTCTAAAGCTCGCCTTATCATTTGGTATGAGGTCTTTTCTGGATTTTCTGGCTGCTCGTCTCCAGAAATCCATTTCTGAAGCTTTTAGTATTTTTTCTGTTCTTTCCTTTAATGGCCACACCTGGGAGCTGTAAGTTATTATACTTTTCACTATTGAGTTGTAAATTCTCTTCTTATTTTCAATGGTTATGTTTTTATCCCATAGTATACTATTAAGCATTGCAATCGCTTTTCTTCCTTGGATATTCCTCTCGAATATTGCTTCTTCCAGTGTTCCGTCCCTAGATATTCTCGTTCCCAAATACTTATAACTGGCACAGTGTTTGATGGTGTGTCCTGTGGCCAGTTTCAAGTCCTGCTGTTGTCCTCCGACGCACATGTACTCGGTCTTTTTAATATTGACTTCTAGGCCCCATTTTTCATATTCCTCCATAAGTTTTCGTGTCATGTATTCCATATCATCAATGTCCTGAGCGACTACTACCTGGTCATCTGCGAATGATAGCGTGTACAATGTACTATCGTCATCCAGTGGTAATCCCATACTGCTGCATTTCCTTTTCCAGTTCTTCAGTGCACTCTCCAAATAGATTTTAAATAGCATTGGGGGTATACAGCAGCCCTGTTTGAGACCCTTTGTGACTGGGAACCCTGTTGTTATACCATATTTGGTTTTCACACTACTTCTTGCGTCTTGGTATGAGGATTTTACGGCTTTAATTATTTCCTTGCTTACATTACTCTGTTGTAGTGTTTCCCACAATCTCATTAGGGGCACGCTGTCGTAGGCCTTTTTTAAATCAACAAACAAGACATGGACTTCCTGATCAAATGCGGTTTTCTTTTCTAGGATTTGGGTCAGTGAGAAGAGATGGTCTATTGTGGATCTTCCTGCTCTAAAGCCTGCGTGTTCTTCAGCTTCTACGTCCGCGTATTCGGTTTCTATTCTATTTTTAAGTATTTTTGCGTATATTCTGCTAATAGATCCTGTAACCGTTATTCCCCTATAGTTATCGCAATTATTTTTGTCTCCTTTCTTATGAATTGTTGATATGTATGAAATTTTCCATTCCTCAGGTACTTCTGATGTGTTAATGCATCTTTGGAATAAGTTCCTCAAAGCGCTAAATAGCTTTTCAGTTCCGTATTTTACTATCTCTCCTGGGATGTTTCCTGGTCCTGGAGCTCTATCATTTTTTAGCGTTTTACATACTTCTTTAACTTCTGATGTTGTTATCCTTATTGGGGATCCTCGTATAAACTATATTTGGGTTTCCATGTTGGGTACTTTTGAACTCTGGTCTATCTTCTGTTAGCATATTTGTAAAATATTGGCTCCATTTTTCTGGTGTTATTGGTGAGAAGATTTCTCTTTTCGTTCTGTTCTCATATTTTTAAGAAGTCTCCAGCTTTCTGTGCTTTTTCTTCCTCCTATGTAAGTGTTGAGTCTTGAGCATGTCTTTTCCCATTGGTTGTTCTTTTTGTCACTAATCATTTTGCGTACTCTAGCTTGGGATTCTTTGTATTTTACTTTATCGTTTGTGCTCTTTGAACTTAAGTATTTGTGATAGCTTTTCCGTTTTTCTTCAATTCCTTCCCTTTTCTCTTGGTACCCTAATGCTTCCAGTGCGGCTGCGTGTAGGCATTCCTTTATATACTTATATTCTTCTTCTATATTTACAAATCCCGTCCGTTGTATCTTTTGGTCCAGTCTACTCTTGTATAGATTTCTGATACTTTCATTTTGTAAGCTGTCTGTATTATATCTTATTTTTGTTTCACTTGTTGTGTGCTGTGTACTTGTATCTTCCAGTTTGCTTTCCCGTGTTGTTCGTGAAGTTATCTTTCCTTTCACGAGGTAGTAGTCGCTGCCACATGAAGCCCCTCTTTGGACTCTTACATCTAGGAAGTTTAATCTAGATCTCTGACGTATTATCATATAGTCGATAATACTTTTTAAATCTCTTGTTGTTTGTCTCCACGTATATTTATGAATATCCCTATACTGGTAGTGTCCGTTTAATATTGTAAGGTTGTTTTGTTCACATATCTCTATAATTCTTCTTCCGTTGTCGTTAGTAACTTCTTCGCCATATTTTCCTACCACTTTATCATGTTCTTTCCTTCCTATTCTTCCAAAAGTAATATCTCTCTTGATGTTCCAATTTTGCGTATTTCCTCATTTAGTTGTTCAAAAAATGAATCCTTGTTATTAGCCAGATCGTCGTCGTTGATAGCGTATACCCCCAGTAAGGTTGTGTTATTACCTAGTATTTTGAGATTCATCTTTATGATTCTTTCACTAATCGGTTCCCAGGTGGTTATGAATTTTCTCAGTTTTCTGTGTATTAGTATGGTAGTATTGTTATTATTATGACTTTTTGATAGTTATTATTATGTCTTTTTTATAGGGTCAAGTGGACATCACGGTTTGTTTGTATATGAGTATTAATATAAATTCATGTGGAATCACAACGTTTTTTTTTTCTTTCTCCTTTTTTAGTTGGTAAGTAGAGGTAAGTTATGATTGTGACTTCTTGAATTGTATTTGAATTATATTTCTTTTCTTTATTTTTTTTTTGTATATTGTATTTTTTTTGGAAACTCGGTTAACAATAGCACTGCCGCATTTCGCCGAGCTAAAGCTAAGTCAGCACAAGCGCTATTACCATTGTGTATTAAGAAATAACCTGACAATATTACATATTTTCAAAATCACTGACCTCCGAACATAACTTTTTTTTGTTTCCATACCCTTTTTATTTCTGTTGCAAGATCTGTATATTTGGAAATTTTTTATGTGTATTTCGTTTAAATGTTTGTATCGTTGGGGGAAAAAGCTATGTCAATTAGATAGGTGACTTTTCCTTTGTTGTATTGAAAAGTAATATCGGGTCTATTGGTGGAGGCTGCTTTATCTGTATGGATATTGATGTCCCAGTAGAGCTTGTATGCTTTATTTTCAAGTATTGGTGATCGTGTATATTTGTAGTAGGGATCTGTGTTTTTCTATAAGTTTGTATGTTGTGGCTAGTGCTTGGCAAACTATTTTTGCCGCTGAGTCATAACCGGCTCTATATTCCGTTCCAGCTACTATTTTACATCCTCTTGTTATGTGTTCGATCATTTCTTTATGCTGGTGGCATTTCCTGCATCTGTCTTCTGTAATAGTTGGGTGTTTGATGATATGCTTTTGGTAGTTTCTGGTTAATATGACTTTATCCTGGATGGCAAGTAAGAAACCTTCTGTTTCAGGGAATATCTGTCCATCCTCTAACCAGGTGCATGATTGTTTTTTATTTACGCGGTCTTGCTCTATGTGATATCTGCGTTTTTCGCGGAGTGTTTTTTTTTGTCCACATTTTCATCTCTTCCTGTTGTAATTGGGTATGATTGTGCGTGTCTGCTGGGTGGTCTGCCCGGGATTAGTCGAGAGGCGTATAGTTTTATCTGCTTTCATTGTTGCTGTGTGGAGGCTGATTTGCTTGGTGTGAAAGAATTTCCTAAGTGCTTGTAATTGTTTTATGTCTAGTGATCTTATATCTATGATTTCTCTTCTTCTCACCTTCCTTTCAATAGTAAGTCTTTCTTTGCATGCGTTGGAGTGTAATTTCCTCTATTTGATGAATTGAGAATGTATAATGATGTGAATGTTTTCTATGTCTGTGTGGGACCATTTGATAATACCAAATGAATATGTAAGTATAGGTATAGCGAACGTGCTGATGGCTTTAGATTTTTGGAGTTGAGTTTTTGTTTGTATAAGGTTCGTGAGTCTGTTTTTGAATTCGGTTCTGAGCTCCGTTTTGATAGGAGTGTGGTTCAGTTTGGTGTTTTGATGGACGCCTAGATTATTAATATTATTATAATATTCGTCAATTATAATAAAATCATTTAAAATATGTATATTGAAAAGTATATATACGAGGGTGGATTGATAGGTCTGGTAAATTTCTAGGAAATGAAGAGAAATTTTGTTAAACAGCATGACTATTAGTAAGCGTATTTCTTGTAACGGATGTGTACAAAGTTTCAAACGGATGTAACGCGCAGTTCTTTATTGGTAACTGTCGTAAGCGATCGGTGTTACATGTTTCGTAGAAATGGATAAAGCTGAGTATCATGCAATGATAAAACAGTTTTATTTAAAGAAATGGACTGCGGCCCAGGTAAAAATTGAACTGAACGAAGTTGATGGGGACTTTGCACCAGCACTCAAGACCATTTATTGTTGGATAAATGAATGTTGAAAACGTGACCGTGCAAGCACTACAGGTACTGCACGTTCAGGATGTCCATTTGGGGTTCGTTAAGATTCATAGTGTTGTGATGGAAGATCGTCGCATTAAGCTTCGTGAGACTGCTACATCTCATATGAACAAGTACACAATATGCTGCATGAAGTTCTAAAAATGAAAAAGCTGAATGAGAGACGGGTACCGCATTTGTTGCGCACGAGGAACCAGCCTGAGTACAAACTATTTAGTTTTCTGTCAATCAGGCAGCCCATAAGGATGATTTAAAAACGTTAATACCAGCACCATATAAAACAAGGCCAATAAATGAGCATTATCTCTATTGTAGGCGACACACATAAATCTTGAGGTATATCTTCTTTCCTAGAATTTGACCCTATCGATGCCAACAATCTAATTTTTTCCAAAGATAGGATTTAATAAATATAAGAGAAGCACTACATACTCCAAGAGCTGATAGTTCTTGAGAAGCATGAGATTCAACATAGTCTGATTTGAGAGACTACAGCCTGAACGCGTTTTATTATCACTATTATTATATTTACAGTGAACTATGATTCAGTGCTAGTTAGAAAATCCGGAATTTCCAGAAAAGTTGTCGGTAAAGCCCTGCCTTTACAGCCTTCGAATCAAGTGCGGCACCAGACAAGAGATCTAAAGATATAGTATTTTTTCACGATCTAAGAAAGTGACTTAGCTACCTATACCCATTCAAAAATTCGTTTCGAAAGGGATTAATTTATGGCTGTTTAATGACAAAGCATAGTGCAGGGCCGCACTGTACCTGATTGTATAATTGTTGGGTTTAAAATTTTATTGTGATAAGACAGTTGAATTTAATTTTTTTATGTACTAAATAATACACAATATAGTAATTACACAAATATATTAAAACAGTGTACAGTGTTCTCGCGTACATTTGTTACAATTTATTGTTGTTACTTATTAATTAATATCTAGTTCAATTTCGCTATCACTACTATCTTGCAAATCAATAAGTTTTTTTTACAGGTTCTAAACTATTTATGTACATACATATATATGAGTTTTCAATTACTCAACTGGACTCTTTAAAGTGGGTGTATTATTGTGAGCACGTATATTAGACTTTATTTTATGCCATATCAACTCGATCGCATTAAAGATACAATAATATTGTGGAAGCGGAATTATTTCATGCCCCGCTTCCTTTGCAAATTTATCACAAACATATTCCTTTGAAAAATTGTAATTTTTTAAAACTTCTAACAATTGTTTAACTGTATAACTTTCATGGAAATATATATTATGTTCGCAAAAAAATGCTTGTATTTCCCTTTTTCTAGTCGTGGTACTTTATTCATTTGGTGACTATGATAGGATGCATTATACATGAAGCCAATCTTGAAGAACTTCCGCTGTTGCATCACGATGATAATCCAAGCTGGAATCTGAAATATTCTTGGCTGCTACAAATAGACATTCTGGTATCCAGTCTTCTTCTGACCCCGCATGTAAAATAGTTATTTTTTTACCTTTATTTTTGATGGAGCTTAGGTGTCACATTTTTTGGATTTATCAATCCATCCTTTACTGGATGTGTCGTGGGTGTCATACCAAGTCTCATCTAGGTAGATTATCGTTCGATTTTCCGATCTAGCTGTATTTATTTTTTCAAGATATTCCATTCTGAGTTGTTATAAGTGTCGTGATTCCATTATAACTTGCCTTTTGTCTATTTTTTTGAACAAAAACCTCAAACGACGTAGAATATGCCCTAAAGTTGTAGTGGAACATTTTATGTCACAACTATCCTCTGACAGCCTCCGTGAAAGCAACGATAACGTAGGAACTTTTTGTTCTGCATACATTTCATAAATTTTGCGACGGATTAAGTCTTCTTGACAGAAATCAAGACATTTCGACACACCTTTGTCTTTTCGTGTTTTTTAGACGCTATCGAAATATAATTTACAATTTTCCAAACTGTACTTTCAGGGATGCTTGTTAAAGCTAATGTCTCCATCAATGAAAAGTACTTTTCGCTCCACTAACTTTAAATGAACGCTTTTAACTATCACTTTTGCTTCAACGGGCAAACATTTGCGGCTTCTGATGAAAAGGGCTTCGGACATTTTAAGACACTATTGAACTTTATAATACACACTATTTCAGTATAATACTGCAGATAAAATGAAGAATATTCTTTACATTTACACGAAGTAGCCAATAAAATGTTAGATTGAAAGAGAGGTGTGTATATACGAGTATATATATATATATATATATATATATATATATATATATATATACATATATATACATATATATATATAAAATATATATATATATATATATATAATATATATATATATATATATATATATATATATATATATTATATATATGTATATATATATATATATATATATATATATATATATATAAACTCCTGGACAAAATTAACGTAACAATCTGAAAATTAATTTATCTTTTTCTTATGTCAGTTTTAAAGTTTATCGAGTATTTGAATACTAGGCTATGCATATTTGTTTCGTTGTTCATGACAGAAATCAAAACAATTCGTTTAGATTTAGAGTTTTAAAGAACTTTTTAGAAAATAAACAATTTTCTGTAATAATGCGATAGATTTTCTTTAAAAGTAAGCTTATTAATTGTTCCCTTTTTCAAAGTAATACGTTTTTGTGGTAGACTGTTTTATTTTTGACCCCGAAGAATTAGAAAAATGAATCGAACAAGGAATTTAACTGAACACGAGGTAGTGCTAGCCTCAGTTTTATTGGACGAGGGATATTGTCAGAGGTATGTTGCCAATTTGTTAGGCAAACATCGTTCCACAATAAGTCGTATGGTAAGACGCTTGAATGAAGTAGGAACTTATTCTAGAAGGCTAGGACAAGGGCGAAAACGATGCACCAGCGACCTAGATGAACGTTTTATAAGACAATACGCTTTAAGAAACAGGACTGTCACTAGTTCTATAATAAGAAACGAACTCGAAGCTGTTCGCAATGTCACAATTTCTTCTAAAACAGTTAGAAGACGGTTAAATGAAGCTGGATTAAACAGTAGGAGACCAGCCACTGCGCCCTTGCTTACTAGAGAGAACAGAGTTGCCAGGTTACGTTTTGCTCGAAATCACGAAAACTGGTCTGTGAATGATTGGAAACAAGTTATCTTCACAGATGAAACTAGGGTTAGTCTAAAACATCCAGATGGTCGTGAGCGAGTATGGCGAAGACCAGGAGAGAGGTTTGCTCCTTGCAATATCTCTGCAAGGATTCTATTCGGCGGTGGCTTTGTTATGTTCTGGGGTGGCATCTGCTTTGATGCTCGCACAGAGTTAATTCCTGTCCATACGAGACCCATGAATGCTGACTACTATCTTGAGAATATTGTAATAGAACATGTGATGCCTTTCGGTCATTTTGTGGGGCCCAATTTCCTGTTTATGCAAGACAACGCTCGAACTCACGTGGCTAGGGAGATACTCGATTATCTTAATCAAGTTGATATACCGATTATGCAATGGCCACCAAAAAGCCCGGATCTGAATCCGATAGAACATGTATGGGATCACCTTAAGAAACGTCATATACCTGCACCTAGAAACCTGAGGAAACTTGAAAATGCAGTTATCACAGAATGGGAGCAAATTCCTCAAGATTTTATCCAAAATTTAATTAGAAGCATGCCTAGGCGCATAAACGCTGTCATCCGAAGTAGAGGAGGCAACACACGCTACTAGTGTCCCAGTTACACCATTAATTTTGCTACTAGTGTTCCAGTTTATTTTTTTCGTTATTACATAATTTCAACGATTTTGTTATTAGGTCTTAAGAATAATTTTAATTCGAATCTTATACAGAAATTTGGTAGCTAATTCACTTTTAAAGTATCCGAATAAGTTTTTTCTAACTTTTAGTGTAACCAATGTTCATAAAAAATTATTAAAATTAATTCATTACAGAGATTTGAATGATTTAATATATTGTTGCGTTAATTTGGTCCAGGAGTGTATATATATATATATATATATATATATATATATATATATATATATATATATATATATATATATATATATATATATATATATATACATATATATATATATATATATATATATATATATATATATATATATATATACATATATATATATATATATATATATATATATATATATATATATATATATATATATATATATATATATCAATTACGACCCTGTTACGACCAGGTATGTACGAAGATTCTAACGGTCGTTTAATGTTTTTGTTTTAATGTTTCATCAATTTGCCAAATCACTTTCTTAGATCTTGAAAAATACTATAACAGGAGAAGTTAAAGGGACCACCCTTAACAGTCAATATAGGGAACAAATATTTACACAAAAAAGGTTTAGTTGTAAATAACCTGTCGGTATTTTTCAAATAAGTTGTTTGGAAGGTTGTAAATGAAAAGATTTTTAATAAATTGATCTGATTTTGAGAACTACCCACTTTGGTGGTGCTATGCGTAATAAATAGCAGGGTAAAATTAAGGAATATTGCAGTTTCATGTCTAGTTATCTTATCTCCCCTAGATATTTGCAATTTTTTTGCGTTTCATGATCTACAGATTATACTCTATTTATTTAAAACTGATAGTTATAAAAATGTCAGTGGACTAAACCGGCAATCCTATAACAGAGGCGTGCTATCTATTCCTAGATATTTTTCAGGTAACAATGCTCTTTTGTAACGAAGTTTTATTTCCGATCAAATCATTTTATTACATACCATGCTACTATAGTTCTCATAGGAAAGAAAAAGCAGTCTTTCAAATTAAATTATTTTATTTAAACAACGTTGAAAAGATGCATATTTGCTTAAATTTAAGCCTTATTTAACGGGAATGGGTACTCTGGATGTTCTGCAAACCTGAAAACATAAAATATAAATAAATAAGTGGATTTCTCAAAATCAAGACCAGATGTCTTGACATATTGTACCCAAAAACAAAATATTCGGTGTAAAGAAATAAATTTATAAATAGTCGCAGTATCTTAAACATTTTACTTTTTTTAGTGTTCCGTACGGAACACTTATAAGATCACTTCGGTGTCTGTCTGTCTGTCTGTCTGTCTGTCTGTCTGTCACACCCCGATTTTCTCCGAAACTATTTGACATAGAAAGGTGAAATTTGGTAATAATATAGGAATTGATGGCCTCATCAGAGCCATGTAGTTTTGAGAATTAAATTTTGACTTAAGGGGTTAGTTTTGGGGGGGTGAAGTCGGAAGTGAAAAAAAAATTTTTTTACTAGGTCATCGAGTGTGGTGTCAAATGAAAGCTTGTGAAAACACGAGTAAAAAATATATATATAATATTATACTTGCGCGCACTTTTCCTTGTATTATTTTTAAAAATTCGCGAAAAATCGCTGTCCCGGGCCTTATCTCGAAAAGTACTTATCAAAAAATTTCGAAAAAATTCTGGAATATTCTCCAAGGGGTGTAGATTGAACGAAAATTATCACGAGTGTATTTCCTTTAATAAGTTATATGGTATATAAAAAAAAAAACAAAAATTTCAAGGCCATCAGATTTCAGTAAAGATTGGAAACAAACTTTGTTGAAAACTCATTTGGGGTGTATTTTGTGAAGTCACTAATCATTTTATACCTCTGTAACAAATTTTTTTTTATTTTAAAAGCAATCAACGTACGGAACACTAAATGCGCAAGTTTAACTTGCACTTGACCGGTTTTTTTTAATGAACGTTTAACAACATATATAAAATTGCTTGATGTTGTCAGTTTGAATACACCAAAATCCCGACAAATTTCAATTCAAATCTCCCGCCATATTATGTTTCCGCAAGAGGTCGCCGTTGGCATGCGAGTAGCAAACTGACGGAAATAGCAAAGTGCGGAATATAATCTAAGAGCCTCGATCATCGAAGGCCTTCACGCTGGCCGGTCAGCCCCAGAAATAACTCGATTTTTCGAAATCAACTATTTATAACCTTGCAGTCAAGTGCAAGGCTCAAGAACAGTTCAACAGGTTCCAGTATGCCGGCGAGAAAACGCCACCTGAAAGAATGTACCATGAGGACCTTTGAAGTCATCAAAAAGACGCGCTGATTTCAGAAAACCGAGATCAATCGTGACGAAAATTGGTGTCGTTAGCGAACCGACGAAGCGTAGAATTGTCGAAGAGGACTTTCGATACTATTTCTACATAATTAGGATAAGACAGATGGTCTCTGAAGGTACAAAGCGGGTGGCTCGCTGCCATCTGCTTGTCTGTTCTTTGAAACACGAAGCGACGGAACATATTCTTCTCCGTCGAAAAAATTTTTACTGTTGTTGCAAGAATTAACAAGACAAATGATGACTGGCTTGCTCACGATCCCGAAGATATCCCCGTTCTTGCCAGAACGAAATTTCCGGCCGGTGTCCAGGTACTAAATGTTGTCGACAGTGAGGGTGATGTAATGCCACCCCATTTCGTCCAAAAAGGGGAAACTGCAACCAAAGAGATATAAGTTCCAAACAATATAGTAAGTAAAGCAGTGGCTAGCAGAAGTTGCGAGGGGAAGGCTATTTGTTTTCCAGCATGACGGTGCACCGGCTCACACGAGCCATTTAGTCCAAAACTGGCTCTCAGACAATTTTGACATGTTTTGGTCCAAGGGATTCTGGCCCCATAATAGTCCAGATTTAAATCCCTTGGACTACTTCGTATGGAACGTAGTTAAACGAGTCACAAACAAGTATCGGCTTGCCAATGTGACATCATTAATGATCGCTATTGGGGCGACGTTCACCAATATGAACAGCACGGAATTACAGGTAGACCATTATTCACGGTAATGCAAGATACACTGAATGATTGTTATTGACATAGATGCCCTAAGTGCCCTGTGAAACGATTTTTCTTTCAAACTTCATTTTTCATTAAAAAACATGTCCTTAAAAAAGTTTGATTTTTCCAGATTCTGGTGACGCACCCTGTATATTACACAGTTAAAAAAACAGTGTATAACACTATGTTTGAATGAAATTTATACTTATGTAAAAAAATGACTGGTAGCTGTCACTATCAGCTTGATTGTATAATGTACCAGTGTAGTAGTTGCAAAGGATATAATTAGAATTAGCTGTAGAATCTTAAACAAAGAATTTCATAACTGGAAATGCTACGATCGGTCTCTGTATTGAGAAAATCGTGCTCCATTGTATTGTTTTATTAAGTGATATTCACGTTTTCATCTTTGACGCTGTAATTTTCTAGAGTATTGCAAGTTGTCTCCATACTTCAGAGTTGTTTCTATTGTTGCAGGTGGCGAACCTGACTTGTATTTTCTGACGCCGTATGACGTATTTGAATATAAAGCTTCAATGCTACCAGACCTATATCGGGCTAATGAGATACAATAGGCCGAGGCCCGTCGGAATCGGTGCACTTTGTTAATTTTACCACAAATTTATAAAAATATGCTTACCCTGGCGCAAACTTAAAGTCACATATTCTAGCCTTTTCACCAATATCTAAACTTCTCAAAGTTTTCATATCTTGATCATCCAAAGTAAAATTAAAAAGATCAATGTTTTCCTTAATCATATCGGCCGATACACTTTTTGGAATAGCAACAATATTTCTCTGGAGAAGGAATTTAAGAGCCACTTGTGCCGCACTCTTTTTATGTTTATCGGCAATGCTTTTGACTTTTAAATTTGTGAATATATTTGGAAGGTCTCTTGAACTAAAAATGAATAAAATATTTTTGTCACAAATAACTTAGCTTTTTAATGACACAAGATAACACAAAGTTTGACCCTAACATGATACCGCATTATGTTATATTTCCAAATTTAATTACATTTTCAATGGTTCTGTAAAGCTTAAGACACAACTTCTTCTTTCTGTGCCGACTTCTCTATAGAAAATTGGTGATAACTGCAGCAAAATCTTGTCCATTCTCAGCTGTTCTTATTAGAGTTTCTACATTCATCCTTGTCCATTCCCTTATATTTTTCATCCAAGACACTTGTTCTGCATGGGCTTCTTTTCCCTTCCACTTTGCTGTTAATGATAGGATGTAATAAACGGTATTTACTGTCTCTGAGTATATGTCCAAAGTATAAATTCTTTCTTAATTTAACAATATTTAGAAGGAGTGTGCATTAATTTTGAGGGATTTCTAAGAGAAGGAGTAACTTGTATTATATCGCATCGGGACATACTGTTGCTATATTCATGGTGAAGCACCATCGTTAGACTTGTGTGTAAATAACATACGCTCAAAAATCGAGAGACGACCGTTTTTGGCTGGAAAAAGCGGGTCCAACTTCGTCGTCCGGTATTGGCAGCGTCTGCCTTTTGCAAGTTTCCTCTTATTTTATAAAGAATAAACCAAACATGTATGGAACAGATACCTTGTAACAAAATTTCAACAATATTAAATAGTACTCAATACAATGTTTAGCAGCTTTCGATTTTGGCATAGTATGTTATGACAACTATTAATCAACATGCATGCACTGAAAATTAACTTCTTCTAGGATCTTGTTCCTTTGAAAAAAGAAGTCAACATCTTAAGCGAATACCATTCTGTAGAGACTATTAATTTATAATACTTACTATCCAAATGCTTTAGTAAAAAATTCATTAGCGCTGGGATTTGCTAAAGGCGAATAACCAACTACAACAATTCCATTATCTTGAGCAAATTTAACCAGTTCGTCTTGTTGCAAAAATAGGTGAACTTCTATTTGTAGAGAAGCGGGCTTAATTCTAGAGTTTTTCAGTATTTTATCTATTTGTTGAATACTGAAATTAGATAATCCAATGGTTTTTGTACGACCCGCATCAACTTGTTCTTCCATTTTCTAAAATAAATAAATACATACGTGAGGTGAAAAGAGACTTTCCGATAGCTGACAATACAAACAAAAAAAATAATATTCAGGTTAGTTCAGGTTACTTCAGGTTAGTTCAGGTTAGTTCAGGTTAGTTCAGATTAGTTCAGGTGTTAACTCTCAGAAGATTCGTCTAAAATTTTCATGACATTTTATCTATTAATTTGCGTAACGCTACTTTTGATTTTTGCAAAACAATGGAGCGAAAAGAATTTCGTGCTTTGATTATACATTACTTTTTGATGAGAAAAATACAGCCAGAACCCAAGAATGGCTTGAGAAGTGTTATAACACAACTGCGCCGTCGAAAGCAACTAACAAGAAGGCTGAAAAGTTTTTGGTCTTAAACATAGATGTCGCCCTTTTCAAAAAATCCATATGATTTTTAGGAAGTAGCAACGTTCAAACGAAACGTGTCAAAATTTCATGACATTTCGACGATTAGTTTACAAGTTACAGTGCTACTTTTGATATTTTCAAAACAATGGAAAAAATCGAATTTCGTTTGTCGATCAAACACTGTTTTGGGAAAAAAATACCTTTCAAGCAAAGTAATGTCCTGATAAGTATTATGGGGCCTCTGCCCCTGAAAAATAACTTATCATTTACTGGTATACTGAATTTAAACGCGGTCGTACAGACACAAATGATGCTGAATGCTCTGGACGCCCAAATGAGGTGGTTACACCGGAAAACATAAAAAAATCCACAAAATTGTTTTAGATGACGGGCAAGTGAAATTGCGTGGGATAGCTGACATCCTAAAGATATCAAAAGAACGTGTTGGTCATATTTTGCATGAACATTTGGGCATGAGAAAGCTCTGTTGGAAATGGGTACCGCGTTTGCTCACAGTGGACCAAAAACAACAACGTGCTGATGATTCTGAGCGCTGTTTGGACCTGTTTAAGTGCAATAAAAAGGATTTTTTTCATGCGATATGTGACAATGAATGAAACATGGATCCACCGCTATACATCGGAATCAAATTGGCAGTCAGCTGAGTGGGCAACAGCCGGTGAAAGCCGCAAGAAGCGACCAAATACACAACAGTCGGCTGGGTTTTGGACTCTGTATTGTATGGGATGCGCATGGAATAATTTTCATCGACTATGCTGAAAAGGGAAAAACCATGAATAACGCATATTATATAAGTTACTGGTGCGTTTGAAGGCAGAAATCGCAAAGAAACGGCCCTAAATGAACAAGAAAACGTGCTCTTTCATCAAGACAAGGTAGATTATGTCCTATTTTTAAGAATGGAGACAGGGGAAATGTTGAAAATTACAGGGGTGTCGTTCTACTTTGTAACTTCTTAAGGGTCTTTGAGTCAGTCTTGTAGGCACGTATCTATAGCCAAATTAAAAATCAAATTTCTCCTTATCAGTACGGATTTGTTAGTAAGAAATCTACGGTCACAAATCTAACTGTTATGACACAGTTCATTTCGGAGATATTAGATGATGGTGGGCAGGTTGATGTTATTTATACAGATTTCTCGAAGGCCTTTGATAGGATCGACCATCACGTTCTCATCAATAAGTTGTCTTTCTTTGGTTTCACTGATGGTGCGAGGGCTCTTATAAGTTCTTACTTTTTTAATCGAACTCAGTTTGTAGCCTACAACGGATTCAAATCAGAAAGATTTGTGGCTACCTCAGGCGTTCCACAAGGTTCAAATTTGAGACCGTTGCTCTTCATTATGTTTGTAAATGACCTTTGCGAGGATTTAAAATGTAACAGACCAATTTATGCTGATGATCTAAAAATGTTTATGCCGATAGAAAAAACTAAGGATTGTTCCTATCTACAGAGCCAGTTGAATTTCGTACATTCTTGGTGTTGTGACAACAAACTAAATCTAAATGCTCAAAATGCAAAGTTCTAACATATACTAGGAGGGTTGCGTCAATAGAGTTTCAATATAGAATTCAAGACCATAACGTGTAGCACAGCTTAGGATTTGGGAGTTATTTTTGATGCAAAACTAACATTTGCTCAGCATATAGCATTGAAAGTTTCTGAAGCAATGAAGTCTTACGGGTTCATCATTAGGAATTGTGGGGGTTTCACTATTATTGCATCACTGAGGGTTTTGTATTTCTGCTTTGTTCGCTTGAAACTAGAATATGCAAGTATTGTCTGTAGTCCAATGTACGAGGTGCATAGAATTTCACTTGAAAAAGTGCAGAGGAGATTTCTGAAATTTCTGTTGTGTTAAGATTAATGGAATGTATCCTGAACGGGGAATCAGCAGCGATTATTTGTGTGAAGAGACAAATATTCTTAGCCTGGGAATCAGGAGCGTTTGTGCCTCAATATTATTCCTATATAGAGTACTGCACAATATGATTAATTGCAGGGATATACTGTCTCGTATTAATATCAATGTGCCACGGATACACTCACGATCAAATATGTTTTTTAGATGTAACAGACCTAATACTAATTTGTTATTGAATTCACCTATTCATGTAATGTGTACTAATTTTAAACATATTTGTAATGTTTGTGACATATACTGTTGTCCTAAGAAGCAATTACTACAGACTGTCACTGAATATGTAAATGTCTAAATATTTACCCTATTAATGGGAAACTGTTGGGTAATAAAGCTATTATTATTATTAAGGCAATTCACCGTGTCCCAAATCAATGGTTACGATGACAAAATTGCATGAATTGAAATTTGAAATTCTTCCTCGTCCACCGTATTCTCGAGATTTGGCCCCCAACGAGTATTATCTATTCCCAGAACTCAAAAAAACGCTCGCGGGAAAGAGATTTGGTTTCAACTAAGAAGTTATCGCCGAAACTGAGGTCTATTTTGAAGGCAAAGACAAATCCTTCTACAATAAAGGTATAGAAATGTTAGAAAAGCGTTAGAATAATTGTATCGCTCTTGAAGGAGACTATATTGATGAATAAAGTCGAATTTTGCAAAAAAAAAAAATGGGTTTTAAATAGCTAGATCAAAAACATTTCAGCCTATATGTCAACGTTCCAAACGTCCAAATAAGTCACTACAAAAAACACAAAAAAATGGTGGTTTATTCTGAATGACCGCAAGGTAAAAATGAAAGAGATATCTGACACCGTAGAGGACGCATAAGGTATATTTTGAATATTTGCGTATGTGCCCCACACTTTCACGATTGTTCAAAAACATCATCTTACCGAAGATTCAGAACACTATTTGGCACTGTCTTGGCTTAATTCAAGGGAGTTTTTGCGTCGATTCATAACAATAAACGAAAGATGTATTCATCACTACACGCCTGAGTCTCACAGTTAGTCCTCAGAGTGGCTGGAACGGCATGAAAGCCAACTGAAGAGTCCAAATATACAAACGACAGCTGAACAAGTTTTGGCAAGTGATTTTTGGGATGTGCGTGGAATAGTACCGATCGACCATCTTGAGAAAGCGCGAAGAATCTTCAGAGATTATTACGTTGATTTATTGAATAGTTCGAATGATGAAATCAGAAAAATAAAGATTTTATATAGCGAAAAAAAAGTGTTACTTCATCAAGATAATGCACCCGCTCACAACTCCATAAAATCGATTGTGTAATTGGACCAAATGGGCAATGAATAGCTTCTTCATCCGCCTAATTTACCAGATCTGGCCTCTAGCGATTATTACCTCTAGTCATTTTTAGCAAAAACATTGTTTTTTCTTCAAAAGTCTTGGGACTTTTCACCCCATATAGTATGATAACAGTACATATGTCAGACCTATATTATTACGATAAACTTATTTTATTCTAATATTTTCATCATGAATATTTCATTTAAAAAGAATGAAGTTAGAAACTCTTCAACTTAATAACCGTTTTAACTTTACTAAATTTGATCAAGAAGCGTTAAAAGTAAAATTCAAACTGAATTGTTTCTTACTCATAACTTTGGAATTTTAGATTTAGGGATAATATGTAAATATTTAAATTACGAAAGGATTATAACTACTTACTTTTTAAAATTAATTGTACCGTAAAAACCTACAGAGGGTTTTTTGAACATCATTATATTATAAATTTTAGTCTAAGTTATTACCTTCCAGACAGCTACATGATCTACTGGTTCTTGCTGATTAGCTCCCATTGTCATAGGCACAGGAAAATGTATAAGATATAAATCGACATAGTCCAATCCCAAACTTGTTAATGACTTTTTGATGAAGGTTTCAACTCTGAAATAAAAAATATATTAACTTCAGTAAAGTTTAACCACAAATATTACATCCTTCTTCTGGAATATACATCTAGGTGGAATTTGTTTTATGACTCTTACTGTCGTCGAGAAATGAGATAGTTGAACCCATAGTAAGATAGAAAAAATTACAATGAAATTTTTCATCAATTTTTCCATTATTTTCATTAACTTCTTTTTAATAAAAGAACATAAATTCCTATGCTACCTACTACAAATTGTCTATTTTAATTGGTATTCTAAATCCCACAAGTTAAACAAGTATGTAAAACGCCAAAAAATGGTAGAGCCCCAGGACCAGGAAACATCCCAGGAGAGATACGGAACTGAACTGCTATTTAGCGCTCTGAGGAACTTATTCCAAAGATGCATTAACACATCAGAAGTACCTGAGGAATGGGAAATATCATATATATCAACAATTCATAAGAAAGGAGACAAAAATAATATTGCTATAACTATCGGGGAATAACGGTTACAGGATCTATTAGCAGAATATACGAAAAAATACTTAAAAATAGAATAGAAACGGAATACGCGGACGTAGAAGCTGAAGAACAGTCAGGCTTTAGAGCAGGAAGATCCACAATAGATCATCTCTTCTCACTGACACAAATCCTAAAAAAGAAAACCGCATTCGATCAGGAAGTCCATGTCTTGTTTGTTGATTTAAAAAAGGCCTAAGACAGCGTGCCCCTAGTGAAATTGTGGGAAACACTACAACAGAGTAATGTAAGCACCGAAATAATTAAAGCCGTAAAATCCTTATACCAAGACGCAAGAAGTAGAGTGAAAACCAAATATGGTATAACAACAGGGTTCCAGGTCACAAAGGGTCTCAAACAGGGCTGCTGTATATCTCCAACGCTATTTAAAATCTATTTGGAGAGTGCACTGAAGAACTGGAAAAGGAAATGCAGCAGTTTGGGATTCCCACTGGATGACCATACTACACTGTACACGCTATCATTCGCGGACAACCAGGTAGTAGTCGCCCAGGACATCGATGATATGGAATACATGACACCAAAACTTATGGAGGAATATGAAATATGGGGCCAACAGCAGGACTTGAACCTGGCCACAGGACACACCATCAAACACTGTGCCAGGTATAAATATTTGGGAAGGAGAATATCTAGGGACGGAACACTGGAAGAAGCAATATTCGAGAGGAATGTCCAAGGAAGAAAAGCGATTGCAATGCTTAATAGTATACTGTGGGACAAAAACATAACCATTGAAAATAAGAAGAGAATTTACAACTCAATAGTGAAAAGTATAATAACTTACAGCTCCCAGGTGTGGCCATTGAAGGAAAGAACAGAAAAAATACTAAAAGCTACAGAAATGGATTTCTGGAGACGAGTAGCCATAAAATCCAGAAAAGACCGCATACCAAATGACATGACATTTAGAAATAAAGCACAATATAGTGGACGAAATCAGAACCCAACAGTTGGCGTGGTACGGACATGTACAGAGAATGTCACAAGACCGAATACCTAAAAAGATCTTAAATTGGAACCCTCATGGAAGTACTAGAGAGAAATCTGGAGGAGGAGGGATGAGAAACCGGGAGGAGTGGAAATTAGGCATCGGAAGACGTTATAAAACCGATTGATATATATATATATATATATATATATATATATATATATATATATATATATATATATATATATATATATATATATACATATTCTGAATCCCGCCAAGTTCTGGTAACCATAAACATCTTTGCTGTTATCTTGTATTTATAATGTTTTAAAAAGAGATTTTCCTTATTTACAAACGTTTATACTACATGGGGTGAAAATAATGGTTTTGTCAAAAATCGATTTTATTCTTCAACGTAGTTTCCTTCAAGAGCGGTACACTTATTTCAGCAATCTTCCATTATTTGGATACCCTTCATAAAGACGAGCTCATTAAAATAAACATCAGTTTTCCATTCGACTTCTTCATTTAAACCAGATCTCTTTCCCTGGAGATACCTTTTTAAATTTCGAAAGAGTTAATAATCGCTGAAGATCAAATCTGGTGGATAAGGAAGCCATTCATAGCCCAGTTGGTCCAATTTCACCATTGATTTTATGAAGTTGGTGCATTCTTTGGGTGAAACAGTACTTTTTTTTCTATAAATGTGGACTTTTTTTCTTAAAGACCATTCAAATGCTCCCATAGACCAACGTAACAGTATCCGGTAATTATTTTCCCCTCGATACTAAAATAAAATGTAAAAGAAAAAACTGCACTGAATCTGCGATTGATTCTTTATGAAACATTTTGAGGATTGCATAAAATCAAAATACTTGGGGTATATATATGTTTAAAATTTATGTATATATTACACTTTAACGCCACTATATTGGTTACGATTAATTAATATGAATGAAGTATGTATTACTAATAATAATTTTATAGTTGGTTACAATTCTAATTTTTTTTGCTACAGTCAAATAACGAAATCAAATAAATTTTAATTCAAAATTGTCCCAAATTCACCTCTAATAACCTTCATTGCCCAAATTTATCAATGTAAAATATAGGAAGATCATGTCCTATAAAATATAAACTTCACTTGCAACTGCAGCTAAACTAATAAAACCGTTTAAAAGTTTTATTTTTCTAATTGTTTATTGATCTGCATATTATAATATTATTATTTTTATAATACTTAATTCAAATATCGCAAATAAACAAAAACACTTACTGGTCTGGATAAACTCCCTGCATCGGCAATTTGGTAGTTACAAAAACATCTTCTCTTTTAAGTTTGCCAGAAGAAAACCAATTTTTTAAAACATTGCCAATAATGTGTTCATTTCTGTAAAGAAATGCTGTGTCAATGTGTCTGTATCCATTTTCCAAAGCTGTATTTAGAGCAACTTCTAGTTCTTTTTCATCGGTGCTCTATCCAAAATAATAATCAATTAGTATTTCTAAGGAATATAAGGAACAGTTACAGAAATATTTTTTGACAACACCAGTATCATTTATCATTAGTAATGATAAGTAAGTTATGCCTGTTAGAATAAATTCATTTAAGTAAAACTATATTGAACTGAGAATTTATTTTTAGTGTTCTGTACGGTACTTCGATGTCCGTCCGACTATCCGTCTGCCACACCCTTTGTTCTCCCAGACTATCTGACGTAGAAAATTGAAATTTGGCATAAATATAGAAACTGATTGCTCAATCAGAACCATGTAGTTTTAAAAGTTCAATTTGGACTTAAGGAGTTAGAGTGGGTAGTAAAATCGAAAGTGAAAAAAAAATTACCAGGCTGGGGTGTCAAATGAAAGCTTGTGAAAACCCGAGTTCAAAAATATAAATAAGGTGCCTCATATGTAAGAATTAATGATTCCACAGTGTTTATTAATTAGTGTATCAATGTTTAAATAAATGTTATCGGGTGTTATATGGCGTACATGCTGACGTTGACAATAAAATGTTTTGAACTTTCAGTTCGAAGAAATTACGCCATCTTGATTTTTTTAATGCGAAACCCTATATACTATTTTATTTTTGAATCCTACTAAACATTCTAGATATTGTTTGTCTAACATACCATATGTCTAAATTGAACTGTTTTGGAGTTATTGTTGTTATTGAAATTTAAAATAAAGAAAAGACAAACAACTATTAATAAATACTCTAGGTTTATTTTTAAGGTAACAACTGCTCAAAATATCTACCGTTAACAGCGAGGCAATGACCCAAACTGTCATAAACTACCTGAACAGAGTTTTGCAGGAAATATGGTGTGATCTCTGCTACTTCATATTGAATTCTTTGTTGTAGATCTTCTACAGTTTCAGGTCGACTTCGGTAAACTTTGGTTTTCAAATGATCTCATTCTACAGCACCTGTTCTGCCTATCCATCGATCAGGAAAAATCGCATCCAAATATCTACGAACATTAAATTCATAGTAAGGAGGTGCTCCGTCCTGTTGACACAACAGATATCTGTTAGGGGTAATTATTTTCACCGGGAAAAAGTCCTGCACAAGTTGGAATAACTTGCTCTTTGAGTAACTGAAAATACTGCTGTCCTGTAAGATTTCAATCGATAAAAAAAGAGACCAATAATATGACGTCCACAAATCCCTGCTCACATGTTTATCTTTTGTAGTCTTTGAAAATAACTGTCGATTATCCAGTGTGGATTTTCAGAAGAACAGTACCACAGTAAACACACTATAAAGTAGCGAAACTCAAGGATAACCGCATAGGAAAATCTGGTTCGTTTTCAGAAGGTCACGTGGCAATCCGCCATGTTAAAAGTGGACCAGCGCGAGATTTGAAATACAAATAAAGTTGTGCAAAGTTTTATCGTTGAAAATCATGGATATAGAAATGTTTGAAAATTTTTGATTTGTTATTTAATACAGCATGAGTAATATAAAAGTTAATGCAGCATGAGTAATACATAAAAAAAAAACAAAAAGAATGGAGCACTTTGTTAGAAAAGAAATGAATACAGGTGAAAAACTTGATAGGAAGGTATTTGATGGAATTCTTCTTATTCAACTTCAGTTTTTAATAACCTTATCCAAAAATTTAAAAGTCTATCAAAGTTAAACGTCACTGTTTGAGGTTAAAATTTTATTTACATCATTTTTCAAGCAAATTTGTGAGTAAAGATGTTTTTTAAGGACTAAATTAATTTAATTTTAACATACGTAATACCTAATGCTATTTTTCTTGTATCGTGAAATAAAAACATATTGTCATTACTAAGATGTCAACATTTTTTAAAATAAGAGCATTTTTTCTAAGCAGTGTTGTGTGTGTTGTTTGGTGTGATAGATCTCTTATTAATTAAAAAACACTGTATCTACTTTTTTGGTACTTATTTTTTCTTAAACTACAAAACTATATTGTGTAACTTCGAGAAAGGTTAATATAATATTATTAATGAATTATGAACGTATATGTATAGACCTCTATTTTCTATGTGATGATTCTTAGAGGTTCTATACCTTTTTGTGTTCTGTCATCCGTATTGCTTTTTGATAATGTAATTAACGCTTGCTTTTATTTACAATGAATGAATATTTAGATCAAAGAGTCAATACAGTAATTTCCTAATTATATTTACATACAATACTTAGTTATGCTGACTTGTCAATTACAACTATGTTGGGAATGTGGAATCTTTAGCACTCTGATGCTACTCAGTATATATCACCATTACACCAAACACTTTATTTTTGCACTCGACGCGCGTTTCGCTAACCATATCAGCTTCATTAGGAGAAATGATTGACTCATATATACTGAGTATTGTCAATTACAGTTTAAAAGGAAAATAACTATATTTAATTTATAGTATAGGTATACAACAATAGAAATAAGTTCTTTATAAGGGGAATATTAATAACGGGTAACTAAATCTTCAAAATTTTAATAGTAACCATAATTACCATCAAAATGGAGTTCGATTAAGTGTACTGTCCATTTAACGAACTTATTTTTAGAATATTTTACCCTCTGGCACACATCGTCTGACAAAATCATATTACAAAAGTTTCTTTGGAATCACATTAAAATTTTTCTTATTTTAATAGCATATTCAATAATTGATTTATATCAGTTATTTCAATAATCCCATTCCCCAGTGTTTTTGATCTCAACACGACACTTAATATTTAAACTTTCAAACCCAGCTTATAAGAAAATAAAATATACTGTCTAAAATTTGAAAATAATAAATATGTTGTTATAGGTTCTGTATTCCTTACAATATATTCACAGAAACTTTTGAAAGATTGGCATGAAAAAGGAGCAATGTAATTTATAGAGAAAAATAGAAAAAAAAGTCACTCTCAGAGTATTAATTGTATTTGCAATTAAAGAGTGTTAAATTTATCAGGTTTATTATTAGAAAAGATGTGTCAAACAATTAATACAGATGAAGTTATTGAAAACTAGAAGCCTTTTGAGAATACACCTTTTAGAAAAAAAAAATGTTTTATTTATAATTTACACAAATATGAATAGTTTTAAATAACTGAATACTAGTTTACACAAAAATAAATCTTTCTAAAAACCAGAATTTGGAGGATTATTTATTAATCATAAAAAATTGCATAGGCACACGAAAAAAGTTTTTCACTGCCGAACAGATCGCTATACCTATATGTATTTTTGGGCGCTGAAACCGAATCCGAGGTCAGAATTGAGCAATCACGTCAGGATTTTTAAATAACGAGCCAAATTAAGTTTAGAAATAAATTTCAAGCTTTAATGACCAAATCACTCTACCCATACGAACGTTTTATTAAATGAATCAAGGTTCCCTGCTTCTTGAGCAAATACGCCTAAACAAAATGTACATTAGTAATGATAATATTGTTTCATGCATATGTATTTTTCAAAAATACATTTAAGATAGTGAAAAGTTGTCTTGTGAAAGCACGCAATAGAGGTTTATCAAAATAATCAGCAACTCCAACAACTTTAATCGCATACCATGATTTCTATGAAATCATTGTTTCAACTAAAAACAGAGGAACTGCAAAAAAAATCATTAATGCAGCAACTTAAACTTTGACAGATAATACTGTTGATGATTACATGTGATGCAAATAAAGCATAATTAAATTTAGTTATGATTTAGAATAATAGTCTTAACGCGCCCTGATTGAGTTAGAAATTTCTTATTTGCAAATTTTAGAGCATAAAAAAGTGCTCGAGCAAATAATTTGCGAAAATAATGATATGGAATATTGCAA
This sequence comes from Pachyrhynchus sulphureomaculatus, assembly GCA_019049505.1. NCBI lineage: Eukaryota > Metazoa > Arthropoda > Insecta > Coleoptera > Curculionidae > Pachyrhynchus > Pachyrhynchus sulphureomaculatus. Next base: position 153,006,462 of record CM032455.1, on the reverse strand, counting down.
TTCTTAACGGCACAACAATAACCTCCTTTCCCCATGATTATATAAATTGTTTCTCAACCTTTTCGATTCTCTTCACTTACAAACGTTTTTAATTCCCTTTTTCTACAAACTCTCTCTTCCTTCTGTCTTTATATTCATATAAACTGCAGTCACATCAAGAAACGATGGACAATACATTTCCAAAGACACATTCCGAGATCGGATGTAAACACTGAGCGGCCATTTTGAAAAAGGACCCGTCGACGCACGCGCCGTCAAAATCTCGTTTCTAGTTTCGCTACTGTAGTATGTTTACTGTGACAGCACCCGCAATTATGCCTCTCCTAACCAACCATCGTTAACAAAGTGATTCTTTTAGTTTCTCTTAAATGTACCATTATGATATTACTCTCAAACTGCAGTTTCACAAAATGCAGCAATAAACGTTTTCGTCAATAAATCATTTTTTGATGCGTTAAGTCGTTACCTGACAGTAAATGTTTGACACGAGCCAGCTTAAACTTTTTTTTTTAATTTGATATACCTAATTTCAAACATTAATAATTCCAAAACAGTTCAATTTAGATATATGTTATGCTAGACAAATAATATCTAGAATTTTTAGTGCAACTCAAAAATAAAATAATATACAAGACTTTCTATTTAAAAAAATTTGAGATGGCGTAATTTCTTCGAACTAACAGTTGTAACATTTTATAGTCAACGTCAGCATGTGCGCCATATAACACCCTATAACTTTTATTTACACAATTTTTTGATACATTGATTAATAAATGCTGTGGAATCATTATTCCATACATATAAGGCACCGTGTACACTGTTATACTTGGGCACACTTTTATTTCTATTATTTAAAAAAAAATACCAAAAGTCGTTGTCTCCCCACCCTATCTCGAAAAATACTAACTAAAAAATTTTGGAATAGTCCTCATGTCAAATGTAGATTGAGCGAAAATTATCACGAGTGCATTATGTTTGATAATGTATCTGGTATAAAAAAACTAAATTGCATGACAATATGGTGGAAGTTGTTTTAATATAGTTTCCATTGCATTACTCTTACCGCGTCGCGCGTCGCGCCCCACTGTACCCAGACAAATTAATTTTATTTTATTTCTTTCTAATTAAACAAATATTTAGGTAGTAAATATTTGTTTTTCACTTTTATTAGTAGATTCTTGATTGAGCCAGATCGATTTATTAGCTACAAAGTAGCTAAGATGCTGTAGCTATTATACATTATTGACTAACAAAATACATATTGGTTCTTAAGATATGTATACATGTTAGGGACCTAATTAGCTTAGTCTAGATAAAGTCTTTATTTTATGTTAAAAGCAATCACTATACTGAACACAAATTGCGTTAAGTCTTACGTGCACTTGGCCATATATTCAATGATTTGTTGACCTCTGCATTTGTGAAAATATCCTAAAAATGTATAGTGATTGCTTTTAACATAAAATAAAGACTTTACCTAGACTAAGCTAATTAGGTCCCTAACATGTATACATATCTTAAGAACCAATATGTATTTTTTTAAAAAATTAAAATAAAGTAACCATTTTCATAAGTGTAATAAGAATATTAATAATTCACTATTGTGAAAAATAGAAGCATATTTTCTATTTTCAACAATCACCAGTTTCTAACCATTCTACCTTATTATTTATGCTATTCAGGGACGTTTTTGCAAAACGTGTTCCCTACACATTAGGGAGGAAATAGTACTGGAAGTTTGAGAAAACCTGGAGGATCATTACTAGTGCAAAGGATACGTTCATTCTGAAAGTTTTCAAGTAAAATCGCCTACTTTCCAAATGACTGTAGCCCACTTAACTTCTCGCAGAGCGGCGCATGCTGGGAAAACACGTCGCACTAATATATCACATTCGTATGAAGTTTAGCTTGTCACTTCTCGTACAATCCTTTTCACGCAGTGTCTTATATGGAGAATATCATCCCTTTGGAATAATTTGCCCAAGACTGTGTTTCCCACCGAGTACAATTTGCAGCGATTGAAGATCAACGTGAATCGTTTTTTTCGACACATGTCGCTCCTGTAAAGCTTTAGGGATTTCTTTGCAGCATATATACTATGCCCATAAAAAAAAATAAGGAACACCAATCGTGAGATGACCATTTGTGCACCCACCAGCCAAGATAATGGCTTAAATAAAAAATGTAAGATTGCGTGCAGCTTCTATAATATATATAAAATGCAACGTCTCTCTGTCTAACTGTCTGTCCGTTAGTGCGCTTATCACTCGAGAACCACTTATCCGATTTACACATACATATGTTCGGAAAAAAGTTTGCCGCTACCGTGTTCTCTTGAGATATACTGCCTAAACCATTAAATATGGACCAATATCATGTAGCAAATAAGTGTTCTGCTTTGGGGATGCATGCTGCTGCTACTCGATACAGTATCGAGCAGCAGCAGGAGCAAGAGCCCTTGAAAATACCAAATGAGATTTTCGCGAAACGTGGTACAAATTCACTGTTAGACGAATGGGTGGAAACCCGGAATTTTAACGTATTACATTCTACCATCCGTGAAACCTCTATTGTAACATATATATATATATATATATATATATATATATATATATATATATATATATATATATATATATATATATATATATATATGTACATATATATGTATATATACATTTATGATTGTTCGAGGCTGGTTTGAAAAGTCCGTGCAAAAATAAAAACTACTTATGTGTTTGGGGTAAACCTTTTTTATTTTTCGACATAGTCTCCTTTTAGGCTTATACACTTCGTCCAACGATGTTCTAGTTTGTTGATCCCTTCCGAATAATAGGATTGGTCCAAGTCTGCAAAATATCCATTAGTGTCTGCAATCACCTCCTCGTTTGAATAAAATCTTTGTCCCGCCAGCCATTTCTTCAAATTGGGGAACAAATAGTAGTCCGAGGGAGCCAAGTCTGGAGAATAGGGGGGATGTGAAACGAGTTGGAATCCTATTTCCATTAATTTTGCGACCACAACTGCTGAGGTGTGTGCTGGTGCGTTGTCGTGATGGAAAAGGACTTTCTTGTGGGCCAATCGCGGGCGCTTTTCTTGCAGCTCGGTTTTCAAACGGTCCAATAACTATGAATAATATTCACCTGTAATAGTGTTACCGTTTTCCAGATAGTCGATAAGGATTATCCCTTGCGAATCCCAAAAGACAGTCGCCATAACCTTTCCGGCCGAAAGAACGGTCTTCGCCTTTTTTGGTGCAGATTCCCCCTTGGTAACCCATTGTTTAGATTGTTGTTTGGTTTCAGGAGTATAGTAATGTATCCATGTTTCATCCACAGTGACGAAACGACGCTTAAAGTCCTCCGGATTCTTCTGGAACAGCTGCAAACCATCCTTGCAACACTTGACACGATTCCGTTTTTGGTCAAGCGTGAGCAATCGCGGCACCCATCTTGCGGATAGCTAGCTATGTACCCGTTCAGTCGAGATGCCCACAGCATTAGCAATCTCACGCACCTTAACTCTTCTGTCATCCATCACCATATCATGGATTTGATCAATGATTTCTGGAGTCGTAACCTCCACAGGCCGTCCAGAACGTTCAGTGTCACTTGTGCCCATATGGCCAGTCCGAAAATTTTGAAACCACTTATAAACTGTTCTAATCGAAGGTGCAGAGTCACCATAATGTTTATCAAGCTTCTCTTTAGTCTCCTGAGGCGTTTTGCCTTTCATAAAGTAATGTTTAATCACCACACGAAATTCTTTTTCGTCCATTTCTTGAAAATCACTCGACTTCCTTGATTCACACGAATGCCAAACACAAAGAAATAGACCAATATGGCTGAAACTTGGTGTGCGTTCATTCAAGAGATGCTACTAACTAAACATGACCTCGATACGCGCCGGCGGTGCCATCTCTCGGACTTTGCACGGTCTTTTCAAACCAGCCTCGTAGTTTTAAAAGTAGACTTTATTTAGGAAATACTAATAGTCATAATTCATTTTGTAACCTTATGAAACAGCATTCCCTATATATCAATAAAAAAAAAACATATTACGATATATTGCACTTTATTCAACTGTTTAAGAAATAAGTAACCGATTAAGGGCAAGTTGGACTTGCGCAATTAGTGTTCCGCACGTTGATTGCTTTTAAAATAAAAATTCTTGTTACGGAGATATAAAATGATGCATGACTTCACAAAACACATCCCAAACGAATTTTCAACAAAGTTCTGTTCCGATCCTTACTGAAAACTGATGACCTCGAAATTTTTTTTGTTTTTTTTATATACCAGATAAATTTTTAATAGTAATGCACTCATGGTAACTTTCGTTCAATCTACACCCTGTGGAGAATATTCCAGAATTTTTGAAAATTTTTTAATTAGTGCTTTTCAAGATGAGGAAAGCGAACTTGTGTTTTCACAAGCTTTCATTCGACACCCCACTCGATGACCTGATAAAAAAAAAATTTTACACCCAAAACTAACCTTTTAAGTCGAAATTTAACTTTCAAAACTATACGGCTCTGACGAGACCATCAGTTCTTGTGTTAGTGCCAAGTTTCAACTTTCTACGTCAAATCGTTTCGGAAAAAATCGAATGTGACAGGCAGACGGACAGACAGACGGACAAACACCGAAGTAATCTTTATAAGTGTTCCATGGGAAACACTAAAAATAAACGTTTTTGAGTATCAAGCTTAAAATAATAAGCACACGTTAGTAACTTTAACTAATTAATTGCCACATTTTGAAAATATTTACAACTGACAGCCGAAAGTAAGGATAATATTTATTTACTTTTTTAAAATTTATTTATTTATTTTTTATTTTTGCATTTTTTCCGTTTTTTTTTTTTGATTTGATTCTCTAATTTTTATCCATAATATTAAATAAAAACTTACTAGCCATGTTCCTAGACCTATAACACCCAAATTAGATCCATTTAATAATTTCACAGTTGGAATAGCCATTATGCAAGTTACAATCGACCGAAACAACTACTAATGATAAAAACGTAACTAACTTATACCTTATATATACATACAACTTAACTTAAATGCAGATTAAGATAAAGCAAGTGTCGAGTATTTTGTCTATTTTTACAAAGTACTCTCAACTTAAAATTACTAAAAAAACAAACAACCTAATTGCATATAATTTATACTCTCTGACTATGCATATTCATCAAGTGTACTTTAACTTTAATATTGAGAAATATCCAATATTTAGGAATATCATTCAACTTTGCATCAGAATGGGTTTCCATTAATAAAATCAAGCAAGTAAAGCACATTATAATCACTATAACTTTAATAAATGCTAAGTATTAGGATATTTACACCTTTAATGGTCCTTTTACACGGTCATATCAGTTCTCAGTTCCGTCTCAGTTTCAGTTTTCGTTTCATTTCAGTTCGGAAGGAGGTTTGTTTTTACACCATCCGTTCAGTTCTCTATCCAAGTTACACTTTCAAAGTGTTATGTGTGTTTCGCGTTCAAACACGTGTTGTCATACTGTCTCAAAGTGAACATGTGTAAAAATAGCTCATGTATGAAGACTGTCTCACTGCAGTAGCCTTAGCTGCGGCATTCAAAAAACGGTGGAAGAAAAGAACGCTATACCGTCAGGTGTCAGTCTCCGTTTCAGTTCTGTTTTCAGTTTTTCCTTTTTACACATAGGAAAAATGAACAGTTCGACTGAAACTGAACTGAGGACTGATATGACCGTGTAAAAGGACCATAAGTGTTGGAGAGTTGATTCAATTTCTGCAACGTTGCGCAACCTTATTGTTATCTATGTTAAGTGTTTTTAGGTCACTCCAATATTTTAAAAATCATGGCAACATGACTAACGAGGCGGTCGAGAGTCTAATTATGATTGTTTTATTATTATTGTTATAGTCTAAGAGCCAGTGGCCAGCAGACAGCAAATACTTTAACAAACCCTAAATTTTCTTCAGTTACTCTCTCATACCTACCATACATGAGATGGGGACTAACTAAGCTTGGCGGCGGTAGTTACGGAGTCACTCAGGTGTGACAGGTATAATAACACAGCCCCACAAAAAAAAAAGTGGGGTGTACTTTTGATGCGACATATCAGATCCGTAGTATTTTTGCCCGCTGATCACGAATCTGACATCAGAATATCGCCATCACATCTCAATTTTTTTCTAACCTCAAAAATAGGTAAAAATTAGTAAAAATTAAGAAAAATATACTCCTAAAAAATTGATTCAAGCTTTTTCATGAATCCAAAGATGTATTAATATGTATTCGGACACGCTAAGCTAATATTCATCGGTTAGATTAAGCCATACAGTTCTGTTTTCTTTCTAACCTCGGGGGAGGCCGTTTTTGCACGTTTTTTTTTTGAAGATGAACACTGATACGTAATCGTACGAAAGTCTACTATGCTACTGACAACCACTGATCGAAACCGGTCGCGGTAATCTGAACTAACTTTGGTCTCCAGTCACTAATACAGCACGTATATAATTTTTTCACATTAAGATAGGACATTTTTTTTCGTTATTTAATATATTTTATAACTGCTGATTATTTAATTCAGGTTAGTTTCAGTTAGTTCAGGAACAAAAACGGGTACCTTCCGATTTTTTCTCATAAATTTTTCAAATTTAAGCCATTTTAAGCCTATTTAAAAAAAAATCCTTTGTTTGAAAAGCCCGCGTACCGAAATTTTACCAAAAAAAAATGACAGTGAACATTTTTGTGATAAGATTAGATTATAACTGAAAAAAGTTTAATAACTTTTTGAAAAGATTAGGCTGAACTCTACGTTTCATCCATTAGTGTGAATGGAGCCTATTCTTCCGAAAACAATTGACAGTTTCGATCAGTGATTACACAGCCCCACAAAAAAAAAAAGTGGGGTATACTTTTGATGCGATATATCAGATCCGTAGTATTTTTGCCCGCTGATCACGAATCTGACGTCAGAATATCGCCATCACATCTCAATTTTTTTCTAACCTCAAAAAATAGGTAAAAATTAGTAAAAATTAAGAAAAAATATACTCCTAAAAAATTGATTCAAGCTTTTTCATGAATCCAAAGATGTATTAATCTGTATTCGGACACGCTAAGCTAATATTCATCGGTTAGATTAAGCCATACAGTTCTGTTTTCTTTCTAACCTCAATAAATCAGACAGATATAGTGCTTCTCGAATGCAAAAACGAATTCAAATTAAAATTCAACCGATTCTTACCAAATTTGGTACACGGGGGTTTTTTGGGTTGCTGATCATGAATCTGAGGTCGGATTTGCAAAATTCAAAATGGCGGATCCAAGATGGCGGACAAAATTTTTGAAAACCAACCGATTCCTACCAAATTTGGTATACAGTTGGGGAATCCTCAAACCTGATACTCTTAAACCCTAAACCCTGAAACCTTAGACTCCCACACCCTGTAACCTCAAAAAATAGACCTCAATAACCCTGTAACTTTAAAAATGAGACCCAATAAACTCAAAACCAGGACTTTTAAACCATATACTCTCAAATAGTAGACCCTTAAGCCCTAGAATTGCGAAGGTTAGACCCGCGCCTAACTTTCCTTTTTTTGGCTGTATCTTTTCTTTTTTCCGCGAATGACTATTTCTTTGTACTTAGGACTTTTATTATTTCCCAAAAAGTTTGTTGCGACTTCTTTAAAACTAAGCAGCTTTTTCAACTTTATTCATTTTAGTAACAAATAATGAATCTTGAAACAATTTTCTTATTTGTGGCCCGTCAAATACGCCTGCCTTAATTTTAGCTTCAGAAAATTTCGGAAATTTTTTATGCAAATATTTGAAACATGGGCCGTTTGTATCTAATGCTCTCGTGAATTGCTTCATAAGTCCAAGCTTAATGTGAAGCGGGGGAATAAGAACTTTTCCTGGATCTACCAATGGTGGAAACAATACATTATTTTCACCAGGAGTGAACGATTCTCTTGTTGGCCAAATTTTTTTCTTTCCCTGTCTCTGCTATTCCACAGACATTTATAACAGGGATAAAGTGTAAACCCTGACTGTTGGCTAAGCAATATTGTTACAATTTTCAGATATCCACAAATTTTCCAGTTATGATCAGCATATTTTATTTTTATCAAAAGCTGCTTCATTTTTTCATATTGCTCTTCCATAACTGTGGAATGAGCAATCCGAATGGGGGCGTAAACGTTGGTATTATGCAGCAAAACTGCCTTAATGCTCAGTTTAGAAGAATCAATGAACAGTCTCCATTTTTCAGGATCGTATGAGTTATTTTGAAATTCATCCATTAGACCTTTTACATCGGTATAATATGAAAGTGACAATTCCTCGTCCATTGTGAAATATTTTCGAAATTCTTCATCTCTGTTTCTATAATAAGAAATCGTAGCTTCTGGCTTAAGTAAATGTCTTTTCTTTAAAAAGGAAGCAAGATGCTCTGAACCATCTTTGGATAAGCCTAAATCTCTGACTAGATCACTAAGTTCTGACTGTGATACGAGTATTGGTTCTGGTTTACGGTTGTATGGTAGAAATTCTTTATCTGTGTCACTAGTATATGATAGGTTGTCACTAGACCATTCATTAGTAACAGTGTTTGAATGAATCTTTTTCGACAATCTCAATGTTTTCGGCATGAACTGATAAGGTGAAATCATTTATTTCCATAACATCAGCATCAAGTGGTTCAGGAAGCGGAATTAGTTTAGTTGATCTTGTTACTGTCGAAACATCGTTTTAAGTAATAGTGCTTTTATTTTTTCGGTTATGCCTAGATACAACATTCATACAAAAGTAGCAATCATTTTCACTGTATGGTCTATTCCTTATTGCTGGTCTGGAATATTTAATCGCCTTCTTATTGATGTACAACATTATTTTGCAAGAACTGCAAATGATGTGGGGAACCCAATCTGTATCCTGGTGCTGTATTTCAATGTTAAAACAATCCTTATATAAGGTTTTAATCTTATCCGTTATCGGTGACCCCATTTTACTCAATACGTGTTGACAGCAAATATAACAAAATGAATCACTGTTTTTATCGCACTTATCAAAAGTCCTTGTACCGTGAGACCGTTTCCTTGTAGCATTATACTCTACATGAGCCAAGTCACCCACACATGAAGAGCTACGGTCGCTGGATGACGACGACTGCGGGCCCGCTTTCCCACCCTGACCAACCGCCGATACTGGGTTTCCGAGTCCCTGCATCGTAATTCTCTTTCTTCTACCTGCCACGACGGCATCTAAGCCGTTATCCAGGGACTCTGCCGGCTAGTGGAGTAACACCGTTGCCCACCGTCACCACGTGGAGGTGCCCTGGATGCAGGTAGAAGAATAAAAATCGACCGATGAATTTTCTCGGCGTTCAAAATGGCGCGAAAACATCTGCCATCTTGAATTTTGCAAATCCTCAGATTCGTGATCAGCGACCCAAAAAATCCCCGTTTACCAAATTTGGTAAGGATCGGTTGAATTTTAATTTGAATTCGTTTTTGCACTCGAGAAGCACTATATCTGTCTGATTTATTGAGGTTAGAAAGAGAACAGAACTGTATGGCTCAATCCAACCGATGAATATTAGCTTAGCGTGTCCGAATACATATTAATACATCTTTGGATTCATGAAAAAGCTTGAATCAATTTTTTAGGAGTATATTTTTCTTAATTTTTACTAATTTTTACCTATTTTTTGAGGTTAGAAAAAAATTGAGATGTGATGGCGATATTCTGACGTCAGATTCGTGATCAGCGGGCAAAAATACTACGGATCTGATATATCGCATCAAAAGTATACCCCACTTTTTTTTTTGTGGGGCTGTGTAATCTGACCAACTTCGAAAGTATATCTGCAAGGCTGCCATTTGAATATTTTAAAATATAATATTATTTTATTACTATTGAAAAATAACAGGGGCAGACGATTATGGCGGTTGTGAGGTCATAGCAGACACAGTATTTTAAACCTGTATTTATTACGGCAGATGTTTTTTCTGATTATAACATCCCGGCAGACAGCGAAATCTTACCTACAGCGCGAGTATACGGATGTATAGTACTTACTCTTACATCCATTTAATCTGCATGGAATTGAATATACCATTATGCATATAAAAAGTGATGTAATTATATGAACAAATATACTTACTGCCATAGGACGGATGATGGAGAAAATGGGCATATTATAAGACAATTATAAATTTCAGAGTATAAAAATAATAAAAAGAAAATATCTTTGATTGTGTTAGCCGATACTTGTTGGAAATTCATAATAAAATTATATAAAAAACAACACAATGTTTTAATTTCCAATATATTTAAAGTCACTTCTCAGTATATATCACCACTACACCAAACATTTTATTTTTAGCTCGACGCGCGTTTCGCTAACCATGTTAGCTTCATCAGGAGCGATGATTGACAGGCAATCATCGCTCCTGATGAAGCTAACATGGTTAGCGAAACGCGCGTCGAGTGCAAAAATAAAGTGTTTGGTGTAGTGGTGATATATACTGAGTAGTATCATTGTGCCAAAGATTCCACATTCCCAACTTAGTTAAAGTCACTTGACAATTGTTTCACCATACAATGGCTTCTTCAGAAGTAAATAAGAAAGAAAAATATTTGATGGTAATCTTAGTTATAAAGTGCTTAAAACTATCCTTAATTACCTAAGATTATGCTAATCATTGTATTATATTATTTACAGACAGAATTATTTTAAGAATGCAAATCTATGGTACTATTTCCGAGAACTAATAAAGATTAAGCAAGGGTGAATGGTTTAAGTCTACCTGTTCGTTTAATAATTGATTGGAGTTTTTCCGTTTGTTAATTTCAAGACATTCAAGCAAATTTAATTTTTTAGATTTATTTTCTACATGTAGGATGTTTAACGTATCATCAAAATTATGGGATTCGTTTATTATATGGGTTGCGTAATGTGAATTGTTCTTAAATAACTATGTTTATGTTCTTTAATGCGAGTTTCAAAAGATCTACCAGTTGGTCCTACGTAGGTTTTAGTACAAGATCCACAGTTTAATAAATAAACTCCTGATTTTAAGGATTTCTTAGATTTGGTTTTATTATTCAAAATTATACTCCCTAAGGAATTACTTGTTTTGAATGCTATTTTATTGTTCTTTTTTATTAAATGTTTGGAAATTGTTCTAGTTATTTTCCCTGTGTATGTGAGTGTACTAAATTTTCCTTTTTTGTCATTAATTGTGGGATTAATTTTAACAAAGAATTCAACATAATCAAACAAATAGCAATTAATAATGGATATGACCCCCAACATTATAGATAATATCCTGAATAAAAAATCCTTTAAACAAGCAATCTCTCTAATTTATCCCACAATTAATGACAAAAAAGGAAAATTTAGTACACTCACATACACAGGGAAAATAACTAGAACAATTTCCAAACATTTAATAAAAAAGAACAATAAAATAGCATTCAAAACAAGTAATTCCTTAGGGAGTATAATTTTGAATAATAAAACCAAATCTAAGAAATCCTTAAAATCTGGAGTTTATTTATTAAACTGTGGATCTTCTACTAAAACCTACGTAGGACAAACTGGTAGATCTTTTGAAACTCACATTAAAGATCATAAACATAGTTATTTAAAAAATAAGAACAATTCACATTACGCAACCCATATAATAAACGAATCCCATAATTTCGATGATACGTTAAACATCCTGCATGTAGAAAATAAATCTAAAAAATTAAATTTGCTTGAATGTCTTGAAATTAACAAACGAAAAAACTCCAATCAATTTTTAAACGAACAGGTAGACTTAAACCATTCACCCTTACTTAATCTTTATTAGTTCTCAGAAATAGTACCATAGATTTGCATTCTTAAAATAATTCTGTCTGTAAATAATATAATAAAATGATTAGCATAATCTTAAGTAATTAAGGATAGTTTTAAGCACTTTATAACCAAGATTACCACCAAATATTTTTCTTTCTTATTTACTTCTGAAGAAGCCATTGTATGGTGAAACAATTGTCAAGTGACTTTAAATATATTGGAAATTAAAACATAGTGTTGTTTTTATATAATTTTAAAAAAGAATATAATTGGAATTTTTGTTTGTATTCGTTACAGGCAAGATATGAATGAGATAAATGAAAATAATAATTGTTTACGCAATTAAAAAATAATATATTTTCATGTTCATATCGGTTATTTTGTTTCATCCATCAATATCATCCATCAATTATTAACATTTTCATCTGATTTATTTTCATCATCCACCGCATCCGTTTCTGTAAAAATGAAATAAAAAAATTATAAATTGAGCCGAGCATATTTAAAATAGAATTTATCATAATAAAATTACCTAGAAGATCTTCGTTCAATACGCTGACAAAACATGGAAGTTGATCTCCCTCAAACCATTTAAATATGAATGAGCTTTCTTGCTCGATCCAACCATATTCCAGCGGGCTCAAAGTGGTGAGAGTCTTTCTGGATAGCATTTTTCCAAATACTGGAAATGTAATGAGCTCTTAAAAATTGCTGGTACAGTTCAATCTTACATGGTGGTATAGAGCTTGCGTCAAAATTGCGAACTTTTTTATTGAAATTTTCATTGACATCTGTTGCTTTGTAGCTACTGACAAAAAGCTGGAACCTGCCATCATCCACGTCCTTAGAATTTTTCGCGCTATACATTTGGCAAGTAAACTTTTGAATAATGTAAGTGTAACAGTTCTTGTAACAGATCCTCTATTAACTCAACGTCGCCCAGAGCTGCGAAAGCTTGTTGGAATTCAATACTCTTTTTTAATAAGATGAAAGGTCTTTTCTTTCCCTTATTAAAAAAAGCACACCCGGTGAAAGCGTGAAAACCAATCAAGCTTCTAGTTACTAATTCAACAAGTTACGAAGAAGGATTTTTCATTTGATCCATATTACCAAGCATTATTATTAATATATCGGTATCAGAGCCTCTAATTACAATATTAGACTGATTGGCGATACTACATGCATGGTAAATAATTTTGCTGTCTGCTTCTTCATGCAAATTACAACACAGATCAGCAATTATACTTGATTCAACTTTTTCGTTATTATACTATTATATTCATATATATCATTATACGTGGCACTTAGGTATAAACCATAGTTCTAAGAAACAGCCGTAAGGGAAAAAAACTTTGGGTTAAAGTGAATCCGACAGTACTATATTATGGCCAATAGCGAGAAAAGAGAGATCTCTAGTCTCCATGTACTATATGCCTCATGAACATCTGTATACTCGCGCTGTAGGTAAAGTTTTACTGTCTGCCGGGATGTTATAACCAGAAAAAACCGGTCAAGTGCAAGTTGAACTTGCGCAATTAGTGTTCCGTACGTTGATTGCCTTTAAAATAAAAAATGTTGTAACGGAAGTATAAAATGATTAGTGACTTTACAAAACACACACCAGTTTTCAACAAAGTTTATTTCCAATCTTTACTGAAAATTGATGACCTTGATATTTCTGTTTTTTTTTATATACCAGATAAATTATTACAGGTAATGCACACGTGATAATTTTCGTTCAATCTACACCCCGTGGAGAATATTCCAGAATTTTTTCAAAATTTTTTGATTAAGTACTTTTCGAGATAAGGCGGGTGGACAGCGATTTTTCACGATTTTTTAAAAATATTACAAAGAAAAGTGCGCGCAAGTATTACATTCTATATGTATTATTTACTCGTGTTTTCACAAGCTTTCATTTGACACCACACTCGATTACCTAGTAAAAACAATTTTTTTTTCACTTCCGAATTCACCCCCCAATACTAACCCCTTAAGTCAAAAATTAACTTTCAAAACTACATGGCTCTAATGAGGCCATCAATTCCTATATTATTACCAAATTTCAACTTTCTATGACAAATAGTTTCGGAGAAAATCGGGTGTGACAGACGGACAGACAGACACCGAAGTGATCGTATAAGTTTTCCGTACGGAACACTAAAAAACGTCTGCCGTGATAAATACAGGTTTAAAATACTATAATAAATAACATATTATAATTTCAGATTTGTTAAAAAACTTTTAAAATTTCATTTTTTTTTTTTGAAACTTTCAAAAGTGTCTGCTATGACCTCACAACCGCCATAATCGTCTGCCACTGTTATTTTTCGATAGTAATAATATTATATTTGAAAATATTCAAATGGCAGCCTTGCAGATATACTTTCGAAGTTGGTCAGATTTTTATACCTGTCACACCTGAGTGACTCCGTACCTACCGCCGCGCCGCCGAGCTTAGTTAGTCCCCATCTCATGTATAGTAGGTGTGAGAGAGTAACTGAACAAAATTTAGGGTTTGTTAAAATACTTGCTGTCTGCCACCCACTGGCTCTTAGACTATTAGTAACGCTAAGTTTTTTTAGTACGATAATGCATTGAAGTTAGATATAACCAGTTAAGGATATAAATATTTGTTAAGTATGACATGACAATTTCTAGTACTTTTTTAAAAACATATTTTTTTGTCACGTACACAATTTTTTGCAATAAATAGTAAAGTAGATTCTCTTTTACTTTACGGGTAATGTTAAGAAAAAAGCCTGTTTTAGACAGTTTGTCTTTTCTGAAATATAGTGAACGCAATGCAAAATTTTCTAAAATTTTAGTATACATACTTTATGGGAAGATTTCTCCTCCAATTTTTTACCTGGAACAAAATGCAACGTTTTTTTTGAGTTCTAAATAAGATTTTCTCGGGAAGTACATAGAAGATCTAAAAATATTGATTTTTTTAAGAATGGTGCATGTTTGAATAAAATGTTTCTTTTTGCGTTAACCACGTAAAAAACCGCTTATAAAAAAAAAGTTCAAAACAAATTGTAAAATCCGTACGCACTTCGCTAACACGTAGGCTGAAAATTTTTTGGTCTAGCTACTTAAAAACATATTTTTTTTTTGTAAAAATTCAACTTTATTCATCAATATAGTCTCTTTCAAGAGCGATATAATTAGTCCAACGTTTTTCTAACATTTCTATATCTTTCTTATAGAAGGATTTGTCTTTGCCTTTAAAATAGGCCTCAGTTTCGGCGATAACTTCTTCATTGGGGCCAAATCTCTTCTTTTTTTTGAGGTCTGCGAATAGATAATAGTACCCGGGGGCCAAATCTGGAGAATACGGTGGCTGAGGAAGCAATTTGAATTTCAGTTCATGCAAGTTTGCCTTCTTAACCATTAACTTGTGACACGGTACATTGTCTCGATGAAAGAGCACTTTTTTCTCATTCATTTGGGGCCATTTCTTTGTGATTTCTACCTTTAAACGCACCAATAAATTTATATAATATTTGCTAACGATGGTTATTCCCTTCTCAGCATAGTCGATTAAAATTATTCCTTGCGTATCTCAAAATACAAAGGCAAAACCTTCCGAGCCGACTGTTCTGTCTTTGATCGCTTCCAGCAGCTTTCACCGGCTGCTGTCCACTCAGTTGAGTACTGATTTGATTCCGGTGTGTAATGGTGGATCCATCCATTGTCACATAACAGGTCCAAATAGCGCCCAGAATCATCAACACGTTGTTGTTTTTGGTCCACTGTGAGCAAACGCGATTTTCTCCATTGTTTTGAAAATATCTAAAGTAGCGTCATTAAAACCACTGTAACTTGTAAACTAATCGTCAAAATGCCATGAAATTTTGACACGAATCGTTTAAAGGTTGGTACTTCCTAAAAATGTCAGCAAGACTTTTCAGCCTACGTATTATAATAAATATTTGTTAAATATGACATGACCATTTTTAGTACATTATTTAAAGCATATTTTTGTGCCACGTACACAATTCCCTTAAGTTAAGTATAATAAATATTTGTTAAATATGACGTGACAATTTCTAGTACATACATTGTTAAAAACATATTTTTTTGTCACGTACACAATTTTTTTGAAATAAATGGTAGAGTAGAATCTCTTTTACTTCAGGGGTAATGCAAAGAAAAAAAGCCAGATTTTGACGATTTTTTTTTCGAAATATAGTGAACGCAATCCAAAATTTACTCAAATACTTATATTATACATACTTTAAAGTACATTTACAAATTTTTAGACATTTTTTTTACAAAATGGCGGCACCAGTACTCAGTAGAAAAATATGCATTTTATAAAGAGTACTTTGCGGCAGGAAAAATTTCTCCTCCAATTTTTTACCTGGAGCTACTTAAAACACATTTGTTTTGCAAGAAGAATTCAACTTTATTCCTCAATACAGTCTTTTTCAAGAGCGATGTAATCAGTCCAATGCTTTTCTAACATTTCTATACCTTTTTTGTAGGCCTCAGTTTCGGCGATAACTTGTTCATTGGAGCCAAATCTCTTTCCCGCGAACATTTATTTGAGGTCCTCGAATAGATAATAGTCGCTGGGGGCCAAATCTGGAGGTAGATGAATTTGAATTTCAATTCATGCAATTTTGCCTTCTTAACCATTAACTTGTGACACGGTACATTGTCTCGATGAAAGAGCACTTTTTTCTCATTCATTTGGGGCCATTTTTTTGTGATTTCTGCCTTTAAATGCACCAATAACTTTATATAGTATTTGCTATTGACGGTTTTTCCCTTCTCAGCATAGTCGATAAAAATTATTCCATGCGTATCCCAAAATACAAAGGCAAAACCTTCCCGGCTGACTGTTCTGTCTTTGGTTGCTTCGAGCGGCTTTCACCGGCTGGTGTCCACTCAGCTGACTACTGATTTGATTCCGGTGTGTAATGGTAGATCAAACAGCGCCCAGGATCATCAACACGTTATTGTTTTTGGTCCACTCTGAGCAAACGCGATTTTTTTTTTTCCATTGTTTTGAAAATATCAAAAGTAGCGACATTAAAACCACTGTAACTTGTAAACTAATCGTCGAAATGTCATGAAATTTTGACACGTATCGTTTAAAGGTTATTATTTCCTAAACATGGAAGGATTTGTTGAAAAGGGCGACATCTATATGTCAGACCAAGACTTTTCAACTTACGTGTTACAATAAATATTTGTTAAATTTTTAGTACATTTTTTAAAGCATATTTTTGTGCCATGTACACATTTTCCTTGAAATAAATGCTAAAGTAGAATCTCTTTTGCTTCAGAGGTAATGCAAAGAAAAAAGCCTGATTTTGACAATTTTTTTTTTCGAAATGTAGTGAACGCAATCCAAAATTTACTCAAATACTTTTATTATACACACTTTAAAGTACATTTACAAATTTTTAGACATTTTTTTTACAAAATGGCGGCACCAGTACTCAGTAAAGGAAGATGCATTTTATAAAGAGTACTTTGCGGCCGGAAAAATTTCTCCTCCAATTTTTCAACTGGAGCAAAGTGCAAAGTTTTTTTGAGTTCTAAATAAGATTTTCTCGAGGAGTAAATATTGATTTTTTTATGAATGTTCGAAGAAAATGTTTCTTTTTGCGGTAAAAAATCACTTAAAAAATATTTTATAAAAAAAAAAAGTTCAAAACAAATTGTAAAATCTGTACGCACCTCGCTAACACGTAGGCTGAAAAGTTTTTGGTCTAGCTACTTAAAACACATTTTTTTTGCGAGAATTCAACTTTATTCATCAATACAGTCTCCTTCAAGGGCGATATAATCCGTCCAACGCTTTTCTAACATTTCTATACCTTTCTTGTAGAAAGATTTGTCTTTGCCTTCAAAACAGGCCTCAGTTTAGGCGATAACTTGTTCATTGGAGCCAAATTTCTTTCCCGCGAGCATTTTTTTGAGGTCTGCGAATAGATAATAGTCGCTGGAGGCTACACCTGGAGAATACGGTAGGTGAGGAAGCAATTCGAATTTCAATTCGTGCAATTTTGCCATCGTAACCATTGACTGACACGGCACATTGTCTCGATGATAGATCACTTTTTTCTCGTTCATTTCGGGCCGTTTCTTTGTGACTTTTGCCTTCAAACGCACCAGTAACTTTATATAATATTCGCTGTTGATGGTTTTTCCCTTTTCAGCATAGTTGATGAAAATTATTTCATGCATATCCCAAAATACAAAGATAAAAACCTTCCCAGCCGACTGTTCTGTCTTTAATCGCTTCGGGCGGCTTTCACCAGCTGCTGTCCACTCAGCTGACTGCCGATTTGATTCCAGTGTGTGATGGTGGATCCATGTTTCATCCATGGTCACATACCGCATGAAAAAATCCTTTTTCCTACTCTTAAACAGGTCCAAACAGCGCTCACAATCATCGACACGTTGTTGTTTTTGGCCCACTGTGAGCAAACGCGGTACCCATTTCCAACAGAGCTTTCTCATGCCCAACTGTTCATGCAAAATATGACCAACTCGTTCTTTTGATAGCTTTAGGGTGTCAGCTCTCTCACGCAATTTCGGTCATCCAAAAGTTTTGTGGATTTTTTTGATGTTTTCCGGTGTAACCAGCTCATTTGAGGGTCCAGAACTTTCAGTATCCTTTGTATCTGTACGACCGCGTTTACATTCAGCATACCAGTAAATGATGAGTGATTTTCCAGGAGCAGAGTCCCCGTAGCACTTATCAAGCTATTGCCTTGCATGAATGGTATTTTTTCCCATCAAAAAGCGGTGTTAATCAACACACAAAATTCGATTTTTTCCATTGTTTTGAAAATATCAAAAGGAGCGAGACTAAAACCACTGTAACTTGTAAAAACTAATCGTCGAAATGTCATGAAATTTTGACACGTACCGTTTGAAGGTTGGTTTTTCCTAAAAATCATATGGATTTTTTATTGAAAAGGGCTATATCTCTATGTCAGACCAAATAGTTTTCAGCCTACGTGTTAGGTACTGTAATTTTAAAGGTACAGTTAAAATTTCGAATAAATCGGTGATAATTTGAAGAAGCTATGTATATATCCATATTCTCTACCAAAAAAAAAACTGAGCTAGTTTATGTCTAATTTCTTTAGTTCTTTCAGTATTAATATCCACTCAATCCATTCTCAGAAATTAAGATATACATAAGGGGCAAATAACGACTTCTATTTAATAAATAAAGTATTTATTAAAAGTAAAGAAGTTTTAGACGTTTCAAAATTGCACCCAAACGGGAGGGCATTTTTATTCAGACGGTACAAAATTGCGCCTCAACGTGTGGGCGTATTTTTTTTTTAAGACCTTACAATATTTTAAAAGATGCTGATTGATAATTTTTTCAATAACGTTCGATATTATCGACGACAGTACGGCAGTAGGTCGGTGATTTTTTGGCAGGACCTTCTCACCTGTTTTGAATATGGGCTGAACCGTAGCACATTTTCAACAGGAAGGAAATATTCCCTTTCTGTGTAAAACTGTAGTTAGAAAAAAACATAGATTGCAGTATTTTTCGATCAAAGAGATTGGTTTGATAGGGAATGCATGTCATTGTTGGATAATATTTATGTGGTTGTTTCTCCTGTCTACTTTAACAGAGATAGACTTTTGCCAGACAACATGTAAAGAATGCAATCCATAACTTTGTTTTTGATAAAAATATTTAATGTTTTAGAACATGTGTGGTTCGTATTGTCCATTTTTGAAGACTTTGTCTGCCAACTAGAGCAAAAACAGAATCTTATGCCTAATAAGGGTTGCCTTCCATGTCTTTTGGTATTTCGAATTTAAAATCAACCTAATTATTCATTTGGTGTACAAGTATTCTGTAAATTAATTATCGATCCCCACAATTTGGGTCACAGTGGGGAAATCATTTAAATCAGTTTTTCTAGTTAAAAAGTTATCTCTCTAACAGTAATTAAGCATTTCCAAATATATATATATATATATACATACATATATATATATATATATATATATATATATATATATATATATATATATATAACATATATATATATATATATATATATATATATATATATATATATATATATATATATATATATATATATATATTGCCAATTTGAAAAATGTAGTTTTGAGAAAAAACATGTTTTAAAGTTACATAAATTTTCTAAATACCTCCAATCTGCGATGACTGAGCCATATAATTGGCCTTCTAAATTGATGTTTGATAGATTCTAGATGAACTTAAATTCTGTAGATAAATAGATTTCTTCATATTCAGAAAGGTACAGTCATTTAAGCAGCGCGAAACTCTCGAAGTGTTTGGAGAGCGCTGTGAGATAATTATGCGCACTTGATAATATACACATTTATAACCTTCGTAGCCTCGTAAAAGAGCACTTTTTTCTCGTTCATTTGGGGCCGTTTCTTTGTGACTTTTGCCTTCAAACACACCAATAACTTTATATAATATTCGCTGTTGATGGTTTTTCTCTTCTCAGCACAGTCGATGAAAATTATTCCATGCGTATCCCAAAACACAAACGCAAAAACCTTCCCAGCTGACTGTTCTGTCTTTGGTTACTTTGGGCGGCTTTCACCGGGTACTGTCCACTCAGCTGACTGCCGATTTGATTCCAGCGTGTGATGGTGGATCCATGTTTCATCCATTATCACATACCGCATAAAAAAATCCTTTTTATTGCTCTTAAACAGGTCCAAACAGCGCTCAGAATCATCGACACATTGTTGTTTTTGGTCTACTGTGAGCAAACCCCGTACCCATTTCCAACAGAGCTTTCTCATGCCCAAATGTTCATGCAAAATATGACCAGTACGTTCTTTTGATATTTTTAGGGTTTCAGCTCTCTCACGCAATTTCACTTTACGGTCATCCAAAAGTATTGTGGATTTTTTGATGTTTTCCGGTGTAACCGTCCAAAACGTTCAGTATTATTTGTATCTGTACGACCGCGTTTACATTCAGCATACCAGTAAATGATGAGTGATTTTCCAGGAACAGAGGCCCCATAACACTTATCAAGCTATTGCCTTGCATGAACGGTAATTTTTCCCCGTCAAAAAGCAGTGTTAAATCAACACATGAAATTCATTTTTTCCATTGTGTTGAAAATATCAAAAGTAGCATCACTAAAACCACTGTAAAATAATCGTCGAAATGTCATGAAATTTTGACACGTATCGTTTGAAGTTTGGTATTTCCTAAAAAATCAAGGGCGACATCTCTATGTCAGACCAAATACTTTTCAGCCTATGTGTTAGCTAATGTAATTTTAAAGATATAGTTAAAATTTCAAATAAATCGATGATAATTTGAAGAAGTTATGTCTCCGGCCAATTTGAAAAATGTAGTTTTGGGAAAAACATGTTTTAAAGTTACATAAATTTTCTAGATACCTCCAATCTGCGATGACTGAGCCATATAATTGGCCTTCTAAATTGCTGTTTGATACATTCTAGATGAACTTCTGTAGATAAATAGATTTGTTCATATTCAGGAAGGTACAGTCATTTAAGCAGCTCGAAGCATAACTACTCTCGAAGTGTTTGGAGAGCGCTGTGAGATAATTATGCGCACTTGATAAAATACACATTTATAACCTTCTTACCCTCGTAAAATCCTTTATACCTTATTTCTAAATCTCTAAAGCGTTATTTAAGCCAAAAAAAATGTTGATTTTTTTGAAATTTCTAGAGTGGCATTACAACATCAATCAAATCAAAATAACAAATTTGCTCTTTTCAAAAAAAAATGTGTTTCCAAATAAAAAAAAAAATTTTAGAATTTCCAGATATGATTCTGATCTATCGTTAGATCCAAACATTTCCAGAAAGCGAAGAGCTTTCTTGCTCAGTGTTGATCTCAGACCATAAATACACTTGTTTGTATCCTATTAAGTATTTTTTTTTATGGGTCTAGCAGACGTGCTGCAGGGAAGTCCTCAAAGTACTACAGGAGTGGCACGTGTGCGAAGAAAGTGATTCACGTTGTTCTTGAATTGCTGCAAATTGTACTCAGTGGGAAACACAGTCCTGGGCAAATTATTCCAAAGGGATGATGTTTTTCATATAAAAGACTGCTTGAAAAGCGTTGTACGAGGAGTGACAAGCTGAACCTCATACGGATGTGAAGTATTAGCGCGACGTGTACTTCTAACATGCACCGCTCTCGGAGAAATTAAGTGAGCCACATCCTTCGAACACTTTCCATGAAAATACTTGTAGAATAGGCTCAAGTCGCCAACCGTTCTTCGATGTTCCAGCGAATCAATGCCGCCGGTCAGTTCCGGGTCTCCAATCAGACGAACAGCTCTTCTCTGAACAGAATCCAACAAATGCAGTGTATGTTTGGGAGCGGAGCCCCAAACATGGGAGCAGTATTCCATAGTTGGTCGAATTTGAGCTTTGTAAAGAATTAACAGTTGTTGTGGTGTGTAAAGCTTTCTGGCTCGAAATAATAGTCCCAACTTTTGAGAAGCTCTCCTTGCTATGCCTACAACATGTTCATACCAGGACATATTTGCTCCCAAATTAACGCCCAACAAATTGAGTGACGATGCTAGGGGAATGGAGTGCCCCGACATAACTACGTCGGGTTCAGCAACGTTAACTTTTTTAGAAAAAAACTGCCGCCTGGGTTTTTGTAGCGTTAAATTCCACTTGGTTACCGTCACCCCAAGTTAGAATTTCTTCCAGGTCTTTGTTAAGTTGAATGACTTCCTGCTGTCTGCGGATATTCGTCTGAGCAGCCGATGTCCAAGCGTTCAAAGTGAATGAAGAGATAAGCGTACTGTCATCTGCAAGCTGTAGATTGGATTCCCGGTCTTTTCCAGCAGATCGTTAATGTAATTAAGAAAGAGAGTAGGAGACAGTATGAAGCCTTGGGGCACACCGGCGTTAACAGTAAAGGTGTTAGAAAGAAATCCGTCGACTACGACTCGTAAAGAACGTTCTCTGAGGAAACACGAGAGCCACAAACAGAACTTTTCAGACACACCTATGTATCCCATATGCATCCTATAAATTATAATATAATACGTAGGCTGAAAAGTTTTTGGTCTAGCTACTTAAAACACATTTTTTTGCAAAATTCGACTTTATTCATCAACATAGTCTCCTTCAAGAGCGATACAATCAGTCCAATGCTTTCCTAACATTCCTATATCTTTCTTGCAGAAGGATTTATCTTTGCCTTCAAAATAGGCCATAGTTTCGGCGATAAATCCTTCACTGAACCCAAATCTCTTTCACGCAAGCATTTTTTGGGGTCTGCGAATAGATAATAGTCACTGAGGGCCAAATCTTGAAAATACGGTGGATGAGGAAGCAATTCGTGTTGTAACCATTGACTTGTGACACGCTGCATTGTCTTGATGAAAAAGCACTTTTTTCTTGTCCATTTGGGGCCGTTTCTTTGCGATTTCTCCCTTCAAACGCACCAATAACTTTATATAACTAAATGTCAGTAAAACTACAGCAATGGTTCTAAATACTAAATATCGATTTTGACAAATTAATTTGAAAAATGTGAATATTTTTATTAATAACCAAAAATTAGAAGTTGTTTCAGAAATAAAATACTTAGGCTTTTTTATTGATTTTTGTCTAACATGTAAAAGTCACTTTTCATATATTCATAGGAAAATTGCTACGAAACTTTTCTTCTTTCCACTAGTATCCAATAACCTTTCTTTTTATTCAAGGCAGACTGTTTATCAAAGTATTATACAACCTCACTTTACTTACTGCGCAATCCTCTTATATTTTCTTGATAACAGTAGCCTTACAAAAAATGCAAAATAGAAGTATGAGAATTATCTTTAATGCAGGATTGTTTAAACTGGTGACCACTTGAACTTCACTTTAACTACTTTAAATAATGAATAATCTGTTATCTACCTATCTACATAACTATATTAAATATTCTTATGAAATTCATGATTATCAAACACGATCACGAAATGATTTTTACATAGTACGAACAAATTACAAAAAAACCATAAACTCACTATTTTTTAAAGGGCTGAAGAATTTTAATAACTTGCCTATACATGTTAAGGGGTGTACCAGTTTAAGAGTTTTCAAAAATAATCTCAATAACTTTATGAAAAAGGGTTTACAATTATTCTTAAAACCTTCTTAAAATGAAAAAATTAATATGCCAAAATTTGTTGCCTTTTATTACTTTGAAATTATTGTATACTGTTCATATGTAGGAATGAAATTATTTTGTAAATCTCTTGCTCGTAAGACATCAAACTGTATTTGAAGAATTATATTAGGAGTTTCTATTTAATAAATCAATAATAAAAAAAAATGATATTAGCTAGTGATGGTTTTCCCTTCTCCGCATAGTCAGTGAAAATTACTCCATCCGTATCCCAAAATACAGAAGCCAAAACCTTCTCAGCCGACTGTTGTGTCTTTGGTCGCTTCGGGCGGCTTTCACCGGCTGCTGTCTGCCGATTTGATTCCGATGTCTAGTGGTGAATCCATGTTTCATCCATTGTCATATATTACAGGAAAAAATCCTTTTTATTGCGCTTAAACAGATCCAAACAGCGCTCAGAATTATCAGCTCGTTGTTATTTTTGGTCCACTGTAAGCAAACGCGGTACCCATTTCGAATAGAGCTTTCTCATGCCCAAATGTTCATGCAAAATATGACCAACAGATTCTTTTGATATCATTAGGGTGTCTGCTATCCCACGCAATTTCACTTTACGGTCATCCAAGACAATTTTGTGGATTTTTTTGATGTTTTCCGATATAACCACCTCATTTGAACATCCAGAGCGTTCACCATCATTTGTGTCTGTATGACCACGTTTAAATTCAGTATCCCAGTAAATGATGAGTGACTTTCTAGGAGCAGAATCCCCATAACACTTATTAAGCCATTGCTTTGCTTAGACGGTATTTTTTCCCATCAAAAAACAGTGTTTAATCAACACATGAAATTCGATTTTTTTCATTGTTTTGAAAATATCAAAAGTAGCGTCACTAAAACCACTGTAACTTGTAAACCAATCGTCGAAATATCATGAAATTTTGACAGGTATCATTTGAATGTTGGTACTTCCTAAAAATCGTATGGATTTTTTGAAAAGGGCGACATCTATGTGCCAGACCAAAAACTTTTTAGCTTACGTGTTATGTTGTTATTAAACTATGGCAACAACACATTCATACCATTATTCATCATCTCAAAAACAGATTTTCTTGCTTTTGAGGTGAGATTATAAATGACGAATCCTAACCGAACAGGGTTGGTCTCCACCTAGGATAAATGACTAAAACACGTTTCCTGATGCAACAGAAAACAAAAGCATCTCAGTGTGAATCCTTACCGAATATTGTATGTCTTTCTCAGGGTTCTTATAGCTGCAAGAAAATCCCTAAAGCTATACAGGAGCGACGCATATGTGGAAAAAATGATTCGCATAAGTTTCGAGTTTCTGTATTATACTCGGTGAGAAACGCAGTCCTGAGCAAAAATTGCAAAGGGATAATGTACTCTTCACTTAGAACAAATGACTAAAACAAGTTTCCTAATGCAACAGAAAATAAAAGCGTCCAGTGTGGGACCTTGCCGAGTATTATATGTCCTTCTCAGAGTTCTTATAGCTTCCGGGAAATCCCTAAAGCTATACACGAGCAACGCATATGTGGAAAAAGCTATTCACATAAGTTTCGAATTGCTGTGTTATACTCGGTGAGAAACGCAGTCTTGAGAAAATAATTGCAAAGGGATGATGTTCTCCGTATAAAAAACTGCTTGAAAAGTATTATACGAGAAGTAATAAGCTAAACCTCGTATGGATATGATGTATTAATACGACGTGTATTAATAATATGCACCGCTCTGGGAGGCTTTAAGTGGGTTACATCAGTCGAACACTTTCCATGAAAACACTTGTAGAATAGACCCAAGTTGCCAATGTTTGTGATGAGTGAGGGAACTCCAATCAGGCGAACAGCTCTCTTTTGAATAGAATACAAGTAGCATTAAATTCTACTTGATTACTGTCACCCTATCATAGAATTTCTTCTATGTCTTTGTTGAAATGCAAAGTGTGTTTAGGAACAGAGCCCCAAACATGGGAGCATGATTTGTCGAATTTAAGCTTTGTACAGAATTAACGGTTGTTGTGGAGTGTAAAGCTTTCTAGTTCGAAATAATATCCCTACCTTTTGAGAAGCTTACTTTGCTATGTATGAGACATGTCCATACGAAGACATATTTGCTCCCAAATTTACTATTTATCACTATAAGCCTATTTATATCCAATGCTGGATGTAGGCCTTCCTGTTGTCATCCATCCAATGCCCGCAATCCTCTGTATATCATCCCGTCATCTTGTTTTGGGAGGTCCTACGCTCCTTTTCTGTTCTCGTGGTCTCCATTCTAGTGTTCGCTTGGTCCACCGATCATCGGTCGTGCTACATGTCCAGCCTATTACCACTTGTTTCTTTTTCTACTCCCAAGTTAACCCCCCTAACTTAAATGACGATGCTAGAGGAATGGAGTGTTCAGTGTTCATATGGGTTTTGCAGCATTAAATTCTACTTGGTTACTGTCACCCTACCATAGAATTTATTCTATGTCCTTGTTAAATTCAATGGCCTCCTGTTGTCTGTGGATATTTGCATGAGTAGAGGATGTTCAAGCGTTCAAAGTGAATGAAGAAGTAAGCGTACTGTCATCTGCAAAGCTGTAGATTGAATTCCTGGTCCTTTTCTCTCTTGTAGGCGACATGCATGAACCTTGAGTTATATCCTTAGTAACGTCTTTACGACGCGATCGATGCCAACATTCTTCTTTTGACGAAAATAAGATTTAATGAATATAACTAACGCTACGTATTCCAGTAGTTAATACTTTCTTATAAGTATCAGATACAACACAGTCTGAATTGAGAAACCACACCCTGACCGTGTTTTATTACCACTATTATTATACTTATAATGAATTATGGTTCAGTGCTACTTTTAGAAATCCGCAATTTCGTTTACAGCCTTCCAATCAAGTGCGGCACCAAACAAAAGATGATCTGACCGTAACAGTAGGAGTTGAAGGGACAACCCTTAACCGTCAATATAGAAAACAAATATTTACACAAAATATTTAATTGTAAATAACTTGTCGGTATTTCTCAAATAAGTTGTTTGGAAGATTGCAAATGAAAAGTTTTTAATAAATTGATCTGATTTTAAGAATTGCCTTCTTTGGTGGTTCTACACTAAATAAATACCAGAGTAAAATTAAGGAACATTCAATTTTCAAGTGTAATTATCTTATCTCTCCGAGATATTTGCAATTTTTCGCGTTTAAGAACCCCCGATTAGAAGAAACATTTCTCAATTGCCTTCAGTCTGTCTATTTCTTGTCACGATAACTCGCCAACAAAATCGGTTTCAAATTTTTTACACATCCCAATTATGAATTGGAAAATGGAGTCAACAAATTTATTGCATTTCCAGTCCTTATCTTTCATGAGATAATTAATAAATTTAAGGCGTAATTTTTTATAGTTAAACCGATAGGGCGTGTAAGGGATAAAGGAGTTCGTTAGACAACAAAGTACAATATTAATTAGACTGCTGAAGGACAGACATCACCCAATAGTCTAGAGGCCCCAAATATCTCGTTGATAGCAAATTTTCTATAAAAAATATCGTACCAATTTTATTTAGTTTTATTAATATTGTGGTAGTAAAACAAATTACAGTTTGTCAAATAAGAACGTGTCCGCGATAGTTTATTTTTGGTAGATACGATTCTAGTGATTCAACAAAACATCTGTAGAGGGAACCTTTGTCTACGACGCATTTTAGTAAAAGTATCAATCGATTCCGAACTTTCGTCTAAATCACGTAAAGTCCAAAATGCGTCGATTCGAGGCAGTCTTTCTTTGTTTCCATTCAAAAGGGCCTAAAATGACACATTCCGCTAAATATATTAAAAAGTCGGTGTCGACAACTTGCCAAAACATGGCTGGGTAGGCAAAGTCACTCCGAAAGTCGAAAAAACCAATCGTGTCTTTGTTTTCACGAGACCCACAATTGCCGCTGCATTACGGAGCGGCAAAATTAAAAAAAAAAAATCGGGTTTAAATGTGTCCCATGAAACCATTCGACATCTTCGTGCTCGTGATATCAAATTCCGAAGTACGTTGAAGAAAGCTTTACTGGGCGAGGCTACTCGCTTGAGCCCACAATAAGTTACTAGAGTGGCCTTCACAAATGCCGGACTCCAACCCTATTGAAAATGTTTGGTCCCCTATAAAGAGAAAGCTCTGAGGAAAGACAGACTGTATAAAGGAGCGGTAAAGGAGGTTAATTATATATAGCGTTATGTCTTTTTGAGGGTTCCTGAAGTCAAGGAACCCGAAAGTTAAGTTATTCTTTTTAACTTTCAATTTTAACATCGGAGGAGGTGAAAAAGGTAGAAGTCGTTACAGATTTTATAGATTTAATAAAATTATGAGAATTTTCCCAGATTAATTCAGGTTAGCCATCTCAGCTAGTGGATAAATTTTAAGCATAAATATTTAGAGTAGTATATATAAGGCGTCAAAGAGGTTGGAAAGAGTGTTCAAAAGCTAGATTCGTATTTTTCTAATGAAAGGTCTTATTCAGGCATTTTGGAGTCAAGATATATAAATATTATATTATTTTTTATTATTACTATATTTAGAAGGGGGGGAGCGTCGGTTCGAGGCATTCTTTCTTTGTTCCCATCCATTGCGGCCTAAAATATATTAGAAAGTCGGTATTGTTTGTGAAGAAGTGGGTAAATCATTTTAACGAGACGAAAAATGCCTTCTACTTTCCAAAACGTGGCTCGGTAGGCAAAGTCACTCTGAACGTCGAAAAACGAATCGTGTCTTTGTTTTCACGAGATCCAAAATTGCCGCTGCATCAAAGAGCGGCAAGATTGAGAAAATCGGGTTTAAGTGTGTCCCATGACACCATTCGACAACATCTTCGTGCTCATGATGTGCTGAGCGAAAATCACGTCGTGAAGCGGCTCGCTTGGGCCCACGGTAAGATACGAGAGTGGCCTTCACAATCACCAAACGCCAATCCTATTGAAAACCATTGGTTCCCTTGTAAAGAGAAAGCTCAGAGGAAAGACTCTAAGGACTTTGACTCAGTTGTCTCGTGAGATCCGAAAAATTTGGAGATTTCGTCGATGTCACGCCTCAAAGATGCTAAGATGATGCAGGGGCGATTGGATAACTTACTAAGGTAATTGACAGACTGTATATAATATAAAGTAGTACTCGTAAAACGCATAAGGAGTTAAAAGGATGAGGGAAGGGGTTTAAGGGATGCCTTCGTATATATCGTATTATACATAATTTTTATGGCTCTCGGGGTTAAAGAATCAGAAAATTTTATTATTTTTTCGTTGTTTACTTGAAGTCTTATTACTATAAACGATATTTACAATAAAAATTTTATATTATATGTAATCTATAATTTATATAAGATGCACCGTCTCTCTGTCTGTCTGTCTGTCTGTCCATTAGTGCGCTTATCACTCGAGAACCACTTATCCAATTTACTTGATTTTTTTAAAACATACATATGTTCTCTGGCCAGGTTATAAGAAATATTTTATTACATTAGGTAACATAAGGAATAAACAGTGACGATAATAGTGAATCAAGTCGGGAAAAAGTTTGCCGCTAGCGCGTTCTCTTGCAATACACTGCCTAGACCATTAAATATGGAATAATATCATACAGCAAAGAATATAATATATATAAAATGTAACGTCTCTCTGTCTGCCTGTATGTCCGTTAGTGCGCTTATGACTTGAGAGCCACTTATCCAATTTACATGTTTTTTTTTTTTTTTTTTTTTTAAATTCGTACATTTGTTCTCTGACCAAGTTATCTATAATCTTTTATAATATATATAAAATGCAACGTCTCTCTATCTGTCTGCCTATTTATCCGTAAGTGCGCTTATCACTGGAGAACCACTTATCCGATTTACGCGTTTTTTTTTTTTCATTCATACCTTTGTCCTCAGGCCAGGTTATCTATAATCTTCTATAATATATATATATATATATATATATATATATATATATATATATATATATATATATATATATATATATATATATATATATATATATATATATATATATCTATATATATATATATATGTATATATATATATATATATATATATATATATAATGCAACATCTCTCTGTCTGTCTGTCTGTTTGTCCGTTAGTGCGCTTATCACTCGAAGACCACTTATCCGATTTACGTGTTTTTTTTTTCTAATTCAAACATTTGTTCTCTGGTTGGGTTATCTATAATCTTCTATAATGTATATATAAAATGCAACGTCTCTCTGTCTGTCTGTCTGTCTATCTGTCCGTTAGTGCACTTATCACTCGAGAACCACTTATCCGCTATACGTGTTTTTTTTTTAAATACACATGTTCTTTGGACATGTTATAGGATATGTTTTATTACCTGAGGTAACATAAGGAATAAGCAGTGACGATAATAGTGAGTCAAGTCCACGCGAGCGGAGCCGCTGGCACAGCTAGTCAAACATAAAAGTGAACTAGACAACTACAACTTTGAGCTTACATGGTAACTAAACCTGGTCTAACCTTAATTTTAGCGAATCTAGTGGTTTTTTTATTTTATGTTTATATTTAAAAAGAATTTCCTAATAGTTTTTTTTACCATTAATTCCGCCTTTCATTTAAAAATGTTTCCTCATAATAGAAAAGCTGTATCCCATCTCGCCACCATTTTTCCGTATTTGTAAAGTTCGCGTTTCAGGAGCAATCTTTTTGATATTATATGGAGTGAAAAATTCCGAGACTTTTGAAGATAAAACAATATTTTTGCCAAATATCAAGTTTATTCTTCAACATATTTTGCTTCAAGAGTGATACACTTATTTCAGCGATCTTTCAACATTTAAAGACCTTTCATATAATACGATTTGTCGAGTTCTCTAAAATAAATCCCAGTTTCCCAATCGACATCTTCATTTGAGCCAGTTCTCTTTCCCTGGAGACACTTTTTCAAATTTGAAAAGAGGTAATAATCGCTGGATGACCAGATCTGGTGAGTACGGCGGAAGAGGAAGCAATTCATAGCCCAATTGGTCCAATTTCACCATCGATTTTATGGACTTGTTAGCTGGTTCATTATCTTGGTGAAACAACACTTTTTCTTCGCTATATGCGGCATTTAGCTATAAGCATGGCAAAGTGGACCTTTTATTAGAGACGGATCCAAAAACGCATAATGTGCTCCTAAAAAATAATAAAATTTGTATTGGTTGGTCAAGATGTCTGGTCTTTAACCATGTTAGCATTTTGCAGTGTTATAACTGCATGGGTTTTGGTCATTTTGCCAAAGAATGTAAGTCCCATGCAGTCTGTTCTGTTTGTTCATCTGAAGACCATTCTTACAAAGACTGTCAATCTGGGACTAAAAAATGTGCAAATTGCACTAAAGTTTCAAAGGTTGAGAATCGTAATGCTGATTTTTATCACAGTTCATTGGATCGGCATTGTCCTATTTTTCCTAAAATGGTGAAAATTGAAAATAAAAAGATTGACTATTTGTGATTTGTAAATCTTAAGAGAATAGGGAAAGAAATTCATCTGTCTTTAGTGTAGCTCATTTAACTTTAAGATCTCTGGCATTGACAAATTTGTAGATATGGTAGTAAAAAATGGTTTTGATGTTGTGGCGGTCAGTGAGACATGGCTAAATGTGAGTGTGGCGGATAATGCGGTATGAATGAACAGATATAACTTTTATAGATGCGACCGAATGGATGACAGGGGTGAGGGTAAGGGATTCCTTGCAGAGTAAGCTGCTCCCTTTGCAGATGCCGCAGCGGGTACATGATCTTGAGAGCCTCTGGGTAAGAATAGGAGTTAATTTTAAATCATTTTGTGCAGTAGGTGTAATATATCTCACCAAAAACAATATTCTAGATTCTGTTAATTTTCTTGATCCGATTCTTCCTGAGGTTTTAGCATTGTATGGATGTGTTATGGTTTTGGGTAATTTAAATATTAACGTGATGCCTGATTGTTCACGGAATCCTATGTCAGAAGTATTTAACACCCTTGGTTTTGCCCAAGTCATCAATGAGCCAACCAGACTTACTCAAAAAAAGTTCCACATTGTTGGATCCTATTTTTGTTACGGATAGGGAGTGTGTTGTCTCTGTGGGCACTCTAGGCGCGGAATATATAAGTGATCATAAATTAACATATTGTAAATTAAATATTTTATCGAAATTATGCCGACAAAAATTCGTAACTTACAGAGATTTTAAGCATTTTAATGATGATAATTTTTATATTGACCTACAGCGCATATCGTGGGATGACATTTTTTATATTGAGGATATTGAAGACAAGGTCAGATTTCTTAATTTTCATTTAAAAGGCGTATTTAGGGGCCATTGGCCTCTCAGTACTGTAAGAGTAAACAAGCCTCCAGCTCCCTGGCTAACACCTGTTTTGAAAGCGCTAATGATAGAAAGAGACTGAACATTAGTTCAGTTTAAGAGAAACAAGACTCAGGAAAATCATCAATATTATAAAAAAATGAGAAATCTCACACATTACTGTGTGCGTCGCGAAAAATTGGGATATCTTACATATTTAGAGAGACAAAAAATGCAAGATCATTATGAAAGAGAGTTCAGCAGTGCAATGTTCACACGTATTCAAAAGATACCCCTCGCCTCCCTGCACATGCTAATGTGTATGATATAAATGAATACTTTTTCAGCGTTTTCCGAAAGTCTGACAAATGTGCTGGTAAAATACATTATTACAGTAACAATAAGAGGAATTTAGATCTGAACTTTAATTTCATAATGGAAACCTCTTGAGTCAGTTGACAGGTGTATTAATAGTATAAAGTCTAATGCTGCTGGAAATAATGGTTTGACACTTTTATGCTCAAACCTATTTTACCTATTATCTTATATCATCTAACCCATATAATTAATTGTTGCCGGGAGAGTAGGTATTTTCCGGAGAGCTAGAAACAGTCTATTGTGTGCCCTGTTACTAAAGTTAAAAATCCTTTGACTACCAGGAATTTGCGTCCTATTAGCTCGTTACCAGTTATGTCAAAAGTCTTGGAAAGGGCAGTACATACACAGATTTCAGATCTCTTAACTAATGAGTTGCTCTCTTTGCATCAATCTGGCTTTCGGAGGAGACATAGCACATCAACGGCTTTATTGAATTTAACTGATAGCATAATTAGAGCAATTGACAAATATAAGGCTGTTATATCAGTTTCACTAGATTATTCGAAGGCCTTTGATATGCTGGATCATAACCTACTTTGTGCTAAACTGCACTATCTGGGCTTCGCTGATCGCTCCGTACAATTTTTCTATAGCTATTTGTCGGATAGACGGCGAAGGGTGCGAATGAATGATGTTTGTTCAACTGCTGGTAAAATTATCACGGAAGTGCCCCAGGGTTCAATACTGGGGCCTATTTTGTTTCTCATATATACTTTTGATATATTCCAAGCTGCTGCATATTCATCTTTTCAGTCGTATGCTGATGACACACAGTTGCTTCATTTCTTTGAACCATCAGATCCTGAGTTTGCAGCTGAAAATCAGGATTTGTTAGCTTACTCGGAATAACATAATTTGAGGCTAAATCCAGACAAGACACAAGTTTTATTGTTTTGCACGGAAAGGAGGCTGGCTGATCAAAATTTACTGTTTTCTTACTGTGTCAAGAATTTGGGTCTTTGCATAGATACACATCTGAGATTCGGGGAACATGTTAGGGTGCTCCTACAAAAAAAATATGCAAAAATGAAGGTTTTATATGTTGCTGTAGTTTGTGTACTATCCTTGCTTGGATACCTTTCAAGGAAACGATTGGAGTATGTACAGAATGTTTGCTGTAGGTTTATATTCAATTTAAGGAAACATGATTATGTATCATTAAAAATAAATGAGTAAAAATATTTAAATTTTGCCAACACAGTGCAACTGCACATCGTAATATTTTTAATGAAGGTTCTTAGAAACCTCAGTCCGGATTTATTTAATGGAGAAGCTAGTGACCCTAAATTTTGTACATGATAGGTATATTAGACAGCCTGATCGCTTGGCATGCCTCAACATTGCACTGCCTTATTTCAGCGCAGTTTTACATATAATGCAGTAAATATATGCAATACCATGAATTCAGATCTGAAAACGTGTACTATTAGCCAACTTCCTCGATTATATCAGGAAGAGCAGTTGAATAAGCAGAATTCTCAGATATAGTTTATTTGCATTTTAATATCTCTTCTTGATTATTAATTAAGTTTTACTGTATTAGTCTATAATTGTTGTTTGATTTTTGTTGTCAGCGCGTTGTGTGTTGAGGAGGTTAGATGTATGAGTAACCAATGGTTAAATCTTGCCTCTTCTACCACATGAAGTATGTGGGTAATATGTATTCACATTGTATGTATTTACATCGTAATAAAGACAATATTTATTTATTTTATTTATTTATTTTATTGTTTTCTTGATTTCACCATTCAAACGGTCTAATAAACCAAACGTAATGATCTGCGATGATTGTTCGCCTCTTCTCAAGATAGTCGATCACCCCAGAAAACACTTGCCAAACCTTTTCAGCTCATGTTTCGGTTTTTGATCACTTAGGTCGGCTTTCGTGAACTTTCAGCCACTCTGCAGAGTGACTGTTGAACTCAAGCGTGCAGTTGTGGATCCATGTTTTAGACGAAATGGCACCCAGGGAGAATATGAAAAAAGCGCCTTTTATACACTACATATGTATAGTAAATTTTATTCTATATTTTTAGAATTTTTTACATCATAATCGTAATTAACAGTGGCCAAAACTAAAATACATTTCTAAACCTCTTCTACAAAACCTCTACAATTGGTATATTATTATTATAAAGCGGACTTTATTTTGAAATATATTTCAATTTTATTATATAAAGTTCACTTTGCACGCTTTAGCCTGAGCAAATATCTCGATCGTTCTGGAAAAATCCATCTTACTATCATTTCATTTTTTATTAAAAACTATGCTACAGAATTAAATTTTTCTTGAGACAAGTGAACCTCAAATACGTCTTAATAAGCTTGAATTTAGAAAAACTACGTTCTCCACTGGCAACAGTCACTGGCAAAGTTATCAAAATTCGTAGAGACAACCAAAAATTTAGCGCTCCTAAAAATATAGCGCCCAGGGCGACCTCAAGCTCGCCCCACAATAAAGCTAGCCCTATTCGACACGTTGTTGTTTTTGATTAATCGTGAGAGTGAACGGCACCCATAGGGCACACAGATTTTCCATATGCACCTTGTGTTGATATCTTCACGATGTCAGCTATCTCTCTCACGTTCACTTTGCGGTCATTCAGAACAATAGGTTGGATTTTTTGTGGTTTTTGAAGTGACTGCCTTATTTGGACATCCGGAACCTGGTACACCATCGGTGCTTGTATGAGCGCATTTAAGTCCACTAAACAAACGACATATAGTCGCTTTCGACGAAGCAGATGTGCCATAACACTTCTCAACCCATTCTTGGGTTCTGACTGTATTTTTCCGATCAAAACGCATAATTCTTTTTGTTCCATCGTTTTGCAAAAATCCAAAGTAGCCTCATTCAAACAGCAATAACTTGCAAGCTATCAGGAAAATTTTACATGAATTTTTCTGAGAGTTAACACTAATTGAAAATCATAGGGTGTTTGTGCTGGAAAGTCTGAGGACTTTTCATCCTATGTGCTACTACAGTTGTCATAAAAAAGAAAAAAGCAGTCTCGCAAATTAAATCTTTATTTCATTTAAAAAATTTTTATAAACATATACATATATATTTGCTTAAATTTAAGCCTTGGGGAATGGGTACTCTGGATGTTCCGAAAGCCTGAAAACATGAAATATAATTAAACAAGTTGATTTGTCAAAATCAAGTATCTGGACTTGACATGCCATATTGTATCCAAAAACAAAATTACTGAAATATACGGTGTAAAGAAATAAAGTTATAAATAGCCGCAGTATCTTAAACATTTTACATTGTTTCAATGAACGTTTAACAAAATATATAAAATCCCAACATAATTCAATTCCGCCATATTATGTTTCCGCAAAAGGTCGCCGTTGGCGTGCGAGTAACAAACCGACGGAAGTAGTAAAGCACGGAATATGATCGAAGAGCCACGATCATCGAAGGCCTTAGCGCTGGCCGATAAGCCTCAGAAATAATTCGGTTTTTCGGATACTCGAAATCAACTATTTATAACCTTGCAGTCAAGTGTAACGTTCAAGAACAGTTCAGTGTCATGAGGACTTCTGAAGCCATCAAAAAGACTCAAGCGCTGATTTCAGAGGACCCAGGTGAAACTGCAACCAAAGAGATATAAGTTCCAAACAATATAGTAAAGCAGTGGATAAAAGATATTGCGAGGAGAAGGCTATTTGTTTTCCAGCATGACGCTGCACCGGTTCACACGAGCCATTTAGTCCAAAACTGGCTCTCAGACAATTTTGACACGTTTTAGTCCAAGGGATTCTGGTCCCATAATAGTCCAGATTTAAATCCCTTGGACTACTTCGTATGGAACGTACTTAAACGAGTCACAAACAAGTATCGGCTTGCCAATGTGACATCATTAATGATCGCTATTGAGGCAACGTTCGCCAATACGAACATCGCGGACAGGGAGGCCATTATTCACGGTAATGGAAGATACACTGAATGATTGTTATTGAAATAGATGCTCTAAGTGCCCTGTGAAACGATTTTTCTTCCAAACTTTATTTTTCATTAAAAAACATGTCCTTAAAAAAGTTATTTGATTTTTCCAGATTCTGGTGACGCATCCTCTATATTACACAGTTAAAAACAGTGTATAACACTACGTTTGAATAAAATTTATACTTATGTAAAAAAATGGCATAGGTAGCTGTCACTATCAACTTGATTGTATAATGTACCAATGTGGTAGTTTCAAAGGATATAATTAAAATTAGCTGTAGAATCTTAAACAGAAAATTTCATAACTGGAAATGCTACGATCGGTCTCTGTATTGGGAAAATCGTGCTCCCATTGTATTGTTTTATTAAATGATATTCACGTTTTCATCTTTGACGATGTAATTTTCTGCAGTATTGCAAGTTTTCTCCATACTTCAGAGTTGTTTCTATTGTTGCAGGTAGCGAACCTGACTTGTATTTTCTGACCTCGTATGATGTATTTAAATATGAAACTTCAATGCTACCAGACCTGTATCGGGCTAATAAGATACAATAGGCCGAGTCCCGTCGGAAATCGGTGAATTTTGTTAATTTTACCACAAATTCATAAAAATATGCTTACCCTGTCGTAAACTTAAAGTCACATACTCTAGCCTTTTCACCAATATCTAGAGTTCTCAAAGTTTTCATATCTTGATCATCCAAAGTAAAATCAAAAACATCAATGTTTTCCTTAATTCTGTTGGCTGATACACTTTTTGGAATAATAACGATATTTCTCTGGAGAAGGAATTTAAGAGCCACTTGTGCCGCACTCTTTTTATGTTTATCGGCAATGCTTTTGATTTTCGAATTTGTGAATATATTTGGTAGGTCTCTTGATCTAAAAATGAATAAAACATTTTTGCCACAAATAACTTAGCTTTTTAATGATACAAGGTAACACAAAGTTTGACCCTAACATGATACCGCATTATGTTATATTTCCAAATTTAATTACATTTTCAATGGTTCTGTAAACCTTAAGACACAACTTCTTCTTCCTGTGCCGTCTTCTCTATCGAAAACTGGCGATAACTGCAGCAAAATCTTGGCCATTCTCAGCAGATTTCTACATTCATGCTTGTCCAATCCCTTATATTTTTCATCCAAGACACTTGTCTTCTGCATGGGCTTCGTTTCCCTTCTACTTTGTTGTTGATGATAAGATGTAATAAACGGCATTTACTGTCTCTGAATATATGTTCAAAGTATGAAGTCTTTCTTAATTTAACAATATTTAGAAGTTGTCTATTAACTCTATTTATAAGGAATGTGCATTAATTTTGAGGGATTTCTAAGAGAAGGTGTAATTGTATTATATCGCATCGGGGCATACTGTTGCTATATTCTTGGTGAAGCACTATCAATAGACTTGTGTGTAAATAACATACGCTCAAAAACTCGAGGGATGACCGTTTTGGCTGGAAAAAGTGAGTCCAACTTCCTCGTCCGGTATTGGCAGCGTCGTCCTTTTGCAGGTTTCCTCTTATTTTATCAAGAATAAACTAAACATGTATAAAAAAAAGATACCTTTTAACAAAATTTCAACAATATTAAATAGTATTCAAAACAACGTCTAGCAGCTTTCGGTTTTGGCATACTATGTTATGATAACTATTAATGAACATGCATGCACTGAATATTAACATCTTCTAAGATCTTGTCACTTTGAAAAAAAAAGTCAGCATCTTAAGCGAATATCATTGTGTACAAACTATTAATTTATAGTACTTACTGTCCAAATGTTTTAGTGAAAAATTCATTAGCGCTGGGATTTGATAAAGGCGAATAACCAACTACAACAATTCCATTATCTTGAGCAAATTTAACCAGTTCGTCTTGTTGCAAAAATAGGTGAGTTTCTATTTGTAGAGAAGCGGGTTTAATTCTAGAGTTTTTCAGTATTTTATCTATTTGTGGAATACTGAAATTGGATAATCCAATGGTTTTTGTACGACCCGCATCAACATGCTCTTCCATTTTCTAAAATAAATAAATACTTACGTGAGGTGAAAAGAGACTTTCCGATAAATGACAATACAAACAAAAAAAAATGTATAATTTTCAGTAAGTATTAACTCTCAGAAGATTCGTGTAAAATTTTCATGACATTTTAACTATTAGTTTGCGTGCCGCTACTTTTGATTTTTGCAGAACAATGGAATAAAAAGAATTGTACATGCTTTTTGATGAAAAAAAATACAGCCAGAACCCAAGAATGGCTTGAGAAATGTTATGACACAACTGCTCCGTCGAAAGCAACTAAAAAGAAGGCTAAAAAGTTTTTGGTCTTACACATAGATGTCGCCCTTTTCAAAAAAATCCATATGATTTTTAGGAAGTAGCAACCTTCAAACGATACGTGTGAAAATTTCATGACATTTCGTTGATTAGTTTACAAGTTACAGTGGTTTTAGTGACGCTACTTTTGATTGATTAAACAGTATTTTTTGATGGGAATAGATACCGTTTAAGCAAAGCAATGGCTTGATAAGTGTTCCGGGGGCTCCTCACCTGGAAAATAAGTCATCATTTATTGGTATGCTGAATTTAAACGCGATCCTATAGACACAAATTATGCTGAACTCTCTGGATGCCCAAACGAGGTGGCTACACCGGAAAACATAAAAAAAAATCCACAAAATTGTTTTGGATGACCGTAAAGTGAAATTGCGTGAGACAGCTGACATCCTAAAGACATCAAAAGAACGTGTTGATCATATTTTGCATGAACATTTGGGCATGAGAAAACTCTGTTCGAAATGGGTACCACATTTACTCACAGTGGAACAAAAACAACAACGTGTTGATGATTCTGGGCGCCGTTTGGACCTGTTTAAGCGCAATAAAAAGATTTTTTTCATGCGATATGTGACATTGGATGAAACATGGATCCACTGCTACACACCGCAATCAAATTGGCTATCAGCTGAGTGGGCAACAGCCGGTGAAAGCCGCCAGAAGCGACCAAATACACAACAGTGGGCTAGGTTTTGGCCTCTGTATTGTATGGGATACGCATGGAATAATTTTCATCGACTATGCCGAGAAGGGAAAAACCATCAATAGCGAATATTATATAAAGTTACTGGTACGTTTGAAGGCGGAAATCGCAACGAAACGGTCCCAAATTTGAGAGATTTGGTTTCATCGAAGAAGTTATCGCCGAAACGGAGGTCTATTTTGAAGCGAAAGACAAATCCTTCTACAAT
The DNA here is from genome assembly GCA_019049505.1 of Pachyrhynchus sulphureomaculatus. Lineage (NCBI taxonomy): Eukaryota > Metazoa > Arthropoda > Insecta > Coleoptera > Curculionidae > Pachyrhynchus > Pachyrhynchus sulphureomaculatus. Next base: position 152,966,554 of record CM032455.1, on the reverse strand, counting down.
AAAGGTATAGAAATGTTAGGACTGATTGTATTGCTCTTGAAGGAGACTATATTGATGAAAAAAGTAGAATTTTGCAAAAAAAATGTGTTTTAAGTAGCTAAACCAAAAACTTTTCAGCTTACGTGTTATATGTCAACGTTCCAAACGTCCAAATAAGTCACTGCAGAAACACAAAATAATGGGGGATTGTTTTGAATGACCGCAAAGTAAAAATGAAAGAGATAGCTAATACCGTAGAGGACGCATAAGGCACACTTTCACGATTGTTCAAAAACATCGTCTTGCCGAAGATTCAGAACACTGTTTGGCACTGTCTTGGCATAATCCAAGGGAGTCCTTGCATCGATTCATAACAATAAACGAAAGATGGATTCATTACTACACGCCCGAGTCTCACAGGTAGTCCTCAGAATGGCTGGAATGGCATGAAAGCCAACCGAAGCGTCTAAAAGTACAAACGACAGCTGGAAAAGTTTTGGCAAGTGTTTTCTGGGATGCGCGTGTACCGATCGACTATATTGAGAAAGGGCGAAGAATCATCAGAGATTATTACGTTGATTTATAGGACCGTTTGAATGATGAAATCAAAAAAAAAAGATTACATTTAATGAAAAAAAACTGTTGCTTCGTCAAGATAATGCACCAGCTCTCCATAAAATCGATTGTGTAATTGGACCAAATGGGCTATGAATAGCTTCTTCATCCGCCGAATTCACCAGATCTAGCCCCCAGCGATTATTACCTCTAGTCATTTTTAGCAAAAACATAGTATTTTCTGCAAAAGTCTAGGGTCTTTTCAGCCCATATAGTATGATAACAGTGCATATGTCAGAACACTGTTATTACGATAAACTCATTTTGTTCTATTATTTCCATCATGAATATTTCATTTAAAAAGAATAAAGTTAGAAACTGTTCAACTCAGTAACCGTTTTAATTTTACTAAATTTGATCAAGAAGCGTTAAAAGTAAAATTCAAACTGAATTGTTTCTTAATATTAATTGTACCGTAAAAACCTACAGACGGTTTTTTGAACATCGTTATATTATAAGTTTTAATCTAAGTTATTACCTTCCAAACAGCTATATGATCTACTGGTTCTGTCGTCACTGGTTCTTGCAGATTAGCTCCTATTGTTGTAGGCACAGGAAAATGTATAAGATATAAATCGACATAGTCCAGTCCCAAACTTGCTAATGACTTTTTGATGTAGGTTTCAACTCTAAAACAAAAATATATATTAACTTCAGTAAAGTTTGACCACAAATATTACATCCTTCTTCTGGAATATACATCTAGGTGGAATTTGTTTTATGACTCTTACTGTTGTTGAGAGATGAGATAGTAAGATCTTAAATATCAATGAAATTTTTCATCAGTTTTTCCATTATTTTCATTAACTTCATTTTAATAAAAAAAACATACATCCCTATGCTATCTACTACAAAAGAGGACGGGAAAGATGTTTGTCGCAACCAGAACGTGGCTGCATAAATTTTCTGTTTTAATTGGTGTTGTGAATCCTGCCAAGTTCTGGTAGCCATAAACATCTTTGCTGTTCTCTTATATTTACAATGTTTTAATTAAAGTGATTTTCCTTATTTAAAGATTTATACTACATGGGGTGAAAACAATGATTTTGCCAAAAATCGATTTTATTCTTCAACATAGTTTCCTTCAAGAGCGGTACACTTATTTCAGCAATCTTCCAACATTTGGATACCCTTCATAAAGTACGAGCTCACTAAAATAATCATTAGTTTCCCATTCGACTTCTTCATTTAAGCCAGATCTCTTTCCCTGGAGAGGAAATAATCGCTGGAGGTCAAATCTGGTAAATACAGTGGATAAGGAAGCCATTCATACCCCAGTTGGTCCAATTTCACCATTGATTTTATGGAGTTGGTGCATTCTCTTGGTGAAACAGCACCTTTTTTTCGATAAATGTGGACTTTTTTTCTTGAAGACCATTCAAATGCTCCCATAGACCAACGTAATAGTATCCGGTAATTATTTTCCCCTCGATATCAAAATAAAATGTAAAAGAAACAACTGGACTGAATCTGCGGTTGATTCTTTATGGAACATTTTGAGGACAGCATAACATCAAAATACTTGGGGTTTATATGTTTGAAATTTCTGTATATATTACACTACATAGGTTACTATTAATTTTAGAGTTGGATAAAATTCTAAATTTTTTTGCTACAGTCAAATAACGAAACCAAATAAATTTTAATTCAAAATTGTCCCAAATTCACCTCTAATAACCCTCATTGCCCAAATTTATCAATGTAAAATATAGGAAGATCATTTCCTATAAAATATAAAATTTACTTGTAACTGTAGCTAAACTAATAAGACTGTTTAAAAGGTTTATTTTTCTTATTGTTTATTGATCTGCATTTTATAATATTATTATTTTTATAATACTTAATTCAAATATCGCAAATAAACAAAAACACTTACCGGTCTGGTTGAACTCCCTCCATCGGCAATTTAGTAGTTACAAAAACATCTTCTCTTTTAAGTTTACCAGAAGAAAACCACTTTTTTAAAATATTGCCAATAATGTGTTCATTTCTGTAAAGATACGCTGTGTCAATGTGTCTGTATCCATTTTCCAAAGCTGTATTTAGAGCAACTTCTAGTTCTTTTTCATCGGAGCTCTATCCAAAATAATAATCAATTAGTATTTCTAAGGCATATAAGGAACAATTACAGAAATATTTTTGACAATACCAGTATCCTTTATCATTAATAATGATACGTAAGTTAGGAAGCACCTAAATAAATTCATTTAAGTAAAACTATATTGAACTGTGAATTTATTTTAGGTGTTCTGTAAGGTACACTTAGGGGATCACTACGATGTCTGTCCGGCTATCCGTCTGCCACATCCTATTTTCTCCCAGACTATCTGACGTAGAAAATTGAAATTTGGTATAAATATAGGAACTGATTGCCCAATCAGAACCATGTAGTTTTAAAAGTTCAATTTGGACTTAAGGAGTTAGTTTTGGGTAGTGAAATCTAAAGTGAAACAAAAATTACCAGGTCATCAACTGGGGTGTCAAATGAAAACCTGTGAAAACACGAGTTCAAATATATATACAGGGTGCTCCATTTGTATGGAATAATGCTTCCACAGCATTTATTAATTAGTATATCAAAAAAATGGTTAAATAAATGTTATAGGGTGTTATACGGCGTACATGCTGACGTTGACTATAAAATGTTTTGAACTATCAGTTCGAAGAAATTACGCCATCTTGATTTTTTTTTAAAATGGAAAGCCCTATTATTTTATTTTTGAGTCCTACTAAAAATTCTAGATGGTATTTATATAACATACCATATGTTTAAAGTGAACTGTTTTGGAGTTATTGTCATTTGAAATTTAAAATAATGAATAACCGGTCAAGTGCAAGTTGAACTTGCACAATTAGTGTTCCGTAAGTTAATTGCCTTTAAAATAATAAATTTGGTTACAGTGGTATAAAAATGATCAGTGACTTAATAAAACACACCCAAAATGAGTTTTCAACAAAGTTTGTTTCCAATCTTTACTGAAAACTGATGACCTTGAAATTTTTGTTTTTTTATATACTAAATAGATTATTATCTATACCCCGTGGAGAATATTCTAGAATTTTTTCAAAATTTTTTGATCAGTACTTTTCGAGATAAGGTAGGGGGAGAGCGATTTTTCGCGATTTTTTAAAAATAATACAAAGAAAAGTGTGCGCAAGTATTACATTATATATATTTTTTTTACTCGTGTTTTCACAAGCTTTCATTTGACACCACACTCGATGACCTAGTAAAAATTTTTTTTTTCACTTCCGATTTCACCCCTCAAACTAACCCCTTCAGTCAAAATTTAACTTTCAAAACTACACGGCCCTGATGAGGCCATCAATTCCTATATTAGTACCAAATTTCAACTTTCTAGGTCAAAGAGTTTCGGAGAAAATAGGGTGTGACAGACAGACAGACAGACACCGAAGTAATCATATAAGTGTTCGGTACGGAACACTAAAAAGACAAAAAAAGCTATTAATAAATACTCTTAGGTTTATTTTTAAGGTAACAACTGCTCCAAATATCTACCGTTAACACCGAGGCAATGACCCAATCTGTTATAAACAGCCTGAACAGAGTTTTGCAGAAAATCCGGTGTGATCTGTGCTACTTCATATTGAATTATTTGTTTTAAATCTACTACAGTTTCAGGTCGATTTCGGTAAAGTTTAGTTTTCAAATGACCCCATTCTATAGCACCTCGTCTGCCCATCCATCGATTAAGAAAAATCGCATCCAAATATCTACGAACATTGATTTCATAGTGAGGAGGTGCTCCATCTTGTTGACACAACAGATACCTGTTAGGGGTATCCAAATTATTTTCATCGGGAAAAAGACCTGCACAAGTTGGAATAACTTGCACTTGGAATAACTGAAAATACTGCTGTAAGATTTCCATCGATAAAAAATGGACCAATGATATGACGTCCACAAATCCCTGCCCACACGTTTATCTTCTGTAGTCTTTGAAAATAACTGTCGATTATCCAGTGGGCATTCTCAGCAGAACAGTACCCGCAGTTATGCCTGTTAACTCTTCCGTTGAGACAAAATGTCAGAAGAAACAATATTATGAATTAGGTTAGGATCATTATTGATTCGTTCCATCATGACGTCGCAAAATTCAACGCGTCTATCGTGGTCATCTTCAGATAATTCTTGCAAATGAATGGGTTTGTATGGATGCAATTTTTCTTCTTCCAGTATACGACTTAAGGTACCTTTACTTATGTTGTGATCTAGGCAAAGCTGACGAGTGGCTGTAAGGAGATTTTCTGTAATTTCCAATATAACATCTAACTTTTTATCATCGCTTGTTTTAACTTTTGGAGGTCTAAATCATTTTAATGTTGTTGTAATAGGTATTCGGATATTCTGCGTTAAAAAGATCACACACGTCCTGTTGTGTTCTACTACGGTCTCCGTAACCAACCATCATTAACAAAGTGATTCTTTTAGTTTCTGTTAAATGTACCATTATGATATTACGCTCAAATTACAGTTTCACAAAATGTAGCAATAAACGTTTTCATCAATAAATCATTTTTTGATGCGTTAAGTTGTTACCCGACAGTAAATGTTTGGCACAATCCAGCTTAATTTTTTTTTTTAATTTGATCTCCCTAATTTTAAACATCAATAATTCCAAAACAGTTGAATTTAGATATATGGTAGGCAAATAAATTTTTAGTGAAATTCAAAAGTAAAATAATATACAGGGCTTTCCATTTAAAAAATTTGAGATAGTGTAATTTCTTCGAACTAACAGTTCAAAACATTTTATTGGCAACGTCAGCATTTGCGCCATATAACACTCTATAATTTTTATTTGACATTTTATTGATACACTGATTAATAAATGCTGCTTTTAACACTGTATTCCACCGCAAATTGTTGGAGAAAGGTAAGCATTTTTTTATGGGTCTAGCACACCTGCTGGGGAAGTCCCTAAAGGGCCCCAGGAGCGGCATGAGTGCATATTGGAATTAGAGGTATCCCGTATGATCTAATAAAATCATACGTGATCGGACGTACGCAACAAGTAAAAATAGACGAATCAATGAGCTTATCGCTTCCAATTGAGTGAGGTGTGCCGCAGGGTGCTTTTGTGCATTTTTTCTCAAGGATCCACGGTTTGTTATGCCGGCGATACTGTCATAATGTTACAGGATAAAACATGGGGCCGGGTCTTTGAGAAGGCAGAACTGGCAAAGAGTAAGGTAAGGTTGTGGTTGGATTTGAACTTATTAATTTACTTGAACTTAAATATTGATAAATCATAATTTATAACCTTTACGTTTAACAAGAGAAATTATCTCGACAAGAATTTTATAAAGATTCGTGAACCTGACTGTAATAACTTTGCTGCTTGTGATTGCAGTCTGAAGATCTGCTCCATCGATAACATTAAATATTTGGGTGTATACCTAGATTCGCATTTAAGATGGGATTCTCACGTAGATTATATAACAATGAAAATTCGAAAAATGTATTTTAGGTATTTAGGTTATTAGGGTGGTTACCCAAGAAATATTTATTTTATGTATATAAAGCACTTGTAGAGTCAGTGATAGGCTATGGCTTGGTTGTTTGGGGGTCAGTGCGTTATTCGGTATCTTCATCTTTAGTAATAGCCCAGAAAAGGGTTCTAAAAATAATACTGTTTAAACCGCGAAGATATCCTACTGACCAACTCTACGGCGGGGCTAGGGTTTTGTCACTGAAGCAATTATACATAAAATCGGTGGTCAGAATTTTACTGAATAACAAACATAGGGTAAACAGAGTTGATCACCCTGTTCATACTAGACTAACTGCCCTGAACAATGTGTATGTACCATCTACTCCCTTTAGTGCTACTCAAAGGTCCCTATCTTTTTCTGCTCAGAGGATTTTTTTAATGTAATTCCTAACGAACTGAAAGTGAAGCCATATAGGTTGGTTAAAAATAAATTAACTAGCTGGTTGCTTGGTAACAAAATAGATCATTATTGAGAAATAAATAAAGTACGTATTTAAAATAAGATGGTTCTACTACATTTGTAATAGGCACTAATATAGTTTATTAAATGGTGATGCGCGCACATTCTTCTTTAATAAAATTGTGCATCGGTTAAAATCTATTTTTGCCTTGTAATGTGGTTTTTACTTTCCCTGTATTGGTTCCATTAGTATTAAGTTTAAGTTTAATGTATAACAACTATGTAATGATTTGTTGGCAGGAATAAATATATTTTTATTTATTTAGTTTTATTTATATATATATATATATATATATATATATATATATATATATATATATATATATATATATATATATATATATATATATATTATATATATATATATATATATATATATATATATATATATATATATATATATATATATATATATGTAGGATTGTAGTTTTAAAAGTAGATTTTATTTAGGAAATACTAATAGTCAGAATTCATTTTGTAACCTTATGTGTATGATTACTGAAACAGCATTCCCTGTATATCAATAAAAAAAATTATATTATATTACAATATATTGCAATTTATTCAACCGTTTAGGAAATAAATAACCGATTAAGTGCAAGTTGGACTTGTGCAGTTAGTGTTCCGTACGTTGATTGCTGATGAATGACTTCACAAAACACATTCCAAATGAATTTTCAACAAAGTTCTTTTCCGATCTTTACTGAAAACTGATGACCTTGAAATATTTGTTTTTTTTTTATATATCAGATAAATTATTAATAGTAATGCAATCATGATAACTTTCGTTCAATCTACACCCTGTGAAGAATATTCAAGAATATTTTCAAAATTTTTTGATTTATACTTTTCAAGATAAGCGAATTTGTGTTTTTACAAGCTTTCATTTGACACCCCACTCCATGACCTGGTAAAAAAATGTTTATTTCTCTTCCGATTTCACCCCCCAAAACTAACCTTTTAAGTCAAAATTTAACTTTCAAAACTATACGGCTCTGATGGGACCATCAATTCCTGTACTAGTGCCAAGTTTCAACTTTCTATGTCAAATCGTTTCGGAAAAAATCGAATGTGACAGACAGACGAACAGACAGACAGACAAACACCGAAGTAATTTTATAAGTGTTCCCTGCGAAAGACTATGGTAAAAATAAACGTTTTTGAGTATCAACCTTAAGATAATAAGCATACGTTAGTAACTTTGGCTAATTAATTGCCACATTTTGAAAATATATACAAACTGTCAGCAGAAAGTAAGAATAATATTTATTTACTTTTTTTAAAATTTACTTATTTATTTTTTATTTTTGTATTTTTTTCGTTTTTTTTTTTTTTGATTTTACTCTCCAATTTTTATCCATAATATTAAATAAAAACTTACTAGCCATGTTCCTAGACCTATGACACCCAAATTAGATCCATTTAATAATTTCACAGTTGGAATAGCCATTATGCAAGTTAAAATCGACCGAAACAACTACTAATGATAAAAACGTAGCTAACTTATACCCTTATATATACATACAACTTAAGTGCAAAATAAGATAAAGCAACTGTCGAGTATTTTATTTAACTTACACTTACAACTTAAAATTACTAAAAAAACAAACAATCTACTTAGATATAATTTGTACTCGCTGACTATGCATATTCCTCAAGTGTACTGGGAAATATCCAATATTTAGGAATATCATTCATAACTTTAATAAATGTTAAATATTAGGATATCTACACATTTAAGTGTTAGAGAGTTGATTAAATTTCTGCAACATTGCGCAACCTTATTGTTATCTATGTTAAGTGTTTTTAGATCACTCCAATTTTTTTAAAATCAAGATTACTAACGAAACGGCCGAGAGCTATTGAAGGTCTAATTATGATTGTTTTATTATTATTATTAGTAACACTAAGTTTTTTTTTAGTACGACGCATTGAAGTTAGAAATAACAAGATAAGTAGAATAAATATTGGTTAAATATGACATGACGATTTCTAGTACATTGTTAAAAAGATATTTTTTTGTCACTTACACAATTTTCTTGAAATAAATGGTAATGTAGAATCTCTTTTACTTTACGGGTAATGTTAAGAAAAAAGCCCGACTTAGACAGTTTTTCTTTTTGGAAATATAGTGAACGCAATGCAAAATTTACTCAAATACTTTTATTATACATAAAGTATTTTTTTTTAAATCAAGATTACTAACGAAACGGCCGAGAGCTATTGAAGGTCTAATTATGATTGTTTTATTATTATTAGTAACACTAAGTTTTTTTTAGTACGACGCATTGAAGTTAGAAATAACAAGATAAGTAGAATAAATATTGGTTAAATATGACATGACGATTTCTAGTACATTGTTAAAAAGATATTTTTTTGTCACTTACACAATTTTCTTGAAATAAATGGTAATGTAGAATCTCTTTTACTTTACGGGTAATGTTAAGAAAAAAGCCCGACTTAGACAGTTTTTCTTTTTGGAAATATAGTGAACGCAATGCAAAATTTACTCAAATACTTTTATTATACATAAAGTATTTTTTTAAAATCAAGATTACTAACGAAACGGCCGAGAGCTATTGAAGGTCTAATTATGATTGTTTTATTATTATTAGTAAACACTAAGTTTTTTTTAGTACGACGCATTGAAGTTAGAAATAACAAGATAAGTAGAATAAATATTGGTTAAATATGACATGACGATTTCTAGTACATTGTTAAAAAGATATTTTTTTGTCACTTACACAATTTTCTTGAAATAAATGGTAATGTAGAATCTCTTTTACTTTACGGGTAATGTTAAGAAAAAAGCCCGACTTAGACAGTTTTTCTTTTTGGAAATATAGTGAACGCAATGCAAAATTTACTCAAATACTTTTATTATACATAAAGTATTTTTTTAAAATCAAGATTACTAACGAAACGGCCGAGAGCTATTGAAGGTCTAATTATGATTGTTTTATTATTATTATTAGTAACACTAAGTTTTTTTTAGTACGACGCATTGAAATTAGAAATAACAAGATAAGTAGAATAAATATTGGTTAAATATGACATGACGATTTCTAGTACATTGTTAAAAAGATATTTTTTTGTCACTACACAATTTTCTTGAAATAAATGGTAATGTAGAATCCCTTTTACTTTACGGGTAATGTTAAGAAAAAAGCCCGATTTAGACAGTTTTTCTTTTTTGAAATATAGTGAACGCAATGCAAAATTTACTCAAATACTTTTATTGTACATAAAGTATATTTACAAATTTTTACGTATTTTTTTACAAATTGCGGTATCAGTACTCAGTACAGGAAGATGCGTCTTATAAACAGTACTTTGCGGCCGGAAAGATTTCTCCTCCAATTTTTTACCTGGAACAAAATGCAAAGTTCTAAATAAGATTTTCTAGGGAAGTATATAGAAAAATTAAAAATATTGATTTTTTTATGAGTAGTGTATGTTTGAAGAAAATGTTTCTTTTTGCATTAAAAAACCTCGTACAAAAAAAGTACAAAACTAATTGTAAAATCCGTACGCACTTCGCTAACACGTAGGCTGAAAAATTTTGGTCTGGCTACTTAAAATCATACTTTTTTTGCAAAAATTAAACATTATTCATCAATACAGTCTCCTTCAAGAGCGATATAATCAGCCCAACGCTTTTCTAACATTTCTATACCTTTCTTGTAGAAGGATTGGCCTTTACCTTCAAAATAAGCCTCAGTTTCGGCGATAACTTGTTCATTGCAGCTAAATATCTTTACTGCGATCATTTTTTTTGAGATCTGCGAATAGATAATAGTCGCCAGGGGCTAAATCTGGAGAATACGGTGGATAAGGAAGCAATTCGAATTTCAATTCATGCAATTTTGCCATCGTAACCGTTGACTTGTGACACGGTACATTGTCTTGATAAGAGAGCACTTTCTTCTCGTTCATTTGGGGCCGTTTCTTTGTGATTTCTGCCTTCAAAGGCACCAATAACTTTATATAATATTCGCTATTGATGGTTTTTCCCTTCTCAGCATAGTCGATGAAAATTATTCCATCCGTATCTCAAAATACAGAGGCCAAAACCTTCCCAGCCGACTGTTGTGTTTTTGGTCGCTTCGGGCGGCATTCACCGGCTGCTGCTTGCCGATTTGACTCCGACGTGTAGTGGTGGATCCATGTTTCATCCATAGTCGCATATCGCATGAAAAAATCCTTTTTATTGGGTTTAAACAGATCCAAACATCGCTCAGAATTATCAGATTTCCAACAGAGCTTTTTCATGCCCAAATATTCACGCAAAATATGACCAACACATTCTTCTGATATCTCACGCAATTTCACTTTACGGTCATCCAAAACAATTTTGTGGATTTTTTTAAATATTTTCCGGTATAATCACCTCATTTAGACGCCCAGAGCGTTTAGCATCATTTGTGTCTGTATGACCGCGTTTAAATTTATATTAATATATATTTATAATATATATATATATATATATATATATATATATATATATATATATATATATATATATATATATATATATATATATATAATATTATATTTTAACTATCACCACCGGTGTGCCCCAAAGCTCCATGCCATCTCCTACTCTTTTTCGCATTAACATTAACGATCTGCTGGAAAGGGCCAGGAATCCTATTTACAGCTTTGCAGATGATAGGACACTCATGTCTTCATTCACTTTGAATACTCGAACATCGTCTACTTATATAATATCAGCAGACAGCAGGATGTCGATCAACTTAACAAAAATTTGATAGAAATTCTATTTTCCTGTGACAGTAACCAACGTTACAAAAAGCCAGGCGGCAGTCTTTCATAAAAAGTTAACCTTGCTGAACCCGATATAGTTATGTCGGGATACTCCCTTCCTCTAGCATCGTCACTCAATTTTTTTCGGCATTAATTAATAAATGATGGATGACTTTCTAGGGACAGAATCCCCGTAACACTTATCAAGCCATTGCTTTGCTTGAACGGTATTTTCTCCCATCAAAAAACAGTGTTTAACCAACACACGAAATTCGATTCGATAATAACAAAAATAGCGTCAGTAAAACCACTGTAACTTGTAAACTAATCGTCGAAATGTCATGAAATTTTGACACGTATCTTTTGAAGGTTGGTACTTCCTCAAAATCGTGTGGATTTTTTGAAAAGGCGACATCTATGTTTCAGACCAAAAACTTTTCATCCTACGTGTTATGTTGTCTGAAAACTATTTCGATACAAAGAGTTGTTATTAAACTATCATAACAATATTCGTACCATTGTTCATCGTCTCAGAAATAGATTTTCTTGCTTTTGAGGTGAGACTATAAATGACGAATCCTAACCCAAAAGAGTTAGTCTCCACCTAGAACAAATGACAAAAACAAGTTTCCTAATGTAACAGAAAATGAAAGTATCTCAGTGTGGAACCTTGCCTAGTATTATATGTCTTTCTCAGGGTTCTTATAGCTGCAGGGAAATCCCTAAAGCTATACAGGAGCGACGCATATGTGGATGGCGATTCACGTAAGTTTCGAATTGCTGTATTATATTCGGTGAGAAACGCAGAAGTAACAAGCTAAACCTCATATGGATGTGATGTATTAGCACGACATGTATTAATAGTATGCACCGCTCAGGGAGGCTTTAAGTGGGGTACATCAATCAAACGCTTTCCATGAAAATACTTGTAAAATAGACCCAAGTCGCCAATCGTTCTTTGATGTTCCAAGTTACCAAAGTTTCTGATGAGTGAGAGAACTCAAATCAGGCGAACATTTCTCTTTTAAATAGAATACAACAAATGCAATGTGTGTTTAAGCTTTGTACAGAATTAACGGTTGTTGTGGAGTGTAAAGCTTTCTAGTTCGAAATAATATTCCCACCTTTTGAGAAGTTTGCTTTGCTATGCATGCGATATGTTCATACGAAGACATGTTTGCTCCCAAATTTACAGTATCTGTCACAATAAGCCTAGTTATATTCAATGCTCGATGTAGGCCTTCCCCCTGAATTTTCATCTCAATCTATTTGCAGCTGTTGTCATCCATCCAATGCCCGCAACCCTCTGTATATCATCCCGTCATCTTGTTTTGGCACGTCCTACGCTCCTTTTCTGTTCTCGTCGTCTCCATTCTAATGTTCGCTTGGTCCACCGATCATCGGTCGTGCCTGCTACATGCCCAGCCCATTGTCAGTTGTTTCTTTTTCTACTCTCAAGTTAACCCCCCCTCAATTTAAATGACGATGCTAGAGGAATGGAGAGTCCAGACATAACTACATCGGGTTTCACAACGTTCACTTTTTTAGAAAAAGCAGTCGTATGGATTGTTGGAGCATTAAATTCTACTTGGTTACTGTCACTCTTTCATAGAATTTCTTCTATGTCTTTGTTACATATGGCCTCCTGCTGTCTGTGGATATTGGCATGAGTCGACGATGTTCAAGCGTTCCAAGTGAATGTAAAAGTAAGCGTACTGTCATCTGCAAAGCTTTAGATTGAATTCCTGGTGCTTTTCTCTCTTGTAGGTGACATGAATGAACCGTGAGGTATATCCTTAGTAACGTCTTTACCACGCTATCGATGCCTACAATCTTCTTTTCACGAAGATAAGATTTAACGAATGTAACTAACGCTACGTACTGCAATAGTTGATACTTCCTTATAAGTATCAGATACAGCATAGTCTGATTTGAGAAACCACACCCTGACCGTGTTTTATTACCACTATTGTTATACTTACGCTGAATTATGGTTCAGTGCTACTTTTAGAAATCCGCAATTTTCAATAAACTTGTCAGTAAAGTCCTGGTTTACAGCCTTCCAATCAAGTGCGGCACCAAACAAAAGATCTGACGGTAACAGTAGGAGTTGAAGGGACCACCCTTAACAGTCAATATAAAAAAAACAAATATTTACACAAAATATTTAATTGTAAATAACTTGTCGGTATTTTTCAAATAAATTGTTTGGAAAATCGCAAATGAAAAGATTTTTAATAAATGGATCTGATTTTGAGAATTGCTACGTTGGTGGTTCTACACTAAATAAATACCAGGGTAAGATTAAGGAATATTAAATTTTAAAGTGTAATTATCTTGTATCTCCGAGATTTTTGCAATTTTTCTCGAACCTCCCGATTAGAAGAAACATTTCTTAATTGCCTTCGGTCTGTATATTTGTTGGCACGATAACTTGCCAACAAAATCGGTTTCAAATTTTTTTAACATAATAACATTTTTTTTTTCAAATTTTCAAATGTAATCCTAACGTAATTTGAGGCTAAATCCAGACAACACACAAGTTTTATTGTTTTGCAAGGAAAATCAGCGACCAACCTTGAGCATGGTTTTCAAACTGAGGCTGGTTGATCAAAATTTGCTGTTTTCTTACTTAGCCAAGAATTTGGATCTTTGTATAGATACACATCTCAGATTCAGGGAACATGTTAGAGTGCTCCTCGAAAAAAGTTATGCAAAAATGAAAGTTTTATATGCAAATCATTTTATCCTTAATTTTAAGATGAAAAAATTGTCTGAGGCTTTGGTCTTGTCTTCATTTCATTGTTATAGTTTGTGCACTATCCTTGCTTGGATACCTTTCAAGGAGACGATTGCAATTTATTTGCATTTTAATGTCTCTTCTCGATTATTAATTAAGTTTTACTGTATTAGTCTATAATGATTGTTTGATTTTTGATTGTAAGCGCATTGTACGTTGAGAAGGTAAGATGTAAGAGTATCCAATGGTTAATGGTAATATGTACTCACATCACATGTATTTACATCGTAATAAAGACGATATTTATTTATTTTATTTATCTATTTTATTTTTTTCTTGATTTCACCATTCGACCGGTCCAGTAAACCAAACGTAATGATCTCCTATGATTGTTCGCCTCTTCTCAAGATAGTCGATCAGTATTATTCCGGACGCATCCAAAAAAAAACTTGCCAAAACCTTTTCAGCTAATGTTTGTGTTTTTGAACACTTCGGCCGGCTTTCGTGAAGTTTCAGCCACTCTGCAGAGTGACTGTTGAACTTAAGCGTGTAGTGGTGGATCCATGTTTCGTCCATTGTTACGAATTGAAGCAAAAACTTCTTTGAATTACTCCGAAACAGTACCACATAGCGGTCTAACTCTTCGGCACCAGGGCCGGCTTTAGACGAAAGGGCACCCAGGGAGAATATGAAAAAAGCGCCTTTTATACACTACATATGTACAGTAAATTTTATTCTATATTTTTAGCATTTTTTACATCATAATCGCAATTAACAGTGGCCAAAACTAATTTCTAAACCTCTTCTACAAAACCTCTACAATTGGTATATTATTAATATAAAGCGGACTTTATTTTGAAATATATTTCAATTTTATTATATAAAGTTCACTTTGCACGCTTTAGCCTGAGCAAATATCTCGATCGTTCTCGAAAAATCCATCTTACTATCAGTTTCGTTTTCAATTGACAACAATGCTACAGAATTAAATTTTTCTTGAGACATAGCGAACCTCAAGTACGTCTTAATAAGCTTCAATTTAGAAAAACATCGTTCTCCACTGTCAACAGTTATCAAAATTCGCAGAGATAACCAAAATTTTAGCGCTCCTAAAAATGTAGCGCCCAGGGCGACCTCCAGCTCGCCACACTCTAAAGCGAGCCCTGTGCGGCACGTTGTTGTTTTTGATTAATCATGAGAGTGAACGGCACTCACAGGGCACACAGATTTTCCATATGCGCATTATGTTGATATCTTCACGATGTCAGCTATCTCCCTCACGTCCACTTTGCGGTCATTCAGAACAATATGGTGGATTTTTTATGGTTTTTGAAGTGACTGCCTTATTTGGACATCCGGAACGTGGTGCACCATCGATGCTTGTATAAGCGCATTTAAGTCCACTAAACAATCGAGATATAGCTGCTTTCGATGAAGCAGATGTGCCATAACACTTCTCAAGCCATTCTTGGGTTCTGGCTGTATTTTTCCGATCAAAACGCAATGTTTAATCAACACACCAAATTCTTTTTGTTCCATCGTTTTGAAAAAATCCAAAGTAGCCTCACTCAAACAGCAATAACTTGCAAACTACTAGACGAAATATCACGAAAATTTTACACGAATTTTCTGAGAGTTAATGCTAATTGAAAATCATAGGGTGTTTTTGTTTATGCTACCATCTCTCGGAAAGTCTAAGGACCTTTCACCCTATGTGCTACTACAGTCGTCATAGAAAAGAAAAAAGCAGTCTAACAAATTAAATCTTTATTTCATTTAAAAAATGTTTTATACATATACATATATATCTGCTTAAATTTAAGCCTTGGGGAATGGGTACTCTGGATGTTCTGAAAACCTGAAAACATCAAATATAAATAAACAAGTTGATTTGTCAAAATCAAGTATCTGGTCTTGACATACCATATTGAATCCAAAAACAAAATTACTGAAATATACGGTGTAAAGAAATAAAGTTATAAATAACCGCAGTATCTTAAACATTTTACATTGTTTTAATGAACGTTTAACAAAATTGCTTGATGTTGTCAGTTTAAATACATACAAGGTGCTTCACCAAATTCCCAACATATTTCAATTCAAATCTCACGCCATATTATGTTTCGGCAAGAGGTCGCCGTTGGAGTGCGAGAAGCAAACTGACGGAAGTAGCAAAGTACGGAATATGATCGAAGAGCCACTATCATCGAAGTCCTTTGCGCTGGCCGGTCAGCCACAAAAATAATTCGGTTTTTCGGATACTCGAAATCAACTATTTATAACCTTGCAGTCAAGTGCAACGTTCAAGAACAGTTCAGTGTCATCAGGACCTCTGAAATCATCAAAAAGACTCAAACGCTGGTTTCGGAGGACCCAGGACAATCGTTGCGAAAATTGGTGTCGTCAGCGAACCGATGACGCGTAGAATTGTCGAAGAGGACTTTCGATACTATTTTTACACAATTAAGATAAGACAGATGCTCTCTGAAGGTACTAGGACAAAGCGATGACTCACTGTCATCTGCTTATCTGTTCTTTGAAACACGAAGCGGCGGAACACATTCTTTTCCGTCGAAAAAATTTTTACTGTTGATGCAAAAATTAAACGGAGAAATAATTACTGGCTAGCTCACGACCCCGAGGATATCGCCGTTCTTGCCAGAACGAAATTTCCGGCCGGTGTCCACGTACTAAATGTTGTAGACAGTGAGGGTAATGTCATGCCACCGCACTTCTTCCAAAAAGGTGAAACTGCAACCAAAGAGATATAAGTTCCAAACAATATAGTAAAGCAGTGGATAAAAGATATTGCGAGGGGAAGGCTATTTGTTTTCCAATATGACAGTGCACCGGTTCACACGAGCCATTTAGACCAAGATTGGCTCTCAGACAATTTTGACATGTTTTGGTCCAAGGGATTCTGGCCCCATGATAGTCCAAATTTAAATCCCTTGGACTACTTCGTATGGAACGTAGTTAAACGAGTCAAAAACAAGTATCGGCTTGCCAATGTGACATCATTAATGATCGCTATTGAGGCAACGTTCGCCCACATGAACAACGTAGAATTACAAGGAGGCCACGGTAATGGAAGATACACCGAATGATTGTTATTGACATAGATGCCCTAAGTGCCCTGTGAAACTTCATTTGTCATTAAAAAATATGTCCTTAAAAAAAGTTATTTGATTTTTCCAGATTCTGGTGACGCACCCTGTATATTACACAGTTAAAAACAGTGTATGACACTATGTTTGAATGAAATTTATACTTATGTAAAAAAAGACATTGTTAACTGTCACTATCAGCTTGATTGTATAATGTACACATATAGTAGTTTCAAAGGATATAATTAAAATTAGCTGTAGAATCTTAAACAGAGAATTTCATAACTGGAAATACTACGATCGGTCTCTATATTGGGAAAATCGTGCTCCCATTGTATTGTTATATTAAGTGATATTCACGTTTTCATCTTTGGCGATGTAATTTTCTACAGTATTGCAAGTTTTCTCCATACCTCAGAGTTGTTTCTATTGTTGCAGGTGGCAAACCTGACTTGTATTTTCTGACGTCGTATGACGTATTTGAATATAAAGCTTCAATGCTACCAGACCTATATCGAGCTAATGAGATACAATAGACCGAGGCCCGGAAATCGGTGCACTTTGTTAATTTTACCACAAATTCATAAAAATATGCTTACCCTGTCGTAAACTTAAAGTCACATACTCTAGCCTTTTCACCAATATCTAGAGTTCTCAAAGTTTTCATATCTTGATCATCCAAAGTAAAATTAAAAACATCAATGTTTTCCTTAATTCTATTGGCTGATACACTTTTTGGAATAATAACGATATTTCTCTGGAGAAGGAATTTAAGAGCCACTTGTGCCGCACTCTTTTTATGTTTATCAGCAATGCTTTTGATTTTTGAATTTGTGAATATATTTGGTAGGTCTCTTGATCTAAAAATTAATAAAATATTTTTGTCACAAATAACTTTACTTTTTAATGACATAACATAAAGTTTGACCCTAATATGATACCGCATTATGTTATATTTCCAAATTTAATTACATTTTCATTGGTTCTGTAAAGCTTAAGACACAACTTCTTCTTCCTGTGCCGTCTTCTCTATCGAAAATTGGCGATAACTGCAGCAAAATCTTGTCCATTCTCAGCTGTCCTTATTAGAGTTTCTACATTCATGCTTGTCCAATCCCTTATATTTTTCATCCAAGACACTTGTCTTCTGCATAGGCTTCGTTTCCCTTCCACTTTGCGGTTGATGATAAGATGTAATAAACGGCATTTACTGTCTCTGAGTATATATTCAAAGTATGAAATCTTTCTTAATTTAACAATATTTAGAAGTTGTCTATTAACTCTATTTATAAGGAGTGTGCATTAATTTTGAGGGATTTCTAAGAGAAGGTGTAACTTGTACTATATCGCATCGGGGCATACTGTTGCTATATTCATGGTGAAGCACCATCATTAGACTTGTGTGTAAATAACATACATTCAAAAACTCGAGAGACGACCGTTTTTGGCTTGGAAAAAGCGGGTCCAACTTCGTCGTCCGGTATTGGCAGCATCTGCCTTTTGCAGGTTTCCTCTTATTTTATCAAGAATAAACTAAACATGTATGGAAAAGATACCATGTAACAAAATTTCAACAATATTAAATAGTATTTAATGCATAGTATGGCATAGTATGTTATAACAACTATTAATGATCATGCATGCACTGAATATTAACTTATTCTAAGATCTTGTCGCTTTGAAAAAAGAAGTCAGCATCTTAAGCGAATATCATTCTGTACAGACTATTAATTTATAATACTTACTGTCCAAATGTTTTAGTGAAAAATTCATTAGCGCTGGGATTTGCTAACGGCGAATAACCAACTACAACAATTCCATTATCTTGAGCAAATTTAACCAGTTCGTCTTGTTGCAAAAATAGGTGAGTTTCTATTTGTAGAGAAGCGGGCTTAATTCTACAGTTTTTCAGTATTTTATCTATTTGTTGAATACTGAAATTAGATAATCCAATGGTTTTTGTACGACCCGCATCAACTTGCTCTTCCATTTTCTAAAACAAATACATACTTACGTGAGGTGAAAAAAGACTTTCCGATAGATAATAGTACAAACAAAAAAAAATATATAATTTTCAGTTAGTGTTAACTCTCAGCAGATTCGTGTAAAATTTTCATGACATTTTTATCTATTAGTTTGCGTGACGCTACTTTTGATTTTTGTAAAACAATGGAACAAAAAGAAATTCGTGCGTGGATTATACGTTGCTTTTTGATGAGAAAAATACAGCCAGAACCCAAGAATGGCTTGAGAAGTGTTATGACACAACTGCTTCGTCGAAAGCAACTAACAAGAAAACTGAAAAGTTTTTGGTCTTACACATAGATGTCGCCCTTTTCAAAAAACCTATATGATTTTTAGGAAGTAGCAACCTTCAAACGATACGCGTCAAAATTTCATGACATTTCGACGATAGTTTACAAGTTACAGTGCTACTTTTGATAATTTCAAAACAAGGGAAAAAATCCAATTTCATGTGTTGATTAAACACTGTTTTTTGATGGGAAAATAATACAAGTATTGACGTATTACGGGGACTCTACCCCTAGAAAATAACTCATCATTTACTGGTATACTGAATTTAAAAACGGCCATACAAACACAAATGATGCTGAACGTTCTGGACGCCCAAATGAGGTGGTTACACCGGAAAACATAAAAAAATCCACAAAATTGTTTCGGATGACCGGCAAGTGAAATTGCGTGACAAATAGATAACAAAAGAACGTGTTGGTCATATTTTGCATGAACATTTGGACATGAAAAAGCTCTGTTCGAAATGGATACTTCGTTTGTTCACAGTGGACCAAAAATAACAACGTGTTGATGATTCTGAGCGCTGTTTGGACCGGTTTAAGCGCAATGAAAAGGATTTTTTTCAAGCGATATGTGACAATGGATGAAACATGGATCCACCACTATACACCGCAATCAAATTGGCAGTCAGCTGAGTGGGCAGCAGCCGGCGAAAGCCCGAGAAGCGACCAAATACACAACAGTCGGCTGGGTTTTGGCCTCTGTATTGTAATGGATGCGCATAAAATAATTTTCATCAACTATGCTGAGAAGGGAAAAACCATCAATAGCTAATATTATATAAAGTTACCGGTACGTTTGAAGGCACAGAACGGAAAGAAAGGGTCCCAAATGAACAAGAAAAACGTGCTCTTTCATCAAGACAATGCACCGTGTCACAAGTCAATGGTTACGATGACAAAATTGCATGAATTGAAATTTAAATTGCTTCCTCGTCCACCGCATTCTCCAGATTTGGCCCCCAACGACTATTATCTATTCGCAGACCTTAAAAAAATGCTCAAGGGAAGAGATTTGGTTTCAGCGAAAAAAATTATCGCCGAAACTGAGGCCTATTTTAAAGGCAATGACAAATTTCTTCTACAATAAAGGTATAGAAGTGTTAGAAAGTCACTGCAAAAAACACACACACACGTTCACGATTGTTCAAAAACATCATCTTGCCGAAGATTCAGAACACTGTTTGGCACTGTCTTGGTGTAATCCAAGGGAGTCTTTGCGTCGATTCATAACAATAAACGAAAGATGGAATTATCACTACACGCCCGAGTCTCACAGGCAGTCCTCAGAGTGGCTGGAACGGCATGAAAACCAACCGAAACGTCTAAAAGTTCAAACGACAGCTGAAAAAGTTTTGGCAAGTGTTTTCTGGGATGTGCGTGTACCGATTGACTATCTTGAGAAAGGGCGAAGAATCATCAGAGATTATTACGTTGATTTATTGGACCGTTTGAATGATGAAATCAGAAAAAAAAAGGATTTCTTTCAGCGAAAAAAAAGTGTTGCTTCGTCAAGATAATGCATCAGCTCACAACTCCATAAAATCGATTGTGTAATTGGACCAAATGGGCTATAAATGGCTTCTTAATCCGCCGAATTCACCAGATCTGGCTCCCAGCGATTATTACCACTAGTCATTTTTAGCAAAACAGTTTTTTCTTCAAAAGTCTCGGGACTTTTCACCCCATATAGTATGATAACAGTACATATGTCATGTTCTACTCTTTCCATCATGAATATTTCATTTAAAAAGAATAAAGTTAGAAACTCTTCAACTTAGTAACCGTTTCAATTTTACTAAATTTGTTCAAGAAGCGTTAAAAGTAAAATTCGAACTGAATTGTTTCTTCTTAATATTAATTGTACCGTAAAAACCTACAGACGGTTTTTTGAACATCGTTATAAGTTTTAATCTAAGTTATTACCTTCCAAACAGCTATATGATCTACTGGTTCTGTTTTCAATGGTTCTTGCAGATTAGCTCCTATTGTTGTAGGCACAGGAAAATGTATAAGATATAAGTCGACATAGTCCAGTCCCAAACTTGTTAATGACTTTTTGATGTAGGTTTCAACTCTGAAATAAAAATATATATTAACTTCAGTAAAGTTTGCCCACAAATATTACATCCCTCTTCTGGAATATACATCTAGGTGGAATTTATTTTATGACTGTTACTGTCGTTGAGAAATGAGATAGTTAAACCCATAGTAAGATTTTAAATATCAATGAAATTTTTCATCAATTTTTCCATTATTTTCATTAGCTTCATTTTAATAAAAGAACATACATCCCTATGCTACCTACTACAAAAGAGAACGGGAAAGATGTTTGTCGCAACCAAAACGTGGCTGTATAAATTATCTGTTACAATTGGTATTGTGAATCCCGCCAAGTTCTGGTAGCCATAAACATCTTTGCTGTTCTCTTGTATTTACAATGTTTTAAAACGAGATTTTCCTTATTTACAAACGTTTATACTACATGGGTGTGAAAACAATAGTTTTGCCAAAAATCGATTTTATTCTTCAATATATTTTCCTTTAAGAACGGTGCACTTATTTCAGCAATCTTCCAACAGTTGGATACCTTTCATAAAGTACAAGCTCACTAAAATAAGCATCAGTTTCCCATTCGACTTCTTTATTTAAGCTAAATGTCTTTCCCTGGAGCCACCTTTTTAAATTTCGAAAGTGGTAATAATCGCTGGAGATCAATTCTGGTAAATACAGTGGATAGGAAGTCATTCATAGCCCAGTTGGTCCAATTTCACCATTGATTTTATGGAGATGGTCCATTCTCTTGGTGAACCAGCACTTTTTTTTCGATAAATGTGGACTTTTTTTCTTGAAGACCTTGAAGACCATTCAAATGCTCCCATAGACCAACGTAAAATTATCCGGTAATTATTTTCCCCTCGATATCAAAATAAGATGTAAAAGAAACAACTGGACTGAATCTGCGGTTGATTCTTTATGAAACATTTTGAGGAGAGCATGAAATCAAAACACTTGGGGTTTATATGTTTGAAATTTATGTATATATACACTATATTGGTTACGATTAATTTTATAGTTGGGTAAAATTCTAAATTTTTTTGCTACAGTCAAATAACGAAACCGAATAAATTTTAATTCAAAATTGTCCCAAAATCACCTCTAATAACCTTCATTGCCCAAATTTATCAATGTAAAATATAGGAAGATCATTTCCTATAAAATATAAACTTTACTTGTAACTGTAGCTAAACTAATAAAACTGTTTAAAAGTTTTATTTTTCTTATTGTTTATTGATCTGCATATTATAATATTATTATTTTTATAATACTTAATTCAAATATCGCGAATAAACAAAAACACTTACCGGTCTGGTTGAACTCCCTCCATCGGCAATTTGGTAGTTACAAAAACATCTTCTCTTTTAAGTTTGCCAGAAGAAAACCACTTTTTTAAAATATTGCCAATAATGTGTTCATTTCTGTAAAGATACGCTGTGTCAATGTGTCTGTATCCATTTTCCAAAGCTGTATTTAGAGCAACTTCTAGTTCTTTTTCATCGGAGCTCTATGCAAAATAATAATCAATTAGTATTTCTAAGGCATATAAGGAACTGTTACAGAAATATTTTTGACAATACCAGTATCATTCATCATTAATAATGATACGTAAGTTAGGAAGCACCTAAATAAATTCATTTAAGTAAAACTATATTGAACTGTGAATTTATTTTTAGTGTTCTGTACGGTACACTTAGGGGATCACTTCGATGTCTGTCCGGTTATCCGTCTGCCACTTCCCATTTTTTCCCAGACTATATGACGTAGAAAATTGAAATCTGGCATAAATATAGGAACTGATTGTCTAATCAGAACTATGTAGTTTTAAAAGTTCAATTTGGACTTGAGTTAGTTTTGGGTAGTCAAATCGAAAGTGAAAAAAAACAATTACCAGGTCATCGACTGGGGTGTCAAATGAAAGCTTGTGAAAACACGAGTTCAAATATATATACACGGTGCTCCATATGTCTGGAATAATGATTCCACAGCATTTATTAATTAGTATATCAAAAAAATGTTTAAATAAATATTATATGGTGTTATGCGGCATACATGCTGACGTTGACAATAAAATGTTTTGAAATCTTCTACAGTTACTATCCATCGATTAGGAAAAATCGCATCAAAATATCTACGAACATTGATTTCATAGTGAGGAGGAGCTTCATCTTGTTGACACAACAGATACCTGTTAGGGGTATCTAAATTGTTTTCATCGGGAAAAAGACCTTGGAGTAACTGAAAATACTGCTGTCCTGTAAGATTTTCATCGATAAAAAAGAGAATAATGATATGATGTCCCCAAATCCCTGCCCACACGTTTATCTTTTATAGTCTTTGAAAATAACTGTCGATTATCTAGTGGGTATTCTCAGTTGAACAGTACTGTTAACTCTTCCGTTAAGACAAAATGTCAGAAAAAACAATATTATGAATTAGGTTAGGATCATTATTGATTCGTTCCATCATGACCTCGCAAAATTGAACGCGTCTATCGTAGTCATCTTCAGATAATTCTTGCAAATGAATAAGTTTGTAAGGATGTACTTTTTCTTCATCCAGTATACGACTTAAGGTACCTTTACTTATATTGCGATCTAGGCAAAACTGACAAGTGACTGTATGGGAATTTTCTGTAATTTCCAATAAAATATCTAACTTTTTATCATCGCTTGTTTTAACTTTTGGAGGTCCACATTTAGAACGATTCTTAACATGATCTGATTGTCTAAATCGTTTTAATATTTTACTAACTACGGATTGGGTAATAGGTTCTCGATTCGGATATTCTGCGTTAAAAAGATCACACACGTCCTGTTGTGTTCTACTACGGTCTCCGTAACCAACCATCATTAACAAAGTGATTCTTTTAGTTTCTGTTAAATGTACCATTATGATATTACTCTCAAATTGCAGTTTCACAAAATGCAGCAATAAACGTCTTCGTCAATAAATCATTTTTTGATGCGTTAAGTCGTTACCTGACTATAAAGGTTTGACACAAGCCAGCTTAAATTTTCTTTTTTAATTTGATATCTCTAATTTCAAACATCAATAACTCCAAAACATTTCAATTTAGATATACGGTATGGTAGACAAATAATATCTAGAATTTTTAATGCAACTCAAAAATAAAATAATATACAGGGCTTTCCATTTAAAAAAAAATTGAGACGGCGTAATTTCTTCGAACTAACAGTTCAAAACATTTTATTGCCAACATCAGCTTGTGCGCCACATAGCACCCTATAACTTTTATTTAAATATTTTTTTGATACACTGATTAATAAATGCTGTGGTATCATTATTCCATACATATGGGGCACCGTGTATGCTGTTATACTTGGACACACTTTTATTTCTATTATTTATAAAAAATAGCCAAAACTCTCCCCACCTTATCTCGAAAAATACTAACTAAAAAATTTTGAAAAAATCTTGGAGTAGTCCTCACAAAACGTAGATTGAGCGAAAATTATCACGAGTGCGTTATATTTGATAATTTATCTGGTATAAAAAAATTAAATTGCATGACGGTATGATGAAAGTTTTTTTAATATAGTTTCCATTGCATTTGCATTCAATTTTATTTTATTTCCTTATAATTAAACAAATATTTAAGTAGTAAATATTTGTTTTTTTCACTTTTATTACTAGATTCTAGATTGAGCTAGATCGATTTATTGGTTATAAAGTAGCTAAGATGCTATAACTATTATATAGCAAATAGATGCTTATACTGCACTCTGTCGGCTACTTACTAAGTTTACTCAAGCAGAGCGGCACAGCACGGCTGACACTTTTGCAGAAACGCACCTTTCTTGAGCTTACTGCTCGAAGCCATAGATGTCAGCATTGGTATAACAACTAAAAACGAAACGAAAAGAATCGTATTTTTAGAAGTTACCAAAAGTGTTCTTCGTATTTGCTGAACCATCCCAAGACGCATTTCGCCGTATCACGGCTCATCAGCTGGGCTAGGTTCAGCAAATACGAGAACACATTTTTAGTCCTTTATCCAAGTAACTAACGGAAAACTATAACAAATAGATGCTTATACTGCACTCTGTCGGCGACTTACTCGCAGCAGTAAGCTCAAGAAAGGTGCGTGTCTGCAATAAGTGCCAGCCGTGCTGTGCCACTCTGCTTGAATAGGCCTAGTAAGTCGCCCACA
This sequence comes from Pachyrhynchus sulphureomaculatus, assembly GCA_019049505.1. Taxonomy (NCBI): domain Eukaryota; kingdom Metazoa; phylum Arthropoda; class Insecta; order Coleoptera; family Curculionidae; genus Pachyrhynchus; species Pachyrhynchus sulphureomaculatus. The sequence continues at coordinate 152,940,823 of CM032455.1, read as the reverse complement.
GAGTGCAGTATAAGCATCTATTTGTTATAGTTTTCCGTTAGTTCCTTGTATAAAAGACTAAAAATGTGTTCTCGTATTTGCTGAACCTAGCCCAGCTGATGAGCCGTGATACGGCGAAACGCGTCTTAGGATGGTTCAGCAAATACGAAGAACACTTTTGGTAACTTCTAAAAATACGATTCTTTTCATTTCGTTTTTAGTTGTTATACCAATGCTGCCATCTATAACTATTATACATTATTGACTAAGAAAATACATATTGGATCTTAAGATACGTATACATGTTAGGGACCTTATTGGTTTAGTCTAGGTAAAGACTTTATTTTATTTTAAAAGCAAGCACTGTATGAAACACTAATTGCGTTAAGTCTCACGTGCACTTGGCCATATATTCAATGATTTGTTGACCTCTGCATTTGTAAAAATATCCAAAAAATGTATTTTTAAAAATTAAAATGAAGTAGCCATTTTCATAAGTGTAACAAAAATATTAATAATTCATAATTGTGAAAAATAGAAGCATATTTATCTCTTTTCAACAATCACCAGTTTCTAACCATTCTACCATATTATTTATGCTATTCGGGGACAAAAAGACTTGGAATTTTAGCCAAACGCCTTCCCTACACATTAGTGAGGAAATAGTATACTGGAAGTTTGAGAAAACCTAGAGGAAGACTAAGGATCATTACTAGTGCAAAGGATATGTTCATTCTGAAAGTTTCCAAGCAAAATTTCCTACTTCCTGAATGACTGTAGCTTCTCGCAGACCGGTGCATGCTAGGAAAACACGTCGCACTAATACATCACACTCATATGAGGTTTAGCTTGTCACTTCTCGTACAATCCTTTTCACGCAGTCTCTTATATGGAGAATATCAACACTTTGCAATGAGTTGCCCAGGACTGTTTCCCACCGAGTACAACTTGCAGCGATTCAATATCAACGTAAATCGCTTTTTTTTTTTTTTTTTTTTTTTTTTTCCGACACATGTCGCTCCTATAGCGCTTTAGGGATTTCTTTGCAGCAACTATACTATGCCTATAAGAAAAAATAAGGAACACCAGTGAACCAAGTCGGAAAAAAGTTTGCCGCTACCGTGTTCTCTTGCAATACACTGTCTAAACCATTAAATATGGACCAATATCATGTAGCAAAAAATATAATATATATAAAATGCAACACCTCTCTGTCTGTCTGTCCGTTAATGCGCTTATCACTCGAGAATCACTTATCTGATTTACGTGTTTCTTTTTAATTCATACGTATGTTCTCTGGTTATCTATACGCGATACAGTATCGAGCAGCAGCAGGAGCAAGAGCACTTGAAAATACCAAATGAGATTTTGGCAAAACGTCGTGCAAATTCACTGTTACACGAATAGATTGAAACCCGGAATTTTAATGTATTACATTCCACCATCCGTTAAAACCTCTATTGTAACATATATATATATATATATATATATATATATATATATATATATATATATATATATATATATATATATATATATATATATATATATATATATATATATATATATATATATATATATATATATATATATATATATATATGTTATATATATATATATATATATATATATATATATATATATATATATATATGTATGTATATGTATATATATACATATACGATTGTAGTTTTAAAAGTAGACTTTATTTAGGAAATACTAATAGTCATAATTCATTTTGTAACCTTATGTGTATGACTAATGAAACTGCATTCCCTGTATATTAATAAAAAAACGTATTACAATATACTACTCAGTATATATCACCACTACACCAAACAACTTATTTTTGCACTCGACGCGCGTTTCGCTAACCATGTTGGCTTCATCAGGAGCGATGATTGTCAATCATCGCTCCTGATGAAGCTAACATGGATAGCGAAACGGGCGTCGAGTGCAAAAATAAAGTGTTTGGTGTCCTGGTGATATATACTGAGTAATATTACAATATACACTTTTTTCAACCGTTTAAGTAATAAATAACCGATTAAGTGCAAGTTGGACTTGCGCAGTTAGTGTTCCGTACGTTGATGCTTTTAAAATAAAAATTTTTGTTACATCCCAAACGAATATTCAACAAAATTCTTTTTTTCGATCTTTACTGAAAACTTATGACCTTGAAATTTTTGTATTTTTTATATACCATATAAATTATTAATAGCAATGCACCTTTCGTTCAATCTACACCCTTTGGAGAATATTCCATAATTTTTTCAAACTTGTTTCATTAGTAATGACCTGGTAAAAAAAATTTTTTACTTCCGATTTCAACCCTCAAAACTAACCTTTTAAGTCAGAATTTAACTTTCAAAACTATACGGCTCTGATGAGACCATCAATTCCTGTATTAGTGCCAAGTTTCAACTGTCTATGTCAAATCGTTTCGGAAAAAATCGTGCGAAACACTAAAAATAAACGTTTTTGAGTATCAACTTTAACATAATAAGCACACGTTACTAACTTTGGCTAATTAATTGCCCCATTTTGAAAATACATACAAACTGACAGCCGAAAGTAAGAATAATATTAATTTACTTTTTTTAAAATTTATTTATTTATTTTTTATTTTTGAATTTTTTTCGTTTTTTTTTTTTATTTAATTCTCCAATTTTTTCCATAATATTAAATAAAAACTTACTAGCCATGTGCCTAGACCTATAACACCCAAATTAGATCCATTTAATAATTTCACAGTTGGAATAGCCATTATGCAAGTTACAATTGACCGAAACAACTACTAATGATAAAAACGTAGCTAACTTGTACCCTTATATATACATACAACTTAAGTGCAAAACATGATAAAGCAACTGTCGAGTATTTTATTTATCTTTACAAGATAACTCTAACTTAAAATTATAAAAAAACAAACAACCTACTTATATATAATTTGTACTCTCTGACTATGCATATTCCTCAAGTGTACTTTAACTTTAATATTGAGAAATATCCAATATTTAGGAATATCATTTAACTTTCCATCAAAATGGGTTCCCATTAATAAAATCAAGCAAATTAAAGCACATTATAATCACTATAACTTTAATAAATGCTAAATATTAGGATACCTATACCTTTAAGTGTTAGGAAGTTGATTAAATTTCTGCAACGTTACGCAACCTTATTGTTATCTATGTTAAGTGTTTTTTAGATCACTCCAATAATTTAAAAATCATGGCAAGATGACTAACTAGGGGGCCGAGAGCCATTGAATTTTTGCCTTTTCATTTTTAATTTTAAAGGTCTAATTATGATTGTTTTATTATTGTTAGTAACACTAAGTTTTTTTTTTCAGTAAGATGAAGCATTCAAGTTAGAGACAATAAGTTAAGTATAATAAATATTTGTTAAATATGACATGACCATTTCTAGTATATTGTTAAAAGCATATTTTTGTATCACGTAAACAATTTTCTTGAAATAAATGGTAAAGTAGAATCTCTTTTACTTTACGGGTAATGTAAAAAAAGCCTAATTTAGACAGTTTTCCTTTTTTGAAATATAATGAACGCAATGCCAAATTTACTCAAATGCTTGTATTATACATACTCTAAAGTACATTTACAAATTTTTAGGCTTTTTTTACAAATTGCGGCACCAGTACTCAGTAAAGAAAGATGCGTCTTATAAACAGTACTTTGCGGCCGGAAAGATTTCTCTTGCAATTTTTTACCTGGAATAAAATGCAAAGTTCTAAATAAGATTTTCTCGGGAAGTATATAGAAAATTTAAAAATATTAATTTTTTTATGAATGGTGCAAGTTTGAAGAGAATGTTTCTTCTTGCTTTAAGAAATCACGTAAAAAACCGTTTATAAAAAAAAACTTCAAAACAAATTGTAAAATCCGTAAGCACTTCCCTAACACATAGCCTGAAAAATTTTTGGTCTAGCGACTTAAAACACTTTTTTTTTGCAAAAATTCAACTTTATTCATCAATACAGTCTCCTCCAAGAGCGATATAATTAGTCAAACGCTTTTCTAACATTTCTATACCTTTCTTGCAGAAAGATTTGTCTTTGCCTTCAAAATAGGCCTCAGTTTCGGCGATAACTTTTTCATTGGAGCCAAATCTCTTTCCCACGAGCATTTTTTTGAGGTCTGCGAATAGACAACAGTCACAGGGGGGGAGGGGGGGCAAATCTGGAGAATACGATGGATAAAGAAGCAATTCGAATTTCAATTAATGCAATTTTGCCATCGTAACCATTGACGTGTGACTTTATATAATATTCGCTATTGATGGTTTTTCCCTTCTCAGCACAGTCGATGAAAATTATTCCATGCGTATCCCAAAATATAAAGACAAAAACCTTCCCCGCCTACTGTTCTGTCTTTGGTCGCTTCGGGTGGCTTTCACCGGCTGCTGTCCATCCAGCTGACTGCCGATTTGATTCCGATGTGTGATGGTGGATCCATGTTTCATCCATTATCACATATCGCATGAAAAAATCCTTTTTATTGCTCTTAAACAGGTCCAAACAGCGCTCAGAATCAACGATACGTTGTTATTTTTTGTCCACTGTGAGCAAACGCGGTACCTATTTCGAAAAGAGCTTTCTCGTGCCCAAATGTTCATGCGAAATATGACCAACACGTTCTTTTGATATCTTTGGGGTGTCAGCTCTCTCATACAATTTCACTTTACGGTCATCCAAAACAATTTTGTGGATGTTTTTGATGTTTTCCGGTGTAACCAGCTCATTTGCGCGTCCAGAACATTCAGTATCATGTGTATTTGTACGACCGCGTTTAAATTCAACGTACCAATAAATGAGAGTGATTTTCCAGCGGCAGAGTTCTCGTAACATTTATCAAGCTATTGCTCTACTTGAACGGTATTTTTTCCCATCAAAAAGCAGTGTTTAATCAACACACGAAATTCGATTTTTTTTCCATTGTTTTGAAAATATCAAAAGCAGCGTCACTAAAACCAAAGTAACTTGCAAACTAATAGTCGAAATGTCATGCAATTTTGACAGGTATCGTTTGAAGGTTGGTACTTCCTAAAAATCATATGGATTTTTTAAAATCTCTGACATCTCTGTGTCAGACCAAAAACTTTTCAGCCTACGTGTTAGGTAATGTAATTTTAAAGGTATAATTAAAATTTCAAATAAATCGGTGATAATTTGAAGCAGTTATGATTCCGGCCAATTGGAAAAATGTAGTTTTGAGAAAAACATGTTTTAAAGTTACATAAATTTTCTAGATACCTCCAATCTGCGATGACTGAGCCATATATTTGGCCTTCTAAATTGATGTTTGATAGATTCTAAATGAACCTAAATTCTGTAGATAAATAGATTTCTTCAATATTTAGAGAGGTACAGTCATTTACGCAGCGCGAAGCGTAAAGGCTCTCGGAGTGTTTGGAGACCGCTGGGAGACAATTACACGCACTTGATAAAATACACACTTATAAACTAGAGACCGGATTATATGCAACATAAAAATCTTGAAATATGCATGCAAATATGCATGAAAAATGCTTAAAATATGCACGAAAAGGGTCAAAATATGCAATATTAAATAATAATAAAAGTAGTAATTTTTAGTTTTTTATTTCAAAATCAGCATAAAATTAACAAGTTATTGACGACGTTTAAATTTAATTAACAATTATTTAATATTTTTTTAAAATTATTTAACATTTGTATTCTTTTACACGTAAACAATAAGGTATTGTTCCAAATGTTGGGTAGTAAGATTGTGTCTTCGATCACTTAAAATATTTTTATAAGTGGAAAAAGACCGTTCCACATCCACTGAGGTAACTGGGCAGTATTTTAATTTGGGTGCTATGTTAGCACTTATTATTTCTGGCAAAAGTTCACCCATCCCATTAGTAAAACTATCAATTTGACACAAAGGTTCAAAGCCTGGGTTATTGCACAACATGTTTTCAAACTTTTCTTTAACTCCACGCGGGAATACATCTGGCAATGTGGAGTTTATTTGACGGATTTTATTCATTAACTGAATTGATTCGGTCAACGCCAAACCTCGAGTTTCAAGCTTTTTAATACCCGCAGGTAAGTGGGCAAAGTGAGTGCTAATCAAAGCTATGTTTTTTTTTTTTAATATCAGAATCGTTAAATGCTTCCTTGGATTGACGAACTGCCATACCTCTACGCTATCGAAGTCATTTATTACACCTTTGATGGCCTCGAAATATTCATTGTAAAATAGTACAGCTTCAATCCATGTTCCCCATCGAGTTACCACTGGTTCGGGAGGTAAAGGCACATTTGGCAGTTTTTCTTTATAGGCGTTATTGCGAGCAGGTGCCTTAAGAAACACTTTCTTTACTGATGAAATCAGTTTATTTACATTTCCACTTCTTCAGCGAGTCGATGGACTTCGTGAGCAAAGCACGTCACTTGAATTAAATTTGGATAAAATACTTGGAGGACTTTGGCTGCCTTGATCATATAGGGAGCAGCATCTGAGAGAAATATAAACACTCTTTCATCTGCAGAAGATTCAGGAAATATTTTTTTAATACCCTCATTCACAAATCTGGCGATCGTAGAATGATTTGTCTTGTCAAGTTCTTTGCAGGCCACCAAATAGGAAGAAGAAGGCTCTAATCTTAATGCACCCACAATTAAATTCGCAATATAGCGACCACAATTGTCGGTAGTTTTATCAGCTGAAATCCAAATAATGTCATCCTTAAGTTCATTACGTATTTCTTCCAGAACATGTTGGTAAATTGTTGGTATGTAATTTTAACGCAGTGTTGATTCGTCTGGTATTTTTTGAGCAAGCAATATTTTCGCAGAAAATCTTTGACTGTAGTATTTGTAAGTTTGTGGAGAGGAATATTACTTGCAAGCAGGCTAAAGTGGTTTTTTTTTGTTTGCCTATAGAAGTGGAATCACTGCTACTTGCTGCTGTTATAAGTTGTTGTCGTGGGCCTTTTTTTGCAATCCTGCGATATGAAGACTTGACATGCTGGTCAATTTGAAACTTTTTTGTACACGAAACATTTTTCTCGCAAACTCGACAATATAAAACATTTCCGTCGTATGTAAATATTCCAGGATAATCAGCTACCCACGAAGAGACACTTTTTTTGCGGGTGGCATGGAACACATTAAACTTTAACACAAGACGTTATAAATTGCAGAAAGACTACACTGATGCAAGCGCGTCAACAATAATGTTAAAACTGATATCTTGTTTTAAAATAAAAATTCTTAGAAACTAACTACTTATTACTTAATATCCCGACCAAGAAACAAAGGAATAAAATACCGTCGTAATTTTGGGTATTTCCTTGGCACTATAACCTAATCGATATTTAGACTATTGCAGGTAATTTCCCGACGATATAAGATCGGTTCCAGTCGGCGACATTAACGATACCCTGAGCAATTCAGTTGCCTAGTAATACCGAGAAATATTGTAAATATAGGGAAAATATGCAGCATTACTAGATTTTGGGCAAAATATGCAATAATCGGTCAGAATGGTCAAAATATGCAAATGCATATAATCCGGTCTCTACTTATAACCTCCTTATCTTCATAAAATCCTTTGTTCCTTATTTCTAAATCTCTAAAGCATCATTTAAGCCAAAAAAATGTTGATTTTTTTCAAATTTCTAAAGTGGTGTTACCCCTTCAATTAAATCAAAATAAGAAATTTACCCTGTTCAAAGAAATGTGTTTCTGAATAAAAATAAATTTAGTTTTAGAATTTCCAGTTAAGATTCTGATCTATCGTTAGACCCAAACATTTCCAGAAAGCGGAGAGTTTTCTTACTCAGTGTTAATCTCAGATCATAAATGCACTTGTTTGTATCCTATTAAGTATAATATAACATGTAGGCTGAAAAGTTTTTGGTCTAGCTACTTAAAACTCATTTTTTTTGCAAAATTCGACTTGATGAAAGAGAACTTTTTTCTTGTTCATTTGGGGCAGCTTCTTTGTGATTTCTGCCCCAAACGCATCAACAACTTTATATAATACTCGCTATCGATGTTTTTTTCCGTCTCAGAATAGTTGATGAAAATTATTCCATCCGTATCCCAAAATACAGAGGCCAAAACCTTCCCAGCAGACTGTTGTGTTTTTGGTCGCTTCGGGCAGCTTTCACCGGCTGCTGCCTGCCTATTTGATTCCGATGTGTAGTGGTGGATTTATGTTTCATCCATTGTCACATATCGCTTGAAAAAATCCTTTTTATTGCGCTTAAACAGATCCAAACAGCGCTCAGAATCATCAACACGTTGTTATTTTTGATCCACTGTGAGCAAACGCGGTACTATTTTCGAACAGAGCTTAAACCAAAATATCTCCAACACATTCTTTTGATATCATTACGGTGTTTGCTATCTCACGCAATTTCACTTTACGGTCATCCAAAACAATTTTGTGGATTTTTTTAGGCGACCAAAGCGTTCAGCATCATTTGTGTCTGTATGACCGCGTTTAAATTCAACATATCAGTAAATGATGAGGAACTTTCTAGGAGCAGAATCCCTGTAACACTTATCAAGCCATTGCTTTGTTTGAACGGTATTTCTTCCCATCCAAAAACAGCGTTTAATCAACACACGAATTTCAATTTTTTCCATTATTTTAAAAATATCAAAAGTAGCGCCACTAAAACCACTGTAACTTGTAAACTAATCGTCGAAATGTCATGATATTGTGACACGTATCATTTGAAGGTTGGTACTTCCTAAGAATTGTATGGATTTTTTTAAATAGGGCGACATCTATGTGTCAGAGCAAAAACTTTTCAGCCTACGTGCTATGTTGTTTGAAAACTATTTCAATACAAAGAGTTATTATGAAACTATCGCAACAACACATGCGTACCATTGTTCATTATCTCAAAAGCAGATTTTCTGGCTTTTGAGAAGAGATTATAAATGCCGAATCCTAACCGAACAGAGTTGGTCTCCACCTAGGATAAATGACTAAAACAAGTTTCCTAATATAACAGAAAACAAAAGCGTCTCAGTGTGGAACCTTGCTGAATATTGTATGTCCTTCTCAGGGTTCTTATAGCTGCAAGGAAATCCCTAAAGCTATACGGCAGCGACGCATATGTGGAAAAAGCGATTCACATAAGTTTCGAGTTTCTGTATTATACTCGGTAAGAAACGCAGTCCTGAGCAAATAATTCCAAAGGGATAATGTTCTCCATATAAAAGACTGCTTGAAAAGTGTTGTACGAGAAGTAGAAAGCTGAATCTCATACGGATATGATGTATCAGCACGACATGTATTAATAGTATGCACCGCTCTGGAAGGAATTAAGTGGGGTACATCAACACTTTCCATGAAAATATTTGTAGAATAGACCCTAGTGGCCAATCCTTCTTCGATGTTCCAAGTTGCCAAGGTTTCTGATGAGTGAGGGATCTCAAATCAGGCGAACAGGTCTTTTGAATAAAATACAACAAATGCAGTGTGTGTTTAGGAGCAGCGCCCCAAGCATGGGACCAGTATTGGTTGGTCGAATTTAAGCTTTGAATAGAATTAACGGTTGTTGTAGAGTGTAAAGCTTTCTAGTTCGAAATAATATTCCTACCTTTTTGGGAAGCTTGCTTTGCTATACATGCGACATGTTCATGTGAAGACATATTTGCTCCCAAATTTATACTATCTATCACCATAATCTAGTTCTATCCAATGCTGGATAGAACTAGATTATGTTTGTGGAGAGGAATATTACTTGCAAGCATGCTAAAGTGGTTTTTTTGTTTGCCTATAGAAGTGGAATCACTGCTACTTGCTGCTGTTATAAGTTGTTGTCGTGGGCCTTTTTTTGCAATCTTGCAATATGAAGACTTGTCTTGACATGCTGGTCAGCCTTCCCTCTGAATTTTCATCTCACTCTATTTGCAGCTGTTGTCATCTATCCAATGCCCGCAACCCTCTGTATATCATCCCGTCATCTCGGGGTCTCCATTCTAATGTTCGCTTGGTCCACCGATCATGGGTCCTGCATGCTACATGTCCAGCCCATTGCCACTTTCTTTCTGCTACGTGCTCTATAATATCCTTCAATTTCGTTTGTTCACGTATCCACATGTTTCTTTTTCTACTCCCAAGATAACCCCCCGTAACTTAAGTGACGATACCAGAGGAATGGAGTGTCCCGACACAAGTACTTCGGCGTAGTTCAAGCGTTTAAAGTGAAGTAAGAAAGAAGAAGTAAGAAGAAAAAGAAGTAAGCGTATTGTCATGTAGCAATCTTTTTTTGACGAAGATAAGATTTAATGAATATAACTAACGCTACGTACCCCAATAGTTGATACTTCCTTATAAATATCAGATACAACATAGTCTGATTTGAGAAACCACACCCTGGCCGTGTTTTATTGCCACTATTATTATACTTATAATGAATTATAGTTCAGTGCTACTTTTACAAATACGTAATTTCCAAAAAACTTGTCGGTAAAGTCCTGCCTTTACAGCCTTCCAATCAAGTGCGGCACCAAACAAAAGATCTGACGGTAACAGTAGGAGTTTAAGGGACCACCCTGAACAGTCAATATAGAAAAAAAAATTTTACACAAAATATTTAATTGTAAATAACTTGTCGGTATTTTTCAAATAAGTTGTTTGGAAGATCGCAAATGAAAAGATTTTTAATAAATTGATCTGATTTTGAGAACTGCCTACTTTAGTTGTTCTACACTAAATAAATACCAGGGTAAAATTAAGGAATATTAAATTATCAAGTTTTCATCTTATCTCTCTGAGATATTTGCAATTTTTCGTATTTCAGAACCTCCCGATTAGAAGAAATATTTCTCAATTGCCTTCGGCCTGTCTATTACTTGGCACGCCAACAAAATCGATTTCAAATTTTTTACACACCCCACTTTATGAATGGGAAAATGGAGTCAACAAATTTATTGCATTTCCAGTGGAACTATAAAACTTCTTCCTTATCTTTCATGAGGTAATCAATAAATTTTTGGCGTAATTTTTTATAGTTAAACCGATAAGGCGTGTAAGGGATAGAGGAGTTCGTTAGACAACAAAAAGCCATATTAATTAGACTGCTGAAGCACAGACGGTCGTTAAAAAATACATCACTCAATAGTCTAGAGGCCCCAAATATCTCGTTGATAGAAAATTTTCGATAAAAAATATCTTACCAATTTTATTTAGTTTTATTAATATTGTGGTAGTAAAACAAATCCCATCAAAAATATAAAATGTAAAAAAATGCCAAGTCTCGCAACGCAGTCCTTCCACAACAAAAAGTTGTGAGATCTCACATCAGTTATTTTAGTTAGTTCTGTGGAAGCACGTATTCAACAACTTTGTCATAAATTGTTATTTATTTAGTTACCTATCAACATTTATAGTGACCGTATCAATATTAGACATCCTTATTTCTATAATAAATATAATGACTTGGCAATCGCACGGCAACATAATTAAAATAAGAATAATCTACTATTTCGATTGCTAAGTAAGTCTAAACAGTGCACTTAAGAATAAAGTATTTTAAATAATAGATTATTCTTATGTGATTATGTTACCGTGCGATTGCCAAGTCATTATATTTATTATAGAAATTAAGATGTCTAAAATTGATACGGTCACTATAAATGTTGGTAGGTAATTAAATAGATAACAATTTATGACAAAGTCGTTGAAAAGGTGCTTCCATAGATACTAACTAAAATAACTGACTTGGTTTTAGATGAGATCTCACAACTTTTTGTGATGGAAGGACTGCGTTGCGAGACTTGGCATTTTTTTACATTTTATGTTTTTGATGGGATTTGTTTTACTACCACAATATGAATAAAACTAATTATATACTCCTTGTACTATACCGATAGAACCGTTGAGTAAGCCAAGACTCACGTCAATATTTCGTCTTAACGAGACTTTTGCTCCTATTTTAATAACTATATTCTCTTCTAGCCCTGCTGTCATGGAAGCATCATCTTCATACTTTTTTATAATTAAAATATACTTAAAGTATTTCACTTAACAATTTTTTAATTACACGAAGTAGGTAAGTATTATTAAACGAATATATTTGATAAACGAAAAATATTATTAAATATAATATATTAATTAATAAATAATACAAATTATTCAAAATTATGGATTTTTTAGTGATTAATTAACTTTATACAACGTATTATTTACCGGGACTCACGGTTGACCTTGCATTATGCTATGTATTGCTGATGTTTCAGTTTTTCCTTCCTTTATAGGCTAAACACTAACTAAATTCAAAATTTGAAGTTTGTATGTCTGCTAGAAGTACCTTAGAATTTTGATGATCGGTGAGTGTGTCAGTGACAAAATTAAAGAACTTCGACTGGCGATAGTTCGTAAACTATAAGGTATAAATAATAGGTAATTTAGGAATATAGCTAGTATAGTATGTCCTCTTGGTCACCGAAAATTCAGACTTCTAGCTTTATCCACAACGAAGTTACAGGGGAGTCGAAAGTCCCGTGAGTGGCTTCGAGAAAAGGATGGTATGGCTGTGCTTTCTGCTCGACTTGGCGGGGGCACTGCCGTGCCCCCAGATTACAGTCTATCAAATAAGAACGTGTCCAGGATAGTTCATTTTTAGTGTTCCGTACGGAACACTTATAAGATCACTTCGGTGTCTGTCTGTCTGTCTGTCTGTCTGTCTGTCTGTCACACCCTATTTTCTCCGAAACTATTTGACATAGAAAGGTGAAATTTGGTAATAATATAGGAATTGATGGCCTCATCAGAGCCATGTAGTTTTGAGAATTAAATTTTGACTTAAGGGGTTAGTTTTGGGGGGTGAAGTCGGAAGTGAAAAAAAAATTTTTTTACTAGGTCATCGAGTGTGGTGTCAAATGAAAGCCTGTGAAAACACGAGTAAAAAATATATATATTAATATTATTCTTGCGCGCACTTTTCTTTGTATTATTTTTAAAAATTCGCGAAAAAATCGCTGTCCCGGGCCTTATCTCGAAAAGTACTCATCAAAAAAATTTCGAAAAAATTCTAGAATATTCTCCACGGGGTGTAGATTGAACGAAAATTATCACGAGTGCATTACCTTTAATAACTTATATGGTACATAAAAAAAAACAAAAATTTCAAGGTCATCAGATTTCAGTAAAGATTGGAAACAAACTTTGTTGGAAACACATTTGGGGTGTGTTTTGTGAAGTCACTGATTATTTTATACCACCGTAACATAAATTTTGATTTAAGGGGTTCGTTTTTGAGGGGTTAAATCGGAAGTGAAAAAAATTTTTTTTTACTAGGTCATCGAATGTGGTGTCAAATGAAAGCTTGTGAAAAGACGAGTAAAATATATATATACTTGCGCACACTTTTCTTCGTATTACTTTAAAAAATCGCTGTCCCCTACCTTATCTCGAAAGTACTGATCAAAAAATTTTGAAAAAATTCTGAAATATTCTCCACGGTGTATAGATTGAACGAAAATTATCACGAGTGCATTACCTTTAATAATTTATCTGGTATATAAAAAAAAAACAAAATTTTGAGGTCACCAGTTTTCAGTAAAGATTGGAAACAAACTTTGTTGAATACTCATTTGGGGTGTGTTTTGTGAAGTCACTGATCATTTTATACCACCCTAACAAAAATTTTTATTTTAAAAACAATCAACGTACGGAACACTAATTGTGCAAGTTCAACTTGCACTTGACCGGTTTTTTGGTAGATGAGATTCTAATGATTCAACAAAAACTTGGTAGAGGGGACCTTTGTCTACGAGGCATTTTAGTAAAAATATCAATCGATTCCGAACTTTCGTCTAAATGACGTAAAATCCAAAATGAGTCACTCATTTGCGCGTCGATCGAGGCAGTCTTTCTTTGTTTCCAACCAAAGGGGCCTAAAATGACACATTACGCGGCCGCTATATATATTAAAAGGTGGGTGTCGTTTGTGAAAAAGAAACGAAAAATGTCGGCAACTTGCCAAAAGGTGGCTCGGTAAGCAAAGTCACTCCGAAAGTCAAAAAACGAATTGTATCTTTGTTTTCACGGAACCCGAAATTGGCAGGTTTAAACGTGTGCCATGAGACCATCCAACACCATCTTCGTGCTCATGATGTCAAATTTCGATGTACATTTACAGGGCGAAAATCACCTCGCGAGGCGGCTCGTTTGAGCCCACGATAAGATACTAGAGTGGCCTTCACAAACCCCGGACGTCAACCCTATTGAAAACATTTAGTCCCCTATAAAGAGAAAGCTTAGAGTAAAAACTCTGGGGACCTTGACTCAATTGTCTCGCGAGATTCGAAAAATTTACAGAATATGTAGAAAATCACGTCGGCGCCGACGACCTGACTCGAGGATCAAGATTGATGCAAAAAGCTATTTGACAACTTACTAAGGTAATTGCGCCGTTGTTAGCACACCATCGATGGGAAGAAATGCTCTCAAAAATACGAGCGGTCACGTTCTTATTTGACAAACTGTATAAAGGAGAGGTAAAGAAGGTTAGTTATATATCGTATTATGTCTTTTTGAGGGTTCTTGAAATCACGGAACCTGAAAGTTATTTTTTGTAACTTTCAATTTTAACATCGGAGGGGGTGAAAAAGGTGAGAGTCGTTACAGAGTTTTAATAAAATTATGAGAATTTTCCCAGATTAGTTCAGGTGAGCCATCACAGCCAGTGGATAAATTTTAAGCATAAATATTTATGTCTTTATGATGATCTTTCATGTGTGCAGGGATATGGAATCATGGTGCAGAAGAAACGGCCTTGTACTGAATGTTGAGAAAAACTATCTATATGAATATATTTAATAAAAAACCATTAGCGTCGATGTTTGCCAATTCCCTTGGTGTCAACTTTGAGGAGAAAGCCAAGTTCCTCGGTACGTTTCTGGATAATAGATTTTCTTTTAGGCACCATGTAGATCACATATGTGCTGAATTAAACTCAGCTTACTTTGCAATTTTAAGTTTAAAAAGTACTCTTGAGAGTGACGGTCTCTTGGCTGTATATTATTCATTAGCTTTTAGTCACATGTCTAACAATGTTGTATCCTGGGTGCTGCTGGTGTGAAAAGTAAACGTATATTTGCGAACCAAAAGAAAATAATCCGTTTGATTTTTAATCTAAGTTTTCGTGAAAGCTACAGAGATACGTTTATAAAACAACGAATCCTACCTTTTCCATGTCTTTTATTAAGGTGCTTAACTCTTGTAAACAATAATAGACACCTTTTTGAGATACTGGGAGCAACAAATATATATAACACCAGGAGTAATAGTGTATCAAAGGTCCCCATTCATCGATCAACTTTCTTCAAAGGCTCTACCCTGTATAGTTGCATCAGCCTTCCTTATGGAATGCCTGCAGAACTGCGAAATATGCGTGGTTCAAGATTTATATATCGGCTTCCTTCTTACTGGAAAATGCCTTCTACTCGATAGGGGATTTCTACGGGGCCTGATCTCTAAGAGAGTGCTAGTTGTGAGATTTCTTTCTAGGTATTGCTGTCATGAACCTGAACCTACCTACATTATCTTGTGCTAAACCAAGGTACACCTAGATCCCAATTTTAATTATTTTTGTATTTTTACTGCTTTTAAATATTAAGCCTAACATTGTTTTGTCCGACTTTGTATAATTTCTTATCTATATATTTATGATGTGATTTATGGTAATCCTATACTATTTTTTATTTTATTATTTATGTTAATATATTTATAATTATAATTATTATACTATATTTCACGAACCAATGTTCACTTTGTTGTATTTAATGGTATTATGTATATTATTATTATTATTATTATTATTATTACAAAAAGTTCTTCTTTCTCACATTTGGTCAATGTGGTTCCATGTTTGGCTGACGGGCGCAAACCAAGTCAGCACAAACGCCATTGTTTATTAAAGAATGACCTGACAATGTTACATGTTTTCAAAATCACTGACTTCTGAATGTTTTTGTGTATGTTTGTGTTGAGTCCTAACTGTACTAAGTGTGGTGTGAATGTTGTTGGTGTAAGGCCTGTGGCTGATATAATGAGGGGGACAATGATGAGTTTTTCTTGTTTCCATAGCCGTTTTATTTCCGTTACAAGGTCTGTGTATTTGGAAATTTTTTCTGTGTATTTCGTTTGGATGTTTGTGTCGTTGGGACAGCAATGTCAATTAGATAAGTGACTTTTTCTTTTTTGCACTGAAAAGTAATATCGGGTCTATTGGCGGAGACTGTTTTATCTGTATGGATACTGATGTCCCAGTAGCGTTTGTAATCTTTATTTTCAAGTACGGATGTTGGTGTGTATTTATAGTAGGGTATTATTATTATTACAAAAAGTTCTTCTTTCTCACATTTGATCAATGTGATTCCATGTTTGGCTGACGGGCCAAAACCAAGTCAGCACAAATGCTATTACCATTCCGTATTAAGGAATGACCTGACAATGTTACATGTTTTCAAAATCACTGACTTCTGAATGTTTCTGTGTATGTCTGTGTTGAGTCCTAATTGCACTAAATGTGGTGTGAATGTTATTGGTGTAAGGCCTGTGGCTGATATAACGAGGGGGACAATGATGACTTTTTCTTGTCTCCATAGCCTTTTTATTTCCGTTGCAAGGTCTGTGTATTTGGAAATTTTTTTCTGTGTATTTCGTTTGGATGTTTGTGTCGTTGGCGACAGCTATGTCAATTAGATAGGTGACTTTTCCTTTTTTGCACTGAAAAGTAATATCGGGTCTATTGACGGAGACTGTTTTATCTGTATGGATACCGATGTCCCAGTAGAGCTTGTAATCTTCATTTTCAAGTATGGATGTTGGCGTGTATTTATAGTAGGGATCTGTGTTTTCTATGAGTTTGTATGTTGTGGCTAGTGCTTGGTGAACTACTTTGGCAGCTGAATCATGCCTGGCTGTGTACTCTGTTCCTGCCAATATTTTACATCCGCTCGTTATGTGTTCGATCGTTTCTTTCTGCTGGTGGCATTTCCTACATCTGTCCTCTGCAATAGTCAGGTCTTTGATGATATGCTTTTGGTAGTTTCTGGTTAATATGACTTTATCCTGGATGGCAAGTAAGAAGCCTTCAGTCTCGGGGAATAGCTGCCCATCCTGTAACCAGGTGTACGATTGTTTTTTATTTACGTGGTCTTGTTCTATGTGGTATCTGTGTTTTCCGTGGAGTGTTTTCTCTGACCACGTTTTCATCTTTTCTTGTTGTAATTGGGTGTGACTGTGTGTGTCTGCTGAGTGGTCTGCCCGGGCTAAGTCGAGTGGTGTGTAGTTTTTGTCTGCTTTCACTGTCGCTGTGTGGAGGCTGGTTTGCTTGCTGTGAAAGAATTTCCTAAGTGTTTGTATTTGTTTTGTGTGTAATGATCTGATGTCTATAATTCCTCTTCCTCCTGCCTTCCTCTCGATGGTAAGTCTTTCTTTGCATGCGTTGGGGTGTAATTTCCTGTATTTGGTGAATTGAGATCGTATAAGGATGTGAATATTTTCTATGTCTGTTTGTGACCATTTGATGATACCAAATGAATATGTGAGTATAGGTATAGCGAACGTGTTGATGGCTTTAGTGAGATTCTTAGAGTTGAGTTTTGTTTGCAAAAGTTTCGTCAGTCTGTTTTTGAATTCGGTTCTGAGCTCTGTTTTGATGTGAGTGTGGTTGAGTTTGGTGCTTTGTTGGAAGCCTAGATATTTGTATGTTTCTTTGTCGAACATGTTATCGAGTGTTTCATTGTTGATGGTTTCTGTCTCATGGTGGTACTTCCATTGGCCTTTGTTGATGTGGAGCACTTTGCATTTACTTATACCAAATTCCATATTGACATCTAAGGTGAATATTTCTGTGATTTTGAGGAGTTCATTCAGCTGTGTTTTTGTGGCAGCGTAGAGTTTTATGTCATCCATATATAGGAGGTGGTTTATTTTATGTTGATTCACTTTTTGGTGTCTGATATTGAAGCCATGCTCTGTTCTGTTTAGTATATTTGAGAGTGGATTGAGACAGAGGCAAAACCCTAAAGCGCTGAGCGAGTCTCCCTGAAATATACTCCGTCTGATGTACAGCTCTTCTGTTTGGATGCGTTCGGTTTGTGTTTCTAGGCGTAGTTTGGTTTTCCATGTTTTCATAATTTGCACTAGAAATTGCCTGAGGTGTTGGTTGATTTTATAGATTTCTAGGGCTCTGATTAACCAGCTGTGGGGTATGGAGTCGAAGGCTTTTTTATAGTCTATGTAACCGAGTGAAGGTTTCTGTGTTCTTTTCTGGTTTGTCCCATAATCACGCTATCTATGATCAGCTGCTCTTTGCATCCTCGATTATTTTTCCTGCATCCCTTCTGCTCTTCTGTGATAATATTGTTGTCTGTTAGGTGTTGTTCTATTTCCTTGGAAATTGCGGCTGTGATGATCTTGTATAGGGTTGGCAGACAGGTGATAGG
The DNA here is from genome assembly GCA_019049505.1 of Pachyrhynchus sulphureomaculatus. NCBI lineage: Eukaryota > Metazoa > Arthropoda > Insecta > Coleoptera > Curculionidae > Pachyrhynchus > Pachyrhynchus sulphureomaculatus. Next base: position 152,922,369 of record CM032455.1, on the reverse strand, counting down.
TCGGTAGTTTGACGGGTTTGGGGTGTCTGAGCTTTTGGGTTTAACGTATGTTATTCCTTGTGTAAGGAAAGTGGGAAATATGTGTGGTTGTAGAATGGCTTTGTTGATTTGGTGTGTGAGTGCTTCGTGTGTGGTGGTAAACTGTTTGTACCAGAAGTTTTGTATATTGTCTATTCCAGGACATTTCCAGTTGTGTGTGTGTTTGATTGTTTCTGTAATTTCTTCTGTAGTTAGTGTGGAATTTTCTTGTTCCGTCACACGTTTGTGTTTATCTTCTTCAGCTTTGATCCAGGGGATGTTATTATTATGTAGTTTGGGTTCTGACCAGACAGTTTTCCAATAATCTGCGAGTTCTTGTTTGTTTGGTGGTTCAGTTACTACTGTCTGCTTGTTGTACATAGTTTTTCGGTAGAACGCTTCTTCGGAAGAGGTTGTTGTTGTCTTTTCCTCCCGTTTGATTCCTTGTATCTACGGAGTCTTGCAGCATATACGGATAGTTTTTGTTTTAAAGTATCAACGATTTCTGGCAGTCTTCGGTTGAGAGATTTAGATTTGATCTTGTCTACACCCTGTGTGACACGTTTGGATGCGTTCCCGTTCATAAACTGGGTAAGGTGTCCCAGATCTCTTCTGATGTTGTTGATTTTGTTTTCTATTCTTATTTGCCATTTAAATTTAGGTTTTCTGCTGTTGGGGTCTCTTTGTCGTTGCGGGAGTTTTTGATTATTTTGTGTTATAGTGGTGATTGCTGCTGCATATATTATTGTGTGAATGTCTTCGATCGTGCTTAAGTCTGTTATGTACTGTGGTATTATGTGCTTGTTTATTGTGTTGAGGATTATTTGTGTGCTCTGTTTGAAAATTAAACGAGGGATGGGATTTCTTGTTGTAGGGTCGGTGCCTGACCATCGAGCTAGATGTGACTGCATTTCTGCTTTGAGTGTTTGTATGAGAGTATTATTATTATTATTATTATTTAGAGTAGCACATATAAGGCGTCAAAGGGGTTGGAATGAGTGTTAAAAAGGTAGCTTTGTATTTTTCGCATAAAATTTTATTCAGGCTTTTTGGGGTCAAGATATATAAATATTATATTATTTTCATTTTAAGTAGAGGGGAGCGTCGGTTCTAGGCAGTCTTTCTTTGTTCTCATCCAATAGCACCTAAAATGACACATTCCGCAGCCGCTAAATACATTACAAAGTCAGACTTGCCAAAACGTGGCTCGGTAGGCAAAGTCACACTGAAAGTCGAAAACGGGACCCAAAATTGCCGTTGCGTCAAGGAGCGGCAAAATTAAGAAATTCTGGTTTAAATGTGTCCCATGAGACCATTCGACAACATCTTCGTGCTTATGATGTGCTGGGCGAAAATCACGTCGCCGGACGCCAACCCTATTGAAATCGTTTGGTCCCTTGTAAAGAGAAAGCTCAGAGGAAAGACTCTAAGGACTTTGACTCAGTTGTCTCGTGAGATTTGAAAAATTTGGAGATCATTGCAGAAAATCTCGTCGACAGCATGCCTCGAAGGTGCTAGGATGATGGAGGAGACGAACTTACTAAGGTAATTCACAAACTGTAAATAATATAAAATAGTAAAACTCATAAAGAGTTAAAAGGATGATGAAAGAGGTTTAATGCCTTTATATTTATTATAGTTCTCGGAGTTGAAGAATTATCTTTTTCATTGTTTACTTGAATTTTCAATTAAACAAACTTGTATGGAGTAAATGTGTTAAGGAAGGGGGTTAGAGGGATCGCTTCACCCATCTTGTTATATATAAATATATCTTTAAAAGTTCGTTTATTACTATAAACGATACTTACAATAAAAATTTCATATTGTCATATATATATATATATATATATATATATATATATATATATATATATATATATATATATATATATATATATATATCCAAACTTGTCGTTTCTCTTTTCAGATGGCAGGTGGTTAATTAATTTTGATTTTTCAGCATCAAAGGTTTCTAATGGCATCCTTGCTGTAAATGCCATATTTTTAAATTAATGTGTTAGTGAATAGTGGCTGTTTTATTTCAGTGTTGGTCTTTGTTATGGCAATTGTTATTTATGGTCATTTTTGTTAGATTAATTCGCACACTGCATTTTGTGCCCTGATGAAGGTCCAACCTAGGACCGAAATATTGGCTAAATGAATATAGTGTGAACATCTGTTGTTGCCCATTTGCCGAGTTCCCCAACTTAGGATTTTGTTAGATACGGCAACTTTTGCTACCTCTCTCTTTATTTATTTATATATATATATATATATATATATATATATATATATATATATATATATATATATATATATATAAATATATATATATATATATATATATATATATATATATATATATATATATATATATATATATATATATTATATATATATGTATATATATATATATATATATATATATATATATATATATATATATATATATATATATATATATATATATATATATATATATATATATATATATATATAATGCAACGTCCCTCTGTCTGTCCGTTAGTGCGCTTATCACACGAGAACCCTTATCTGATTTACTTGTTTTTTTTTTAAATATACATATGTTCTCTGGCCAGGTTATAGGATATATTTTATTACGTTAGGTTACATAAGGAATAAGCAGTGACGATAATAGTGAATCAAGTCGGAAAAGAGTGCTGCCAGCGCGTTCTCTTTTAATGCGCTGCCTAAACCATTAAAAATGTAGGAATATCATATAGGAAAGAATATAATATATAGAAAACGAAACGTTTCTCTGTCTGTCCGCCTGTCCGTTAGTGACAGTGAAAGTTTCAAGCCAATCAGTTCGTTTAGTCAACCTGTCCATTAGATTAAAAAAAAAAAACACTTTTTTTGTCTTTTTTTCAATTTTGTAGGTTAGGTTATGTACGTACTTGAGCGATTTAAAACCAACGAGGATTTGTTGGAAATTCCATTACGAAGAGTTTATTTTTTTTTTGTCTCGATCCGACATTTTTTTTACTGCGCTATAGTGTAAGTAATTTCTTTAGGCACTTTTGGAAGATTATTTTTTAGTTTCGGCAATTGCTTGAACTATCTTTGTAAAAAATGTATTAATTCGCTCTGAGAACATTTTAATATCTATTTAAATGTATCTAAAATACACGATTTTTATTTACTAGAACATAGCTTAGCTTTTTATTTACTAGAACTAGCATTAGAACCTATTTTTCGATATTTTCTATTTCCCAAATTTCCTTACTTATTAGTTATTTCATTACTTATTATGCTTCATAGTGTTCCGCCAAAAATTTACGTCACCATTTTTGAGAACCACTTAGCCGATTTACGTGGTTTTTTTCTAGTCATAATCTTCTATAATATACATAAAATGCAACGTCTCTCTGTCTATCTGTCTCTGCATGCGTTAGTGCTCTTATCACTCGAGAACCACTTACCCGATTTACGTGCTTTTTTTTAAAACATACATATGTTCCGTGACAAGATCATAGGATATATTTTATTACGTTAGGTAACATAAGAAATAAGCAGTGACGATAATAGTGAATCAAGTCGGAAAAATGTTTGCCATTAACGCGTTCTCTTGCAAAAAACTGCCTAAACCATTAAATATGGAACAATATTACGTAGCAAAGAATATAATACTCGTATATATATATATAAAATGCAACGTCTCTTTGTCTGTCTGTCTGTTTGTTAGTGCACTTACTACTCGAAAACCACTGATTTACGTGTCTTTTTGGTTTATACATATGTTCTGTTTCCAGGTTATATAATAATAATAATAATCTATAATATATATAAAATGCAACGTCTCTCAGTCGGCTAGTATAGAAGGACCAGGTCACTGCTTCCGCCAAGAAAGCCAACCAACTCCTAGGCAAGCTCTACCCCCTACTCAAGTCCAGGAAATTGTCAACACGAAACAAGTTGACAATCTACAAGATGATCATCAGAGCAGGGATGACCTACTCTAGCCCCGCATGGTGCCAGATGTCACGCACTCGCAGATGCACCCTCCAGACCATCCAGAACAAGGCCCTCCGAACCATTGCCAACGCCCCGTGGTTTGTCAGAAATACCTAACTCCATAGGGACCTCCAAATGCCAACCATCCGGGAATTCATCAGCAGCATCCAGCAGAGATTCCTGGACAAAGCCACCCGTCACGTCAACCCCACAATCAGGACCACTTACCGCCCCCCCCCCCCCACGCCATGCCCGCCAACGTCTACTAAGACCCAGCGACCCGATGACCCAGGATTAGCTTAATATTAAGTACTATAAGCTCATGTTAATGAAATATCTTAAGTTGAAATATCTTAAGTATATGTTTAAGTTCTGTTTTAAAGTATATTCATGAAATATCTTAAGTTGAAATATCTTAAGTTTGTCAATACCTAGGCTAAGTATTTAGGTCCATACGATGTCAATATCTTAAAGATCCAAAATGTATACACGCTTATTCTATTAATGCATGTTAGTTATAGTCTAGTTACTAGCTAATTTTGTCAATAAATGAAATGTGAAATGTGAACGTCTCTCAGTCTGTCTGTCTGTCCGTTAGTGCATTTAACTTATCTGATTTACGTGTTTTTTTTTATAAAATACATATATTCTCTGGCCAGGTTATAGGATATATTTTATTATGTTAGATAACATAAGGAATAAGCAGTGACGATAATAGTGATTCAAGTCGGAAAAAGCGTGCTGCCAGCGCGTTCTCTTTTTAAATACACATGTTCTTTGGACATGTTATAGGATATGTTTTATTACCTTAGGTAACATAAGGAATAAGCAGTGACGATAATAGTGAATCAAGTCCACGCGAGCTGAGCCGCGGGCAAGGCTAGTCAAACATAAAAGTGAACTAGACAACTACAACTTTGAGATTACATGATAACTAAACCTGGTCTAACCTTAATTTTAAGGAAAGTGGTGGTTTTTATTTTATGTATATATTTAAAAAGAATTTTCTAATAGTTTTTTCTATCGTTAATTCCGCCTTTCATTTAAAAATGTTTCCTCATAACAGAAAAGTTGTATCCCATCTCGCCACTATTTTTCCGTATTTGTAAAATTCGCATTTTAGCAGCATGGAGTGAAAAATTCCGAGACTTTTGAAGATAAAACAATGTTTTTGCCAAAAATCAAGTTTATTCTTCAACATATTTTGCTTCAAGAGCGATACCCTTGTTTCAGTGATCTTCTAACCTTTGGAAATATTCCATATAATACAATTTGTCGAGTTCTCTAAAGTAAACCTCAGTTTCCCATTCGACATCTTCATTTGAGCGAATTCTCTTTCCCTGGAGACACTTTCAAATTTAAAAAGAGACAATAATCGCTGGGGAACCGGATCTGGTTAATACGACGGAAGAGGAAGCAATTCATATCTCAATTAGTCCAATTTCACCATCGATTTTATGGACTTGTTAGCTGGTTCATTATCTTGATGAAACAACACTTTTTCTTCGCTAAATGCGGCATTTTTTTCTTGATTTCAATATTCAAACGGTCCAAAAACCAACGGTAATGGTACGCCTCTTCTCAAGATAGTAGATCATTATTATTCCGGGCGCATTCCAAAAAATACTTGCCAAAACCTTTTCAGCTGAGGTTTGCGTTTTTGAACACTTCGGTCGGCTTTCGTGAAGTTTCAGCCACTCTGCAGAATGCCTGTTAAACTCAAGCGTGTAGTGGTGGATCCATGTTTCATCGATTGTTACGAATTGAAGGAAAAATTTCTTTGAATTACGCCGAAACAGTGCCACACAGCGGTCTAACTCTTCGACACCATAACCGGCTTTAGACGAAATGACCCAGGGAGAATATGAAAAAAGTGCTCTATACACAACATATATATATAATAAATTTTATTCTATATTTTTAGCATTTTTTACATCATAATCGTGATTAACCGTGGCCAAAACTTATAAATTACATTACAAGCAATTAAATACAATTTCTTTATTACGAATACCATTTCTAAACCTCTTCTACAAAACTTCTACAATTGGTTTATTGTTATTATAAAGAAGATTTTATTTTCAAATATAAAGTCAAATTATTTCAATTTTATTACATAAAATTCACTTTGAACGCTTTAGCCTGAGCAAATTACTTGGTCGTTCTGGAAAAATCCATCTTACTATCAATTTTAATTTAAATTGACAACAATGCTACAGAATTAAATTTTTCTTGAGACATAGTGGACCTCAAATACGTCTTAATAAGCTTCAATTTAGAAAAACTTCATTTTTCTCGATCGTTCCTGAAAAATCCATCTTACTATCAATTTCATTTTCAATTGACAACAATGCTACAGAATTAATTTTTTCTTGAGACATTAAATTTTTAATAAGCTTGAAAAACTCCATTCTTCTCGATCGTTCCGGACATAGGGAATTAAATTTTCTTGAGACACCTCAAATACGTCTTAATAAGTTTCAATTTAGAAAAACTTCGTTCTCCACTGGTAACAGTCATCAAAATTCGTAAAGATACCCAAAAATTTAGCTCCCCTAAAAATATGGGGCCCAAGGTAACCCCCCAGCTCGCCACGCCCTAAAGCCGCATCTATTCGGCACGTGCTGTTTTTGATTAATCGTGAGAGTGCGCAGCACCCATCGGGCACACAGCTTTTCCATAGGCGCGTTCTGTTGATATCTTCACGATGTCAGCTGTCTCTCTCACTTTCACTTTACGATCATTCAGAACATATGATGGATTTTTTTTTGTGTTTTTTGGGGTGACTGCCTCAATTGGACGACCTGCGTGGTGCACCATTGGTACTTGTACTGCCGCATTGAAATTCACTAAACCATCGAGATATAGTTGCTTTCGACGGAGCAGATGTCCCATAATACGTCTCAAACCATTCTTGGGTTCTAGCCGTATTTTTTGCCATCCAAAAACTAACCTTTAATCAACACACGAAGTTTTTTTTGTTCCATCGATTTGCAAATATCCAAAGTAATGTCACTCAAACAGCTGTAACATGCAAACTACAAGACGAAATACCACGAAAATTTTACACGAATTTTCTGGAAGTTGACACTAACTGAAAATCATAGGGTTTTCTGTTTGTGCTTCCATTTCTCGGAAGGTCTTGGGACTTTTCACTCCATGTGCTACTACAGTTGTCATAGAAAAGAAAAAAGCAGTCTTTTAAACTAAGTCTTTATTTCATTTTAAAAATGTTGTAAAGATACATATTTGCTTAAATTTACGCCTTATTTAACGGGAATGGGAACTCTGGATGTTCCGCAAATCTGAAAACATAAAATATAAATAAATAAGTCAATTTGTTCAAGTTCTTAGTTTTAAGTATCTGGTTTTGGCCTATCGTTTCCAAAAACAAAATTATTTAAAGTTATCAATCACCTCAATATTTAAACATTTTAAATTGTCCCAATAAACTTTTAACCTACGAGGTGTGGCTAGAAAATTAACGGATTGATTTTGTTAAGCTGACAATATTTGTGTTGTTCGGTTGACGATAGTGAAGCATTGAGCTTGAATACCCCTTCTACTTATTCCACCATTTTGACGATCGCGCAGTTTCCAGTTCGGCTACGGCGCTAGTTTAAATCAGATCGTGTATTTGCGTCCGAAAAATCCTTAGTGACAATATTTAGTAACAAGTTAATGTTAAATTTCTCGTTATACTTAGAAAGTCTGCTACAGAGATATTAAGCTTGCTGCAAGAAGTGTATGGTGATGATTGCTTATCACAAACTTAAGTTCCTAAGTTCCCCAGTTGGTAAAACTAATCAAAGATGACAGAGAAGACGTCACAGATGATCCCCGAGTTGGGCGTCCATGAACGGCAAAGGCAGACGACAATATGGACAAAGCCGGTAAGATCATTATAGAAAATCGACGTCTGAGTATTAGACCTGTTAGCGAGTTAAGAAATATTGACAAAGAATGTTTCCGTAAATTTTACATGATGTGTGTTCCAAATTCTGGATGGTTGTAGCTTCTACTTGATGGAAATTCATTATAAATATATAATAAAAGACTGTTTTTAGTCACTTTCCACTGCTTAATGCTTAACTTTATTTACGAGTTCGTATGAGTTTTTGATACTATATTTAGGATCAAATTTGGTATGATATTTGATTAAATCAATTAAAAAGGATGACGTCTTATATGTGGAGCAGACATATAGGAAACAACTGGTCTGATTGGATGGTCAAGTTTGTGTAGTTTTATGAGTGAATAAAGTTGTGTGATTTGGGGATTTATATTTATCAATTTAAATTTATCTTTATCGTGAATGATACTTTTAGCCTGTTCAATTTGTTGTTTTATTTCTTTTTGAAAAATGTTTGTTGGATCTTTATTTAAAATTTCGTACTTTCCTGTTTTGAAAAAATCTAACGTTTTATTAATATAGTCGATTTTGTCTATTGCTATTACTGTGTTACCTTTATCTGTTTTGGTAAAGATTACATCATTTTGTTTTGCTTTGCATATCGTTAGGAAAAAACTTAAAAACAAGGCAATCTCAGAAATATACCCACGTTTTAAGGACAGAAATACCACATTTAAATGCTTAACCTATTTCGGCAAACCAACGGAAAAACTGGGGAAATTTTAAAAAATATATCAACATAGCTTACAAGACTTACAATACTATAGGGAAGTATCTTAAAAACTACAAACCACAAATCAATAAAGACAATAAATCAGGGATTTATCAATTAACATGTGGTCATGTCCTAAAACATACATAGGACAAACTGGACGTACATTTATACAAAGAATTACAGAACACTAAAAAAGTTTCAACCATAGAAAATCTAATTCAACATATGCTAATCATCTTTTAACAGAAAATCAGATATTTAACAAGAATTTCAAAATTTTACACACCCAACAAAAAGGTTTAAAACTAAACCTTTTAGAGAGAATGCAAATAAATCGATTAAGGACTACAGGTACTTTACGCAATGACCAGGTAGATTTAAGCAATTCACCATTATTGAATTTATTCTCCTAATTCCAAATCTGTGTGGGTTTTCCAATACTATCAATGTAATTTAAATTAGGTGTAATATTATAATTAAGAAATTATATAAAATTGTGAACATTAAACCTAACTTGACAGTGTAAAATGTAGATCTGAAGAAGCTGCATCGACAGCGAAACGCGTCATCGCAATTTAAATAAACCAGTGGAAAGTGACTAAAAACAGTCTTTTATTATATATTCAAAGTGTGTTCAAAATTAGTATTGCAAATCCTTTCTGCGGATGGCCATTTGCCCTGACATCCTAAAAAACATTGAAACATATTTTACCTTCTTATAAAGGGTAATAACATGTGTTGAACCATGGAAGAAAGCGCGGAAAAGAAACTGAAAATTCGGAGCAATGATGATAGTATATTTTGACATCCGTGAGATTATTCCCATTGATTGAGTGCATTAAGGTCAAACTGTAAATAAACTTTACTGTAAACAGGTTTTGACCATCCCTCGTGAACGTGTGAAAAGGAGAAGACCAGAAATCTGAAAGAATCTGTCTTAGATCCTCGACCAAAACAACGCACCAGAGCACAATGCTCTTTTAATTAAGCCGTTTTGGCCAAACGAGGAATCCTCGTGTTAGAGCATCCACCATACTCACCTGATCATGCTTCATTTTTGTTTCCCAAAGTGAAAAGTGGGTTGAAAAGAATCAATTTTGTGAAGAAAAAAACGTACAAGGACATGACGAACCTGTCAAAAGACATCCTGCAACACTGCTTTCAACAATGGGAAATTCGTATGGAGTGCTGTAGGGATCGAAGAGGAGTGTATATTGAAGGAGAGTGAGGTTTTAGTATCCGGTTACTTTCTAGCCACAGCTCGTATATAAAATTACTTCATGCTGCCAGTTAGAATACATACAGTCTGTCAATTAAGAACGTGTCCGCGATAATTTATTCTTGGTAGATGCGATTTTAGTGATTCAACAAAAAATCGGTAGAGGGTAAAAGGTTCAGTCGATTTTGAATTTTCGTCGAAATCACGTAAAATCCAAAATGAGTCACTTGTTTGCGCGTCGGTTCAAGGAATTCTTTCTTTGTTCCCATCCAAAAGGGCCTAAAATGACACATTCCACGGCCGCTAAATATGTTAAAAGTTGGTGTCATTTGTAAAGAAGTTTCATATCATTTTAACGAGACGAAAAATGCCAACACGTGGCTCGGCTGGCAAAGTCGAATCGTATCTTAGTTTTCACGGGACCCGAAGTTGACACTACGTCAAGGAACGGTAAAATTAAGAAAATCGGGTTTGAATGCATCCCATAAGACCATTCGACAACATCTTTGTGCTCATGATGTCAATTTCCGAAGCACGTTGAAGAAATCTTTGTCCTCACAATCATCGGACTCCAACCCTATTGAAAACGTTTGGTCCCTTGTAAAGAAAAAGCTGAGAGGGAAGACTCTGTGGATTTTGACTCAGATTCGAAAAATGTGCAGAGTATGCCGAAAATATCGTAGACAGCAGACCCCGAAGATGCAGGAGTCGATTGGACAACTTACCAAGGTACTTGCATCATTGTTAGCACACCAAAGAATACATTGATGGCAAAAAATGTTCTCGAAACACATATTTTCAAGACTAAAGCGGTCACGTTCTTATATAACAGACTGTATATTGCACAGTTATAGGCCACATATCACGCTATGATTGAATGAAACTTATATATAAAAAAAAATGACATGGGTAGCTGATACTATCAGCCTGATTGTATAGTGTACCAGTGTAATGATTTCTAAAGATATAATTAAAATTAGCTGTAGGATCACAAACAGAAAATTTCAAAACTGGATATACTATGATCGCTCTCTGTATCGAGAAAATCTTGCCCCGTTGTGTCGCTTTATCATATGATATTCACGTTTTTAGCTTTGATGATGTAATGTTTTACAGTATTACAAGTTTTCTCCATGCTTCAGAGTTGTTTCTATTGCTGCCGGTGGCGAACTTGACTTGTATTTTCTAACACCGTAGAACGTATTAAAATATAGAGTTTCGCTCGATTCTGCCAGACCTGTATCCGGCTTATGAGATACAATAGATCGAGATTCGTCGTAGATTAGTACTTGGGAGGTCCATTATTTTTGGCAGACCGTAATTTTAATACAATAGAAAAGTTTACCGCCAATCGTCGTCCACTAGCCTTTTTAGAAACTTTTCCTCCCAAAAAGGAAACAATGCGCAACCAAATACTTCATCAATTTTATAAAAAATTTATAAAGGTATACTTACCGGGGCGTAAACTTAAAGTCACATACTCTAGCATTTTCACCAATATCTAAAGTTCTCAAAGTTTTTATATCTTGATCATCCAAAGTAAAATTAAAAACATCAATGTTTTCCTTAATTCTATTGGCTGATACACTTTTTGGAATAACAACGATATTTCTCTGGAGAAGGAATTTAAGAGCCACTTGTGCCGCACTCTTTTTATGTTTATCGGCAATGCTTTTGACTTTTGAGTTTGTGAATATATTTGGAAGGTCTCGTGATCTAAAAATAAATAAAATATTTTTGTCCTCTATAACACAGTGTTTTACCGACAAAAAAAAAACATAGAGTTTGACCCTAACATGATACTGCAATATGATATATTTCTAAATTTAATTATGTTTTCAATGGCTCTATAACGCTTAAGACATAGCTTCTTCTTCCTGTAAGACTGGCGACAACTACGGCAAAATCTTCTCTATTCTCAGCGCTTCTTATTAGGGTTTTTACACCTATGCTTGTCCAATCCCTAATATTTTTAGGCCTTCTTCACACTACGCAATTCCCAGGCGACGCGACTGATACCCGAGTATCTTCAGAGTATCTTGGAGTTCACTTCCAATGTTGAGTAGTGGAGAGGCACAAACGACGCCACTACCAAGAGATGCGTATCCTCCAGGTATTGTACCAGTCTTATGCTACCTGCATCTAGTTTATTTGTGAAATATAGCGGGTGAACACACGTTTCACATGAAGTTTGTAGGTGAAGTAGAGAAGCACCCCAAACTGTATAACTATAATTTGCTCCACTCTTTAAGGAAGGACGTCGTCGTGGAGAAGAGAACGACAGTGAACATTCCTTTCAATAGAAGGATGTCACCACATTTTGCGGATTTTCCTTTTTTTCATAGTAGTTGTAGTGTGATAATGGGCGACAATGAGATTATCATCACTTGACGAATCGTCACTTGACATGAAGAACTTGGTAAGAAGCCACAACAGGGTTGTTACGGATGGTTAGAGAACGGGTAGAGGTAGACTGAAGAGATTGTATCGCTTTACAGTATGTTCAGTGTGTTGTACTAAGTCGCTTGAGAGTATCATGCGCACAGGCAACTCAAATTGACGATACTCGAAAATCTGTCGTGCCGTCTCAGAATTACGCAGTGTGAAGAGGGCCTAAGGCCCTCTTCACCCTGCGTGTTCCGTACGGAACATTTAAAAAATCACTTCGTCTGTCCGTCTGTCACGCCTGATTTTTTCCAAAACTATTTAACATAGAAAGTTGAAATTTGGCAATAATATAGGAATTAATGGCCCCCTCAGAGCGGTGTAGTGAAAGTTAAATTTTGACTTAAGGGGTTAGTTTTGGGGGGTGATATCGAAAGTGAAAAAAAAATTTTTTTTACCAGGTCATCGAGTGGGGTGTCAAATAAAAGCTTGTAAAAACACGAGTTCAAAAATATATATAATGTAATACTTGCGCACACTTTTCTAAGTATTATTTTTAAAAAATTGCGAAAAAACCGCTACCCTTATCTCGAAAAGTACTGATTAAAAAATTTTGAAAAATTTTGGAATATTCTCCACAGGGTGTAGATTGAACAAAAATTATCACGAGTGCATTACCTTTAATAATTTATCTGGTATATTAAAAAAAACAAAAATTTCATCGTCTTCTCTTTTCAGTAAAGATAGGGAAAAAACTTTGTTGAAAACTCATTAGGGGTGTGTTTTGTAAAGTTATTGATGATTTCGTGCCTCCGTAACAAAAACTTTTATTTTAAAAGCATTCAACGTACGGAACACTAATTGCGCAAGTCCGACTTACGCTTAGCCGGTTTATTTATCCAAAATATTTGTCTTCTGCCTGAGCCTCGTTTGTCTTCCACTTTGTATACGTCTAAAGTATGAAATCTTTCTTAATTTAACAATATTTAGAGTTCACGTTCTCTATTAACTCTATTTAGTTACATGCTCAGTCAAAGAAATTCTTAACATTCGACAGAACACTGACATTTTAAAGGCCTCAAGGTTTCTCATAGCGGTAAGTTTCAAATGGCCTCTCCATGCTATATAACAGAACTGAGTAGACACTTTATCATACGGTAGCGTGTATTCAGTATGAATTCTCTATTACAGAGAGGTCGCTTCATTCTCGAAGACACTAAGAGTATACTCTATCCTCGCTCCTACCTCTACATCTGGATCCAAGTTTTCAACATCTTAGATATTTGAACTTGTTAAGTTGCTCTATTTGTGTATTATTTATCGTTATCTATAACAAATAGATGCTTATACTGCACTCTGTCGGTGACTTGCTAAGACACTTATTGCAGAAACGCACCTTTCTCGAGCTTACTGCTCGAAGGCATAGATGGCAGCATTGGTATAACAACTAAAGAGGAAACGAAAAAATCGTATTTTTAGAAGTTACCAAAAATGTTGTTTGTATTTGAACACTTTTGGTAACTTTTAAAAATACGATTTTTTTCGTTGTTATACCAATGCTGCCATTTATCGTTATGTTCATCTGTTTGTGACCTGATTTAAAAACTGTCATAACTTTAGTTTTACGAACATCCATATTTATTTCCTATTGGGAGATGTTATTTAGTAAACGCTGCAGATATTTTTGACTCTCTAATACCGTTCAAGGTCGCACCATTAATCTTTACACCTTCTTTATAGTCAATTAGAGCCATAACAAAACCTTCTTCTGAGTATAAATTACACAAGAACGGGGATAGAATACAGCCCTGCCTCACTTCTCTTAGTATTTTCACTTATTGACTTGTACCCCATTCTGTCTGAACAGCAGCTGTAGGGTACCAGTAGAGTTTTTTGGTAATATATATGTCATTAGAGTTCAGAGTCCTTCACTTCAAGCACTCAATTAGGGTTCCAATGGTGAACTCTGTCAAAGGCATTTCCATAATATTGGGTGATTGCAAAAGTTCCCGATTAGAAACCAAATTAAATACAACACATTTTCATGAAAAATAGTATTTATTAATCAACACTGTACTCTCCATCATTTTCTATAACTGTCTCCCATTATTTTGCAAGTTTTTGAATTCCTTCTTTGTAGAAACTGCGAGGTTTCTCTTCAAAGAAAGTCGTAAGGTAGTTTTTCACTTCTTCCATAATTTTTTGTCTTTCAGACTATTTTGCAGATATCGAAATAGATGAAAATCTGAAGAGGCAAGGTGAGGAGAATGGTGCTGGAGGATTTCCCATTTCAACTCCCTAAGTTCTACAGTATCTGTTGGGCGACACGTAGTCTAGCGTTGTCATAGCGAAAGATTTTTCGATTGTCCAAATTTGGACGTTTTGTTTGGATTTCAACATTAAGTTGAGTGAAGTGCTGACAGTACTTTTCTGCAGTTATTGTATGGCTACGTGGAAGAAGCTCGTACAAAATTATTCCTCTGCAATCCCATCAGACACATAACAACACTTTTATTGGATACAATTAAGCCTTAACCATATATTCTGCTCTTTCGCTTCCATGCTTCCAGCTTTTTTTTCTTATTGTGTTGGTACACACAACCCATTTTGCATCTCCAGTTATGACTCGATCCAAGAACGGCTCGTTTTGTTGACGGGCGAGAAAAGAAATGGCTGTAGAAACACGGTTCAGTTTGTTCTGTTCTGTCAAAACGTACGGAACCCATATATTGAGTTTCGAAGTGTATCCAAGCTGCTTTAAATGCCGAAATGCAACCGAATTGTCAACATTTAGTCTCTCAACAATCTCTTCAGTGGGAGTCCGTGGATTATTATTCACTAAGTCACAGTCATTAGTAATACCGGTAGATCGCCTAGAGCGAAGTTTATCGTTTAGATTGAAGTCACGATTTCGAAATCGATCAAACAATTTTTTAACTGCAGCAACAGCAGTAGCACGATCCGAATAAACGTCTTGAATATTTTTTGTTGCAGTTCCAATACCCATTCCCTTTTTAAATTCAACATGACGAAAATATATCTTCAGCATCTTAAGCGAATATCATTCTATATAGACTATTAATTCATAGTACTTACTGTCCAAATGTTTTAGTGAAAAATTCGTTAGCATGTTGAGTTGAGTTTCGGATCGCGAAGTGTGTGCATGTAAATTGAACACCCAGCAATAGTCAATTCGTTCAACGAGCATTATTACGGTAGTGTTTCGATCTATTTAATTATTTTGTAAATTGCAAATGAGAGGGACTAGAAATAAAGCAGAGTGTAGTGTTAAAATTAAGACAATAAGTAAAAAATTTGGAGGTTAATGAGAATAATTCTGTGAAATTGCATGAAGCTAACGAAACGATAAGCGACGACCTTGATCGTTTTACTGTTTACGGTGATAAGAAATATAAACAACAGTTTTTTTTTCTTTTTCTCCCGTGTTTGAAAATGGAATATACGAGGAACACACGTAAAGTTTTTATAACAGAAAGAACAATGGATAGCGATGATTATACATCAGGAGACCCAATGGGATTATTCAATAAAAGTAAAAAGCTGATAAGAACACCACAGAAAGAGAAAAACGAAGATAGACAATTTGATAGAAATGATCACAGAGGTAATGTTAGATATAAAGGAAATAAAACAAGATCAGAAGAGATACCAACAAGAGTCGAAGGAATTAAGAAAGGAGAATGAAGTATTGAAGGAGGAAAATAAAATAATTAGAGAAAACATGAGAAGTATGGATTTGAAGATGAGTAGACTGGAAAAAGACAACATAAGGAATAATATTGTAATATCGAGAGTGAGATTTGAAGCGAATAGCTAACCAGATCTGAAAATGGGTGTAGAACATTTTATGGAGAGGGGTATGGACACAAAAGTATAGATTAAAGATGTGATAAAAATAGGAGCGACTGTATACAAGATAGAACTTGGAAACACGGGAGATAAGGAAGCTGTAATGAAAAATAAAAACAAACTGAGAAACCTAAGAGAGAAAATTTACATAAACAACGATTTAGCAAAAGATGAACGGGAAATTCAAAAGAAATTGAATTATATAGCAGAGAACGAGAGAAAGAATGGGAAAAGGGTAAAAACAGGATTTCAAAAAATCGTAATCGAAGAAAGAGAATATAAATGGGACCCTGGCAAAAACAAAGGATATGGAAGAGAGGACTAGTAAAAGGAATGCAAA
The DNA here is from genome assembly GCA_019049505.1 of Pachyrhynchus sulphureomaculatus. Taxonomy (NCBI): domain Eukaryota; kingdom Metazoa; phylum Arthropoda; class Insecta; order Coleoptera; family Curculionidae; genus Pachyrhynchus; species Pachyrhynchus sulphureomaculatus. The sequence continues at coordinate 152,905,934 of CM032455.1, read as the reverse complement.
TAAGAAAATAATCAAAGAAATAGATAGGAAGAAAGAAACGGGAAATAATTATCGAGTTATTAGTTTGAGAACACGGAATAATAGGGGTATAAACGGAAAAGAGGATGAACTGACAGAATAACAACAAATACTCTATGTAGAAATTAGAGTAACAGAAAGGAAAGGAAATGAATGCAAAAAATTAGAAGGAAAGGTCATAAAAGAAGAAGATAAAATTATGGAAATATGGAGGGAATACTGTAAAGATCTATCAGATGGAAATGACATAGCACACAAAAATCAACATAGAGACGTAATACCGGAACAAGATACAGAACCCACATAAACAGAAGAAACTAACACAGAAGAAACAAAGAGGCAATCGGCAATTTAAACAGGATGGAAGGATATAGAAGGAAATATGGAAAAGACAAATAAAGAATAACTGAACTCCACGGGCCTTTCACTCCTAACAAAAGGGGTAGAAAGGTATAAAGATTAAGTAAGTAAGTAAGTAAGTAAGTAAGTAAGTTACAGTCATTATCACTGCCAGTAGATCGCCTAGAGCGAAGTTTATCGTTTAGATTGAAGCCGCTATTTCGAAATTGACCCAACCACTTTTTAACTGCAGCAGTAGCAGGGGCACGATCCAAACAAACGTCTTAAATATTTTTTCTTGCAGTTCAGACTATGGATTTATAATACTTACTGTCCAAATAGTTTAGTGAAAAATTCATTAGCGCTGGGATTTGCTAAAGGCGAATAACCAACTACAACAATTCCATTATCTTGAGCAAATTTAACCAGTTCGTCTTGTTGCAAAAATAGGTGAGTTTCTATTTGTAGAGAAGCGGGCTTAATTCTAGAGTTTTTCAGTATTCTGTCTATTTGTTGAATATTGAAATTGGATAATCCAATTGTTTTTGTACGACCTGCATCGACTTGCTCTTCCATTTTCTAAAATAAATAAATAATTAAATATTTTCCTAGAAATGGCAGCACAAACAAAAAACCATATGATTTTTAGTCAGTGTCAACTCTCAGAAGATTCATGTAAAGTGTTTTGTCTATTAGTTTACGAGTTACAGCTATTTGAGTGACGCTACTTTTGATTTTTGCAAAACGATGGAACAAAAAGAATTTCGTATGTTGATTAAACAAAGCAATGTTTAATGGACAAAAATACGACCAGAAGCCAAGAATGGCTTGAGAAATGTTATGGTACATCTACTCCATCGAAAGCATTTACATATATGTCGAAGTTCCGAACGTCCAAATAAGATAACCATTCCAAAAAACACAAACAAATCCACCATATTGTTCTGAATGACAGCAAAGTGAAAGTCAGAGAAATAGCGGACATCGTGAAGATATCAATCGAACGCATGAGGCATATTTTGCATGAATATTTGCATATGAAAAAGCTATGTGCCGTATGGGTGCCGCACAAACTCAAGATTGATCAAAAACAGCAACGTGTCGAAGATTCAGAACGCTGTTTGGCACTGTCTTGTCACAATATAAAGGAGTCTTTGCGTCGATTCGTAACAATAAAAGAAACATGAATTCATTACTACACACCTCTGACAGGCAGTCCACAAAGTGGCTGGAACCGCATGAAAGCCGATCGAAGCGTCCAAGCAAGTATTTCTTGGGATGTGCATAAAATAGTACCGATCGACTATCTTGAGAAGGAGCGAACAATCACCAGAGACTATTATATTGGTTTACTGGACCATCTGAATAGTGAAATCAGGAAAAAAAGATCTCATTTAGCGAAGAAAAAGTGTTGTTTTATCAAGATAATGCACCACCTCATAACTTCATAAAATCGATGGTGAAATTGGACCAATTGGGCTAGGAATAGCTTCTTCATCCACCGAATTCACCAGATGTGGCCCCCAGCGATTATTATCTCTTTCCAAATTTGAAATGGTGGCTCCAGGGAAAAATATTTAGCTCAATGCAGAAGTCAAATGGGAAACTATGTCTTATTTTAGGGATCTCAGCAAATCGTACTATATGAAAAGTCTCCAAATGTCGGAAGATCGTTAGAATAAGTGTGTCGCTCTTGAAGGAAATTATGTCGGAGAATAAAATCGCTTTGGTAAAAAACATTGTTTTTTCTTTAAAAGTCTTGGGAATTTTCACCCCACGTAGTATATGATAGCAGGACATACATACGTCAGACCTATATTATTAAGATAAACCCATTCTGTTCTAACATTTCTATTATGAATATTTCATTAAAAAGGACAAATTTAGAAACCTTTCTTCTTAATAACCTTTTTGATTTTACTAATTTTAGTAATTTTGAGCGATAGAAGATAGAGCTGAAGGGAAAATTCAAATGTTTTATATTCACCGCTTTAAATTTCAAATTTGGGGATATCACATAAATATAACTCGTAGGCTGAAAAGTTTTTGGTTTGACACAAAGATGTCGCCCTTTTCAAGAAATCCATATCATTTTTAGGAAATACTAACCTTCAAACGATACGTGTCAAAATTTCATGACATTTTGAAGTTTAATTTACAAGTTACAGTGGTTTTAGTGACGCTACTTTTGATATTTTTAAAACAATGGAAAAAAATCGAATTTCGTGTGTTGATTAAACACTGCTTTTGATGAGAAAAAATACCGTTCAAGTAACATAATGGTTTGATAAGTGTTACGGGGACTCTGCCCCTGGAAAATTACTCATCGTTTATTGGTATGCTAAATTTAAACGCGGTCATATAGATACAAGTAATGCAGGACGCTCTGGAAGCCCAAATGGGGTAGTTACACCGTAAAACATGAAAAAAATCCACAAAATTGTTTTGGATGACCGTAAAGTGAAATTGCGTAAGATAGCTGAGACCCTAAAGATATCAAAAGAACGTGTTGCTCATATTTTGCATGAACATTTGGGCATGAGAAAGCTCTGTTCGAAATGGGTACCGCGTTTGCTCACATTCTGAGCGCTATTTGGACTTGATTAAAGTATTTTTTCATGTGATATGTGACAATGGATTAAACATAGATCCACCCACTACACACCGGAATCAGTCAGCTGAATGGACAGCAGCCGGTGAAAGTCGCCCGAAGCGACCAAAGACATAACAGTCGACTGGGAAGGTTTTGGCCTCTGTATTTTGGGATGCGCAAGAAAAAATTTTCATCGACTACGCTGAGAACGGAAAACCACCAATAGCGAATATTATGGTGCATTTGAAGACAGAAATCGCAAAGAGACGGCCCCAAATGTACAAGAAAAATGTGCTCTTTCATCAAAACAATGCACCGGGTCACCAGATTTGGCCCCCAGCGATTATCTATTCGTAGGAAAGAGATTTGGCTCCAATGAAGAAGCTATCGCCGAAACTGAGGCCTATTTTGAAGGCAAAAACAAATCCTTCTACAAGAAAGGTATAGAAATGTTGCGTTGGACTGGTTTTATCGCTCTTGAAGGAGACTATATTGATGAATAAAGTCGAATTTTACAAAAAAAAATGTGTTTTAAGTAGCTAGACCAAAAACTTTTCAGCCTACACGTTATATTATACTTAATATATATATATATATATATATATATATATATATATATATATATATATATATATATATATATATATATATATATATATATATATATATATATATATATATATATATATATATTATATATATATATATATATATATATATATATATATATATATATATATATATATATATATATATATATATATATATATATATATATATATATATCGATCTGATTGATAATTATTGATAGTCATTTAATACCATTTTGTTCTAACTATCTTTAAGATGTCTTGTTCTAATCGTACTAGGTTCCCTGTTATTTGGACGTATTTATTATTGGACGTTATTATGTTTTGAATTCTGGTCTTGTGTCTGTAAGCATATTCTCAGAGTAAGTTTCCCATCTACTAATATTTATTGGATTAATTTTAACATGATCTTTATTAATGTTTAGTGTGCTTAGGAATTTCCACGTTTCTGTTGTTTTTCTTCCACCTATATGTACTTCTAATTCTTGCCATTTGTTCTCCCATTCATCCTTTGTCACTTTCTTATGTAGTGGGTTAATCCATGCTACTTTCCATTCCGATGGCACATCTTCCCCATTCAAGTATCTTTTGTAAGTACTGATATTCATTTTTGTGAACCATATTTGATTAATTGAGAAGGAACATCACCTGGACCTGATGCTCTTTTGTCCTTTAGATTTCTTATGGCTGTCTTTAAGATGCCTTCTTCTAATCGTACTGTTATTTGGACATATTTATTTTCTTTTGTTTTCAGCTCTGGTCTTTTTTCTGTAAGCATATTGTCAAAGTAAGTTTTAGATCGGTTAATATTTATTGAATTAATTTTAACATGACTTCTATTTATTCTTAGTGTGCTTAAGAATTTTCACGTTTCTGTCGTCTTTCTTCCACCTATATATGCTTCTAATTCTTGACATTTGTTCTCCCATTCATTCTTGGCCACTTTCTTATGTAGTGGGTTAATCCAAGGTACTTTCCATTCCGATGGCACATCTTCCCCATTCAAGCATCTTTATATAAATATTGATATTCATTTTTCTGAACCATATTTGATTAATTCAGAAGAAACTTTACCTGGACCTGATGCTCTTTTGTTCTTTAGGCTTCTTATGGCTGTCTTTAAGATGCCTTCTTCTAATCGTACTCGATCCCCTGTTATTTGGACATATTTATTTTCAACTCTAGTCTTTTTTCTGTAAGCATATTCCTAAAGTAAGTTTTAGATCGGTTAATATTTGTTACATTAATTTTAACATTACTTTTATTTGTTCTTAGTGTGCTTAAGAATTTCCACGTTTCTGTTGTCTTTCTTCCATCTATATATGCTTCTAATTCTTGACATTTGTTCTCCCATTCATTCTTTGCCACTTTCTTATGTAGTGGGTTAATCCATGGTACTTTCCATTCCGATGACACATCTTCCCCATTCGAGCATCAATATATAAGTATTGATATTCATTTTTGTGAACCATATTTGATTAATTCAGAAGGAACATCACCTGGACCTGGTGCTCTTTTGGCTTTTAAGTTTTTTATGGCTGTCTTTAAGATGCCTTCTTCTAATCGTACTGGTTCCCTGTTATTTGGACATATTTATTTTCTTTTGTTTTGAACTCTGATCTTTTTTCTGTAAGCAAATTCTCAAAGTAAATTTTAAATCGGTTAATATTTATTGGATTAATTTTAACATGACTTTTTTTGTTCTTAGTGTGCTTAAGAATTTCCATGTTTCTGTTGTATTTCTTCCACCTATATGTGCTTCTAATTCTTGGCATTTTTCTTCCATTTTTCGTTTTTCCTATTTCTGATTTTATTATTGAAAACCCTCCTAGCATTTCTCTTTCTGATTTGCTTTGTAACCATTTGTTGTATAGGTTTTGTTTGTTACTTTTACCGTTTTCCAACTCTACGTTCCATCAGAAATTTCTTTTATGTTGTGTGTTATTTAATTTTTTACCTACTGCTTCGTCTGCAGCTTGATGTATTGCCATTCATTTGATTTAATCTCCTTTGATATAAGTATTTTGTACTATCTCCCTCTAAACTCTCCACATTATATTTCTTTTCTTCCTTTTTGACTGCGGTATCGTCTTGGATTTCTTTTTGCCTTTTCTTTTGTAGGTTCAAGTATCTTTAGCAATCGGTAGATAATGATCACATTCAGCAACTGTATTGATTTTTACAGCATTTATACGGAAAGCAGTTTGTTGTTTTGTAACAAAATAATCTATTATCGATTTTTGTTGTCTAGATTGTTCTCCCCACGTATATTTATGAATATCTCTATGTTTAGAGAAACCATTCCATATTTTTGGATTATTCTGATCACAGAAATCGATTAATCTCTCTCCATTATTATTTTTGGCTTCTTTTCCGTACTGTCCTACCACATTTTTTTATCATTGTTTCCAATTCTCGCGTTGAGGTCACCAAAAACTATTAAATCTATGTTGTTTCCGATTTCAGCGAATCCATCATTGACTGGTCTTTTTTGGAAGCTGTAGCATCTTCATTTGGAGCATAAATACCAATTACTGTCAACCTGTGTCTATTGTGTTTTATGTTTGTATAAATATTTATATTAGTATCATTAAACCAACTTACTTTTCTAAATTAATTATGACATAAAAATCTACTGACGGTTTTTTGAAAATCATCATATAATAAGTTATTACCTTCCAAATAGCTATATGATCTACTGGTTCTGTTTCCCATGGTTCTTGGGGATTGTCTCTTGGTTTTGTAGGTACAGGAAAATGTATAAGATATAAATCGACATAGTCCAGTGCCAAACTTGTTAATGACCTTTTAATGTAGGTTTCAATTCTGAAACGAAAATATATATTAACATAAGTAATGCTTTCGTGACCACAATTATTTCATCCTTCCTCTGGAACATACATCTAGGTGGAATTTGTTTTACTACTCTTACTGTCACTAAGAGATGAGATAGTTGATCGATAGTAAAATCTTAAATGTTAATAAAATTTTTCATTAATTTCTACATTATTTTATTTAAGGACATTCTCAAGGAGCAGTCGTTCTCAACTTACAGAAAGATCCCTTTTATGTAAACTACCATGCGTACTACGGACACGGAATATTAATGTTTGATTTTAATGTTTTAGAGTATTTTTCGAGGGTACGTTTATATTAGAGATTTTTAATAGTGCAAAAATAATGACTTCGAGATTAAAGAATGGCAGAATTAATAAAAAAAAAAAAACTGCTGAAAAAATAAATATAGCATTAGCAAGTATGTCTGATGCAAAAAAACAGGAAATTCAAACAACAATCAATGAAATACTACTTTTTTTTATGGGTCTAGCACACGTGCTACAGGGAAGTCCCTAAAATGCTACAGGAGCGACACGTGTGCGGAGAAAAGCGATTCACGTTGTTCTTGAATCGCTGTAGATTGTACTCAGTGGAAAACACAGTCCTGGGCAAATTATTCCAAAGGGATGATGTTCTCCATATAAAAGACTGCTTGAAGAGAGTTGTACGAGGAGTAACAAGCTGAACCTCATACGTATGTGAAGAATTAGCGCGACGTGTACTTCTAACATGCACCGCTCTGGGAGGAATTAAGCGGGCCACATCCTTCGAACACTTTCCATAAAAGTACTTGTAGAATAGGCTCAAGTCGCCAACCGTTCTTCGATGTTCCAGCCAATCAAGGCCGTCGGTCAGTTCCGGGTCTCCAATCAGACGAACAGCTCTTCTCTGAATAGAATCCAACAAATACAGTGTATGTTTGGGAGCGGAGCTCCAAACATGGGAGCAGTATTCCATAGTTGGTCGAATTTGAGCTTTGTAAAGAATTAACAGTTGTTGTGGAGTGTAAAGCTTTCTGGTTCGAAATAATATTCCCAACTTTTGAGAAGCTCTCCTTGCTATGCCTGCAACAAGTTCATGCCAGGACATATTTGCTTCCAAATTAACGCCCAACAAATTGAGTGACGATGATAGAGGGATGGAGTGCCCTGACATAACTATGTCGGGTTCAGCAAGGTTAACTTTTTTAGAGAAAACTGCCGCCTGGGTTTTTGTAGCCTTAAATTCCACTTGGTTACTGTCACCCCAAGATAGAATTTCCTCCAGGTCTTTGTTAAATGACTTCCTGCTGTCTACGGATATTCATCTGAGTAGCCGATGTCCGAGCGTTCAAAGTGAATGAAGAGATAAGTGTACTGTCATCTGCAAAGCTGTAGATTGGATTCTCGGTCTTTTCGAGCAAATCGTTAATGTAAATGAGAAAGAGAATAGGAGACAGTATGGAGCCTTGGGGTACACCGGCGTTGATACCATAAGAACGTAGCCTAGCCAACAGCCCATTGTGCAAAACACGGTCCAACGCCTTGGATTTGTCAAGAGCAACCGCTCGAGATTCTCCAAAGCGTTCAATTGCGTTGTTCCAGACATGTGTTACATAAGTCAGAAGATCTCCTGTTGATCTATTTTTACGAAAGCCATATTGGTGATCGCTAATAATTTTGAATCCTTCAAGATATTTTAGAAGATGCTGATTGATAGACTTTTCCATGACTTTCAATATTATTGAAAGCAGTGCGATTGGTCGGTAGTTATTTGTCAAGGTCTTCTTGCCTTTTTTAGGTATCGGCTGAACTGTAGCACATTTCCAGCAGGAAGGAACTATTTCCTTTCTGTAGGATAGGTTGAAAAGTCTACAGAAAACTGGTGTTAGTTCCCTCGCACAGTTTTTATTAACTATGGCAGGTATTCCGTCAGGGCCAGAAACCTTTTTGGTGTCTAGCTTCATCATTATACGCTTTATGATACGCTAACTGAAGACAACATCGGGTATCCTTGACTATGGGAATAGTTGGTGGTGTTTTTCCTTGAAAATCCACAGTAGAATGTGAAGCAAAGAGTTCAGCCAACAAGTTCGCTTTCTGAACAGGTGTCGTTGCAATGGAATTTTCTGGCCGTGTGAGTGGTGGTATGGTGGATTTGGTGAAATTTTGACTAACTGCCTTAGCGACCGACCAAAAGGACCTGGAATTTTCGGGACAAGCGAGAAGTTTGTTTCTAATCCGTTGATTGTGTACCTCTTTGGTTTCGTCGATAACCTCTTTGCATCTGTTCCTGGCACGAACAAATGTGTTACGATTTATGGTGTTAGGATTTTCATGCCATTGTCGGTATGCAAGGTGTTTAGAAGCAACTGCTTTTTTGCATTTTCGGTCAAACCAAGGCTTGCCGTAGGGAGGGCCTTTCTTCGAAAAAGGGATGTAAGCCTCCATACCGGCCAAAATAACATCGGAAACCTCCCTGGCGCAGTCAGATGGGTCGTCGGATCGAAAACAAACGTCTAACCAAGGGAAAGTTCGAAAATATTCCATGAGATCTTCCCATTTAGCAGACTTGTAGTGCCAAATCTTGCGCGGTTTAGGCGTCCCTCTATCATATATATATATATATATATATATATATATATATATATATATATATATATATATATATATATATATATATATATACTGAGTAGTATCATTGTGCCAAAGATTCCACATTCCCAACTTAATCAATGAAATAGTTCAATCCAAAATTCCTGATAAGAATAGTATAATTTCAATCTTTTAGGTATGGAAAAATTGAGTAATTCCAAAAGGGAAGGGCTTCATTCAAAGTTCAAAAAAATAAGAAACCAAGTCACTGATATTAATTAATATGCTTTATTCATGTTGAATACTAATAAATATTTGATTTGTATTAAATATTCACTTTATTTACGATAACTCATATTTTTTCTATATCTCTGAGCTACATGCATTTATTAAAATCAGGTGTGCGTTGAGGGAATTTCAAACTTCCCGCACAGTACGATGTTGCCAAATTACACAAGGAAAACAGAAAACTATCAACATTTTCAACATTTTTTATAAAAAAAAAAACGAATACCGCTTGCTATAATTTTCTTTACAGAAAAATGTTTGTCATCATCATCATCATCCATGATTATAGCGTTGTACCCCTTTTGGTTCTTTGTCTCCATTCGTCTCGATTTTCCCAGTCCCCGTGACTCAAGTTCCTAGCTGACATGTATCTTAGCCTTCTACCCATGTTGTCTTTGGACGTCCCCTTTTTCTTCTTTCCCATGGTGTCCAATTTTTGATAAGCTTTGGGAGCCGTTCATCGCTGATCCTCTCCACGTGACTGTACCACTCTAGTTGTTTCCTCTCTATTTCGTTTATTATATCGGCGTCGACTTCCGTGATTTCTAATATCTTCTTGTTTGGAATTTTGTCAAGTCTTGATTTTCCCGCCGATCTACGCCAGTAATCCATTTCTAGCACCCGCTATATTTGTTATATCTTTAATTAATGATCCTAAGTTTTTCAAAACAATCGTAAGAAAATTGTTATATAATAAAACATCCGTTTCAACATAGGTCAGGGTAGGGTTCATATGTTAAAAATGCAAATTTTAACAGTTAATATATATTTACAAATTTAGTGCCGTAAGGAGTATTGAAATTTTTTCTACGTATAAAGGACCCTAATATATATGTATATATATATATATATATATATATATATATATATATATATATATATATATATATATATATATTATGGGTCTAGCACACGTGCTGCAGGGAAGTCCCTAAAGCGCTACGGGAGCGACACGTGTGCGGAGAAAGCGATTCACATTGTTCTTGAATCGCTGTAAATTGTACTCAGTGGGAAACACAGTCCTGGGCAAATTATTCCAAAGGGATGATGTTCTCCATATAAAAGACTGTTTGAAAAGCATTGTACGAGGAGTAACAAGCTGAACCTCATACGGATGCGAAGCACCAGCGCGACGTGTATTTCTAACATGCACCGCTTTGGGAGGAATTAAGCGGGCTACATCCTTCGAACACTTTCCATGAAAATACTTGTAGAACAGACTCAAGTCGCCAACCGTTCTTCGATGTTCCAGCGAATCAAGGCCGCCGGTCAATTCCGGGTCCCCAATCAGACGGACCGCTCTTCTCTGAACAGAATCCAACAAATGCAGTGTATGTTTGGGAGCGGAGCCCCAAACGTGAGAGCAGTATTCCATAGTTGGTCGAATTTGGGCTTTGTAAAGAATTAACAGTTGCTGTGGGGTGTAAAGCTTTCTGGTGCTAAATAATATTCCCAACTTTTGAGAAGCGTACGTGTACTTCTAATATGCACCGCTCTGGGAGGAATTAAGCGGGCCATATCCACTTTCCATGAAAATACTCAGGCTCAAGTCGCCAACGGTTCTTCGATGTTTCAGCGAATCAGGGCCGCCAGTCAGTTCCAGGTCTCCAATCAGACGAACAGCTCTTCTCTGAATAGAATTCAACTAATGCAGTGTATGTTTGGGAGCGGAGCCCCAAACATGGGAGCAGTATTCCATAGTTGGTCGAATTTGAGCTTTGTAAAGAATTAACAGTTGTTGTGGAGTGTAAAGCTTTCTGGTTCGAAATAATATTCCCAACTTTTGAGAAGCTCTCCTTGCTATGCCTGCAACATGTTCATACCAGGACATATTTGCTCCCAAATTAACGCCCAACAAATTGAGTGAGATGTTAGAGGAATGGAGTGCCCTGACATAAGTATGTCGGGTTCAGCAACGTTATACCATAAGAGCGTAGCTTAGCCAACAGCCCATCATGCCAAACACGATCGAATGCCTTGGATATGTCAAGAGCAACCGCTCAAAATTCTCCAAAGTGTTCAATTGCGTTGTTCCAAACGTGTGTTACATAAGTCAGAAGATCTCCTGTTGATCTATTTTTACGGAAGCCATATTGGTGATCGCTAATAATGTTGAATCCTTCAAGATATTTTAGAAGATGCTGATTAATAGCCTTTTGCCATGACTTTCGATATTATTGAAAGCAGTGCGATTGGTCGATAGTTACTTGGCAAGGTCTTCTTGCCTTTTTTAGGTATCGGCTGAACTGTGGCACATTTCCAGCAGGAAAGAAATATTCCCTTTATGTAGGCTAGGTTGAAAAGTCTACAGAAAACTGGTGTTAGTTCCCTCGCACAGTTTTTGAGAACTATGGCAGGTATTCCGTCAACGCCAGAAGCTTTTTTGGTGTCTAACTTCATTAAAATACGTTTTATGATACGCTGTCTGAAGACAATATCGGGTATCCTTGTCTGTACTATGGAAATAGTAGGTGGTGTTTTTCCGTAGAAATCGACAGTAGAATGTGAAGCAAAGAGTTCAGCCAACAGGTTCACTTTCTCAACAGGCGTCGTTGCAATAGAATTATCTGGCCGTGTGAGTGGTGGTATGGTGGATTTGGTCAAATTTTGACTAACTGCCTTAGCGACTGACCAAAAGGACCTGGAATTTTTGAGACAAGCGAGAAGTTTGTTTCTAATTCGTTGATTGTGTGTCTCCTTGGTTTCGTCGATAATTTCTTTGCATCTGTTCCTGGCACGAACAAAGGTGTTACGGTTTATGGTGTTAGGATTTTCACGCCATTGTCGGTAGGCAAGATGTTTAGAAGCAACAGCTTCTTTGAATTTCCGGTCAAACCAAGGCTTGCCGTTGGCAGGGCATTTCTTCGAAAAAGGGATGTAAGCCTCCATACCGGCCAAAATAACATCGGAAACCTCCCTGGCGTATATGTAGATTCAGTGTATGTATATGTATATTCAAATTTTCTAAATAATCTTAGGAAAATTTATTTTCTTGGGAACGTCCTTAAATTCATTTTAATGAAAGAACATACATCCCTATACCACCAGAGCTATTTGTGTTTGTAATTAAAGGAGACGGCCATTTTATAATACTCTAAACAAAAGAGGACAGGAAAGATGTTTATAGCAGCCAGAATTTGGCTGTATAAATTGTCTGTTTTAATTGGTATTGTGAATCCCGCCAAATTCTGGTAGCAATAAACATCATTGCTGTTCTGTTTTATTTAGAGTGTGGTAAAAAGAGGTTTTTCCTTGTTTACAAACACCTATATTACGTCCCAATATTTAATCTCTTTTACCCTCTACCCCTACTAAATTAAAAATAATAAAAAAAATTACATAATATTTCCATATCTTGACTCCAAAAAGCTCGAGCAAGATCTTTTGTACGAAAAATACGAAGCTAACATTTTAACATTCTTCCCAATATTATTCTATGAGCATAGCAAACTTGCTACAACATTTCCAACTGATGTTTGCGTTTTTGGACACAGCTAGATCTTTCACTTTCACTTTGCGGTCATTCGGAACAATATGGTGGATTTTTTTTGGTTTTTGGGGTAATTGTCTCATTTGGACGTCCGGCCTGTGACGCATCATTGGTGTTTGTACGACCGCATTTAAGTTGACTCAATCACCGACATATAGTTGCTTCTGACGGAGCAAATCTACGATAACACTTCTTTCTCAAACCATTCTTGGGTTCTGGCAGATGGTTCCAAGTCCCATGCTGGTGTGGGATCGGCCTTCCACATGTCAAATACAAACATGATGTATAAATTACCTCACTACTCGTTCATCTTCACAGCAGAACTCCTGGCCATCAAGGAAAGTATACGTTTTGCTCTGTCTATACCAACCTCCCAAAACTTTCTCATAGTTTCAGACTCTCAAAGTACGCTCCGATCAGTTCAGTCAAAAAATCTGAACTATAATTACATACGACAAATATATGATTTTCTCTACATAGCAGCTCTGAGACACAAGACATTCTGTTTTTTATGGCTACCTAGTCATACTAATAATCACGGCAATGACGGGGCTGACCTTTTAGCAAAAAATGCAATCACAAGAGGTACTCCCTACATCGGAGAAAATCATCCAAGTGATTTCAAAAATTATCTTCTAACCATCTTGCATAATACATTCCAATTGAATTGGGATCTCGAAGACCCTCTCAATAAATTGTGGTCGATTAAATCCATTGTTTACCCTCTCCTTCACTCTTATAACATAAACAGAAGGGATAACGTTACTAGATGTAGATTAGCCACCCACACTTATTTGTTAAAAGGTGAACATCAGCCAACATGCCCCAACTGCATGAGCCCCTTCACCGTAAAACATATTTTCGAGGCAGCACATTTTCAAAACTTGAGAACCTCACTCAACATATCTTCCAATCTAGTCAGTGTCATCAACTCTTATGAGAACAACAAAGATAACATCAGGAAATTTTTGAGAGACGTCAATTTTATAGTATAACTTCAAAATTAGTCACAGCTAATTAGCACACTGGGGCGCTAAATAACCAAGATGTTGACGCGCCCTAAACCCTAAATATCTATCTAGCTATCTATGGCTCTATTTTTCCCATCAAAAAGCAACGTTTAATTAACACACAAATTAATTTTTTCCATCGCTTTACAAAAATCAAAAGTGGAGTCACTGAAACAGCTTTAACTCGCAAACTAATAGACAAAATTTTACGAAAATTTAACACGATTCTTTTGAGAGTTGGCACTAATTGAATATCATATGATTTTTTTTTTGTTCTGTCATTTCTCGGAAAGTCTAGACACTTTTCACCCCATGTAGTACTTATACGTATTGTTGAACATAAAAATTATTGAAACATACGTATATGTAATCACTATAAGTTACAAAAAGTCTATTTCCAAATTTTCAAAATACCATGTATAGTTGAAAGTAAATTAATTTTTGTTCTTTATAATATACGTTAACAATATGAAAAGACTGAGGTAAACCACAGTCATTGTGTACCATAACTTCATCTCAAGTTAATTTTAAGTTTATGCTCATGATAGTTCTCTCTCACCACATTTATATAAAACCCACTACCTAGGCTAAGTTATTTAGGTTACTGACATGTAAATATCTTAAGACACAAATGTATAATCATGCTTAATTCACCTCATTGTATAATAGTTATAGATTTAACTTCTCTAATTATTAATAAAAGAATCTGGATTCTAGTCATTTACGTTTAAGTTGACAGAAATACAAGAAAAATTATTTTTAATGTTCCTTACGGAACATTTATAAGATCACTTCGGTGTCCGTCGTCTATCTGTCTGTCACACCCGATTTCATCCGAAACTATTTAACATAAAAGTTGAAATTTGGCACTAATATAGGAATCGATGGCCCCATCTGAGCCGTGCAGTTTTGAAAGTTAAATTTTGACTTAAGGGGTTAGTTTTGGGGAGTGAAATCGAAAGTGAAAAAAAAATATTTTTACTAGGTCATCGAGTGGGGTGTCAAATTGTAAAAACGCGAGTTCAAAAATATATATAATGTAGTACTTACGCACACTCCTCTTTGTATTATTTTTTAAAAGTGCGAAAAATCCCTGTCTCTCCCCATTATCTCGAAAAGTACTGATCAAAAAAATTTTGAAAAAATGCTGGAATATTCTCTACAGGGCGTAGATTGAACGAAAATTATCAGTGCATTACCTTTAATAATTAATTTGGTAAAAAACATTTTTTGCCATCAATGTATTCTTTGGTATGCTAACAATTACCTTAGTAAGTTCTCCAATGGCCTTCTGCATCAATAATCGCCTGGCATCTTCGAGGCATGCTGTCTACGAGATTTTCTGCATACTCTGCAAATTCTTTGAATCTCGCGAGACAACTGAGTCAAAGTCTTCAGAGTCTTTCCTCTGAACTTTGTCTTTATAAGAAATGAAACGTTTTCAATAGGGTTGGCCTCCGGCGATCGTGAGGGCCACTCGAGTATCTTATCGTCGTCCCAAGTAAGCCGCTTCACAACGTGATTTTCGCCCAGCAAAGGTTTCTTCAACGTGCTTCGGAATTTGACATCATAAGCACGAAAACAAAGACACGATTCGTTTTTCGACTGTCGGAGTGACTTTGCCTACCGAGTCACGTGTTGACAAGTCGTCGACATTTTTCATCTCATTAAAATGATTTAGCCACTTTTTCACAAACGACACCGACTTTCTAATATATTTAGCGGCCGCGGAATATGTCATTTTATACCCTTTTGGATTGGAACAAAGAAAGAATGCTTCGAACTGAAGCGCAAACAAGTGACTCATTTTGTCACGATTTCGACGAAAATTCGGAATCGACTGATACTTTTAATAACTGCGTCCTAGGTTCCCTCTACCGATTTTTTGTTGAATCGCTAGAATAGGATCTACCAAAAATGAATTATCGCGGCACCTTCTTACTAAACAGATTATATTTTTGCGTACTGAAAATTTATCAGATTTATTTCGTGACATAAATACAATTGAATCAACTGAAAAGTCTGTAATGTAACTATAGACGATTTCCAGGAAGGGCATACATAAGCATGTACATAAAAGTACATATAAGAGTAAATAATAGACCAAGAGCTACCGGAAAAAAATTGGCGTGGGCAGTAGCAACTTGTCTCTTTGACAGATTGATCTGGCACAGAAATTGTTCACCTCTCAGATATTTTGGGCCGTCGCTACTGACCCATTATCCAATAAGGTCCAATTCGAATATACATTTTTGGCGTGAACGGTAGCACCGTAGGCGTGGTACACTATTATTAGCCAGTTCAGTAGGATTGTGCTCAATGATCGGTAGGAGTCGACGTTGGCCCGGGAGCCCTTTTTTCGTGACTCAAGAAAAAGTGCACCTCAGGCCCCCGGGCCAACATCACCTTCTGCAAATGATTGAGCGCAAGTCCTACTGAACTGGCTAATGATAGTGTACCACACCTGCGCTGCTATCGTTCACATCAAAAATGGCATATTCGAATTGGGCCTTATTGGATAATGGGCCAGTAGTGACTGCCCAAATTATCTGAAAGGTGAACAGTTTCTGTGCCGGATGAACCTGTCAAAGGGGCAAGTTGCTACTGCCCACGCCACTTATTTTTCCCGTAGCTCTTGGTCTTTAAGTCATCATTTGTTAGTGGCAATCTACCTAGTTTTAAACATGAAAATGAAATGTAAAAGAAACAAATAAAAGTGCTTGAATACTGAAATATCTTTACTTTATAGGAATAATATTTATTATACTGGACTGAAACTGACACTGGTTCTTTGTGAAACATTTTATGGATAGCATAAAATGGTTTAAATGTTTCAAAAGTATGTGTACAGGGTGAGTCAACGATAAAGTAAAGTTTATTATCTCATTTGTTTCGAAAATGACTACAAAATGTTAAATACAATAGGGAATGTTAAAGTGCACAGTTTAAATTTATTTTTGAGTATACAGGGTACTTCGAAAAAGTGTAGCCGATATAACATATGTTTTTTAAAATGGAACATCCTATTTTCTAATTTATTTTTAAATTCTGCTTAAAATTTTAAAACTTTTTTATTAATAATGTTTTATACCTAAAACTAGTAGTTTTTTTTCTAATATTTCATTTTTTTTTTAAAATACTAGTTTTCAGTTTTGTAAAAAATTGCCAGTAGCGCCATTGTTTCTGAAGGTGGAATACTTATAATTGGTACGAGCGTTCTATAGAGATGAAAAAAGAATATATGTAAAGAAATTTGAGTTAGATGCTACAGGGTGTTCAAAATAAATTTATGCATTTCAACTATTTTAAATTGAAAATCTCAAATTTTTTAAAGGGCACATCCTGTATATTATTATTTTTTCTGATAGATTTTACAAAACTTTCCAACTTTTATTAAGTATTATATTCCTATTTCTAATAGTTTTCGATTTATTTTGAATTTTTCAAATTTTACCCTTGTTTTTAATACACTTACGCTAACATCATAGTTGCCAAGACAAAACAAAAATGCATTGTCAAATTTTGACATGTCTATTAAGCAAATAAAAATAGTTCAAATTAATTAATTGATATGGTTTATATACTAAGCGAGGCGGGAAAAAATTGTCTTTTGGCAGTAAGGCTTTACGGAGCGAAGTACCCTAATAGACGTATACCATCTAGAAAATCTTCTTAATGCTTAATGGAACGGTTTGATGGTAGTGGTAGCGTTGAGTATACGAAACGGAAAGTAATAAACCAGAATGCTACCAATGAGGAAAAAGAAATGGAGATTTTACTTCATGTTGAAGATAATCCCCAGGTCAGCAGCCGTCAACTAGCTGACTTATCTGACACATCCGAATCTACGGCTAATCGCACCACGAGAAAATACAAGTATCATCCCTTTCATATGAAACTACACCAAGAACTTCAAGACCGTGATTTTGAACGACGAGTAAACTTTTGTACTACCATGAATGGAGCAATAGAGGCCGATCCATTTTTTTATCCAAAATAATGTTTTCTGATGAAGTTACTTTTCGCAGTAATGGAGCAGTTAACAGCCATAACATGCATTTTTATTCAACAGTTAATCCATTTTGGGTCCAAGAAGTTCAAAACCAAAAACATTGATCGCTTAATGTATGGTGTAGAATATTAAATTTTGGAATTATTGGTTCATATTTTTTCCACAAACCGCTTAACGAGCCTAGATTTGTAAATTTTTTGCGAAACGAATTACCATAGCTCCTTGAAGAAGTTGATAACTTTGAAAGGGAACAAATGTGGATTTAACAAGACGGAGCTCCTGCTGATTACCACCGGAAAGTTCGGAAATTTTTAAACGGTCGTTACCCACAAAAATGGATCGGTGGGGATGGATTCATTTAGTGGCCCCCTCGATCAAGTGACTTAACACCTTTAAACTTCTTTTTGTTGGGCTACATTAAAGATCGTGTTTATGTGAATCCCCCTACAACACCAGTAGATATGGAAAATAGGATACGGGATGCGTGCAGGACAATAACGCCCATTATGCTAAGGAAAGTGAAGGAAAATATAGTAAAACGACTAAACATGTGTATTCAAGTAGACGGGCATATTTTTGAACATTTATTACGTAGTAATAATTAATCATTAGATAAGTTAAACTATATTAAAATTATAATTAACTTTTTGTTTATGTTTTCACAATAGCGTTAAGTCTATTAAAAACAAGGGTAAAAATTGAAAAATTCAAAATAAATCGAAAATTATAAGAAATGGGTATATGACATACTTAATAGAAGTTGGAGGCTTTTGTAAAATCTCGCAGAAAAAATAATAATATACAGAGTGTGCCATTTAAAAAATTTGAGATTTTTCAATTTAAAATAGTCGAAATGCATAAATTTATTTTGAACACCCTGTAGCATCTAACTCAAACTTCTTTACATATATCTCTTTTTTCTTCTCTATAGAACGCTCGTACCAATTATGAGTATTCCACCTTCAGAAACAATGGCGCTACTGGCAATTTTTTACAAAACTGAAAACTAGTATTTTTTTTTAAAAAATTGAAATATTAGAAAAACTACTAGGTTTAGGTATATAACATTTTTAATAAAAAATTTACAAAATTTTAAGCAGAATTTAAAAATAAATTAGAAAATAGGATGTTCCGTTTCAAAATCATATGTTATATCGACCACACTTTTTTGAAGTACTCTGTATACTTAAAAATAATTTTAAACTGTATGCCTTAACATTCCCTAAAACTATTGTATTTAACATTTTTTTCGTCATTCCCGAAACAAATGAGATTACTCTATCGTTGACTCACCCTGTACTTTACACTTTAACGCCACTATATTGATTACGATTAAAATATGAATAAAGTAGGTATTACAAGTAACAATTATATAGTTGGTTAAAATTCTAAATTGTTTTGCTACAGTCAAATAACGAAACCAAATAAATTTTAATTCAAAATCGTCCCAGATTCACCTCTAACAATCTTCATAACCTTCATTGCTTAAATCCAAATTTATCATTGTAAAATTAGGAAGAACATTTCCTATAAAATATAAACTTTACTTGTAACTGTAGCTAAACTAATAATACTGTTTAAAAGTTTTATTTTACTATTGTTTATTAATCTGCATAATTATAACATTATTATTTTTATAATACTTAACTCAAATATCGCAAATAAACAAAAACACTTACCGGTCTGGATGAATTCCGTCCGTCGGCAATTTGGTAGTTACAAAAACATCTTCTCTTTTAAGTTTGCCAGAAGAAAACCACTTTTTTAAAACATTGCCAATAACGTGTTCATTTCTATAAGCATATGCTGTATCAATGTGTCTGTATCCATTTTCCAAAGCTGCATTTAGGGCAACTTCTAGTTCTTTTTCATCGGAGCTCTATCCAAAATAATAATCAATTAGTTTCTCTAAGGCATACGAGGAACAGTTACAGAAATACTTTTGATAATACCAGTATCATTTATCATTAATAGTGATACATAAGTTAGGAAGCACCTAAATAAATTTATCTATTTCAGTAAAACTGTATTAAACCGTGAATATTTATGGAATCACTTTGGTGTCTGTCCGTCTGTCACACCCTATTGTCCCCGAAACTATTTGACATAGAAAGTTGAAATTTGGACCAAATATAGGAATTGATGGTCCAATCAGAGCCGTGTAGTTTTGAAAGTTAGATTTTGACTTAAAGGGTTAGTTTTGGGTGGTGAAATCGAAAGTGGAAAAAAAAATTTACTATACAAACTATCCTATTTATACTTAGCCTAACAGTTGAATTACTCAGGCGGAACTAATGGCATAGGTGAGCCCATCAGTTCCGGTAGGACCTCTGTCTTTATTTAAACTACTTTTACATTTTATAATTTTCCTACTTTCCATATTCGAATCTGGCCCTTATGAAAAGATAATAAGAAATCCATTACCGAGAATGCCAACAGAGGATGAAAATTCTTTAAAGAAATATAAGAACCTTATTTCTGAGTCACTAAAATTTAAATTAAATTTGAGTAAACCGACCATACCAAAGTTGTATTGCTTACCCAAAATTCACAAACCTGGAAAAGCAATGCGACCCATTGTTTCATCAGTTGGATCACCCACATATTTGATATCCAGGTTATCAAAAAATCTTGAGAATTTACCATTAAATACTTTCACAGTGAAGAATTCTTTAGAAGTCATTAATGAAACAAAAAATCTAATTCTTAATGAAGTTGAAATCTTAATTTCTTTTGATGTCAGTTCTTTGTTTCCAAGTGTGCCAATATCACAAACTTTACAATATCTCGAAGAATTACTTAGGATGAATGACTTTAAGAACGAAATTATTCATGAATACTTAACATTATCTAAACTTTGTATAGAACAAAATTAGTTTCCATATAACAGTCAATTTTATGTTCAGAAAGAAGAAACAGCTACGGATAATTGTTTGTCAAGTTTCACAGCCAATTTATTCATGAGTAAGCTTGAAACCGAAACCAGTAAAAAATTTGAGTATTTCTCAAGGGTATGGTATAGATAGGTGGATGATGTTTTCGCGATTTTCGATACAAAGAAAGCAAATATAAATGATTTTGTTTCAAAATTAAATAGCAGATATGATTAAATTAACTTACGAAATTGAGAGCAAAGTACTGCCTTTTCTAAATATTTTAATTATTAATGATAATAAAAGGTTAGAATTTGATATCTATAGAAAAGACACAGGAACAGATAGATATAATGATTCATTTCATTTCAGACAACACAAATTAGCCGCATTATATTTTTTTAGTTCATCGTTTGATCACTTTTCCTCTGAATAGAGTAAATTTTAATAATGAAAGGAATTGTATTAGACAAATAACTAGAGGTCATGGTTATGACGATGACTTAGTAAACAAGTTAATAAATAGACATAAGTTCAGGTTAAATATTCAGAATTCTACCTTTTTTACACGCGAAGAAAATAAGACCAACCATATAATTCGAAATATAGCAATTTCATCAGTAAACGTAATTAATAAGGTAAGCCTCACCTTAGTCTATAAGTAATCAGACAATCTGTGGAGTATCTTAGGACATCCCAAAGACAAGATTCCTAATTGTGAGAAAAGTGAAATTTAGAAAATTAGTTGTAATCATTGCGACAAAAAGTATGTTGGCCATACTAAAAAGTCAAATTAAAACACGATTTAAAGAACATCTGGCGCCTTTAAAATACAGTAGAACAGAGAAGTTCAGCATTGCCGAATATGCCCTTGAAGGCACTGTAACATTAGATAATCTAAGATTAATTAATAATGTATCTGATAGGAGATTGTTGAACGCATACGAAAGTATGGATATTATAAAATGTAAAAGTAGTTTGAATAAAGACTATAGCCCCCTTTCCTGGATACTTGACCGGAACTAATGGCCTCGCCTATGCCATTAGTTCCGCCTGAGTAATTCAAGGGTTAGACTAAGTATAAATAGGGTAGATTTGTAGTTTAGCTTTAGTCAATCATCGCTCTTGATGAAGCCAACATGGTTAGCGAAACGCGCGTCGAGTGCAAAAATAAAGTGTTTGGTGTAGTGGTAATATATACTGAGTAGTGTCATTGTGCCAAAGATTCCACATTCCCAACATAATTCAATGCTATAAAAAATAAAAGCATTTATCTATTTCAAACAAAGGTCAGTTTCGGATCATATTCCCATATTATTAAAGCATTTGGATTTTTACAAAACATGTTCTCTACACATTAGTGAGGAAACAATATACTGGAAGTTTGAGCAACAGAAAACCTAGCGGAATACCAAGGATCATGACTAGTGCAAAAAATATGTTTATTGTAAAAATTCCAAGAGAAATCGCCAACTGTCAGATACCACAAAGGCACTGACTAAAACGCCGTTACGGAAAGGACTAGTAACGACCTTTAAAAATCTTTTTTTTTTTATTTGCTGGACTGCGTGGATGTATTACGACAATAAATTCTTATTACGATCAATTCATACTTAGGGTCGTTCACTCGTAAATCCACTTTTCTTAAGAATCTGATGAAATTGAAATACGCTGTTAATCTAAATGTTTTTCATTTACTTAAAGAAAAAATTTGGACCGATTGTGAAGCGCGGTTTTCATAATTAAAGCGCACATAATTAACATGCAATAGGCCAATGAAGTATAAAAAAGGCATAGTTTCGTGTATATCTTAAGAATTTTACTTACGAATTTTTAAAAAAAAAAACTAATATTTACTAAAAAAGAAATTAGAAAAACTTTGAAATAAAAATAATTTTTTTATCGATTTGTTAAAAAAAAAAATATTCAAAGCTGATATTTTTTTAAAAGTATAACCGCATAGTGAGAGACAGATATCACAATTTGACAACGCTGTATGTCGTTATATTTTACGTGCCAACATTCAAACAGCATTGAAAATTCATTTGTAGGTTACAGTACACCCGAAACCGGAATGAACAGTACCTTCAAAAGTAACAAATATTTAAGTTTACAAAAATATGAAAGAAAATATATATATATATATATATATATATATATATATATATATATATATATATATATAATTAATAGTTGTTACTTCTAAAAAAAATTAAATAACTCACTAAATATATTTATATAAAAATAAATAAATATTTACTTAAAACAGCTTTGGTGTTGACATCTGAATATTTAACCTTATTATATGTATTGTGCATTTTACCAGTCGGTACTTTCGTTATAACACATTATAAACGTTCATCACAAGAAATATCTAATACTGAATTAAGACCTAAACATATCTCATGAGCTATCTCTTCTAGTGAAAGGACTTTTTTACGCAGACATCACTTTAAATTTTTTCCTAACTGATCTAACTCAACGATCCGTCGACCACAACACAGGTTAGGCTTTTCAGTTTTTATTTTTTTCATGTCATCCGTTGCCTTAATACTTGCGTCTCTCTCTCTCTTATTGATGAGCTTTTCCTTTACAAATTTGCCTTTATATCGCAATTGAATATAATCAAAAGGCATTTTTTATTTAAATATATTTTTTTATTTTAAATAGTAGTAATACGGTCTAAACAGTAAACATTCACAAAGTATAATAAATAACCTAAATAAACGTCATTCTATAGAGCATTCGGTACTTCACAAAAGGTGCATTTAAACTCGCGTAAAAACTGAAAACCTTTATATTTTGAAGTAGATTTAAGCAAAATATAAAGTGTGCTATATATATATATATAATATATATATATATATATATATATATATATATATATATATATATATATATATGAATATATATATAGAATGGTAATTTAAAACTCTATTCGGATAAGGAAAAATATACAGGATATTCCATTTAAAAAATATATTTTTGCGTTAATAACTATTAAAATATTAGTTTGGAAAAAAAATATAACTTATGCTGTTGAAATCCACGTGAAAAAGTGCTTTGAGAATGTTTTTACAGAAATCAAAAATTTTCAATAGGAAAAGAATTACAAACATTTTTCCAAAAAGCAGATTTTTGAAAAACACCCTGTATATCTGAAACGGTACTAGATATCGATATGCGGTTTTCACCACTGAGTTCATCATAAAAATTGAGCCTCAGACACCGACTTCAGTTTTCGTCTATCTCCTTTAGATGTAGGGGTTTACCTTTAAAAGTGTCCAATTTGGACCACCCTGTACAATGCTCAAAATTCGACCAACGATAGAATACTCCTCCAATGTTTGAGGCTCTGCTCCCAAACACACATTCCATTTTTGGATTCTATTCAGAAAATAGCTGATGAGAAAGAAAGAGTTGGCGCTTTAGATTTAATTGTTCAGTCTCCACAGTTAGCCGACTTTTCGCTTGTACTCCATTTGTGGGTTAAATTATACAAAAAAGCCAAACAACGCGTACCACAAAGTACGACACAAGTATGAGAATATTCACATTAGAGGGCTTGGAAATAGTTTGGGAAGATTATTTAGAAACATTTCTTTAGAAAGTGCAACAAATCTGTAAAGGTAATTGAAGGATCATATTAACGAACAAAATTTATAATTTTGTTGAAGATTTATAAAATGAGAAGATATTATCAAGAGAAGAAAGTGTGAGTTAAACGTTGTTGACCACAAAGGAACTTACGCTCTAGTTTAAGATACATACATCTGCGAAATTAGCAGAAAAACCCTACGGAACACATTACGATGTGATGTCTTACAGATTTTCAAAAATTTTCCTCTGGTAAATTATACACGAATTTCTCCCGCAAGGGTAATATATAGTACAAAGAAGTTTTAAATGAACGTCGCTTAATGGTATGTTTACGCTTAAAATTCCACGTATATTAATTAATATTGTAACTAATATAATGTTACTTTCTGCGTATGACGACAACAAACTTTTATGTTCGAAGAAAATAACCAGTCAAGTGCAAGTTGAACTTGCGCAATTAGTGTTCCGTACGTTGATTGCTTTTAAAATAAAAAAATTTGTTACGGAGGTATAAAATAATCAGTGACTTCACAAAACACACCCCAAATGAGTTTTCAACAAAGTTTGTTTCCATTCTTTACTGAAAACTGATGACCTTGAAATTTCTGTTTTTTTTATATACCAGATAAATTATTACAGGTAATGCACTCGTGATAATTTTCGTTCAATCTACACCCCGTGGAGAATATTCCAGAATTTTTTCAAAATTTTTTGATTAGAACTTTTTGACACAAGGGGGGAGAGAGCGATTTTTTCGCGATTTTTTAAAAATAATACAAAGAAAAATGCGCGTAAGTATTACATTATATATATATATATATATATATATATATATATATATATATATATATATATATATATATATATATATATATATATATTTTACTCGTGTTTTCACAAAGCTTTCATTTGACATCACACTCGATTACCTAGTAAAAAAAATTTTTTTTTTTCACTTTTTTTTTTTTTTTTTTATGGGTCTAGCACACGTGCTGCAGGGAAGTCCCTAAAGCGCTCCAGGAGCGGCACGAGTGCGGAAAAAGCGATTCACGTTGTTTTTGAATCGCTGTAAATTGTACTCGGTGGGAAACACAGCGCTGGGCAAATTATTCCAAAGGGATGACGTTCTCCATATAAAAGATTGCTTGAAAAACGTTGTACGCGGAGTAACAAGCGGAACCTCATACGGATGCGAAGCACCAGCGCGACGTGTATTTCTAACATGCACCGCTTTGGGAGGAATTAAGCGGGCTACATCCTTCGAACACTTTCCATGAAAATACTTGTAGAACAGACTCAAGTCGCCAACCGTTCTTCGATGTTCCAGCGAATCAAGGCCGCCGGTCAATTCCGGGTCCCCAATCAGACGCTCTTCTCTGAACAGAATCCAACAAATGCAGTGTATGTTTGGGAGCGGAGCCCCAAACGTGGGAGCAGTATTCCATAGTTGGTCGAATTTGGGCTTTGTAAAGAATTAACAGTTGCTGTGGGGTGTAAAGCTTTCTAGTTCTAAATAATATTCCCAACTTTTGAGAAGCTCTCCTTGCTATGCCTGCAACATGTTCATGCCAAGACATATTTGCTCCCAAACTAACGCCCAACAAATTGAGCGACGATGCTAGGGGAATGGAGTGCTCCGACATAACTATATCGGGTTCAGCAACGTTAACTTTTTTAGAAAAAACTGCCGCTTGGGTTTTTGTAGCGTTAAATTCCACTTGGTTACTGTCACCCCCAAGATAGAATTTCTTCCAGGTCTTTGTTAAGTTGAACGACCTCCTGCTGTCTGCGGATATTCGCCTGAGCAGCCGATGTCCGAGCGTTCAAGGTGAATATCTTCCGATTCAGCCCCCAAAACTAACCCCTTAAGTCAAAATTTAACTTTCAAAACTACATGGCTCTGATGAGGCCATCAATTCCTATATTATTACCAAATTTCAACTTTCTATGACAAATAGTTTCGCAGAAAATCGGGTGTGACAGACGGACAGACAGACGGACAGACACCGAAGTGATCTTATAAGTGTTCCGTACGGAACACTAAAACAGGCTTACAGTTAATTTTTGCGAAGAACTACAGTTATTCAAATTAAAAAGTTTTCTTGTAAGACATGTCATGACAATGTTAATTTTACAGCTCCCTAATACTTAAATAAAATTAACTTAAACATCTAATTATCATAGGATTCTAATATAACCAAAATTAAATTACGTCGAAGTCAAAAACTAAATATGAAATAAGTTTGCCTAATTTCATATAGCAGGCATTATTTATTACGATAATTTAAACAGCTTTGCTACTTTATACGAGTATAATTGGACTAATTTTTCGAATTAGAGAAATAAATTTACCAACATAACCCCAACGGCCAAACAGGTATACCCAAAACGAGTAAAATCAAAATTAGCTGTTGCCTATTCGAATCTGCTGTTCTTTTTTGGAATTAAACTAAAGGTTTAACCCTGCCTGCATTTTTAGAGGTTTTGCTACAATTACAGGAATATTGTTGAAGTACAAATTGATCAAATTTTAAAGTAGGAAAATTAAAGAAAGTTGAGTTGTATAAAAGACACGAATTAAGACATATATAACTCTCAAGCTCTTGAAGAAACTAGCTGGCGTTAGTTACTTTTCAAATTCTGTATATTACTTAACATTCATATCATTATCATTAAAGAGTTACTTGGGACATTATTTGAGCAAAATATTTTAATTATGACTGAGTGTATCCAGACCCGATTATGTGAACTAAATCAAAAACATCATTTAAATATCTCAGAAAAATTGATAAACAATCACGAACACCAAGTGTGATATTATTAATTTGCCTCATAGAGTTACCAACCACTGCGATTCTGACGCCTGACAGAAAAACAACGTTACTTTGCATCTTAATTTTGGAAGATATATATATATATATATATATATATATATATATATATATATATATATATATATATATATAATATATATATATGTATATATATGTATATATGTATGTATATATAGTTCAATCTATATCAGTCTACTATGTATATAGTTCAATCCCTGTTCTCCCATTTGTCACATCTCTAGACGTGTTTCGCCATTTCACCGCTCATCAGTCGGCAATTTGATGACCATTCCTCTATCGGCTTGTGGCCGAGGCCGGCCGTCCATTGAGGGCAGGTATGCGTTTCAAGTTTTGGTACAATTTATTATATTTTACCACGGTATTACGCCAGTATGGGAATAAGTGCTCATAGTTCTGTTTACAGATTTGTCGATCCTAGCACGACCGATGAGCAGTAATATAACGAAACGCATCTTACACAGATTGTGAAATGAGAGAATAGTAAGTAGACTTCTGAAATATGGACTTTGTCATTATTTTAGTTGTCCATATGCGCATCGGGTGAAACTCTTGTGGAATCGCGCTGCCTGCGGTTATTATTGGCAATTTGGTGACCATTCCTCTGCCCTCCAAGGCAGATATGCGTTTCAATTTTTGTATCTTACATAACCGTAGGCAGCGCGATTCCACGAGAGTTTCACCCGATGCGCATATGGACAACTAAAACATTGACAAAGTCCATATTTCAGAAGTCTACCTACCATCTCATTTTTTAAACTGTGTAAGATGCGTTTCGTTATATTACGGCTCATTGGTCGTGCTAGGATCGACAAATCTGAAAACAGAACTATGAGCACTTATTCCAATACTGGTGTAATATCGTGGTAAGATATAATAAATTGTACCAAAACTTGAAACGCATACCTGCCCTCAATGGACGGCCGTCCTCGGCCACAAGCCGATAGAGGAATGGTCATCAAATTGCCCACACTCATCGCAAGCACCGTGATTCGACGAGTTCTGTTCTCTTGTTTGTCAATCCTAGGTCGACTGATGAGCGGTGATACGGCGAAACACGTCTAAAGATGTGACAAATAGGAGAACAGGGAGTAGACTGATATAGATTGAACTATATACATACATATATTCATATATATATATATATATATATATATATATATATATATATATATATATATATATATATATATATATATTCAAAAATTAAGATACAAATTAACGTTGTTTTTCTGCCAGGCGTCAGAATCGCAGTGGTTGGTAACTCTATGAGGCAAATTAATAATATCACACTTGGTGTTCGTGACTATTTATCAATTTTTCTGAGATATTTAAATGATGTTTCTGATTTAGTTCACATAATCGGGTCTGGATACACTCAGTCATAATTAAAATATTTTACTAAAATAATGTCCCAAGTAACTCTTTAATGATATGAATGTTAAGTAATATACAGAATTTGAAAAGTAACTAACGCCTGCTAGTTTCTTCAAGAGCTTGAGAGTATTATATAAGTCTTAATGCGTGTGTTTTATACAACTCAACCTTCTCTAATTTTCCTACTTTAAAATTTGATCAATTTGTACTTCAACAATATTCCTGTAATATAGTTTTAAAAGTAGACTTTATTTAGTAAATACTAATAGTCAGAATTAATTTTATAAAACCGTATGTGTATCAATATTGAAACAGTTTATTTTATTAGTGTTTCGTACGGAACACTTATAAGATCACTTCGTTGTCTGTCAGTCTGTCCGTCTGTAACACCCCATTTTCTCCGAAACTATTTGGCATAGAAAGTTGAAATTTGGCATTAATATAGGAACTGATGGATCAGTAAAAATCGAAAAAAAACTTTGTTGGAAACTCATTTGGGGTGTATTTTGTAAAGTCATTGATCACTTTGTATATCTATAACAAAAATTTTAATTTTAAAAACAATCAACATACAGAACACTGATTGCGACTTGCACTTGGACGGTTGTTTCCTATTAATTTGAGCATTCCCTGTCTATCAATACAAAGACATGTTACAATGTATCACACTTTTTTTCAACGGTTTATGAAATAAAAAATAAATGTGATCTAAAATATACTATATACAAACTGATAGCAGAAATTAAGGATACTATTTATTTACTTTTTTGTTATTTATTTACTTTAATTTTTTTCGTTTTTTAATTTAACTGGTTTTCCAATCTTTATCTATAATATTAAATAAAAACTTACTAGCCATGTTCCTAGACCTATAACACCCAAATTAGATCCATTTAATAATTTCACAGTTGGAATAGCCATTATGCGAGTTACAATCGACCGAAACATCTACTAATGATAAAAACTTAGCGAACGTATACCATTATATATAGATGCAACTTAATTGCGAAATAAGTTAAGATAAAGCAACTGACAAGTATTTTATTTATCTTTTCAAGGTAATCCCAACTTAAAATTGTTTAAAAAAACTTATATATGATTTGTACTTGCTGACTATGCATATTCCTCCAGTAATAATTAATACTGATAAATGCCCAATATTTAGGAATATCATCCAACTTGGAATCAGAATGGGTTAAAATAAATAAAATCAAGCATATGAAAGCACAGTATAATCACTGGAAACTTAATAAAGTCTAATTATTAGGATATTTCCACGTTTAAGAATTGAATAAATTTGTGCCACGTTACGCAACCGAATGGTTACCTAGGTGTTTTCATATCACTCAAATGTTTTGAAAAATCATGATACTTGAGCCGCCGTCCGCAAGCAATTGAATTTTTGCCTTTTCACTTTTGATTTTAAAGTTTAAATTATAGAATAAATGTTAAAAAAAAGCTAGAGACACTGTTTAATCACAAAAAAATTCTTCTTTCTCACATTTGGTCAATGTGGTTCCATGTTTGGCTGACGGGCCCAAGCCAAGTCAGCACAAACGCTATTACCATTGTGTATTAAGGAATGACCTGACAATGTTACATGTTTCCAAAATCGCTGACTTCTGAATGTTTCTGTGTATGTTTGTGTTGAGTCCTACTTTGTACTAAGTGTGGTGTGAATATTATTGGTGTAAGGCCTGTGGCTGATATAATGAGGGGGGCAATGTTTCCATGTTTCCATAGCCTTTTTATTTCTGTTGCAACGTCTGTATATTTGGAGATTTTTTCTGTGTATTTCGTTTGGATGTTTGTGTCGTTGGGGACAGCTATGTCAATTAGATAGGTGACCTTTCCTTTTTGGCACTGAAAAGTAATATCGGGTCTATTAGAAGAGACTGTTTTATCTGTATGGATACTGATATCCCCGTAAAGATCGTAATCTTTATTTTTAAGTATGGATGTTGGTGTGTATTTGTAGTAAGTTTGTATGTTGTGGCTAGTGCTTGGTGAACTACTTTTACCGCTGAGTCATGTCTGGCTGTGTATTCCGTTCCGGTTAATATTTTACATCTACTTGTTATGTGTTCGATCGTTTCTTTCTGCTGGTGGCATTTTCTGTATCTGTCTTCTTAATAGTTGAGTCTTCGATGATACGCTTTTGATAGTTTCTGGTTAATATGACTTTATCGTAGATGGCAAGTAAGAAGCCTTCTGTTTCAGGGAATAGCTGCAAATCCCGTAACCAGATGTATGATTGTTTTTTATTTACGTGATCTTGTTCTATGTGGTATCTGTGTTTGCCGTGGAGTGTTTTTTCTGACCACGTTTTCATCTTTTCCTGTTGAAATTGGGTGTAACTGTGTGCGTCTGCTGGGTGGTCTGTCCGGGATAAGTCGAGATGTGTATAGTTTTTGTCTGCTTTCACTGTTGCTGTGTGGAGGCTAGTTTGCTTGGTGTGAAAAAAGTTCCTATGTGTTTGTATTTGTTTTGTGTGTAGTGATCTGATGTCTATGATGGTCTCGACGGTAAGTCTTTCTTTGCATGCGTTGAGGTATAATTTCCTATATTTGGTTAATTGAGAACGTATAAGTATGTGAATGTTTTCTATGTCTGTATGAGACCATTTAATGTGTTGTGTTGATGGCTTTAGTGAGATTCTTGAAGTTGAGTTTTGTTTGTAAAAGTTTCGTGAGTTGATGGTTTCCATTGGCCTTTATTAATGTGGAGCACTTTGCATTTACTTATACCAAATTCCATATTGATATCTAAGGTGAACATTTCTATGATTTTGAAGAGATCTTTCAGCTGTGTTGTGGCAACGTAGAATTTTATGTCATCCATATATAGGAGGTGGTTTATTTTACGTTGGTACACTTTTTGGTGTCTGATGTTGAAACCATGGTCTGTTCTGTTTACTGTATTTGAGAGTGGATTGAGACAGAGGCAAAACGATAGAGCGCTGAGCGAGTCTCCTTGAAATATACCTCGTCTGCTGTACAGCTCCTCTGTTAGGATGCGTTTGGTTTATGTTTTTAGGTGAATTTTGGTTTTTTATGTTTTCATAATTTGCTCTAGGAATTGCCTAAGGTTTTGATTGATTTTGTAGATTTATACGGCTCTGATTAACCAACTATGGGATATGGAGTCGAAGGCTGTTTTATAGACTATGTAACCGGTGTGCAGGTTTCTGTGTTCTTTTCTGGTTTGTCCCATAATCGCGCTATCTATGATCAGCTGCTCTTTGCATCCTTGGCTATTTTTCCTACACCCCTTCTGCTCTTCTGTGAGAATATTGTTGTCTATTAGATGTTGACTGACTCCATTTCTGCTTTGAGCGTTTGTATGAGTGGTGATTCGGGGTGATGTTGTGTAGATGTTGTTGAGGGTGGTGAACGATTGATTTTGTTGTCTGTGATCTGGTGTCGTGCGGTGCTTGCTATTTGGCTTGTAATATTATTTTGAACAAATCTGAAGTGGTAGATGTAATGAAAAAAGCAACCGAACTGAAATGACATTGAATGGGGCATGTTGCTAGGCAAGACAGGCAGAGGTGGAGCACCAAAGTTACACAGTAGAGACTTGGAGAAATAAAGAGAGAAAGAGGGAGACCAATGAAGCGATGGTTGGATGACCTATAAGAAGTGGTTAGAAAGAAGTGGTCCAGGATTGCACAGGACAGAGAGGCGTGGAAGAAATACGAGGAGGCCTATGCCCAGAAGTAGATGCTGGAGGGCTGAGAAAGAAGAAGTTTTGTTTCAGTTTGATGACACATTAAAGGTAGAGATAACAAGTTAATTATTATAATTATTTGTAAAATTTGAGATGACCATTTTTTACTACATTCAAAAAAGCCTTAAACATATTTTTATGCCACGTACCCAGTTTTCTTGAAATAAGTGGTTACTTAGAATCCCTTTTATTTCATTCAAATCAAAATAAAAAATTTTCCCTGTTCAAAGAAACCTTTCTAAATAAAAAAAATATTTCGGTGTTTAATACCTGGCGTACACGACGGTGGTATTCCGTTGCCATTGTCTTTTTCATTTGATCATTATCTATACCATCTTTGTCTTCAAAGCCAAGATATTTGTACGCTTCGGTCACATTTAGATTCCTTATTATAGTCTTTTCGCCCAGCTTGATATTCTGGCTTTTGCTAAGTTTGCCACGTTTGTAAATTGCCGTAGCACATTTATCCAGTCCAAATTCCATCTTTATATCGTCACTAAACTTTTTCACAACACCAAGTGCCAGCTGTAACTGATTCTCGTCTTTGGCAAACAACTTAAGGTCGTCCATATAGAACAAATGATTTTTATCAGTGTTTTCATCGATCTTAACTCCTACGTACTGTCTATTTAACATTTTGGTTAGGGGAATTAATGCCAAAGAGAATAGTAGGGGGGACAAGGAGTCCCCTTGGAATATACCTCTCTTGATATTGATGGTATTTGTTTGAATAATTCCACTTGCATAAAACAGCATTATTTCCGTTCTCTAATTTTGCATCGATTGTTCTACAAATTGTGTTATTACCGGGCTGATCTGATAAGTTCTCATCAATATGTTTACCCAAGAGGGAGGGACACTATCAAATGCCTTTTTGTAGTCAATCCACGCCAACCCAAGGCTTCGCATACGTCTTTTTGCAATACCAATTACCATTTTGCTTATTGCTTTCTACATCCTTTTTGCTCATCTGGAAATATCTTGTTGTAGATTAAGTGGTCGTATACACGATTAGATATTGCTGCTGTTAGAACTTTGTAAAGTGTTGGTAAGCACGTAATGGGTCGATAAATTTTTGGTTCCTTGGTATCTTTGCCTTTTGACAGCAGTCGTACCAGCTGTCAACCACAGTGGAACACTTCCCGGATTTTTAACGGTTTCATTCAGTGCTTCCGTCAAATCTGCATAAAGGACCGTAAATTACTTTAGCCAGAAATTTTACAACTTGTCTGGTCCAGGAGATTTCCAACTATGCGTACGCTTGATGATTTGAGTTATTTCAACTACTGTGAAGTCGCTCCATGTTCCTCTTGGAATATTTTCATAGTCCTGCTGTTCTTTTGAATTCCATGGTGCCCTTTGGTTATGGGTGACTTGGTTTTATAATATATCCCCCCAGAAATATTCTATTTATTGTTGGTTCTTTTACTGTTTAGGTGTCGGTAAAATCGTTTAGCATCCTCTCGAAAAAGTTTGTTTTGATAGTATTGATCACATCGTTTAGTATATCTTCTTAACCGCTGGCATTTTCATGACAATCTTTTGCTCGATTTCCACAATAGTTCCATACAATTGATAATTTTTCTTGCTAGTTCTAATTTTCTTATGCACTTGCGCCGTAGTTATATCCTTCTTGTATTCCCTTATGATAGCAAGCTCGCTTCTGTATCGTTCAATATGTTTCGAAAGCTTTACCTTCCAGGCAGGCTCCTTGTTATCACGTCTTGGTATACTATCGGTCTTTCCTTTTTCTTCACCTGCGATTGCGTAGGCTGCAGCGTACATAAGTCCGTTAATTTTTGTGAGGTCCAGTTTCTTGTTTTATTTTATTTTGGCTAGGGCCATGTTTGCCGCAGTAATGTTTCGTTTTACACTTTATGTTAGATTTACCTTCTTTAGTTTATTATTATTATTATTATTTTTGTTTTTCTTTCTCACATTTGGTCAATGTGGCTCCATGTTTGGCTGACGGGCCCAAACCAAGTCAGCACAAACGCATTACCATTGTGTATTATGGAATGACCTGACAATGTTACAAGTTTTCAAAATCACTGACTTCTGAATGTTTTTGTGTATGTTTGTGTTAAGTCCTAATTGTACTAAGTGTGGTGTGAATGTTATTGGTGTAAGTCCTGTGGCTGATATAATGAGGGGGACAATGATGACTTTTTCTTGTTTCCATAGCCTTTTGATTTCCGTTGCAAAGTCTGTGTATTTGGCAATTTTTTCTGTGTATTTCGTTTGGATGTTTGTATCGTTGGGGACAGATATGTCAATTAGATAGGTGACTTTTTCTTTTTTGCACTGAAAAGTAACGTCGGGACACTGTATTGTCTGTATGAATACTAATGTCCCAGTAGAGTTTATAATCTTTATTTTCAAGTACGGATGCTGGTGTGTGTATTTGTAGTAGAGATCTGTATTTTCTATGAGCTTGTATGTTGTGGCTAGTGCTTGGTGAACTACCGCAGAGTCATGTATGGCTGTGTATTCCGTTCCGGCTAATATTTTACATCCGCTTGTTATGTGTTCGATCGTTTCTTTCTGCTGGTGGCATTTCCTGCATCTGTCTTCTGTAATAGTTGGGTCTTTGATGATATGCTTTTGGTAGTTTCTGGTTAATATGACTTTATCCTGGATGGCAAGTAAGAAGCCTTCTGTTTCCGGAATAGCTGCCCATCCTCTAACCAGGTGTATGATTGTTTTTTATTTACGTGGTCTTGTTCTATGTGGTTTCTGTGTTTTCCGTGTAGTGTTTTTTCTGACCACGTTTTCATCTTTTCCTGTTGTAATTGGTGTGTGTGTGTCTGCTGGGTGGTCCACCCGGGATAAGTCGAGAGGGGTATAATTTTTGTCTGCTTTGACTGTTGGTGTGTGGAGGCTGGTTTGCTTGGTGTGAAAAAATTTCCTAAGTGCTTGTATTTGTTTTGTGTGTAATGATCTGATGTCTACCAGTCCTCTTCCTCTTGCCTTCCTCTCGATGGTAAGTCTCTCTTTACATACGTTGAGGTGTAATTTCCTGTATTTGGTAAATTGAGAACGTATAAGGATGTGAATGTTTTCTATGTCCGTGTGTGTCCATTTGATAATACCAAATGAATATGTGAGTATAGGTATGGATAACGTGTTGATAGCTTTAGTGAGATTCTTTGAGTTGAGTTTTGTTTGTAAAAGTTTCGTCAGTCTGTTTTTGAATTCGGTTATGAGCTCTGTTTTGATGTGAGTGTGGTTGAGTTTAGTGCTTTATTAGAAGCCTAGATATTTGTACGTTTCTTTGTCGAGCATATTATCGAGTGTTTCGTTGTTAATAGTTTCTGTCTCATCGTAACCTTGCCATTGGCCTTTGTTGATGTGGAGCACTTTACATTTACTTATACCAAATTTCATATTGATATCTAAGGTGAATGTTTCTGAGATTTTGAGGAGTTCTTTCAACTGTGTTCCTGTGGCAGCGTAGAGTTTTATGTCATCCATATATAGGAGGTGGTTTATTTTATGTTGGTCCACTTTTTGGTGTCTGATATTGAACCCATGGTCTGTTCTGTTTAGTGTATTGGAGAGTGGATTGAGACAGAGGCAAAACCATAGAGCGCTGAGCGAGTCTCCCTGAAATATACCCCTTCTGATGTACAGCTCTTCTGTTTGGATGCGTTCGGTTTGTGTTTTTTTTACGTGGATTTTGGTTTTCCATATTTTCATAATTTGCGTGAGAAATTGCCTGAGGTTTTGGTTGATTTTGTAGATTTCTAGAGCTCTGATTAACCAGCTAGGGGGTATGGAGTCGAAGGCTTTTTTATAGTCTATGTAACCGGTGTGCAGGTTTCTGTGTTCTTTTCTGGTTTGTTCCATGATCACGCTATCTATGATTAGCTGCTCTTTGCATCCTCGACTATTTTTCCTGCACCCTTTCTGCTCTTCTGTGAGAATATTGTTGTCTATTAGGTGTTCTATTTTCTTGGAAATTGTGATGATCTTGTATAGGATTGGAAGACAGGTGATAGGTCGGTAGTTTGACGGGTTTGTGGTGTCTGAACTTTTGGGTTTGATGTATGTTATTCCTTGTGTAAGAAAAGGGGGGAATGTGTGTGGTTGTAGAATTGCTTTGTTGATTTGGTGTGTGAGTGCTTCGTGTGTGGTGGTAAACTGTTTTTACCAGAAGTTTTGTATATTGTCTATCCCAGGCATTTCCAGTTGTGTGTGTGTTTGATTGTTTTCTGTAATTTCTTCTGTAGTTAGTGTGGAATTTTCTTGTTCTGTCACACGTTTGTGTTTATCTTCTTCGGCTTTGATCCAGGCGGTGTTATTATTATGTAGTTTGGGTTCTGACCAGACACTTTTCCAATAATCTGCGAGTTCTTGTTTATTTGGTGGTTCAGTTACTACTGTCTGCTCGTTGTATATAGTTTTTCGTAGAACTGTTTTTCGCTTCTTCGGAAGAGGTTGTTGGTATCTTTTCTCTCGTTTGATCCTTTGTATCTACGGAGTCTTGCAGCATATACGGATAGTTTTTGTTTTAAAGTATCAACGATTTCTGGCAGTGTTCGGTTGAGAGATTTAAATTTGATCTTGTCTACACCCTGTGTGACACGTTTGGATGCGTTCCCGTTCATAAACTGGGTAAGGTGTCCCAGATCTTTTCTGATGTTGTCGATTTTGTTTTCTATTCTTATTTGCCATTTAAAATTAGATTTTCTGCTGTTAGAGTCTCTTTGTCGTCGCGAGAGTTTTTGATTATTTTGTGTTATAGTATATACTGCTGCATATATTATTGTGTGAATGTCTTCGATCGTGCTTAAGTCTGTTATGTACTGTGGTATTATGTGCTTGTTTATTGTGTTGAGGATTATTTGTGTGCTCTGTTTGATTAAACGAGGGATGGGATTTCTTGTTGTAGGGTCGGTGCCTGACTATCGAGCTAGATGTGACTGCATTTCTGCTTTGAGTGTTTGTATGAGAGGTGATTCGGGGTGATGTTGTGTAGATGTTGTTGAGGGCGGTGAGTCATTCATTTTGTCGTCTGTGATATGGTGTCGTGTGGTGCTTGCTATTTGCCTTGAAATATTATTTTGAGTTATGCTCCTGCTGGGTGGTGGGTCTTGTTGTGTTCGTGAGGTGGTTGGGTGGTTGTGTGTGTGAGATTGGTTCGGTATCTGCTCTACTGTTTCTATTGTTTGGTTGGTCTGTGTTCAGTTCAGCAGCTACTGTATCTTTGATGGTTTGCAATTCGAAAGATGTGAGGCGATTTTTCTTGGTAATAACTCTTTTTTGGTCTATTACTCTCTGTTCTGTAACAAGTAATTACAGATGTGGATATTCGGACAAGAAAAGTCTGTGTAGTTCCAGTCTGTAGCCTGATGTCACTGTTTCTAGTTTGGTGGCGGTGTAGTAACAGCGCATCACTGTTCAATTCATTTCATCTGTCCACTTTAACCGCTGTCTTGGTTTGCCAGCCTTGGTTTTGGTGGTTGTATTTGTCCCGCATCTACGTCGGT
The DNA here is from genome assembly GCA_019049505.1 of Pachyrhynchus sulphureomaculatus. NCBI lineage: Eukaryota > Metazoa > Arthropoda > Insecta > Coleoptera > Curculionidae > Pachyrhynchus > Pachyrhynchus sulphureomaculatus. Next base: position 152,868,260 of record CM032455.1, on the reverse strand, counting down.
TGCGGGATTGATGGTGGTGGGTCCAGGCGGCGAGTGATTCTCTTGTCAGTAATTTCTTTGTCAGGTGTTGTGATTTCATTACAGCAACGCATGGCGTGTTCATTGATTCCTGTGGTGCAACTCATACGTTGCTGTGATTTTCC
>CM032455.1:152794175-152865517 GCA_019049505.1 Pachyrhynchus sulphureomaculatus | reverse complement strand
TATATATATATATATATATATATATATATATATATATATATATATATATATATATATATATATATATATATATATATATATATATATATATATATTTATATATATATATATATATATATATATATATATATATATATATACATATATATATATATATATATATATATATATATATATATATATATATATATATATATATATATATATTATATACATATATATATACATATATATATACATATATATATACATATATATATATATATATATATATATATATATATATATATATATATATATATATATACATATATATATATATATATATATATATATATATATATATATATATATATATATATATATATATATATATATATATATATATATATACTGCCGTGCCCCCGCTAAGTCGAGGAGAAAGCACAGCCGTACCATTCTTTTCTCGAAGCCACTCACAGCATTTTCGACCCCCCTGTAACTTTGTTGTGGATAAAGCTAGAAGCCCGAATTTTCAGTGACCAAGAGGACATACTATACTAGCTATATTCCTAAATTACCTACTAGCTATACCTTATAGTTTTCGAACTATCGCCAGTCGAAGTTCTTTAATTTTGTCACTGACACACTCACCGATCATTAAAATTCTAAGGCACTTCTGGCAGACACACAAACTTCAAATTTTGAATTTAGTTAGTGTTTAGCCTATAAAGAAAGGAAAAACTGAAACATCCCGAAATTTCAGTCCCGTTTTCTTAATTGTACAGTCACTTAAGCCAAAAAAAGGGTCAACCTCGGAATGAAAGATAATAAGCTGTAAACTTGTATAAACCTTTATTTTGGCATTTTAAAAGTTGTCTCAAAAGTCTCATCAAATTTCGTGTCCGCGTCTTAAAATATTCAAGGTCAAAGGTCACAAAAATCGTTTTTTCACAAATATCCCGCTTCCTATGGTTTCAATGATATTTGCATTTATTATGATAATTGTAGAGCATAAAATTCTCTACAAATTTTATTCAAAATATTTTTTTATACGCTTAACCGTTTTTAAGATAGAGCGCGGAGAGCGCGCAGCGCTCAGCCATAAGTAGCATAATGCAAGGTCAACCGTGGGTTCCGGTAAATAATACGTCGTATAAAGTTAATTAATCACTAAAAAAATCCATAATTATGAATAATTTGTATTATTTATTAATTAATATATTATATTTAATAATATTTTTTATTTATCAAATATATTCGTTTAATAATACTTACCTACTGCGTGTAATTAAAAAATTGTTAAGTGAAATACTTTAAGTATATTTTGATTATAAAAAAGTATGAAGATGATGCTTCCATGACAGCAGGGCTAGAAGAGAATATAGTTATTAAAATAGGAGTAAAAGTCATGTTAAGACGAAATATTGACGTGAGTCTTGGCTTAGTCAACGGTTCTATCGGTATAGTACAAGAAGTAAAGGTTGGTCCTGAAAATACAAATAAAATAAAAAAAATATACATATTACATTTAATAATGAACATCTTTATGAGCTTGGTCCAGTCAAAACTAAATTTGAAATTATTAATAGAGCTTATGTTCATCGCGAACAGTTTACGATATGTATAGCCTATGCTATTACCATACACAAAAGTCAGGGGCTAACTCTAAACAGTGCACTGATGGCCATCGGTTCTTCAGTGTTTACATGCGGTCAAGCAAACGTGGCACTTTCGAGAGTGACAAGTCTGGGCGGATTACATCTAATTAATGTCGACTTCGGTAGTATCAATGCTCAGGAGTCCGCAATCGTTGAATATAATCGACTTAGAAGCACTTATCGTCCAGACGTGTCAAAAATTGTTACATCATAGTCTTTGAGAAAAAACCAATAGAGACAGGGAGTGGGCTTTAAGAAAATCCATAGCTGACGTACAAGAAATATACCAATATTTATAGTGACCGTATCAATATTAGACATCTTTATTTCTATAATAAATATAATGACTTGGCAATCGCACGGCAACATAATCACATAAGAATAATCTACTATTTAAAATACTTTATTCTTAAGTGCACTGTTTAGACTTACTTAGCAATCGAATCGGCGTAGTTCAAGCGTTTAAAGTGAAGTAAGAAAGAAGAAGTAAGAAGTAAGTGTATTGTTATGTAGCAATCTTCTTTTGACGAAGATAAGATTTAATGAATATAACTAACGCTACGTACTACAATAGTTGATACTTCCTTATAAGTATCAGATACAACATAGTCTGATTTGAGAAATCACACCCTGACCGTGTTTTATTACCACTATTGTTAAACTTATAATGAATTATAGTTCAGTGCTACTTTTAGAAATCCGCAATTTCCAAAAATCTTGTCGGTAAAGTCCTGCCTTTACAGCCTTCCAATCAAGTGCGGCACCAAACAAAAGATCTGACGGTAACAGTAGGAGTTTAAGGGACTACCCTTAACAGTCAATATAGAAAACAAATATTTACACAAAATATTTAATCGTAAATAACTTGTCGGTATTTTTCAAATAAGTTGTTTGGAAGATCGCAAATGAAAAGATTTTTAATAAATTGATCTGATTTTGAGAACTTTCTACTTTGGTGGTTCTACGCTAAATTCTCAAGTGTTCATCTTATCTCTCCGAGATATTTGCAGTTTTTCGCGTTTCAGAACCTCCCGATTAGAAGAAACATTTCTCAATTGCCTTCGGTCTGTCTATTACTTGGCACGATAACTCGCCAACAAGATCGATTTCAAATTTTTTACACATCCCAATTTATGAATTGGAAAATGGAGTCAACAAATTTATTGCATTTCCAGTGGAACTATAAGACTTCTTCCTTATCTTTCATGAGATAATTAATAAATTTATAGCGTAATTTTTTATGGTTAAACCGATAAGGCTTGTAAGGGATAGAGGAGTTTGTTAGACAACAAAAAGCCATGTTAATTAGACTGCTGAAGGACAGACTGTCGTTAAAAAATACATCACTCAATAGTCTAGAGGCCCCGAATATCTCGTTGATGGCAAATTTTCGATAAAAAATATCGTGCCAATTTTATTTAGTTTTATTAATATTGTGGTAGTAAAGCAAATTACAGTCTATCAAATAAGAACGTGTCCGCGATAGTTCATGATTATATGTATATTAAAAAATGGGCGTTGTTTGTGCAAAAGAAACGAAAAATGTCGACAACTTGCAAAAACGTGGCTCGCTAAGCAAAGTCACTCCGAAAGTCAAAAAACGAATCGTGTCGTTGTTTTCACGGGACCTGAAATTGACGCTGCGTCAAGGAGCGGCAAAATTAAGAAAATCGGGTTTGAACGTGTGCCATGAGACCATTCGACACCATCTTCGTGCTCATGATGTCAAATTCCGAGCACGTTTACTGGGCGAAAATCACCTTGCGAGGCGACTCGCTTGAGCCCACGATAAGATACTAGAGTGGCCTTCACAAACTCCGGACGCCAACCCTATTAAAAACGTTTAGTCCCCTATAAAGAGAAAGCTCAGATTAAAGACTCTGGGGACCTTGACTCAATGATCTCGCGGGATTCGCAAAATTTGCAGAATATGTAGAAAATCTCGTCGACAACATGACTCGAGGATCAAGATTGATGCAAGAAGCTATTTGACAACTTACTAAGGTAATCGCGCCGTTGTTAGCACACCAAAGAATACATTGATGGCAAGAAATGTTCTCGAAACACATTTTTTCAAAAATACGAGCGGTCACGTTCTCGTTTGACAGACTGTATAAAGGAGAGGTAAAGAAGGTTAGTTTTATATCGTGTTACCTCTTTTTGAGGGTTCTTAAAATCACGGAACCTGAAAGTTAAGTTATTTTTTTAACTTTCAATTTTAACATCGGAGGGGTGAAAAAGGTAGGAGTCGTTACAGATTTTATAGTTTTAATAAAATTATGAGAATTTTCCCAGATTAGTTCGGGTTAGCCATCACAGCAAGTGGATAAATTTTAAGCATAAATATTTATGTCTTTATGATAATGTTTCATGTGTGTGCAGGGATATAGAATCATGGTGCAGAAGAAATGGCCTTGTACTGAATGTTGACTATCTATATCAGGGGTCGGCAACCTTTTAACTAAGGGGTGCCAGTTTTCATCCATACAACATTTTGCGTGCCGACATAGGTACTTACTACAACTAAAAAATTAACAAAAATTAACTTAAAATATTGCTTTTAGAAGGTTTAATTACAAAAAATTTTTAACTTTAACAAATAATTTTATTATACTAGTCCTAGGACCTAGTGTGAACCCTGTGCTTGAAGTTCTTTAGAGAGTTTTCTTATATCCGGATCATGTCTGGTTATTTTCAGTGTGACACATGCTTCCGAGTTGTCTGTTGTCAGCCTGCTTCGGTACGGTTTTAAAATTACTCTCATATGGGAAAAAAGTTGTTCACAGATATAGGATGATCCGAAAGCTGTAAGCATGGCAAACACTACTTTCTTAAGACAAATAAATTTCTCCGGTAAACTCATCCAACAACTGAGTCTCTCGTTTGAATGGTTCTGTCAGTCACCTCCTAATACCCTTCTTAATTCTACAAATTTCGTGTTCCATAACTCGGAGCTTTTAAATTCAATGTATTGAAGATCAAACCATTAATGTCCATCCATGAGAAAAGAGATATGTCAAAGCAACTGCTGGACAAATCCATTAAATCTGGTTTGATTAAAAAAGCGAACATAGGACCATGTTTATCAAAATCCTGACCCCTCTCGATAAACTCCTCTTTTAAATTAAATATATATATTTAAGAATTTCGTCTATTAGTGCACCATCGTCGACACTGGATATATAAGTTTTAAAATTTGGAAAATATTTATATGTGTTTGTAGTAATATCGCTGATAAATAAATCTATTTTTAATTTGAATGATTTCCAGGATTCGTATAAATCCAGAACTGTTTTGCCTGAACCTTGTAACTTTAAGTTGAGTTCACTGAGATGGTTCCTAATATCAGTAAGAAACATTAACATACAGATCCAGTTCTTATCTTCTAGTTCAGGATAAGCATCCACTTGATTTTTTCCAACAAGAACGATTTAATTTCGCCCAGACATTGCACAAATCTAGAGAGCACTTTACCACGTCTGAGCCAGCGCACATTATTGTGCAATGGTATATCTGAATATGCACTTTCTAATTCCTGCAGAAACGCCTTAAATTGTGTATGGATCAGTGAAGAACGACCGAGTTAACTATTTTAACCACCCTATCCATCACGGATTTTAAACTTCCAGCTGAGATTTTAGCGCACAAACTCTCTTGGTGAATTCTGCAATGAAAATTCAAAACTGATCGACCCATGCGTTCAGTAAGAAGGGAAATAAATCCTTTATGTCTCCCAATCATAGCAGGAGCGCCATCTGTCGTTACGCAAAAAATTTTATTTAAATCAATGTTCCGCTTTTCAAAATGTTTAACAAATTCTGAAAATATATCCTCTCCTCTTGTAGTTCCCTGCAATGGGAGCAGACAAATCAGCTCTTCATACACACTGCCATCATCGAAGTATCGCGCAACGATTGCCAGACGGGCAATGTCATTAATATCGACACTTTCATTCAATGCTACACTAAATACAAAACTCCGTTTAATAGGGTCTCTCTGCTGTTTTTGGACATTTTGTGTCATTTCGATAATTCGTCTCTCGATGGTCCGCGCTGATGCCGGTATATGCCTAATCCTGGCCAATATTGTATCCTTATTGGCCAAATCGACGAATAAAATCTCGCCAGTACTCGTTTGCTTCATAAATTCTCCGTCAGTGAACGGCCTACCCTTTTGTGCCAACGATTGTGCAATTTTGAAACTGCATTCAGTTACCTGAGTTTTTCCTTGGAAAACTTTGCTAAAGAATGTTGACTGTTTCTCGTATTGTTTACTTGCTGTTTGTATTGCCTCCCTTTTATCAGTGTTATCTTTAAATGGCGATTCATGTTTTATCTGGAAATGTCGTTGAACACTAGATGTCCGGAAAACTACGCTTTCCCGACATAGGACACAAATTGCCCGATCGTTTTGCTGTACAAAACCGTAATCTCTTGTCGATGAAGTTTGAAATGAATGAATTGAACGTCTACCTTCTGTTTCTTCGCGGCCATAACGCAACATAATTTTAATTTTTAAACTTTTCGACGACTATTGACTGGAACGGATGTTACTTCTATACTAAATGATCCAAACGTGTAGCCACTTGCTATATATAGAAAAATAATGTTTCCAGAAAATTCCAATAATTACGTTTATTAAATTTCTTAGAACAAAAATTATTATCTACAACGAGCCCATTCCAATCAAAGGGCCGCCTAGAAGTTAAATCTAACAAAAACTAAAGTTCGGCAATATAAAAAGAGTTGCGGCGCGCGTCGGAACGATTGAAGTCAAGTCAAACAAAAACCGCCTTATAGAGGCTCTTTTGATCTGAATTGAGGACGTTTATTTGTGTTTTTGCCTAGGCTTATATTTTGAGGCTTGCCGTCTTTAATACTTGCCGAAATTAAAGCCAAACCAATGCATTCAGTAAAATTATAAATTACAAAATATATATTTTGTAGTTCTTGGTAATAATACCTAGTGACCTATATAATATATCGTTTTTGTTTGTATTAATACTGTCTTCGATTATTTACTTAATTTCTAAATATGTCACAGATTACATATGAATATATTTAATAAAAAAACCATTAGCGTAGATGTTTGCCAATTTCCGTGGTGTAAACTTTGAGGAGAAAGTCTCGGTACGTTTGTGGATCATAGGTTTTCTTTTAGGCACCATATAGATCCCATATGTGCTTAATTAAACTCAGTTTACTTTGCAATTTTAATCTTAAAAAGTACCCTTGATAATGACGGTCTCTGGGCTGTATATTATTCATTAGCTTTTAGTCACTTGTCTAACAATATTGTATCCTGGGGTGCTGCTGGTGTCAAAAGTAAACGTACATTTGTGAACCAAAAGAAAATATTCCGTTTGATTTGTAATCTAAGTGTTCGTGAAAGCTGCAGGGATACGTTTATAAAACAACGAATCCTAACTTTTCCATGTTTTTATATATTAAGGTGCTTAACTCTTATAAACAATATTAGACACCTTTTTGAGATGCTGGGAGCAACAAATACATATAACACCAGGAGTAATAATGTATTAAAGGTCCCCATTCATAGATCAACTTTCTTCAAAGGCTCTCCCCTGTATAGTTGCATCAGAATTCATTATGGAATGCCTGCAGAACTGCGAAATATGCGTGATCCAAGATTTATATCTTGGCTAAAGTCCTTCTTACTGGAAAATGCCTTCTACTCGATAGGGGATTTCTACGGGGCCTGATATCTAAGAGAGTGCTGGTTGTGAGATTTCTTTGTAGGTATTGCTGTCATGAACCTGAACCTACCTACATTATCTTGTGTTAAACCAAGGTACACCTAAATTTCAATTTTAATTATTTTTGTATTTTTGTATTTTTACTGCTTTTAAATATTAAGCTTAACATTGTTTTGTTCAACTTTGTACAATTTCTTTGTATGTCTATATATTTATGATGTGTATGATTTATAGTAATCCTATACTATTTTTTAATTTATTATGTTTATTAACATATTTATAATTATAATTATTATTCTATATTTGACGAACCAAAGTACACTTTGTTGTATTTAATGGTATTATATATACTATTATTATTATTATTTAGAGTAGCACATATAAGGCGTCAAAGGGGTTGGAAAGAGTGTTAAAAAGGTAGCTTCGTATTTTTCGCATAAAAGGTTTTATTCAGGCTTTTTGGAGTCAAGACATATAAATATTATATTATTTTTATTTTTAGTAGAGGGAGGGCATCGGTTCGAGGCAGTCTTTCTTTGTTCCCAACCAATAGGGCCTAAAATGACACATTCGGCGGCCGCTAGGTATATTACAAAGTCGGACTTGCCAAAACGTGGTTCGGTAGGCAAAATCACTCCGACGGTCGAAAAACAAATCATGTCTTTGTTTTTAAGGGACCCAAAATTGCCGCTGCGTTAAGGAGCGGCAAAATTAAGAAATTCGGGTTTAAATGTATCCCATGAGACCATTCGACAACATCTTCGTGCTTATGATGTGCTGTGCCAAAAACACGTCGTGAAGCGGCTCGCTTGGGCCCACGATAAAATACTACTGGGGCCCTCACAATCGTCGGACGCCAACCCTATTGAAAATGTTTGGTCCCTTGTAAAGAGGAAGCTCAGAGGGAAGACTTTAACTCAGTTGTCTCGTGGGATTTGAAAAATTTGAAAAATTTGGAGATCATTGCAGAAAATCTCGTCGACAACATGCCTCGAAGATGCTAGGATGATGCAGGAGGCGATTGGACAACTTACTTGCCTTCATATATCGTATTATCCATCCTTTTTATAGTTCTCGGAGTTGAAGAATCAGAAAATTTAATTATCTCTTTCATTGTTTACTTGAAGTCTTAGAAGTCCATTTCAAAATTTTTTCGCTCCTAGGAATCAAAAAGTTTATTTTATTATAATTTTCAATTAAACAAACTTGTATGGAGTAAATCTGTTAAAAAAGGGGGTTAGAGGGATCACTTCACCCATCTTTTTATATACATATATCTTTTAAGGTCCGTTTATTACTATAAACGATTTTTACAATAAAAATTTTATATTATCTATATTATATATAAAATGCAACGGGGGGGGGGGGGGGGGGGGGGGGGGGGGGGGGGGGGGGGGGGGGGTCTCCGTGTCTGTCTGTCTATCTGTCCTATTTTGAAATTCTTGTTAAATGTGTGATTTTCTGTTAAAAGATGATTAGCATATGTTGAATTAGATTTTCTATGGATGGATAAACCTTTTAGAGGCAATGCAAATAAATCGATTAAGGACTACAGGTACTTTACTCAACGACCAGGTAAATTTAAGCAATTCACCATTATTGAATTCATTCTCCTAACTCCAAATCTGTGTGGGTTTTCCAATACTATCAATGTAATTTAATTAGGTGTAATATTATAATTAAGAAATTATATAAAATTCTGAACATTAAACCTAACTTGACAGTGTAAAACGTAGATCTGAAGAAGCTGCATCGACAGCGAAACGCGTCATCGCAATTTAAATAAACCAGTGGAAATTGACTAAAAACAGTCTTTTATTATATATTTATAATGAATTTCCATCAAGTAGAAGCTACAACCATACAAAAAAAAATAGTCTATAATATATATAAAATGCAACGTCTCTCAGTCTGTCTGTCTGCCCGTTAGTGCGTTTAGCACTCAAGAACCACCTATCTGATTTAAGTGTTTTTTTTTTTATAAAATACATATATTCCTGGCCAGGTTATAGGATATATTTTATTACGTTAGATAACATAAAGAATAGGCAGTGACGATGATAGTGATTCCAGTCCACGCGAGCGGAGTCGCGGGGCATGGCTAGTCAAACATAAAAGTAAACTAGACAACTACAACTTTGAGATTACATGGTAACTAAACCTGGTCTAACCTTAATTTTAGCGAATCTGGTGATTTTTGTTTTATGTTTATATTTAAAAAGAATTTCCTAATAGTTTTTTTTTTTACCATTAATTCCGTATTTCTTTTAAAAATATTTCCTCATAACAGAACAGCTGTATCCCATCTCGCCACCATTTTTCCGTATTTGTAAACGTCGTGCTTTAGGAGCAATATTTTTAATATTATATGGAATGAAAAATTCCGAGACTTTTGAAGATAAAACAATATTTTTACAAAAATCAAGTTTATTCTTCAACATATTTTGCTTCAAGAAAACACACTTATTTCACCGATCTTCCAACATTTGGAGATCTTTCATATAATACGAATTGTAGAGTTTTCGTAGAGGGTTCCATTCGACTTCTTCATTTGAGCCAATTCTCTTTCCCTAGAGACACTTTCAAATTTGAAAAGAGACAATAATCGCTCGGGGACCGGATCTAGCGAATACGACGGAAGAGGAAGCAATTCATACCCTAATTGGTCAACAATTTTATGGACTTGTTTGCTGGTGCATTATCTTTATGAAACAACATATTTTCTTCGCTAAATGCGGCATTTTTTCTTGTTTTCACCATTCAAACGGTCTAAAAACCAAATGTAATGGTCTCCAGTAGTTGTTCGCCTCTTCTCAAGATAGTCAATCAGTATTATTCCCGGCGAATCCCAAAAAATACTTGCCAAAACCTTTTCAGCTGATGTTTGTGTTTTTGAACACTTCGGTCGGCTTTCGTGAAGTTTCAGCCACTCTGCAGAATAACTGTTGAACTCAAGCGTGTAGTGGTGGATCCATGTTTCGTCCATTGCTACGAATTGAAGCAAGAACTTCTCTGAATTACGCCGAAACAGTGCCATACAACGGTCTAACTCTTCGGCACCATAGCCGGCTTTAGACGAAATGACACCCACGGAGAATATAAAAAAAGCGCTTTTTACACACTACATATGTACACTCTCTGGCCAAATTATTAGACGCACTGTATTTTTTTTAGTAATTTTATGTTTCTTAAGAGTTTTTATGCAATAATGGTATATTTAAACTACAATATTATTGATTTTTATTTAAAAGAATTGTTGTAGACTACATATTTGTATTTATTTTTAACATATGGCAACACTGTGTTGACAAAGTGATACATGAACGTAAACAAGTACAAACCTGTATCAGTCGCGATCGGAATCGAGTCAGGTACGGACGTGTTTCTGTGGCTTTATGGACTGTGATTGTTTGTTTAACAGTTTTATACTACTCAGTTATTAGTTTATTTTGTATGCAGTGTTTTAAAAAAGTAATTGGACTATTTTTATTATGGGTAGAAAAGGCGATCTTTCACCACGTAAAAAAGCTGTGAAGTGAAGGCCCTTGTGATTGCGAAAACATTTACAAACCGAGGAATATCACGAAGATTGGAGGTTTCTGAAGCTAGTGTACGACGCATAAAAAAGAAAATTGAGTCAGGGAAGGGATTAAGCTCGAAAAGAAAGAAAAGATGCGGTAGAAAACCAATTTTCACTCCACGGTCAGAGAGATGTTTGAAGAAAATTTGTGTAGAAAACAGATTTGCTACCATAAAGGTAATAAAATCACAACTCCAGGATGCTAGCGTAAATGCTTCTGAGCGCACTGTTCGAAGAAAATTGAAAGAATTAGATTTTAAGGCCTGTCGCCCCGCCAGGAAGCCCAAGTTAACAGCTGCAATGAAAGCAAAGCGCCTGAAGTGGGCCAAACAATGGCAAGACAAAGATGTGGACTTCTGGAGATCGGTAAGATACAGCAATTTAATCAATAATTGATACATTATTATCATTTTCAGTTAAATAAAGCAAATAAACATGGAAGTTTATATATTTTTCCTATTTTTGACAGATCTGCTTCAGTGACGAAAGCACATTCGAAATTTTGCAGAACAAAGCTCAGTATGTGCGTCGTCGTCATGGGGAAAAGTTTCATCCTGATTGTGTCGTCCCGACGGTTAAACATCCCACCAAAGTGATGATTTGGTTAGTCATCAGCGGCAAGGGCACTGGACGTCTGTACGTCGTCAAAGGAATAATGAGGCAAGATCAGTACAAAGAAGTATTACAAAATCGGTTGATTTCACAGCTCAGAGAATGGTTTCCAAATGGGGAACCATTCACTTTCATGCAAGATGGAGCTCCCTGCCACACTGCTCGGTCTGTTAAAGCTTTTTTGGCAGAAAAAAATATCCCTCTGTTGGATTGGCCGGGTAATAGCCCTGATATGAAAATGTGTGGGAGCTGATGAAAAGAGAAGTGGCTAAAGACGTGATTACCAACAAAACCCAGCTCCTAGAAAAGATTATTCATGTGTGGAATCATCATCCTCAAATGCAGGAGACAGTACAATCTTGCATTGATAGCATGCCGCGCAGAATTAAAGCTTTGATAGCGGCTAAAGGTGGCTCAACTAAATATTGACTTTTACTAACATTAATTTCACTTTTCTTTAAAACTTAATAAACTTATGCTTTTCTAAATTAATGCTGTTTTAATTATGTCAAATAAATAGGTAATTGATTGGATAATATAAAAATAAAAAATAAATCAATTTAAAATAATAAAACGGTACAATATCACTCGGTAATTAATATTTTACATGAAGTCTTGCAGTGCGTCTAATAATTTGGCCAGGGACTGTATAGTAAATTTTATTCTATATTTTTAACATTTTTTACATCATAATCATGATTAACAGTGGCCAAAACTTATAAATTAATTTACATCCAATTAATTACAAGTTCTTCATTACGAATACCATTTCTAAACCTCTGCTACAAAACTTCTACAATTGGTATATCATTATTATAAAGCAGACTTTATTTTCAAATATAAAGTCAAATTGTTTCAATTTTATTACATACTATAAAATTCACTTTGAACGGTTTAGCCTGAGCAAATTGCTCGATCGTTCTGCAAAAATCCATCTTACTATCAATTTCATTTTCAATTGACAACAATGATACAGAATTAAATTTTTCTTGAGATATAGGGGACCTCAAAGACGTCTTAATAAACTTCAATTTAGAAAAACTTCGTTCTTCACTGGCAACAGTCACCGGCAAAGTCATCAAAATTCGTAGAGATACCCAAAAATTTAGCGCCCCTAAAAATATGGCGCCCAAGGCAACCCCCAGCTCGTCCCGCCCTAAAACCGGCCCTGTTCAGCACGTTGCTGTTTTTGATTAATCGTGAGACTGCGCGGCACCCATCGAGCACACAGCTTTTCCATATGCGCGCTCTGTTGATATCTTCACGATGTCAGCTGTCTCTCTCACTTTCACTATGCGGTCATTCAGAACATATAGTTGATTTTTTTTGTGTTTTTTGGAGTGAGTGCCTCAATTAGACTCCGGGCATGGTGCACCATTGGTACTTGTAGGGCCGCATTTAAATTCACCAAATCATCGACATAATACGTCTCAAGCCATTTTGGGTTCTGGCCGTATTTTTTCCCATCCACAAACTAACCTTTAATCAACACACGCAATTCTTTTTGTTCCATCGATTTGCAAAAATCCAAAGTAGCGTCACTCAAACACCAATAACTTGCAAACTACTAAACCAGGGGTGCTCAAACTTGAACTGCTGGCGATCTACCTCAATATTGTTAGACTACGATCGATCGACTCTGAGAGGCTGCAAGTAAGTGTGATGCAGGATTGTCGTCTAGGTAGGGTGTATCGTGGCATAGATATTAGTTTTCCGCACAATATGCAGTTTTTTAGTCAAGGTAAGTGTAGGTCTGCTCTAAAATGTCAATTAAAAAACTCATAATTATTCAAAATTGCGAGTTTATTGGTTCTTACAAAACAAACGAGTTCTATTGTCTAAACTTAACTAAAGAGTGACTTTGGATGTTGAAGCGTGGCACTGCATGTCCTCAGCATACTTTTCATAAGATGGTATGTAATTACCGAGTGCTAATCGCAAGCATGATGACATATGTTCGTCAGTTAGTGGATTGCGATATTTTGACTTAATTATCTTCATTTCAGAAAATGCAGACTCGCACAAGTAAGTTGACCCAAACATTGCCGTCAGTTGAAGGGCGATTTGCCTTAGATTCGGATATTTATCTTCAAATATAAAACACCAGAATTTTGTATCAGATGCTGTGGCTTTGAGATGTATATCTGATATAATCTGCACTAACTCATTTTCAACAGAACATGAGTCCATGTTAAACTGACTTGCTATTTCAGTAGCTAATTCCTCAATGTTTTTACACGAAAAAGGATAACTCATAAATGATGCGATATTTGCCAGTTTACTGAAATCATAAAAACGTATTTCGAATTGGCCCAAAATATTTGATAATTCTGCCTCATAAATATCATAATTCAACTGAGGAATCCTTGCTTTCAAAGACGGAAAATTTTTCAGATCTTTTCTTTTCAGTTGATCTATCATAAGTTGCAATTTACTTTTGAATGCGTTTATTGCGCTAATCATCTCAATAATAGTTTTTCCTTTACCTTGAAGCTCCAAATTAATGGTGTTTAAATGCATTGTGATGTCTGTCAAAAATGCCAAATCAGTCAGCCATTTTCCGTTTTTCAGCATCTGAGTGTCATCACCTCTTTCGTCCAGAAAAGCTGTTATTTCGGGCAATAATTCTTGAAACCTTTCTAGGAATTTTCCGCGACTCAACCACCTGACGTCCGTGTGAAGAACTAAATCAGTGTGTTCAGCTGACTCACTATCTTCCAACTGCAATTTAAAGAGCCGTCGTTGCAAGCTAAGTGCACGGATAGAATTCACAATTTTTATTGCAATGCCCATAATCTCCTCCATGTTTAGAACTTTTGAACACAAAACTTGTTGATGTATAATGCAATGGAAGGAGAAAAATGAAGGGAAATCATCATTAGCTCGACACAATGCCACAAAAGCGTTTTCGTTTCCAGTCATTGCTGGTGCTCCATCGGTTGTAATGCACACTAGTTTATATATTGGTAGCTTGTAGTTTGTTACAAAATTGAAGAAAAAAGTCATATATATCTTCGCCACGGGTCTTTCCTTTCAGAGGAATCATTGTCAAAAATTCTTCCTTAGCCGACATGTCATTGAATACCATTCGAATAAAAATACACAGCTGGGCAGTGTCTGTCATATCGGTGGATTCGTCAAACTGTAAAGAAAAGTATGTACATTCCATGATATCATGTTTTAGTTTATCTGCCATGTCCTGACTCATGACTTCAACACGCCTTGTGACAGTAGGACGAGATAACTGAAGTTCTCTAATAGCAGACATATTCCCTGTTTTATTTTTAAAATCTCCACATAAAGTCTCACCCGCTTCAATAAATGCTTCCTTCACAACCAATCCATCATCAAATGTTTTCTTGTGTTTCGCCAATATATGAGATATTTTAAATGACGCGATCGTTGCAGCTTTTGATTGTTTGGCTGGTCTTGTGAACATGGTTTGTTCTTTTTTCAAACAAATTATCAAATCACGTACTTTTCGTTTTCTTAATTCACTCTGTGACGGAAAATCCTTTTCATAGTTTTTATGAACCGTTTTATGATGCCTCTCTAAGTTCTCACGCTTAGGTATTGCAACTGACGCACGGCAAATGAGACAAATGCACTTATCCTTTACCATACGAAAGAAAAATTCTTCCTCCCAATCGTTATTAAAATGATAAGTTTTACTTTTCTTCGCCGCACTCATTTTGGATTATTTATTAATAAACTTTGTATCGATGTATCGCCTTCAAGTTACAACTCAGACTGACTCCTATTCCTGCAGGCGCAACATTTATATCGGCGCGAACGAAGTCTCGAATGTTCCCGTCAAACACGCCGCCCGAAGTTTCTAGAAAAATCGGCGGGAATCAAAAACGCGGCTTTTCTTTGACAAGTACCGCGCGTTCCTTTGATAAAGCCGCCTTTTGCCGCTAGCAGGGGGTTATTACGATAAAAAAAAGTGATGAGGGGGTTATTCTGGCCTAATTGTGGATCGAATAAATTTTAGTAGTTTATTCATTACATTTTGTTTTAGTTACCTAAAATAAAATCTGTGAATAGTTCTATATCGGAATTTTTTTCTCGAGATCGACTCAAAAAGCACTCGCGATCGACCGTTTGAGCACCCCTGTACTAGACGAAATGTCACGAAAATTTTACAGGAATTTTCTGAGAGTTGACACTAACTGAAAATCATAGGGTTTTTTGTTTGTTCTGCCATCGCTCGGAAAGACTGGGGACTTTTCACCCCATGTGCTACTACAGTTGTCATAGAAAAGAAAAAAACAGTGTTTCAAACTAAGTCTTTATTTCATTTTAAAAATGTTGAAAAGATACATATTTACTTAAATTTAAGCATTATTTAACGCGAATGGGTACTCTGGATGTTCCGGAAATCTGAAAACATAAAATATAAATAAATAAGTCAATTTGTTCAAATTCTTAGTTTTAAGTATTTGGTTTTGGCCTATCGTTTCCAAAAACAAAATTATTTAAAGTTATAAATCACCACAATATCTTAAACATTTTAAATTGTCACAATATACTTTTAACAACCTACGAGGACCACACCACCCCTAGAAAACGGATTGATTTTGTTAAGCTGACAATATTTGTGTTGTGTGGTTGACGATAGAGAAGCGTTGAGCTTGAATACCCCCTCTACTTATTCCACCATTTTAACGATCGCGCAGTTTCCAGTTCGGCTACCGTGCTAGTTTAAATTGGATCGTGTGATCAATATTGAGCAACGAGTTAATGTGAAATTTCTCGTTCAACTGAGAAAGTCTGCTACAGAGATATTAAGCTTGCTGCAAGAAGTATATGTTGACGATTGCTTATCACGAACTTATGTTCCCCAGTGGATAAAACTATTCAAAATGAGAGACGACGTCACAGATGATTCCCGCGATGGGCGTCCATGAACGGCAAAAGCAGACGACAACATAGAAAACGCCGGTAAGATCATTATAGAAAATCGACGTCTAAGTATTAGACCTGTCAGTGAGTTAAGAAATATTGACAAAAAATGTGTTCGGTAAATTTTACATGACAGTTTGACATAAGCAAAGTGTGTTTAAAATTAGTATCGAAAATCCTTTCTGCCTATGGCCATTTGCCCTGACATCCTAAAAAACATTGAATCAGATTCCACCTTCTTAAAAAGGGTAATAACATGTGTTGAATCATGATTTTTCAAGTATAGCTATGAAACTAAGCGCCAGTCCCTCCAAGGCAGAAAAAAGCGCGGAAGAGAATCTGAAAATTCAGAGCAGATGATCGTATTTTTTGATATCCATTCCCATTGATTGGGTGCATTAAGGTCAAACTGTAAATAAACTTTACTGTAAACAAGTTTTGACCATCCTTCGTGAACATGTGAAAAAGAGAAGACCAGAAATGTGAAAGAATCTGTCTTAGATCCTCGACTAAAACAACGTACCAGAGCACAATACTCTTTCAATTGAACCGTTTTGGCCAAACAGGGATTCGTCGTGTTAGGGCATCCACCCTACTAACCTGACCATGCTCCTTTTTTGTTTCCCAAGGTGAAGAGTGGGTTGAAAAGAATCAGCTTTGGGTCTATTGACGCAGTGAAGAAAAAAACGTACGAGGACATGACGAACCTGTCAGAAAACGTCTTGCAACACTGCTTTCAACAATGGGAAATTTATATGGAGTAGTGTAGAGATTGAAAAGGAGTATATTGAAGGAGAGCGATGTTTTAGTGTTAAGGTTCATAAAAAAGTCTTTTAAATTTAGTCCGGTTACTTTCTAGCCACAGCTCGTATATAAAATTACTTTATGCTGTCAAGTAAGAACGTGTCCGCGATAATATATTTTTGGAAGATGCGATTGTAGTGATTCAACAAAAAATCGGCAGAGGAAACCCTTGTCTACGAGGCATTTTGGTAAAAGTATCAGTCGATTCCGAACTTTCGTCAAAATTACGTAAAACCCAAAATGAATCGCTTGTTTGCGCGTCGGTTCGAGGCAGTCTCTTCTTCATCAAAAGGGCCCAAAATGACACATTCTACGGCCGCTAAATATATTAAAAGTCGGTGTCATTTGTAAAGAAGTAGGTAAATCATTTTAACAGGACGAAAAATGTCGACGATTTGCCAAAACGTGGCTCGGTAGGGAAAGTCGAATCATGGTTAGTTTTCACGTGACCCGAAATTGACGCTATGTCAAGGAACGGCAAAATTAAGACCTTTCGACAACATCTTCGTGCTCATGATGTCAA
Organism: Pachyrhynchus sulphureomaculatus; assembly: GCA_019049505.1. Taxonomy (NCBI): domain Eukaryota; kingdom Metazoa; phylum Arthropoda; class Insecta; order Coleoptera; family Curculionidae; genus Pachyrhynchus; species Pachyrhynchus sulphureomaculatus. The sequence continues at coordinate 152,847,740 of CM032455.1, read as the reverse complement.
TATCCGAAGAACGACGAAGAAATCATTGCCCTCACAATCACCGGACTCCAACCCTATTGAAAACGTTTGGTCCCTTGTAAAGAAAAAGCTGAGAAGAAAGACTCTGAGGACTTTGACTCAGTTGTCCCGCGAGATTCGAAAAATTTGCAGAGTATGCAGAAAATATCGTAGACAGCATGCCCTGAAGATGCCAGGCGATTATTGATGCAAGAGTCGATTGGACAACTTGCAAAGGTACTTGAATACATTGATGGCAAAAAATGTTCTTGAAATACATTTTTTCAAGAATACGAGCGGTCACGTGCTGATATGACAGACTGTATATTGCACAGTTATAAGCCGCATATAACGCTATGTTTGAATGAAACTTATATATAAAAAATGACATGGGTAGCTGATACTACGAGCTTGATTGTGTAGTGTACCAGTGTAATGATTTCTAAAGATATAATTAAAATTAGCTGTAGGATCACAAACAGAAAATGTCAAAACTGGATATGCGATGATAGCTCTCTATATCGGGAATATCGTGCCCCGTTGTGTCGCTTTATCATATGATATTCACGTTTTTAGCTTTGATGATGTAATTTTTTACCGTATTGCAAGTTTTCTCCATGCTTCAGAGTTGTTTCTATTGCTGTCGGTGGCGAACATGACGCCGTAGAACGTATTAAAATATAGAATTTCGCTCTATTCTGCCAGACCTATATCCGGCTTATGAGATACAATAGATCGAGACTTGTCGTAGATTAGTATCTGGGAGGTCCATTATTTTTGGCAGACCGTAATTTTAATACAATAGAAAAGTTTACCGCCAATCGTCGTGCGCGAAGCAACTAGCCTTTTTAGAAACTTTTCCTCTTAAAAAGAGAACAATGAGCAACCAAACATTTTATCAATTTCATAAAAAATTTATAACAGTAAACTTACATTGGCGTAAACTTAACGTCACATACTCTAGCATTTTCACCAATATTTAAAGTTCTCAAAGTTTTCATATCTTGATCATCCAAAGTGAAATTAAAAACATCAATGTTTTCCTTAATTCTGTTGGTTGATACACTTTTTGGAATAATAACGATATTTCTCTGGAGAAGGAATTTAAGAGCCACTTGTGCCGCACTCTTTTTATGTTTATCGGCAATGCTTTTGACTTTTGAGTTTGTGAATATATTTGGAAGGTCTCGTGACCTAAAAATAAATAAAACATTTTTGTCCTCCATAACTCAGTTTTTTACCGAGACAAGAAAACATAGAGTTTGAGCCTAATATAATACTGCAATATAATATATTTCTAAATTGAATTACGTTTTCAATGGCTTTATAACACTTAAGACATAGCTTCTTCTTCCTGTTCCGTGTTCTTTATGGAAGATTGGCGTTAACTGCAGCAAAATCTTCGCTATTCTCAGCTCTTCTTATTAAGGTTTCTACACCTATGCTTGCCCAATCCCTAATATTTTTAGGCCCTCTTCACACTACGCAATTCCGAGGCGACGCGACTGATACCCGAGTATCTTCAGAGTATCTTGGAATTCACTTCTAATGTTGAGTAGTGGAGAGGAACAAACGACGCCACTGTCAAGAGATGCGTATCCTACAGGTATTGTACCAGTCTTACGCCACCTGCCAGGAAGGTCGCCCGTCGGTCGGGCGTAGTTTATTTGTGAAATATAGTGGCTGAACACATTTTGCGGATTTTCCTTTTTTTTTTATAATAGTTGTAGTGATAATGGCGACAATGAGATCATCATCACTTGACGAATCGTCACTTGACATTATGAAAAACTCGGTGAGAAGCCACAACAGGGATGTTACAGATGGTTAGAACGGCTAGAGGTAGACTGAAGAGATTGTATCGCTTCACAGTATGTTCAGTGTGTGGTAAAGTCGCTTGTGAGTATACATGCTCACAGGCAACTCAAATTGACGATACTCGAGTATCCGTCGCGTCGCCTCGGAATTGCGCGTTCCGTACGGAACTGCGTGTTCCGTACGGAACATTTATAAGATCACTTCGGTGTCTGTCTATCCATCTATCACACCCGATTTTTTCCGAAACTATTCGACATAGAAAGTTGAAATTTGGCAATAATATAGGAACTAAAGTCTTCGTCAGAGCGGTGTAGTGAAAGATAAATTTTGACTTAAGGATTTAGTTTTAGAAGGTGAAATCGAAAGTGAAAAAAAAAATTACCAGGTCATCGAGTGGGGTGTCAAATGAAAGCTTGTAAAAACGCTAGTTCAAATATATATATATATATATATATATATATATATATATATATATATATGTATATATATATGTATATATATTCACCATTGAAGAGGAAACAAAACAACAGTGTTCTCTTTTTAGACACTCTTCTAATCAGAAAAGAAGATAACTCCGTCATAGTAGATTGGTATACCAAACCAACCTACTCAGGAAGAAACATTAAGTTCCATTTCTCTCATACCACTAAAATAAAAATAAACATGATACTGGGCTTGAAGTCAAGAATAGAGAGAATCTCTCATCCATCCCTCAGACTGAAAAATCTAAATGAACTACGAGACACTCTACGCACCAACTCCTATCCAATCCAATTAGTAAATAAATTATTATTTAACTCATCCACACCTCCTGTACAACAAAACAATCCTACACCGGATATTAGTGCTTTCCTCTGTGAAAATCGAATTAAATCTTATTTTTCATTTCCATACATAAAAGAAATCTCCACAAAAAGAACTTAATTCTTCAACCAATTACCTAATTTAAAAATTTCTTTTAAACACAAAAAAAAAAACTATCAACAATATTTTTACTTGTCTAAAAGACAAAGATGAATTCACGAAAGTTTCAGAAGTAGTTTACAGCATCCCTTGCTCTCAGTGTGAAAAAATCTATATAGGGCAAACATCTAGAGTCCTAAAGGACAGAATCACTTCCCACAAAAGTGATTCCAGATTAAAAAAAAACTCTTGTGTGCTTGCCCAACATAGTAGCCAATTTTCATATGAATTTAATTTTGCTGAAACCAAAATCCTATTTAAAGAGAGAAATCTCGGCAGGAGAATCTTTAGGGAGATGGTGGAAATCCACCTTCAACCGAACGCGATCAATAAAAAACTGACATTGAGGATCTGAGTCTAATTTTCTCCAATTTATTACAAATAGGCCGTCAGAGTGAAAACTCTTACAATATATCTGACATATCTCTTTGATAATAATCCCACTAATTTTCACTAACTTTTCAACTTTAAAACGATCAAACAAAATGTCAACCTCATTCTATTTTCAAATATAAATTTACCACAACTTAACTAAGAGATAGAAACACACTGCCCTTAGTAAAATGACAAGAAAACATAACAAAAAAATCCTTTATAAATTAAAATCATTTTGCGACCACACAATTTTCTGTACTCTTCTAACAAAATTTTATTATATTTCCCAGAAATGAATATGTCGAGTTTTCTTGTGTTTTTTCTGATGCATAAGTGCAATAAAGTGTCCCTACAAACAACAATTGTTGAACACACTACTTAGCAGTAAGTACTTTAATGTTACATATAAAATAGGGTTGTTCTTTACTTTTAATCTCAAAAATACTAATATTTTACTGTAATTGTAGCCCTGATGAAGAAAATTAAATATTTTCGAAAGCTTGGCGTACCTAAAAAGGTGTCCAAAATTTTTAGTTCTTTTCCAAAGACCGCTTACCCCAAGAACACAATACTGCTATATATATATATATATATATATATATATATATATATATATATATATATATATATATATATATATAATGTAATACTTGCGCACATCTTTCTTAGCATTATTTTTAAAAAATTGCAAAAAATCGCTACTCTTATCTCAACTCCCTCAACTGACCAAAAAATTTTGAAAAAATTTTGGAATATTCTCCACAGGGTGTAGATTGAACGAAAACTATCACGAATGCATTACCTTTAATAATTTATCTGGTATATAAAAAAAAAAAATTTTCAACGTCATCAGTTTTCAGTAAAGATCGGAAAAAAACTTAGTTGAAAACTAATTTGGGGCGTGTTTTGTCAAGTCATTGATTATTTTATACCTTCGTAACAAAGTTTTTTATTTTAAAAACAATCAACGTACGGAACACTAATTGCGCAAGTCCGACTTGCGCTTGGCCGGTTTATTTATCCAAAACATTGGTTTTTTGCTTGAGCCTCGTTTCTCTTCCAGTTTGTATATGTCTAAAGTATGAAATCTTTCTTAATTTAACAATATTTAGAGGTTCACGTTCCTCCTCTATTTAGAAGGGATTCACTAGTTACGTGCTCAGTCCAAGAAATTCTTAACGTTCGACGGAACACTCACATTTCAAAGCCCTCAAGCTTTCTCACAGCGGTAAGTTTCAAAGTCCAGGCCTCCATGCTACATAACAGAACTGAGTAAGCGTAGCACTTTACCATACGGTAGCCTATATTCACTGTCAATTCCCTAGTACAGAGAACTCGCTTCATTCTCGAGAAAACACTCCCTTGCTCCTAGCTCTACATCTGGATCCAAGTTTTCAGTAATTCAACATCCTAGATATTTGAACTTGTTAAGTTGCTCTATTTGTGTGTTATTTATCGTTATGTTCATCTTTTTGTGGACTCATTTAGAAACTGTCATCACTTTAGTTCTACGAACATTTATGGTGAATCCATATTCTTATCCTGATGGGAATATGTTATTTAGTAAACGCTGCAAAGATTTTTGACTCTCTAATATTATTCAAGATCAAAGATTTTTACACCTCCTTTACAGTCAATTAAAACCTTAACAAAAACTTCTTCTGAGTATAAATTAAACAAGAACGGGGATATCTTGCCTAACTTCTTTTAGTATTTTCATTTGTTGACTTGTATCCCATTCTGTCTTAACAGCAGCTGTATGTTGCAATTAGAGTTTTTCAATGATATTTACGTCATTAGGGTCCAGAGTCCTTCGGTCCAAGCAGCCAATTAGTGTTCTATGGTGACCTCCGTCAAAGAGTTTTTCATTATAGTGGATGATTGCAAAAGTTCGTGCCCAATTAGAAACCAAATTAAGTACACACATACACATTTTCATGAAAAATAGTATTTATTAATCAATAATGTACTCTCCGTCATTTTCTATAACTGTCTTCCATCGTTTTACAAGTTTTTGAATTCCTTCTTTGTAGAAACTGCGTGGTTTCTCTTCAAAGAATGTCGTATGGTAGTTTTTTACTTCTTCGATAAATAATTTTTTGTCATTCAAATTATTTTGCAGAGAATGAAATATATGACAATTTGAAGGGGGCCAGGTCAGGAGAGGAGGAGAATACGGCGGGTGCTGTAGGATTTCCCATTTTCACTCCCTAAATTTTTGCAGTGTCTGTTGACGATACGTGGTCTAGCGTTGTCATCGTGAAAGATTTTTCGATTGTCCAAATTTGGACGTTTTTCATGGATTTCAACACTGAGTTGTGTGAACTGCTCACTTTACTTCTCCGCAGTTATTGTTTGGTCACATGGAAGAAGCTCGTACAAAATTATTCCTCTGCAAACCCACCAGATACATAACAACACTTTTAGTGAATGCAACTCAGCCTTTGCCATAGATTCTGCTTCTTCACTTTCGTACTTCCAGCTTCTTTTTGTTATTATGTTGTTATACATAACCCATTTTTCATCTCCAGTTATAACTTGATCCAAGAAAGGTTCGTTTTGTTGACGGGCGAGAAGAAAAAGGGCTGTGGAAACACGGTTCAGTTTGTTCCGTTCTGTTAAAACGTGCGGAACCCATATATTGAGTTTCGAAGTGTATCCAAGCTGCATTAAATGACGAAATGCAATCGAATTGGCAAGATTTAGTCTCTCAGCAATCTTTTCAGTGGTAATCCTTGGCTTATTATTCACTAAGTCACAGTCATTATCAATGCCGGTAGATCGCCTAGAGCGGAGTTTATCGTTTAGATTGAAGTCACCATTTCGAAATCGACCAAATCACTTTTTAACTACAGCAGCAGCGGGAGCACGATCCAAATAAACATCTTGAATATTTTTTGTTGCATTTCCAATACTCACTTCCTTTTTAAATTCAATATGACAAAAATGTAACTTCAGCATCTTAAAAGAATATCATTCTATACAGACTATTAACTTATAATACTTACTGTCCAAATGTTTTAGTGAAAAATTCATTAGCGCTGGGATTTGCTAAAGGCGAATAACCGACTACAACAATTCCATTATCTTGAGCAAATTTAACTAGTTCGTCTTGTTGCAAAAATAGGTGATTTTCGATTTGTAGAGAAACGGGCTTAATTCTAGAGTTTTTCAGTATTCTATCTATTTGTTGAATATTGAAATTGGATAATCCAATGGCTTTTGTACGACCCGCATCGACTTGCTCTTCCATTTTCTAAAATAAATAAATAATTACATACTTTCCAAGAGATGGCAGCACAAACAAAAAACCATATGATTTTTAGTTAGTGTCAACTCTCAGAAGATTCGTAAAATGTTTTATCTATTAGTTTGTTATTTACAGCTGTTTGAGTGACGCTACTTCTGATTTTTACGAAACTGGGTGCTAAAGTCGATTTTATTGGTAACATCAGTATGTTGAGCAAAAAAATGGACAAATAAGACAAATTTCAAAATTAATGGTTACTTTACTTTGCCCAGATTATTTTTTTGAGGAATAATTTGCATAGATATTCAGGACTGACAATTTCCAATAATCTTAGGCTACGTGCCACTCTGGACGACCAAGTCAACCCAAGTTATGAGCAATTAAAAAACGTTTAAAATGCACAAATAGGCCAAATTAGTATTTAATGGTTACTTTTTGTTGCAGACCTTATTTTTTTGAAATATAAATTGCATAGGTATCCAGGACTGACAATTATGAACAAATTTAAACTACATGCAGCAATGAGCAACCAAGTAAAGTCAAGTTATGATCAATTAAAAGACGTATAAAATTCAAAAAGAGGCTACTATTTATATTTATTTATTTATATTATAATTATATGGGTTACTAAAATAGCAGACAGGAAAACTAACCTAACTTAACCTAAGGCGTCGAGGGAAAATATATAATAGTAATTACATTCTCAAACCCGAAACAAGCATTAGGTTAGGTTAGTTTCCTGTCTGGTATTTTAGTAGCCTGTATAAAAATAATATAAATAAATAAATATAAACACAGCCTATGTTTGAATTTTATAGGTCTTTTAATTGATTATAACTTGACTATACTTGTTTGTTCATAATTGTCAGTCGTGGATATCTCTGTAATTTATACTTCAAATAACCGGTCAAGTGCAAGTTAAACTTGCGCAATTAGTGTTCCGTACGTTGATTGCTTAAAAAAAAAAATGTTACAGAGGTATAAAAGGATCAGTGACTTCACAAAACACACCCCAAATGAGTTTTCAACAAAGTTTGTTTCCAATCTTTACTGAAAACTGATGAATAAAATTTTTAGTTTTTTTATATACCAGATAAATTATGAAAGATAAATGAATGCACTCGTGATAATTTTCGTTCAATCTACACCCCCGTGGAGAATATTTCAGAATTTTTTCAAAATTTTTTGATCAATACTTTTTGAGATAACGGTAGGGGACAGCGATTTTTTAAAAAATAATACAAAAAAAAGTGTGCTCATGTATTGTAATATATATATATATATATATATATATATATATATATATATATATATATATATATATATATATATATATATATATATATATTACTCGTGTTTTCACACGCTTTCATTTGACACCTCACTCGACCTAGTAAAAATTTTTTTTTCATTTCCGATTTCACCTCCCAAAACTAACCCCTAAGTCTTAAATTTTTGACTTTCAAGACTACACAGCTCTAATGAGGCCATCAATTCCTATTTAAGTGCCAAATTTCAACTTTCTATGTCAAATAGTTTCGGAGACAGACGGACAGACACCGAAGTGATCTTATAAGTGTTCCGTACGGAACATTAAAAAATAAGATGCGCAACAAAAAGTAACCATTAAATATAAAATTTGGCCTATTTGTGCTTTTCATCTTTAAACTGCTCATAACTAAAGTTTACGTGGTCGAGCATGGTTTTATACCATCTAAGATTGTTTAAAATTGTTGGTCCTGAATATCTGTTCAATTTATACGTCAAAAAAATAAGATGCACAACAAAAAGTAACCATTAAACACAAAATTTGGCCTATTTTTGAATTTTATACGTTTTTTAATTGCTCATAACTTGACTTTATGTGGTAATCCATGGTTGGACTTGATCTAGATTTGTTCATAATTATCAGTCCAAAATACCAATTCAATTTATACCTGAAAAAAATAACGCTTGCAACGTAATCATTCCGAAATTTGGCCGCTTTGAGCTTTTTAAACATCTTTTAATTGCGCATAACTTGAGTTTTCTTAGTCTCCCATTGTTGCAAGTGATGTAAATTTGTACGTAATTGTCAGTTCTACATAACTATGCATCTGAAACCTCAAAAAAGTAATGTTGTTTTCAACGTATAATTATGTTTTTATCTTGTAAAATATACAATACACTGATATTACCAATAAAATCGACTTTAGCACCCTCTACACCTTAATATTTTTGGACCAAAATTTTAGAGATCTCTATTTACACCTAATAGAAGGTTTTTAGCTGGTAACACCGCCAAATATAAAAACTTTTTTTGTGGTCAGTCATATATATATATATATATATATATATATATATATATATATATATATATATATATATATATATATATATATATATATATATATATATATATATATATATATATATTTATATTATATATATATATATATATATATATATATATATATATATATATATATATATATATATATATATATATATGAGACAAAGAAAGATATTTTAAGTACTATCGATCCTATTGATATTAATTTTCACAAGGTTAAATACCTAAACAATGGTGGAATTCTCCTAGGGTGTGAAAATCAAGCTGAATCTTCAACAGTTAAGGAAATTGCGGAACAGAAATTAGCGGAAAAATATGAAATTCAACAACTTAAGGAGCTCTATCCTAGAGTTACGATTGTAGGGATGACACAGAATATCGATAAGGAGCGCCTAGTTTCCTGGATTCGAAAGCAGAACCAAGAAATTTTTGGAGACAGTAACATTAAAGTTCTGCGAATATGGCCAACGAAGAGGAATGATCGTGTTTATCAAGTCACGCTGCAGTTGAATGAGGAGGTAATTCGGAAGGTAATGTCTAGGGGTTCTGTATTGGTGGGTCTGGATACATGTACTGTCTATGAACCTTTTAAGTTAACCCGATGTTTTAAATGTAATAGTTTTAACCATAGCTCTAAATCATGTCAAAGCATTTTGAAATGTCCCCTTTGTGCTGAATCTCATCTGGTAAAATATTGCAAGGTTGATAATTCCACTCAATATAAATGTAGTAATTGCACATTAGTAAATCAAAAACAAAATAGCAAAGTTGATACAAATCATGCTGCTTGGAATTATAAATCCTGTCATACCTATAAGCAAGCATTGGAAAGGTTTAAATTTCATGTATTGGGTCCTCAACAGCAGTAAAACGCGGCCTCTAACATCAAACCAACGACTAAATTTTATAATAGGTCTTCAAATTCTATTCCCCTTAGGAGCATGGCTTCTGACAAGGTAGAAAATTTATCTGTCTATTATCAAAATGTCCGTGGTATGAACACAAAAATTAAGGAGATTTACAATGCCGCTGGCTCTGGAAATTATCAAATTGTTGCCCTTACAGAAACATGGCTTAATGATAGTGTGATTGATTCTGAAATTTTTCCTCCAAATTTTATAATATTCCGAAGTGATAGAAAGTTTCCTTTGGTTGACATGCAGAGGGGTGGTGGTGTTATTCTAGCCCTCGGATCTGAATTCTCCGCATTTCCATTAGATATGTCTATGTTTGAACGTCTAGAGATTATTGATATAATTGGCGTAAAAGTCTTTTTAAATAACGTAACTCTGTATATCTTTGTTTTGTATATTCCTCCAAGAGTATTGGTCGAGATATGCGAAATATTATTTGAGACTTTATTGTCTTTACCGTTTGTTATGAATAATAAAGTGCTAATTATGGGTGACTTTAATATACTCAATTTTAATGTACCTGAGAATACATTGCGTAACAGTAGTAAAACAATAATTGAAAATTTTCTAAACTTCTCCGGTCTATCTCAAATTAACGTCATAGAAAATACCTCAGACAGACTTCTTGATCTCGTGCTGACAAATAACGATGGCAGTGTTGAGAAAGCCTTGGATATTTTGACAGCGGAAGATAATCATCATCCTGCTTTAGATATTTTTTTAAAAGTACAGTGTGAATCCAAAAAACATAAGCAAAAGAATTATTCAAACTATTATAATTTCAAACGAGGGAATTTAGTAAACCTATATCTTAACTTTTCATATATTAACTGGGACTTTCTGTCTCAATTTACAGACGTAAATAAAGCCTGCGAAAGATTTTATCAAAAAATTTCCATTACTTTAGATATACACATTCCTAAGACGCAAAAGACAAATAAATATTATCCGCCTTGGTTTACTAGTGAAATTATACAAAATATCAGAACTAAATACGGCTCTTGGAAAAAATTTAAAAGGACGGGAAGTTTATTCGAACTAGAAAAGTTTAAAAATCTGAGGCGAATCATTAAAAATGACACAAAAGCTTCCTACAAAACACACTCTTTAAATATTGAAAACTACATAAAAAATGATCCTAAAAAATTCTGGCGCTATATTAATGACAAGAAGAACTCTCATGTTATGCCAACCACTATGTCTTATAATAACAACATCCTTAATAATCCTAGACATATAGCCGAAAGTTTTGCATCCTTTTTTCAAGACTCTTATGTAATGTCTTCTCAGAAACAAAGAAACGTGGAGAACAATTTATTCCCATCACAGAATCCTATTAATATGGAGAAAATAACGGAACGACTTGTTTTTAAAGTATTAAAAAAGTTAAAACTTACAGCTACTGTTGGCCCAGATAGAATTCCTGCCTTCTTGTTAAAAGGCTGCGCCTCTGCTTTTGCTCATCCTCTTACAATATTATTCAATTTATCGCTTGACACATCTATGTTTCCAGACACATGGAAAACATCACGTATTACGCCTGTTTTCAAAAAAGGTGACAAGAGTTGTGTAACAAACTATAGACCGATAAGCATTATTAATAACTTTTCAGAAGTCTTCGAAATCATATTACTTGAATATTTATATAATTCAATTGGCACGCAGATATCACTGCAACAGCACGGTTTCGTGAAGGGCCGTTCGACGGTTTCAAATTTATTTTGTTTTACGCAAGACCTTGCCGAATCACTTGATGGGGGTGAGCAAACCGATGTGATTTACACTAATTGCTCTAAGGCCTTTGATCGGCTGGATCATGGGATTCTGTTGGACAAGTTGTTCGCAATTGGCTTTTCGAGTAGGTTATTATCGTTTTTTAAATGATACTTGATAAGCCGCTCGCAGTTTGTACAGTGTCTTGGTCAGAATTATTCTAGCTTTGTTGCCACATCGGGGGTGCCGCAGGGATCACATTTGGGGCCACTCCTTTTTAATATATTTATAAATGATGACGTGAAGCTATATTGCAGAATCAGAGACCTGAATGACTGCATAAGACTACAGGATGGCTTTAATCTTGTAAACAATTAGTGTAGTAACAACAAACTCCTTTTGAATGTATCCAAGTGCAATGTAATTACCTTTACAAAAAAATTGAGTCCCATACAATTCAATTACAGTATGAACGGTCAGGTCCTAGAGCGATGTCAGTCGGTGTCTGATTTGGGTGTTTTGCTGGATACTGCCTTGTCTTTTCGTGGCCATATTGCAAAGATTACGGCGGAGAGTTTTAAACTATTGGGTTTCATCATACGTAATAGTGCCGACTTTATTGAAGATGATACTCTAAAATTGCTTTTTAATAGTTTCATGAGATCACGGCTTGAATACTCAGTTGTTGTTTGGTGCCCTTTTTATCAAGCGTACATTCAAAATATTGGAAAAATTCAAAAGCGTTTTTTAAAGTACGCTAGTTTTAAACTCGATGGAGTATATCCCGAAATAGGTTATCCCTATGAAAGTCTCTTGGATAGATTTTCGATGGAAAGTTTGGAGGCACGCCGAAACAAAGCCCAAATTATATTTTAAATAATATCAAACAAAATTGATGCAAACAAAATCTTGCAGTGTCTGCCTTTTCATGTACCTAGAACCGCGGCACGTAGTGTGCAAACTTTTAATTTACCAATCCCAAGAACAAATATTCTAAAATTTTCTCCCCTTTTTCAAATTTGCGAGAAATACAATCAAATGCAGAACCAGCTTAATATTTTCAACTGCAGCGTGACAAAAATAAAAAAAATGTAGTTTTAAAATATGTTGTTAATAAGCTATAATATAATTTTAATATATTATATAATATATTTTTAATTAGGTTTAGTACATTTCATTATGTTATTTTTCCCATTCTGTAATTGGAGTACTGTAGAATCTGGTGAATAAAATAAATATATATATATATATATATATATATATATATATATATATATATATATATATATATATATATGATTGAATATGTTTTTCGTGAAGAAAAGCAAAAATCTCAGATGTGATTTTCTCAAGAATACAATACTTTCAACAAGGAGAGAAAAAACATTGTTGGTAACACCGCCAAATATAAAAACTTTTTTTTGTGGTCAGTCTAATATATACATACGACCTCACTCGCTGTGAAACCGATTTTATATATATATATATATATATATATATATATATATATATATATATATACATATAAAATAAGTTTCACAGCGAGTGAGGTAGCCTTCAGGTATCCAGTCTCCAAGCTTTTCGATTATTTAACTCTCCCTCATTAAGGTTTCATTCTGACATAGCTTTCTTTGGTGTTCTACTATCATCCATTCTATTAATGTGACTGTTCCATTTTAATTATTTTTCTTGTATGAGTTCTGGAATGGTATTATCTCTGTTCATATGTCGTCATAATTCCTCTTTCTATATTCTTTTCAGTCTCGATACTTTAGTTTTCTAGCCATACTTTTGTTGATCTGTGAGACTTCATTTCCGTAAGTTAAATTACTTGTCACAATGGTATCATATATTCTTAATTTTGTTTTCTTTGAGATATTCTTTATAATTATCTTTTTTGCGCTAGTTAGTATTTTGAATTGTTATATCATGCCTACCGTCCTGTGCTACGCTAACGCCCAGGTTTATATATACTTATCCCATATTTTTATCGCGCTGCCTACCTCTATATTTAATTCTCGAGCTTATCCAACTACACACAAATTCTCTGTTCCTTGCAAGTTAATTTCTAGCCCCCACTTCTGATGTTCTTGGGATAGCTTTTTTACTATAAATTCCGCCTCTTCATGATCTTGTGCTATGACGACCTTGTCATCTGCGTAGTGAAGTGTGCATAACATCTCCTTGTTAAGGGGTATTCCCATGAATTTACAACTCTTTTTCCAATGGTCAAGTACGGTATCTAAATAGATATTGTAGAGTAAGGGGGACATGCGGTTTCCTTATCTTAAACCGTAATTTTAAAGATATAACTGAGGTTTTTACCCAACTTTACATGAGATTCTACTCCTTTATATAACTCTTGTATGGCTTTTACTACAGTGGCATGATTTACTGCAATACTTCAAATAATCTATTAATTGGTACTGTATCATACGTCTTTGCGAAATCAATAAAAACTAAGTAGGTTTCCCTATTAACTGTTCTTTTTTCAAGTAGTTGGGTAATACACAAGATATTATCGATCTTCCCGCTCGAAAACCTGATTGTTCTTTTGATTGATATTGTTGATGATCATTTAGTACCAGCAGATTCAATATTTTTTCATAGAAATGGCTAATTAAGCAGATTACAGATAAACCTTTATAGTGTGAGCATTCATCTTTTACCTCTTTCTTATGTAGTGAATTAATCCATGCTACTTTCCCTTCCGATGACACATCCTCCCCTCAAGCATCTTTCCATAAGTACTCTTTGATTGATATTAATTTTTGCGAACCATATTTGATTAATTTAGAAGCAATTTCACACGAACCTGGTGCTCTTTTGTTTTTTAGATTTCTTATGACTGTCTTTAAGATGTCTTGTTCTAATTGTACTAGGTCCCCTTTTACTTGGATATATTTAATTTCTTTTATTTTGAACTCTGGTCTTGTTTTTTAAGTATATTCTCAAAGTAAGTTTTCTATCTATTAATTGGGTTAATTTTAACATGACTTTTATTTATTCTTAGTGTGCTTAGGAATTTCCACGTTTCTGTTGTTTTTCTTCCACCTATATATGCTTCTAATTCTTGGCACTTGTTCTCCCATTCATCTTTTGCCACTTTCTTATGTAGTGGGTTAATCCATGCTACTTTCCATTTCGATGGCACATCTTCTGCATTCAAGCATCTTTCTATAAGTATTGATATTCATTTTTGTTAACCGTATTTGATTAATTCAGAAGGAACTTCACCTGGACCTGATGCTCTTTTGTTCTTTAAGTTTCTTATGGCTGTCATATTTATTTCCTTTTGTTTTAAACTCTGGTCTTTTTTCTGTAAGCATATTCTCAAAGTAAGTTTTAATATTTATTGAGATAATTTTAACATGACTTTTATTTGTTTTTAGTATGCTTAAGAATTTCCACGTTTCTGTTGTCTTTCTTCCACCTATATTTGCTCCTAATTCTTGGCATTTTTTCTCCCATTGTTCCTTTTTCCTATTTGTGATCTTATTCTTGAAAACTCTCCTAGCATTTCTATAATTTTTTAAGTCTTTTTCAACCAGTTGTTGTATAGGTTTTGTTTATTACTTTTATCGTCTTCCAACTCTGCGTTTCAGCAGAAATATCTTTTTTGTTGTGTGTTATTTAATTTTTTACCTACTGCTTCGTCTGCAGCTTGATGTATTCCATATTTGATATTTCCATTCAGTTCTTCTGTCGTTTTATTACAGTATTCTCCTTTAATCTTTTGATCTAATCTCCTTTGATATAAGTATTTTGTACTGTCTTCCTCTAAACTCTCCAAATTATATTTCTTTTCATCCTTTTTGACTGCGGTATCGTCTTGATTTTCTTTTTTGCTTTTTCTTTTGTAGGTTCAAGTATCTTTAGCAATCGGTAGATAATGATCACTGCCACATTCTGCACCTCTATTGACTTTTACAGCATTTATACGGAAAGCAGTCTGTTGTTTTATAACAAAATAATCTATTATCGATTTTTGTTATCTACATTTTTCTCCCCACGTATATTTATGAATATCTCTATGTTTAGAGAAGCCATTCCATATTTTTGGATTATTCTGATCACAGAAATAGATTAATCTCTCTCCATTATTATTTTTGGCTTCTTCTCCGTACTGTCCTACCACATTTTTTATGCCATTGTTTCCAATTCTCGAGTTGAGGTCACCAAAAACTATTAAATTTCTGTTGTTTCCGATTTCAGCGAATCCATCATTGACTGACTCGTAATGTTAGTCTTCTTCTGGAGCTGTAGCATCTTCATTTGGAGCATAAATACCAATTACTGTCAACCTGTGTCTATTGTGTTTTATGTTTGTATAAATATTTATATTAGTATCATTAAACTTTTTAAAATTAATTATGACATAAAAATCTACTGACGATTTTTTGAACATCATCATACAATAAGTTATTACCTTCCAAACAGCTACATGATCTACTGGTTCTGTTTTCAACGGTTCTTGTGGATTGTCTCTTGGTGTTATAGGTACAGGAAAATGTATAAGATATAAATCGACATAGTCCAGTCCCAAACTTGCTAATGACTTTTTAATGTAGGTTTCAATTCTGAAATAAAAATATATATTAATATAAGTAATGTTTTCGTGTCCACAATTATTTCATCCTTCCTCTGGAACATACATCTAGGTGGGATTTGTTTTTACTACTTTACTATGAGATAGTTGCTCGACAGTGAAATCTAAATATCAATAAAATTTTGCATTAATTTTTACATTATTTTATTTAAGGACATTCCCAAGGAGTAGTCTTGCTCAACTTACAGAAAGATCCCTTATATGTAAACTACCATGTATACTCTGATCTAGACAAATTATTTATCTTTGGTTTTAATGTTTTAGAGTATTTTTCGAGGTTATGCTTATATTGGAGATTTTTAATAGTGTAAGAATAATGACTTCGCTATTGAAGCTGGCAGATTTGTTAAAAAACTACTGAACTTTTAATTTACGATAACTCATATTTTTTTATATTTATATATATTTATTATAGCGTTGTACGCTTTTGGTTCCTTATCTCCATTCAAGTTCCTAGCTGACATGAACCTTCTTATGCCTTCTATCCATGTTGTCTTTGGATGTCCCCTTTTTCTTCTTTCCTATGAGGGTGATAAGCTTTAGGAGCCGTTCATCGCTCATCCTCTCCAAGTGACCGTACCACTCTAGTTGTTTCCTCTCTATTTCGTTACTTATAAGGGCGTCGACTTCCATGATTTCTAATATCCTCTTGTTTGGAATTTTGTCAAGTCTTGATTTTCCCGCCGATCTACGCCAGTAATCCATTTCTAGCACCCGCTATATTTGTTATATTTTTAATTAACGTTGTTTTTCAAAACAATCGTAAGAAAATTGTTATATAATAAAACATCCATTTCAACATAGGTCGGGATTCGTATGTTAAAAATGCAAATTTGAACAGCCAGTGTTTACAAATTTAGTGCCATAAGGAGTATAAAGGACACTAATAAATATGTATATTCAAATTCTCTAGATAATTGCAAGGAAATTTATTTTCTTGGGAACGTCCTTAACTTCATTTTAATAAAAGAACATACATACATCATTATACCACCATAGCTATTTGTAATTAAAAGGAACCGCCATTTTATAATACTGTAAATAAAAGAGGGCAGGAAAGATGTTAATATCAACCAGAATTTGGCTGTATATAAATTGTTTGTTTTAATTGGTATTGTGAATACTGCCAAGTTCTGGTAGCCATAAACATCACTGCTGTTCTCTTTTTCCTTGTTTACAAACACCTATATTACATCCCAATATTTGACCTCTTTCACCCTCTACCCCTACTAAATTAAAAATAATAAAAAATAACATAATATTTCCACATCTTGACTCCTAAAAGCCCGAGAAAGATCTTTTGTACGAAAAAAACAAGGCTACCTTTTGAATATCCTTCCCAATATACGCATCCCAAATTTGCTAAAACCTTTCCAGCTGATGTTTATGTTTCTGGACGCAGCTAGATCTTTGACTTTCACTTTGCGGCCATTCAGAACAATATGGTGGATTTTTTGGTTTTTGGAGCGTTCGGCCTGTGATGCATCATCAGTGCTTGTACGACCGCATTTAAGTTCACTCAACCATAGACATATAGTTGCTTCTGACGGAGCAAATCTGCGATAACACTTCTCAAACCATTCTTGAGTTCTGGCTGTATTTTTCCCATCAAAAATCAATCTCTAATTAACACACAAAATTATTTTTTCCATCGTTTTACAAAAATCAACAGTAGCGTCACCAAATAGCTTTAACTCTCAAACTAGTAGACAAAATTTCATAAAAATTTGACATGACTCTTTTAAGAGTTTCCACTAACTGAAAATTATATTTCTTTGTTTGCGCTCACATTTCTTGGACAGTCTAGGGACTTTCACACCATTGTTGAACATAAAAATTATTGAATCATAGGTAAAGGGTGTTTTTTATAGAGGTATAAAACTTTAAGTTGGCAACACTTTTTTAACTGGCGGCCATTTTGTCAGCTGTCAAGTGATTTATATTTAGTTTGGTTTGGCATTTCAACATGAGTAGACTGACGCCTGAACAACGCTTCCAAATTGTGCAAATTTATTTTGAAAATCATAGTTTTTGTTCGAAATACGTATCGCGCACTACGTCCATTTTACGGTCAACATAATCGTCCATCAGAGCAATTAATTCGATTAATTATGGAACGTTTTCGCACCACGTTTACTCTAAATGATAATACGCATCCACAGAGACGTCGTACAGTGCATACAGAAGAAGTCATTGCTGCTGTAGAGCGTAGCGTAGAGGAAGACCCGAATCAGTCTATCCGCCATCGTGCACAGGAATTGGATATGTGTCCATCCACTTTATGGAAGATTTTGCGGAAAGATCTTGGTTTGCGTGCTTACAAAATCCAACTTGTGCAACAATTGAAGCCACAGAATCACCTAGCAAGGCGTAGATTCGTGGAATGGGCCCAAAACAAGATTGCGGTTGATCCCGATTTTCATAAGCGAATTTTGTTTAGCCATGAAGCTCACTTTAGTTTGAATGGATACGTCAATAAACAAAACTGCCGTATTTGGAGTGATGATAATCCTCAGGTGTATGTTGAGACACCGTTACATCCAGAAAAACTGACTGTTTGGTGTGCTTTATGGGCTGGTGGAATCATTGGTCCGTACTTCTTTAAAAACGATGCTGGTCAGAACGTTACAGTTAATGGTGACCGCTATAGAGCCATGATTACTGACTTTTTCATTCATCAATTGAACAACCATGATGTGCAGGAGCTGTGGTTTCAACAAGACGGCGCAACATGTCACACAGCTCGTGCCACAATTGATTTATTGAAGGAAACGTTTGGTAAGCGCATAGTTTCACGTTTCGGACCCGTGAATTGGCCTCCAAGATCGTGCGATTTAACGCCGCTAGACTATTTTCTGTGGGGATATGTGAAGTCGCTAGTCTACGCCGATAAGCCCGAAACGCTTGACCACTTGGAGGACAACATTCGCCGCGTTATTGCCGATATACGGCCACAAATGTTGGAAAAAGTCATCGAAAGTTGGACCTCCAGATTAGACTACGTCCGAGCCAGCCGTGGCAGTCATATGCCAGAAGTCATATTTAAATTATAATGCCAGAAGATTATCTTTCGAATAAAGTAAATTTCATGGCAATTTAAAAAATTCATCTTTGTTTTATTCCATTTCAAAGTTAAATATGGTGTATATGGTGTATTGCATATAAAAAACACCCTTTATATGCAATAACTATAAGTTACAAAAAGTCTATTTCGAAATTTTCAAAATACTATGTATACTTGCAAGTAAATTCATTTTTGTTCTTTATAATAGACCTTAACAGTATGAAAAGACTGAGGTAAACCACAGTCATTGTGTACCATAAGTTCATCTTAAGTTAATTTTAAGTTTATGCTCATAAAAGTTCTCTCTCACCACATTTATATAAAACCCACTACCTAGACTAAGTTATTTAGGTTACTGACATGTAAATATCTTAACAGACAAATGTATAATCATGATTAGTTCACTGTGTAATAGTTATGGGTTTAACCTCTCTAATTATTAATAAAATAATTTAAATGCTAGTAATTTACGTTTAAGTTGACAGAAATACAAGAAAACTTATTTTTAGTATTTCGTACGGAACACTTACTCGTATAAGATCACTTCGGTGTCTGTCCGTCTGTCTGTCACACCCGGTTTTCTCCGAAACTACATATGTGATATAGAAAGTTGAAATTTGGCACTAATATAGGAATCGATGTCCTCATCAGAACCGTGTAGTTTTGAAAGTTAAAGTTTGACTTAAGGGGGTTAGTTTTGAGGAGTGAAATCGAAAGTGAAAAAAAAAAAATTTTACTAGGTCATTGAGTTTGTAAAAACATGAGTTTAAAAATATATATAATGTAATACGAGCGCACGCTTCTCTGTATTATTTTTAAAAAAGTTCTAAAAATCGCTGTCCCCCCTTATGTCGAAAAGTACTAATCAAAAAATTTTGAAAAAATTCTGGAATATTCTCTACAGGGTGTAGATTGAACAAAAATTATCATGAGTGCATTACCTTTAATAATTAATTTGGTAAAAATGTGTTTCGATAACATTTTTTGGCATCAATGTATTCTACATCTAATTTTAATTATATCTTTAGAAACCATTACATTGGTACACTATACAATCAGGCTCATATTATCAGCTACCTATGTCATTTATATATATATATTTATATATATATATACATATATATATATATATATATATATATATATATATATATATATATATATATATATATATATATATACATATATATATATATATATATATATATATATATATATATATATATATATATACGAGGCTGGTTTGAAAAGTCCGTGCAAAGTCCGAGAGATGGCACCACCGGCGCGTATCGAGGTCATGTTTAGTTAGTAGCATCTCTTGAATGAACGCACACCAAGTTTCAGCCATATTGGTCTATTTCTTTGTGTTTGGCATTCGTGTGAATCAAGGAAGTCGAGTGATTTTCAAGAAATGGACGAAAAAGAATTTCGTGTGGTGATTAAACATTACTTTATGAAAGGCAAAACGCCTCAGGAGACTTAAGAGAAGCTTGATAAACATTATGGTGACTCTGCACCTTCGATTAGAATAGTTTATAAGTGGTTTCAAAATTTTCGGACTGGCCATATGGGCACAAGTGACGCTGAACGTTCTGGACGGCCCGTGGAGGTTACGACTCCAGAAATCATTGATCAAATCCATGATATGGTGATGGATGACAGAAGAGTTAAGGTGCGTAAGATTGCTAGTGCTGTGGGCATCTCGACTGAACGGGTACATAATATTTTGCATAAACATTTGGACATGAGAAAGCTATCCGCAAGATGGGTGCCGCGATTGCTCACGCTTGACCAAAAACGGAATCGTGTGAAGTGTTGCAAGGATGGTTTGCAGCTGTTCCGGAAGAATCCGGAGGACTTTAAGCGTCGTTTCGTCACTGCGGATGAAACATGGATACATTACTATACTCCTGAGACCAAACAACAATCTAAACAATGGGTTACCAAGGGGGAATCTGCACCAAAAAAGGCGAAGACCGTTCCTTCGGCCGGAAAGGTTATGGCGACTGTCTTTTGGGATTCGCAAGGGATAATCCTCATCGACTATCTGGAAAAGGGTAAAACTATTACAGGTGAATATTATTCATCGTTATTGGACCGTTTGAAAACCGAGCTGCAAGAAAAACGCCCACGATTGGCCCACAAGAAAGGCCTTTTCCATCACGACAACGCACCAGCACACACCTTAGCAGTTGTGGTCGCAGAATTAATGGAAATAGGATTCCAACTCGTTTCAGATCCCCACTATTCTCCAGGCTTGGCCCCCTCGGACTACTATTTGTTCCCCAATTAGAAGAAATGGCTGGCGGGACAAAGATTTTATTCAAACGAGGAGGTGATTGCAGACACTAATGGATATTTTGCAGACTTGGACAAATCCTATTATTCGGAAGGGATCAACAAACTAGAACATCGTTGGACGAAGTGTATAAGCCTAAAAGGAGACTATGTCGAAAAATAAAAAAGGTTTACCCCAAACACATAAGTAGTTTTTATTTTTGCACGGACTTTTCAAACCAGCCTTGTATATATATACATATATATATATATATATATATATATATATATATATATATATATATATATATATATATATATATATATGTATATATAAATACACTATATTTGTGCGTACTGAAAATTTATCAGATTTTATAAATACAATTAGATCAACTGAAAACTCTGTAACGTAACGATAGACGATTTCCAGAAAGGGCATACATAAGCCTGTACATAAAAGTACAGATAAGAGTAAATAATAGACCAAGAGCTACGGGAAAAAAAAGTGGCGTGGGAAGTAGCAATTTGCCTCTTTGATAGGTTAATCTGGCACAGAAACTGTTTACCTTCCAGATATTTTGGGCCGTCGCTAGTGGCCCATTATCCAATAAGGCCTAATTCGAACATGCCATTTTTGACGTGAACGACAGCAGCACAGGCATGGTACAATATGATTAGGCAGTTCGGTAGGACTTGCACTCAATGATTGACAGGAATCAATGTTGGCCCGGGGCCAATCGGGCACCCGGGCCAACATCGACTTCTGCAAATCATTAAACGCAAGTCCTACTAAACTAGTCAATGATAGTGTATCACGTCTATGGTGCTACCGTTCACGCCAAAAATGGTATATTCGAATTGGGCCTTATTGGATAATGGGTCAGTAGCGACGGCCCAAATTATCTGGAAGGTGAACAGTTTCTGGGCCAGATGTACCTGTCAAACGGGGCAAGTTGCTACTGCCCACGCCACTTTTTTCCCGTAGCTCTTAGTCTATAAGTTATCAATTGTTAGTGGCAATCTACCTAGTTTTAAACGACATCAAAATGAAATGTAAAAGAAACAAATAGAAGTGCTTGAATATTGCAATGTCTTTTCTTTATAGGAATATTTATTATACTGGACTGAATCTGCTGTTGGTTCTTTATTTTGAGGATAGGATAGTGATAGGATTTAAATGTTTCAAATGTATGTATACATTACACCTTAACGGCACTACACTGGTTAAGATTAAGATATGAATAAAATATGTATTACAAGTCACAATTATATAGTTGGTTAAAATTCTAAATTTTTTTATAATAACGAAACCAAATAAATTTCAATTCAAAATTGTTCTACATTCACCTCTTCAAAACCTTCATTGCTTAAATCCAAATTTATCGTTGTAAAATATAGGAAAAACATTTCCTATAAAATATAAACATTACTTGTAACCGTAGCTAAACCAATAAAACTGTTCGAAAGTTTTATTTTTCTTATTGTTTATTAATCTGCATAACTAAAATATTATTATTTTTATAATATTTCATTCAAATATCGCAAATAAACAAAAACACTTACCGGTCTGGTTGAACTCCCTCCATCGGCAATTTGGTAGTTACAAAGACATCTTCTCTTTTAAGTTTGCCAGAAGAAAACCACCTTTTTAAAACATTCCCAATGACGTGTTCATTTCTATAAAGATATGCTGTATCAATGTGTCTGTATCCATTTTCCAAGGCTCCATTTAGGGCAACTTCTAGTTCTTTTTCATCGGAGCTCTATCCAAAATAATAATCAATTAGTTTCTCCAAGGCATACAAGGAACAGTTACAGAAATAATTTTAATAATACCAGTATCATTTATCATTAAAATTAAGGACGCTGAGCCAGCCCTGCTCCTTCAGATAAGGAGCCTCTATAAATAGCCCAGCCCCAGACGTAGAACAGATTAGATTCAGACTAACTCTAAAAATTTAAGTTTAACTTTGTAATTGTTTCTATAATCATTTTTCTTTCTTAAAATAAAAAGTAATTTGTTTTTAAAAAGTGATTTTTTTCCAACAAATTATTTAATTTTAATAATGATACATAAGTTAGGAAGCACCTAAACAAGTTTATTTATTTCAATAAAAGTGTGTTGAACCGTGAATATTAATTTTTACGGAACACTTATGGAATCATTTCGGTATCTGTCCATCTATCCGTCTGTCACACCGTATTTTCTCCGAAACTATTTCACATAGAAAGTTGAAATTTTGCACAAATATAGGAATTGATGGCCCAATCAGTTTTGAACGTTAAATGTTGACCTAAGGGGTTAGTTTTTGGGGGGTGAAATCGGAAGTGAAAAAAAAAATTTTACTAGATCATCGAGTAGGATGTCAAACGAAAGCTTCAGGTTAACAATAATATATATGATGTAATACATGCACATACTTTTCTGTGCATTATTTTTAAAAAAATTGCCAAACTTCGCTGTCTCCCCCCTATCTCGAAAAGTACTGATCAAAAAGTTTTGAAAAAATTGTGAAAGATTCTTCATAAAATGTAGATTAGGCAAAAATTATCAAGAGTGCAAACTATGAAAACTATACATCTTGACAATATGGTGGAGTTTTTTAATACACTTCTCAGTACATTACGGTCGCGCGTTGCTTCTGTACCGAAATAATTTTATTTTATTTGTTTATAATTAAACAAATAGTAAGGTAGTAAATATTTGTTTTACTAGATTCTAGACTGAGCTAGATTGATTTATTGGCTATTAGGTTATTAAAATGCTATAACTATTTTACATTATTGACTAAAAACAAACGTGATAACACATATAGGATCTTAAGGTATTTTTTATGAGAAGACAGAGCATTAAGTTAGAAAAAGACGCGAAATAATTTGGTTTTCAGGGTATATAAATGTGGCAACGTAGCTTCTCACTTGCTTCCCGCAGCAAGCAATCACGTGTTATTTATAATAACCTTGATACTTTACATGATATACAATAAAAATTATGTATAATTAATTAAAAGGATACTTTGGATTATTTATTAAAAATATATCGATTATTAAGTATTGATAATCGAATAAATGCGCGTGAGAAGCACGCGTTTATTCTAGTATTTTTTAAAAGAAAGTGTGATCAGTGCAATGCATATATGTGATTCAAAATTTGAAAGAACACCAGCGTCCGCGCGTGCTCTCTCCTTCAAGTTACGTTGCCACAGCAAAAATTTACTTCATAAAATAAATGAAGAAGTAATATTTATTTAATATTTTTGTAGCAACTAGGAGGTAATGTGTATATATATAAACTCCTGGACAAAATTAACGCAACAATCTGAAAATTAATTTATCTTTTTCTTATGTCAGTTTTAAAGTTTATCGAGTATTTGAATAGTAGGCTATGCATATTTTGTTTCGTTATTCATGACAGAAATCAAAACAATTCGTTTAGATTTACAGTTTTAAAGAATTTTTAGAAGATAAACAATTTTCTGTAATAATGCGATAGAATTTCTTTAAAAGTAAGCTTATAAATTGTTCCCTTTTTCAAAGTAATACGTTTTTGTGGTAGACTATTTTATTTTTGACCCCGAAGAATTAGAAAAATTAATCGAACAAGGAATTTAACTGAACACGAGGTAGTGCGAGCCTCAGTTTTATTGGACGAGGGATATTGTTGCCAATTTGTTAGGCAAACATCGTTCCACAATAAGTCGTATGGTAAGGCGCTTGAATGAAGTAGGAACTTATTCTAGAAAGCTAGGGCAAGGGCGAAAACGATGCACTAGCGACCTAGATGAACGTTATATAAGACAATATGCTTTAAGGACATATTGTCTTATATAACAGGACTGTCACTAGTTCTATAATAAGAAACGAACTCGAAGCTGTTCGCAATGTCACAATTTCTTTTAAAACAGTTAGAAGACGGTTAAATGAAGCTGGATTAAACAGTAGGAGACCAGCTACTGCGCCCTTGCTTACTAGAGAGAACAGAGTTGCCAGGTTACGTTTTGCTCGAAATCACGAAAACTGGTATGTGGATGATTGGAAACAAGTTTTCTTCACAGATGAAACTAGGGTTAGTTTAAAACATCCAGATGGTCGTGAGCGAGTATGGCGAAGACCAGGAGAGAGGTTTGCTCCTTGCAATATCTCTGCAAGGATTCCATTCGGCGGTGGCTCTGTTATGTTCCGGGGTGGCATTTGCTTTGATGCTCGCACAGAGTTAGTTCCTGTCCGTACGAGATCCATGAATGCTGACTACTATCTTGAGAATATTGTAATAGAACATGTGATGCCTTTCGGTCATTTTGTGGGGCCCAATTTCCTGTTTATGCAAGACAACGCTCGACCTCACGTGGCTAGGGAGGTACTCGATTATCTTAATCAAGTTGATATACCGATTATGCAATGGCCACCAAAAAAGCCCGGATCTGAATCCGATAGAACATGTATGGGATCACCTTAAGAAAAATGTGAAACGTCATATACCTGCACCTAGAAACCTGAGGGAACTTGAAAATGCAGTTATCACAGAATGGGAGCTAATTCCTCAAGATTTTATCCAAAATTTAATTAGAAGCATGCCTAGGCGCATAAACGTTGTCATCCGAAGTAGAGGAGGCAACACACGCTACTAGTGTCCCAGTTACACCATTAATTTTGCTACTAGTGTCCCAGTTTATATTTTTCATTATTACATAATTTCAACGATTTTGTTATTAGGGCTTAAGAATAATTTTAATTCGAATCTTATAGAGAAATTTGGTAGCTAATTCACTTTTAAAGTATCCGAATAAGTTTTTTCTAACTTTTAGTGTAACCAATGTTCATAAAAAATTATTAAAATTAATTCATTATAGAGATTTGAATGATTTAATATACTGTTGCGTTAATTTTGTCCAGGAGTGTATATATATATATATATATATATATATATATATATATATATATATATGTATGTACATATATATATATATATATATATATATATATATATATATATATATATATATATATATATATATATATATATATATATATATATATATATATACATATATATATATATATATATATATATATATATATATATATATATATACACATATATATATGTACATATATATATACATATATATATATATATATATATATATATATATATATATATATATATATATATATATATAGATATATATATACATATATATATATATATATATATATATATATATATATATATATATATATACAAATATATATATACAAATATATATATACAAATATATATATATATATATATATATATATATATATATATATATATATATATACATATATATATAGGTATATAGGTATATAGTTTAAATCTAAAACCACTGGAAATGGAGTAAGTCCATATCTCAACAGTCTGCTCCCTACTCTCCCCTTTGTCAAACCATCTCGAGACGCGTTTCGCCGTATCATCGCTCCTCAGTCGACCTAGGATCGACAAACAAAGAACGGAGCTCGTCGAATCGCTGTGCCTGCAATGAGTCAGGGCAATTTGCTGAACATTTCTCTATCGGCTTATGGCCGAAGACGGCCGTCCATTGAGGGCAACTATGCGTTTCAAGTTTTGGTAAAATTTATTATATCTTACCACGATGTTACGCCAGTACGGAAATAAGTGCTCAAAGTTCTGTTCTCAGATTTGTCGACCTAGCACGACTGCCTACGGTTATTATTGGCAATTTGATGACATTCCTATGCCCCTCCGGACAGATATGCGTTGCAATTTTTGTATCTTACCTCGAAATATATATATATATATATATATATATATATATATATATATATATATATATATATATATATATATATAGTTGATTATAGTTTTAAAAATAGACTTTATTTAGTAAATACTAATAGTCAGAATTTATTTTATAAAACCTTATGTGTATGAATACTGAAACAGTTTGTTTCATTAGTGTTCCGTACGGAATACTTATAAGATCACTTCGGTGTCTGTCAGTCTGTCCGTCTGTAACACCCCATTTTTTCCGAAACTATTTGACGTAGATAGTTGAAATTTGGCATTAATATAGGAATTGATGGCCTCATCAGAGCCGTGTAGTTTTGAAAGTTAAATTTTGACTTAAGGAATTAGTTTTAGGGGGGTGAAATCGGAAGTGAAAAAAAAATTTGTTACCTGGTCGTCGAATGGGGTGTCAAATGAAAGCTTGGGCACGAGTTCAAAAATATATATGATGTAATTCTTACACACACTTTTCTTTGTATTATTTTTAAAAAATTGCGAAAAATCACTGTCTCCCCCCGTATTTGGAAAAATACTGATCAAAAAATTTTGAAAAAATTCTGGAATATTCTCCACAGGATGTAGATTGAACGAAAATTATCAAGAGTAAATTACCTTTAATAATTTATCTGATAAATAAAAAGAAAAAATCAGTAAAAAACGAAAAGAAAACTTAGTTGGAAACTCATTTGGGGTGTGTTTTGTGAAGTCACTGATCACTTTGTATCGCCATAACAACAATTTTAATTTTAAAAGCAATCAACATACGGAACACTAATTGCGCAAGTCCGACTTGCACTTAGCCAGAGGTGTCAAACTCAATTTTGCAGAGGGCCATATATTAAATTTAGAATGTGTAGGCGGGCCAGATTCAAATAAAAAAATGTACTGAATTATTATAACATTTTATTTATTTAATTATATAGTATATAATATACGTAGAGGAATCGAGTGAAGTCTAAAAGCTCTAAAAAACATGATTCTTGGGGGCAGGATGCGACCCGCGGGCCGTATCTTTGACATCCCTGACTTAGACGGTTGTTTCCTATTAATTTGAGCATTCCCTGTCTATCAATACAAAAACATGTTACAATATATCACATTTTTTCAACGGTTTATAAAATAAAAAATAAATGTAATGTAAAATATACTATATACAAACTGACAGCAGAAAGTAAGGATGCTATTTATTTACTTTTTTGTTATTTATTTACTTTAATTTTTTTAGTTTTTTTATTTAACTTAGTTTTCCAATCTTTATCTATAATATTAAATAAAAACTTACTAGCCATGTTCCTAGACCTATAACACCCAAATTAGACCCATTTAATAACTTAGCAGTTGGAATAGCCATTTTACAAGTTACAATCGAACGTAAGAACTATTAATTATAAAAACTTAGCGAACCTATACCATTATATATAAATGCAACTTAACTGCGAAATAAGATATGATAAAGCAACTGACAAGTATTTTATTTATCTTAATCCCAACTTAAAATTGTTTAAAAAACTTATATATGATTTGTACTTGCTGACTATGCATATTCCTCAAGTAATAATTAATATTGAAATATTTAGGAATATCATCCAACTTTGAGTCAGAATGGGTTCCAATTAATAAAATCAAGCATATGAAAGCACATTATAATCACTGAAAACTTAATAAAATCTAATTATTAGGATATTAACACGTTTAAGTGTTAGAGAGTTGATTAAATTTGTGCCATGTTACGCAACCGTATGGTTACCTAGGTGTTTTTAGATCACTCAAATATTTGAAAAATCTTAATACTTGAGGATGCGTCAGCAAGCAATTGAATTTTTGCCTTTTCACTTTTGATTTTAAAATTTAAATTATAGAATAAATGTTAAAAAAAAGCCAGAGACACTGTTTTATCACAAAAAAAATTCTTCTTTCTCACATTTGGCCAATGTGGTGCCATGTTTGGCTGACGGGCCCAAGCCAAGGCAGCACAAACGCTATTACCATTGTGTATTAAGGAATGACCTGACAATGTTACATGTTTCCAAAATCACTGACTTCTGAATGTTTCTGTGTATGTTTGTGTTAAGTCCTAATTGTACTAAGTGTGGTGTGAATGTTATTGGTGTAAGGCCTGTGGCTGATATAATGAGTGGGACAATGTTTCCATAGCCTTTTTATTTCTGTTGCAAGGTCTGTATATTTGGAGAATTTTTATGTGTATTTCGTTTGGATCTTTGTGTCGTTGGAGACAGCTATGTCAATTAGATAGGTGACCTTTCCTTCTTGGCACTGAAAAGTAATATCGGGCCTACTGGAGGAGACTGTTTTATCTTTATTTTCAAGTATGTGTGTTGGAGTGTATTTGTAGTGAGTTCGTATGTTGTGGCTAGTGCTTGGTGAACTACTTTTGCCGCTGAGTCATGTCTGGCTGTGTATTCCGTTCCGGCTAATATTTTACATCTACTTGTTATGTGTTCGATCGTTTCTTTCTGCTCTTGGCATTTCCTGCATCTGTCTTCTTAATAGTTGGGTCTTTGATGATACGCCTTTGATAGTTTCTGGTTAATAAGACTTTATCCTGGATGGCAAGTAAGAAGCCTTCTGTTTCAGGGAATAGCTGCCCATCCTATAACCACATGTATGATTGTTTTTTATTTACGTGGTCTTGTTCTATGTGGTATCTGTGTTTTCCGTGGAGTGTTTTTTCTGACCACGTTTTCATCTTTTCCTGTTGAAATTGGTTGTAACTGTGTGCGTCTGCTGGGTGGTCTGTCCGGGATAAATCGAGAGGTGTGTAGTTTTTGTCTGCTTTCACTGTTGCTGTGTGGAGGCTAGTTTGCTTGGTGTGAAAGAATTTCCTATGTGTTTGTATTTGTTTTGTGTGTAGTGATCTGATGTCTATGATGGTCTCGACAGTAAGTCTTTCTTTGCATGCGTTGGGGTGTAATTTCCTATATTTGGTGAATTAAGAACGTATAAGGATGTGAATGTTTTCTATGTCTGTATGGGACCATTTGATGATACAAAATGAACATGTGAGTATAGGTATAGCGAACGTGTTGATGGCTTTAGTGAGATTTTTGGAGTTGAGTTTTGTTTGTAAAAATTTCGTGAGTCTCTTTTTGAATTCGGTTCTGAACTCTGTTTTGATGTGAGTGTGGTTGAGTTTGGTGCTAAATATTTGTATGTTTCTTTGTCCAGCATGTTATCGAGTGTTTCGTTGTTGATGGTTTCTGTCTCATGGCGGTCTTTCCATTGGCCTTTGTTAACGTGGAGCACTTTGCATTTACTTATACCAAATTCCATATTGATATCTAAGGTGAATATTTCTATGATTTTGAGGAGATCTTTCAGCTGTGTTGTGGCAGCGTAGAATTTTATGTCATCCATATATAGGAGGTGGTTTATTTTATGTTGGTACACTTTTTTGGTGTCTGATATTGAAACCATGGTCTGTTCTGTTACTGTATTTGAGAGTGGATTGAGACAGAGGCAAAACCATAGAGCGCTGAGCGAGTCTCCCTGAAATATATCTTGTCTGCTGTACAGTTCTTCTGTTAGGATACGTTCGGTTTATGTTTTTAGGTGAATTTTGATTTTCTATGTTTTCATAATTTGCGCGAGAAATTGCCTAAGGTTTTGGTTGATTTTGTAGATTTCTAGGGCTCTGATTAACCAGCTATGGAATATGGAGTCGAAGGCTTTTTAATAGACTATGTAACCGGTGTGCAAGTTTCTGGTTTGTCCCATAATCACGCTATCTATGATCAGCTGCTCTTTGCATCCTTGGCTCTTTTTTCTGCACCCCTTTTGCTCTTCTGTAAGAATACTGTTGTCTATTAGATGTTGTCTGACTCTATTTCTGCTTTGAGTGTTTGTATGAGAGGTGATTCGGGGTGATGTTGTGTAGATGTTGTTGAAGGTGATGAACGATTGATTTTGTTGTCTGTGATCTAGTGTCGTGCGGTGCTTGCTATTTCGCTTGTAATATTATTTTGAACAAAACTGAAGTGGTAGATGTAATGATAAGAGCAACCGAACTGAAATGACATTGAACAGGGCATGTTGCTAGGCAAGAAAGGCAGAGGTGGAGCACCAAAGTTACACAGTAGAGACTTGGAGAAATAAAGAGAGGCAAAGGGAGACCAATGAAGCGATAGTTGGATGACCTATAAGTGGTTAGAAAGAAGTGGTCAAGGGTTGCACAGGACAGAGAGGCGTGGAAGAAATACGAGGAGGCCTATGCCCAGAAGTAGATGCTGGGGGGCTGAGAAAGAAGAAGAAGTTTTTTTTCAGTATGATGACACATTGAAAGTGGAGATAACAAGTTAATTATTATAATTATTTGTAAAATTTGAGATGACCATGTTTTTACTACATCGTAAAAAGCCTTAAACATATTTTTATGTCACATACCCAGTTTTCTAGTGTTGTGACTTAGAATCCTTTTTATTTCAATCAAATCAAAATAAGAAATTTTCCCTGTTCAAAGAAACCTTTCTAAATAAAAAAAATATTTTAATTTTAGAATCCAATGTACTCCAGTATTTCTTCTAGTTAAGATTCTGATCTATCGTTAGACCCAAACATTTCAAGAAAGTGGTGAGAGAGAGAGAGAGAGAAAGATAGCTTCCTTACTCAGTGTTAATCTCTGATCATAAATATACTTCGTCTCTTCTTCTTTTGTTATAGACTAGGATTCGCATCCTGTTGCCTGCTGTTTTAAAGTTCTATGGATGATGATTTCCAACTTTCGAACCATCGATTGGGGGTCTGCCTCGTGGTTGTCTTGTTGTGTTAAATTTTGGTTCTTGAATATTCTGGCCAATTTGTTTTCATAAATTTTTTGTACATGGTCGTGCTATCTCTTCTTCCTCTTCTTCATCCACTTCACCACGTCTTCTACCTAACAACTTCTTCTCACCTCTACATTTCTCTGTCTGTGCCGGAATGTCATTCCAAACGTTGATCGTAATACCCTCAAGTTTACACGTTATCAGTTCTTTTACCACCATACATTTAGTTTCATCGGTAAAAATTGTCAGATTAAGCTTGCGTGCTGCTACATTGAAATTGTACAGGAGTATCTGTAGATCGTGTTCATTATGGACCACCAGGACTTCATCCTATTAAACATCACATATGTTGTTTCAAAACGATTTCGGTACAAAGAGTTGTTATTAAACTATTGCAAATAGACACTCATACCATTGTTAATCATCTCAGAAGCAGGTTGTCCTACTTCCGAGGTGATATTACAAATGACGGATCCGACTCGAACAGAGGATAAATGTCTAAAACAAGTTTTCTAACTATGTTGTGACTGTGGAATCTTTGACACAATGACAGCTAAACTACAAATCTACCCTATTTATACTTAGCCTAATCCTTGAATTACTCAGGCGGAACTAATGGGACAGCCGAGGCCATCAGTTCCGGTCAAATAGCCAGTAGAGGGGACTATAAGGAAACTCCTTTTACATTTTATAATTTCCATACTTTCGTATCCGTTCAACGATCCCCTATGTGATACATTGTTAATTAATCTTAGATTATCAAAGATGGCTTGACATAAACATCAAAAATTTATACACAAAACGTAGTATGTTAGAAGTAGAATCATACAGCATATTCAAAAAACTTACTTCAGGATTAAACCATACTGAATATAAAATATCGAGCGAGTTCCAGAGTAAAATGTCTTTAGTTATTGATATTCAATATAAAAAGAAATTCTGTTCTAAGTAAAAAATTTAAAAAAGCTCTTACACAAAAAGAATAGTCCTCAGGAACATTATACAAAATCATTCATCTCAATCCTTTACACGAAATGAAATTAGCATCTTAAAAATAGGTCTTAACTTTACAGTACCCCCTCGTAGAGATAATTTATCAGAAATAGTTGCTCACATTGAAAGTTCCACTAGTACACTTCCAGAAAATAGTAAATTTTAGGGAAAGCATGTCGCAATCACATATCTAAAAACATTATTAACAACACAAATTCTAATTCACAAAAAAACATAAAAGTAGTTAAAGGATTGAGAAAGAAAGATGTCTTCTACTTAAAAGCGGATAAAGGAAATAAGGTTGTTATATTGGATAAGAAAGATTACTGTGAACGTGTAGATAATCTTATCGAATCTGACCCTTATGAAAAGGTAATAAGAAATCCATTACCGAGAATGATAACAGAGGTTAAAAATTCTTTAAAGAAATGTAAGAACCTTATCTCCGATTCGCTAAAATTTAAATTAAATGTAAGTAATCCGACCATACTAAAGTTGTAGTGCTTACCCAAAATTCACAAACCTGGAAAAGCAATGCAACCCATTGTTTCATCGGTCGGATCACCTACATATTTGATATCCAAATGATCATCAAAACAACTTGAGAATTTACCATTAAATACTTTTGCAGTGAAGAATTCATTAATAAAACAAAAAATCTAGTTCTTAATGAAGGTGGAATCTTAATTTCATTTGATGTCAGTTCTTTGTTTCCAAGTGTGCCAATACCACAAACTTTACAATATCTCGAAGAATTACTTAGGATGAATGACCTTGAGGACGATTATTTCGTCCTGAATACTTATCATTATCTAAACTTTGGTATGGGTATGGTATAGGTATCTGGATGATGTTTTCGCAATTTTTGATACAAAGAAAGCAGATATAGATGATTTGATTTCCAAATTAAATAGCCGGTATATTTCCATTAAATTCACTTACGAAATTGCGAACAAAGGAGAACTGCCTATATTTTAATTATTAAAAAAAATAATAGGTTAGAATTTGATATCTATAGAAAAGACACAGTAACAGATAAATATATTCCTAGCGATTCATTTCATTGCAAACAACAGAAATTAGAGTAAACTTCCACAATGAAAGGAATCGTATTAGAAATATAACTAGACTTAATGGTTATGACGAAAACTTAGTAAATAAGTCAATAAATAGACATAAGTTTAGGTTAAATATTCAGAATGCCACCTTTTTTACACGTGAAGAAAATAAGACCATACCATATAATACGAAATATAGCAGAGGACTCAATAAGGTGTTTAATAAGGTAGGCCTCACCTTAGTCTATAAGTCATCAGACAATCTGAGGAATATCTTAGGAAATCTCAAAGATAAGATTCGTAATTGTAAGAAAAGTGGAATTTATGAAATTAGTTGTAGTGATTGAAACAAAAAGTATGTTGGGCAAACTGAAAAGGTCAATTAAAACACGATTTAAAGAACATTTAGCAAATTTAAAATACAGTAGAACAGAAAAGTCTAGCATTGCCGATCATGTCCTTGAAGCTGATCATACTGTAACATTAGATAATCTAAGATTAATTAAAAATGTATCTGATAAGAGATTGTTGAATGCATACGAAAGTATGGAAATTCTAAAACGTAAAAGTAATTTAAATAAAGACAGAGGGCCTATTCCTTATAGTCCCCTCTACTGGTGACTTGACCGGAACTGATGGCCTCACCTGTGCCATTAATTCTGCCTGAGTAATTCAAGGATTAGGCTAAGTATAAATAAGGTAGATTTGTAGTTTAGCTTTAGTTAATCATCGCTCCTGAAGAAACTAACATGGTTAGCGAAACGCCCGTCGAGTGCAAAAATAAAGTGTTTGGTATAGTGGTGATATATACTGAGTAGTAAATTTTCTAATATAATGGGAAACAAAAGCTGTCCTAGGGGGGAACCTTGCAGAACATTATACAGCCTATCAAGTTTCCGCGATAATTCATTTTTGGTAGATACGATTCTAGTGATTTAACAATAAATCGGTAGAGGGAACCTATGTCTACGATGCATTTTAGTAAAAGTATCAGTTGATTCCGAACTTTCGTCGAAATCACGTAAAATCCAAAATGAGTCACTTTGTGCGTAGGTTCTAGGAAGTCTTTCTTTGTTCCCATCCAAAGGGGCCTAAAATGACACATTCCGCGGCCGCTATTAAAAAGTAGGTGTCGTTTGTGAAGAAGTGTAATTTTAACGAGACGAAAAATGTCGACATCTTGCCAAAACGTGGCTCGGTAGTAGTCACTCCGAAAGTCGAAAAACGAATCGTGTTTTTATTTTTACGAGTCCCGAAATTGTCGCTGCGTCAAGGACCGGCAAAATTAAGAAAATTAGGTTTGAATGTGTCCGACGAGACCATTCGACAACATCCTCGTGTTCATAATATTATATTCCCAAACACGTAATAGAAACCTTTGCTGGCGAAAATCACGTCACGCTCACTTGGGCCCACGACAACATCGACCTTGACTGGGACAACGTGATCTTCACGGACGAAGCGTCCTTTTGGGAATATGCGACATCACCTCGGGCCTGGACAACTGCCACCAATCGTCTCGTTCACCGAACCGTCAAACGTCCAATCAAAGTGTATGTTTGGGAATGCTTTTCCAAACAAGGATTCGATAATTTGTATCTCCTCATGTATAATTTAATTGTGAAAAAAATGTGTGACATTTACGAGAATGCCTTGTTACCAACTGCCAAACGCTGGTTTAAACAGAAAACAGAGGATTGGATCCTGAAGGACTTTGACTCAGTTATCTCGCAAGATTCGAAAAATTTGAAAATCATTGCCGCGGGAGTACGCAGAAAAATCTCGTCGACAGCATGCGTCGAAGATGCCAGGCGATTATTAATGCAGGAGGCGATTGAAAAACTTACTAAGATAATTGCGCAGTTGTTAGCACACTAAAGAATACATTGATGGCAAGAAATGTTCTCGAGACATATTTTTTCAAGAATACAAGAGGTCACGTTCTTACTCGACAGACTGTAACGGGAAACAAAAGGCGTCCTAAGGTGGAACCTTGCAGAATATTATATGTCCTTCTCAGGATTCTTGGAGGCGAGCAATCTGAAATTCATGTTATTTCCTTATTATTTTTAAGTGACCCAAATAATTCGCAAAAACTGCTCTTTTTTCTCACTTTCTTTACTAAGAGATTTATTTTAAAAAAGCACTATTTCATTTTGTTATTGTTTTTTCATTGGAAAAAGTAATTTGAATGAAATTTTTACCAATAAAAAGACGAATCAAGTCAAGTTCGATGCGAACAACGAATCAAATCCAACCATTATAGTTTAGCAAAGATACTGAATATACTTCTGGCTCAATAACTAGCGACACACTCCGAAATTCAAGCAGCGAGAATTAAAAAGAAAATTGAATTAAAATAATAAATGTCTGTAACAAGTTTATCATTTCCAAAGATCAATTAAAGATAAAAAAATAACCACATGTCCAAACTTATCGGACTCATGTATTTTAACTATTCAATATTACTGAATATATCGTACAAATTAAAAATATGTTCAGGCATCCCGGTAACAAGTCGGTCCATTTTAAAATTAAAATGAGCCCGAACTTCTAAATTTGTTTAATTTAAATTTGGTCCCTCTCGATAGAATTGATGGCAAGACAAGTCCGTAATAGCGGGAGGTCAGGCCAAATTAAACAAGTACCACCCATCGCTTGATAAACACCCAAAATAATGTCTTTTGATTGTTTAATATTGTGTTTTTTGTTCTTATTTGGTTTCGCCTGAGTTTTGCTTGCTTTTATGTCTTCATTTTGGGGCGATGAATAAATGAAAATGTAGAAATGTAAAGCATATTTCATTCGGTATTGCTTAACCTTAAATATGGCATTTACATAATTTAGTAAACCTTATATTAGTCTGTCGTCTGTCAATTCATCATTATTTTAAACATTTTAGCTTGACACAAAAAATTATAGTTCTGAATCAAGATATGCGTCACTACCTTACTACCAAATAGGTGCCATTTTGTTCGATGACCTTCGGCAACACCACAATCCCGTAACTGTACAATCTGTGATTTCTGAGAAAAGAAATGTGATCCGGGCTATACCATGAAAGTATTAAAACCTACCAGTCAAGCTCTCTCAATATTTTGTTATCAAAAATGTGTGTGGTCTGGGGTTGTCATAGTGGAAGACGATATCCTTCCTACTCACTAGTTTCGGCCGGTTTTTTTTTTCAATTGCTTGCTTCAGTCTTGCCAATTGCTATTAGTAGAGTACAAAATCAGCCATTTGACCAGGCTACAGCAGCTAATGATGTATGATTTCCTTCCAATTCTACCAAACGTACAGCATCACCTTTTTTGGCATCAATCCGTGCTTCGTCATCGTTCGTGGAGCTTCATACTTTTTTGACCTCCATTTTTTTAGCACAGTGTTATCGTACGTGATCAATTTTTTTGAGTCCGTAATTAACTATTTGTGAACCAAAAGAAAATAATCCGCTTGATTTTTAATCTAGGTTTTCGTGAAAGCTGCAGAGATACGTTTATAAAACAACGAATCTTAACCTTTCCGTGTCTTTACATATTAAGGTGCTCAACTCTTGTAAACAATAATAGACACTTTTTTGAGATGCTGGGAGCAAAAAATAAATATAACACCAGGAGTAATAGTATATTAAAGGTCCCCATTCATAGATCGACTTCCTTCAAAGGCTCTCCCCTCTATAGTTGCATCAGCCTTCACAATGGAATGCCTGCAGAAATGCGAAATATGCGTGGTCTAAGATTTATATCTCGGCTAAAGTCCTTCTTACTGGAAAATGCTTTCTATTCGATAGGGGATTTCTACGGGGCCTGATAATCTCTAA
The DNA here is from genome assembly GCA_019049505.1 of Pachyrhynchus sulphureomaculatus. Taxonomy (NCBI): domain Eukaryota; kingdom Metazoa; phylum Arthropoda; class Insecta; order Coleoptera; family Curculionidae; genus Pachyrhynchus; species Pachyrhynchus sulphureomaculatus. The sequence goes on along the minus strand of CM032455.1, from coordinate 152,809,982 downwards.
GAGACTGCTGGTTGTGAGATTTCTTTCTGAGTATTACTGTCATAAACCCGAACGTACCTACATTATCTTGTCCTAAACCAAGGTACACCTAAACTCCAATCTTAAATATTTTTGTATTTTTAATGCTTTTAAATATTAAGCTTAACATTGTTTTATCCCACTTTGTACAATTTCTTTGTATGTCCATATATTTATGGTGTCTATGATTATGGTAATCCTATACTATTTTTTATTTTTGTTATTTTATGTTTTTATTGTTATAACTATAATGATTGTACCATGTTTGACGAACCAATGTACACTTTGTTGTATTTAAAGGTTATATATATATATATATATATATATATATATATATATATATATATATATATATATATATCCTCCTCGGGCCCCGGGTATCATATATGATACCCCGAGTTCTAAATTATTTAACAAATCTGCAGCTCGATTTGGACAACGCTCCCGCTGTTATCATATATGATATGCGTATATTAATGCGCAGAAAATTGCCGGCTCACGTTGGGGCCAATGTAGTCGAGATATTCAGTTGTTTACATCCATGTTTTTCTAATTATTAGTTAAAAAAAGGTGGGGAATATTTGTTATAGTAGGCATAGTAGGATAAATAATATTTTTGATTCCTGGAACCCAGGGTATCACCGTTGATACCGTGGGACCCAAACGATACATTTATCATTTTTATTTTCAGCGCTTTCTCTTCAAGAACTACAGGATATCGCAGATAATTTGAATTTAAATGATTCCGATTTGGACGAAAATCTTCTTGATGACGACGACGAGTGGGGCGCGTGGGATGAGCCTTCAGAAATCCAAACTTTTGGCGCCAGCCAAGACCGAATGATCCTTGAAAATGACCAAGAAGAGGACGATAATTTAGGCTGTGAGCTTGAAAACAGTAGCAGTTGGGACGACGACTTGCCGTTAATAAATTTGATTCCAATTGGTAAAAAAAGGAAATGGAAGAGAACCAATTTTCAACCACAACGTGAGAAGTATGTGCCTTGTGATCGAGATCCGTTCAGCCTTGAAAATATTCCAAAGCCTATTGACTTTTTCAATAAATACCTTGACGATAATTTTTTTCAATCCATGGCTATGTACACAAATATGAAGGAAGTGAATATATCAGGAAAGTCGCTGGGGACCAGTCCAGAAGAATTAAAAACGTTTTTTGCGTGTTGCATGCTCATTGGTATTTACAGTTTACCAAGAATCCGAACGTTTTGGAGGTCGGATACCAGGGTACCAATCGTTTCAGATAATCTGTCAAGAAATCGCTTTTTCGCTCTGAGAACACGGCTAAAAATTGTGGACGATGATTCTGTATCCAACGAGGCTAAAGCACTTGACAGATTTTGGAAAGTCAGACCGATGTTGGATTCAATCCAAAAAGGATGTCGACAAAATAAAAGATCTCAAAACGTATCAATTGATGAACAGATGATCCCATTTCATGGAAAGGTACTGATGAGACAGTTTGTGCGGGGAAAACCTATTCCTGTTGGGCTGAAAAATTTTGTTATGACGACGACTACCGGGATACCACTTGATTTTCATTTATATGAAGGGAAGGGCAAATCCACAGAATCCAGTCTAATCCATACACCAAAAAAATTAGATGTTGGTGGAAAGGTGGTGTTGAAACTAACAGATACTTTACCAGTAGGAGTATCAGTATTTGTCGACAGATACTTCACATCAGAAACATTGATTGATACTCTGTTTTCTCGGAAAATATACGTAACTGGCACGCTAATGAAAATGCGAATACCAAAAACAGATCTGCAGTTGTTATCTGACAAAAATTTAAAAAAATCTGGAAGGGGCAGTCATGATATGTTGGTTACTGAAGATAAAAAAATAGCTCTTACAAAATGGTTTGATTCTAAACCATTTGGCTTCGGGAGAATTTGGAACAGAGCCCTTAGGTTCATGCAAGCGCTGGTCAGTGCAGGAAAAAAAAAATACATAGAAATCAGTCGTCCATCAGTGGTTCAGCAATACAATGAAAAAATGGGAGGTGTGGACTTGTTGGACAGAGTTATGTCAAAGTACCCTATGAGCAGTAGAACAAATAAATGGACCATCCGATGTATTTACGCTTTTGTTGATTTTAGCGCTGCAGCTAGTTGGCTCCAATATCGAGAAGTTTGCGCTGCTGAAAAAATTCCCAAAAAAGACATCGAAGACTATTTGTCATTCAAATTTTCGCTTGCTAAGTCTCTTTTGTACAGTGAAAAACGACATGAATCAACTTCGACAACTACTGAAGAAGAGAACAATGAACCTCCAAGGAAAACAAGAAAAATTATGCCAGTTCCTGACAAACGTTTACGAAAACAAGAAGCGAAACATCTCCCGGAATTCGTTAGCGAGAAACAAAAAATGTAGGTCAAAATGCAGATATCCTGGGTGCACACACTTAAACCTTTTGCAAATGTGTTGAATGCAATGTATTTTTATACTGCAGTATTAAAAGAAACTGTTTTTCTAAATTTCACAAATAAATACTGAAAAAAAACCTTAATTATTTTAATAGCATCGTACAGACCCAAAGTATCATTTGTGATACCACAATTTTTGAAAAAACTGCGCTTTTAAAAAAATTTATCTATAATGATTAATGTTTTGGGACCCCTGAAGAGTATTTATTTCACTTGGCAGCAAAAAATTTACATCAATTCTCTCTTGGGCCCGAAGAGGATATATATATATATATATATATATATATATATATATATATATATATATATATATATATATATATATATATATATATATATATATTATCATTATATTATTACTAATTTAGAAATGGCTCGTTTTCGTTACTTGTTTGTAGAGATTCACACAAGGAAATCCGACCCAGTAAATTGTTTAGCATCAAATCATGTGGCACCCAAATATCGAGCTTCTTTTCGTAGCCACTTTTCTCCAAATGATTTAAAACTATTTGGTAATGAATGTTTAGTTCCTTGGTGATGTCATGGGTACTTATATGCCAATATTCCTCAACTTTCGCCAAAATTCTATAAACTTCTGTCATTGGTAGACCAGTACGAGGAGCTTCTTCAACATCGAGATTTCCAGGACGGAAACGACTTAATCATCTTTTGGCTATTGATTTTGATAACACATCTTAACCATAAACAGTACAAATTTCTTCATAGGCTTGCACATTTTTGCAGTAATTTCTCTCATATTCAAGTCGCTCTAAATTAAGTCTGAATAAACGAATTAAAATAGTTTTTGCACGTTTACTACTGACAAATGTGATCTTTCAACTGACGCTAAGTATGACCCGATGCGACTTATCGTAGGTAGTTAAGGCTCCCTCTTAGTAACCGACAGTATATTAACAGAGAAGTTAACAGCACTAAATGAAGAACAGCACTATATCAATATAGTAAAGAAGTGTAGTTTATATGTCTGCTTTGTTTTTTAGGTAATCTCTGAAACTACCAATCCGATTTAAAAAAATTTTCAATGATATGTAGCTTGGACTGAGGTGTACATAAGCTACATTTTATAAGATTGTGACCAAAGGGAGCTCATGCGGTGGGGAAAGAAACTGCCACGTAGCGTAGCGTAGTAAGAGACGACGATCGACAGCCTAGCGCTGGAGGAGTGTTATGTTTGTCTTGTACTTGGAGTCACAAGGAAACGTTTGTTGTTCTGTTATTCGTAGTTTTAAGATTGTTTTATTTTTTTATTGGTGTCAATAAGTACTAAATAACAACAAAAACATTTATTTACATTTTTCTAGTGTTACTAGTGTATTTGTTTTCAAAAAATACCTAATAGTGTGAAATTCATTTAACCAATAAATATAGTTTTAGTAATCTTCCTTAATTTAGGTATACCTCCTGCTTCATTAAGTTTTCAATTCTCTCTATTTAGTAAGCGTGTTCTGAAATATCTACTGAAAATTGTGTGCAATTATTGCATTTTCTTTCACAATTATTACGTAGTTAATTTCAATTTGAGGTATGATACAATTGTTTAATTATTATTAAGCAGTTCTTAGTGTTTCGTATGATTACTTCGATAAACGTCTGTCTGTCACACCCGCTTTGACATAGAAAGCTGAAATTTGGCACAAATATAGGAACTGAAGACCTAATCAGAGCCTTAATGTTTCAAAAGTTAAATTTTTACTTAAGGAGAGCATCGAAACTGAAAAAATTTTTTAACCAGGTCATCGAGTGGGGTTTCAAATGAAAGCTTGTGAAAACACGACTTCAAATATATATATATATATATATATATATATATATATATATATATACTAGCGACCCGCCCCGGCATCGCACGGGTAGTACAGCATATTATGCCTACATGTTTTGCCTGTCGTAGGATCGCATCAGCTTGATGCGTCGAATAGGATTAGATTTAAATGTAATATAATGTCTACACTACTTAAAGTATTTTAATGTATTTTATTATGTAGATATTATAAACATAAAAACAAACTAAAATATTTCTTTTTATACAACATTGATAACTTCTGCCTGATTATGTGTAAAAACGAACATATTTTGTTTAAAAGTTACACGTGACAGGGCAACATACAAATGTCCGTGTGAAAAGCATTGAGTGGTTAAGTCATTTCCAGCAACTTTCAAAGTTTGACCTTGTGCTTTGTTAATAGTCATTCCAAACGCTAATTTTATTGGAAATTGGAGCAGTTTGAACTGAAAAGGCAATTCTGAGGGTATCATAGGAATTCTTGGAATAAAAACAGTTTCACCAGTTCCGTTGCCAGTTAATATGGTACATTCGATCAAAAAATTTTTTAAATTGACTACTTTGAGTCTTGCACCGTTGCATAGTTTTGGTGGATTTAAATTTCTTAGTAATATAATAGGGGAACCTACTTTTAATATTAATTTGTGTGGCGGAATTCCGGGAGGCGTCAAAGAATTCAAAAATTCAGTTGGATAATGTACTGGCTCCTCTCTATCCACGACTGTGTCAACTGAGTAGTAGGTTTGTGATGATGCTTCAAATTTTGAAAGAATAAAATCATTTATTTTATCAACTTGCTCATTAGTGGGTGATAGTATAGCCCTTTCTTAAAACCAATTTAGTGTCTTAGTAGATATGTTACTAATATCGGGATATACCTTTTCAATCAATTCTTCCACATTTTGCACCAAAACACAAAGATTATTAAGAGTGGTACAGACATTTCCAGCTTCAAATTCACCAGTACCTATTTGGAGCAAGTCGTTAGAAAATTGCCTATTATCTTCGCTAGACGATAAAATTCTCATGTTGGTTTTAAGTTCACATTTCGTTATATGTGGCCAAAGATACGATCTTTTGAGCGATGCATTGACTTCATCTGCTCTCGTCCCCCTAGTTATAACAGGCAAAATTTGACGGAAATCTCCAGAGAATAAAAGAGTGCAGCCACCGTCATCGGTGTGAGAAACGCGCTTGAATTTATTTTCGCGCGCGTTAATTTTTTGCGATAACTCCTAAGATATTCATTTAAATTATATGGTGTAAAAGATTATAATAATGTACATGAAATGCTTAAGGTAACTAACATATTTAAGTTGATAAGGATTAATACTGCATCCGTCTAAATAGCTTTCCAATTACCGCATTGTACGTGACCATTTTTTTAGAAGATAGAATGGGTATAGTAAGCTATCCTTAAAAGATAGATATATGCCATCGCGGACTTTTTTGTAGATCTATAAAAGAGGAATATCCCACCATGCATTGTTTTGTTATATATCAAAGGGATTAGGCAGCGTTTGCGATGAAAGCTGCCAGACGGCTTGACTTTTTCCGACACTTCCAACAATTATCGTTATATTTCAACCAATTTACACAAAACCTTGACAAATTATATACCTAAACCTTCCTCATGAATCACTCTATCTATTGATGAAAACCGCATGAAAATCCGTTCAGTAGTTTTTGAGTTTATCGCGAACAGATAGACAGTCAGACGCGGCTGATGACTTTTATAATATGTAGTGACATATATATATATATATATATATATATATATATATATATATATATATATATATATATATATATATATATATAAGTTGGGTTGAATTCTTTCTTGAACCTTGGAATAATGAATATATATTTTTTCAATTTCTTGGGCTTTATGGTTCTTTTGTTTTAAGGATAGAGAGTTAAGTGTGTCTTCGTTTCCCCCACACATGTAAGTTTTTATATATATTTTTGTGTGTATTTTTATTATTTTCACCTTCTACATTGTATTATAAGTTTAAGAATTTTATATATTCATAATTAAAAAAAAAAATTTTTGTGCGTCCTATTGAATATCCAAAACAGAAAATTTCAATTTTTAGATGAACTGAAGAAGCCTAAGAATTAGGCGAAACGTTTTCAATAAACTTCCAACTAGAACGTGATGTAATTTCTCTATCCTTAAAACAAAAGAACCATAAAGCCCAAGAAATTGAATATATATATATATATATATATATATATATATATATATATATATATATACATATATATATAAAATTTTTTAAAAAATAGCCAAAAATCGTTATTCCTGACCCTAGCTGGAAAAGTACTGATCAGAAAATTTTGAAAAAATTCTGGAATAGTCTTCACAAAGTGTCGATTAAGCAAAAATTATCACGAGTGCATTTTAGGTAGTAAATATTTGTTTTACACTTTTACTACTAGATTTTAGATTTAGCTAGATTGATTTATTGGCTATTAGGTAGCTAAGATCCTTAAGAAACGACTTGGAAATACATCTTGGATCTTAAGATATATACATGTCAGGGACCTAATTAATTTATCCTAGGTAATGGTTTTATTTTAAAGGCAATCATGGTACTTTTAGGAAACTGTGCATGTCTGGCTGCTATTAAATATTAAGTAGTATCTAAAAATAACTTTATGCCTAAAAAAAATCGACTTTCTAGAAATATTTCTGAGACGAATGCGGCTAGAATACGTCGAATTTGATAGTCTAGCTCTGATCGCTTACAGCGGCTTAACAGGCAAAATATAAGAACGATAGCCTTCCTCATATTCCTACGATCCCAACGAATCTATCGATTCATTTCAAGCGGTTCCAGTTTCCGGTGAAAGGATCGTTTCTTCTCACGATAAACAAGTCCCAGGGACAAACTTTCAAATTCGTGGGAATCGATTTGAGGCAGGAGAGTTTTTCTCATTGCCAATCATATGTCGGGTTATCAAGAGTCGGAACTCCAGAAAACCAATATATTTTGGTGCCAGCATTAAAAATAGTACACATGGAAGCTCTAACCAATTAACACACGCAGGCGGTTGCTAGCCTCATATAAAATCTTAAACTATTTGTAGTAAGAAATAAATTAATAGATGATAAACTGTTACGTTTCCAGTTAATGTAAAATTACAGAAAACGGACAAGACCCATTTTTCAGCAGTTTACCCACTATTCTCCAATTCGTCAAATCCATTCTGAGACGCGACAGAATTTACGGATACTTATCCAAGAAGTTAGGGGACACGAAGGTAGGATACAACGAATTGTACTAATTGCGCATACCTAATACTCCATCGAAAGCTTTCAAGCCGGCAGAGTGCTTGACACAGTCAACACTTAAAAGCAGGCTGAGCTTTTTGAGGGATCCTCCTCAGGCATATGTGGTTAACGTAGTTACGTTTCCGTAAGCCAGCATGGCTTATTGATCACTGCTCGATACGTTTTTCTCACACTCAAACGTATTGTACGTTTAAATTCCTTCTCGATGTCAACATCAACAGAGATGCTTTGTAACATCTTTCTAGTATATTCAACAGCTATTTTTAGTAGTAACATATACGTATCAGTTTAAGTAATCCATCTACGTCAAAACGATCCCCATATAAAGACAAAACTATTGTCACTACAAATTCCACTGACTTTTATAGTCGTTTGAAACCTCGACCACACATAAACTCTCGTAACTATTGTAATATTCATACCGAAATACCCCAAAAATTGTGTCTTATTTTTAGGTATTCTCACCGAATTCTATGACTTATTTTTGGTATATAAAGCTGCAATTTCAATAGACCACCCTAAAAGTTCAATGATTTACAAATATTGACTTTGGTAGAACATTTGTGGACATAACTTTTACTATTTCCGTTTTCAGATGTAACAAGTCAATTTTTAGAAAAATAGGAAGTAAGCGTTGTGTAAATATTGAAATATCAATTTAAGGGTTTCCGTTTGTTTGGTGACAGGTAGACAATTTTTTTGAATAAATTAAAAATTAATTAAAGACCTGGCTGACACTTTGGTTACACCGGGGGCTCTAGCAAGTCTCATCTAATATATACTCTTCTATTTTGCTGTATTATCCTATTATCTTCGTAGATATCGCAAATTCTGCATCCAGTTTATCAATTTCAAAATATCTTGATGGACGTCACAATGTGAGAATATGTCTTCTTCTGAAGCAAGATGTAAATTAATTACAAAGTATGTTACAAAATATATAAGTTACCTGGTTATAAGGGATAAATTAATTAACAATATGCACCACCTAAAACAAGTTCAATAAAGGAGACCCACCCACATCCAATTGATCGTTGAGTATTAAACCTGAGGATTATTTCTCGCTAATCTCTACCTGGTTTAAACAATTCAGTAATTTCCCTTTCTTTTCATTATGTAAAATTCTGAAATCTTCATTGAAAATAGGATTTTCATCTGACAAATGTTTAGCGGCGTGAGATATATTATTGTTCATTCTATAACTTTGTTAATGTTCCTTTATTCTTTTATAAAAAGATCTGCCTGTATGTCCTATATAGGTTTTATTACCCACAGCATAATTCGTAAAGTTCTGTTTTATTGTCTTTATTTGTTTAACTTTTATTATTTTTAATATGTCCAGCTAAGTTATTGGTACGGAATGCAATATTGACATAATTTTTATGGAAAAAATGTGGAATTTTATTGGTCAATTACCGATATAAGTAAACCTTATCTTTCTTTAGTTGTTTATGCGAGTACACAAGTCCTATTGCTTTTTTAAATTGTTTTTTCATTAAAATATTATCTACGAAGATAATTATATCTGAGTATGTTGGTTTATGAAAGCTTTCAAAATCATGTTGATTCATTTTGTTTGATATTTTTATATCTAGGAATTTAATCGAATTATTTGTTTCTATTTCTGTTGTAAAAATAACGTTATTATGTAGTTTGTTGATATAATCTAGAAACAATTTTAATTGTCTATCAGTACCAGTAAAGTATGTCAATATGTCATCTACATAACGATACCAATAAAAGAAGTTTTTAGATAGATGAGAAGTACTGATTTGTTATTCTAAATTGTCTATGGAAATTTCAGATAAAATTGGAATAAGAGGGTTTCTGATTATTAAACCTTTCCTACTTACATAAATCTTATCGTTAAATTGGAAATAATTCTGGTCTAAACGCAATGTTAAGATGTCGAATATTTCTTGTTTAACTATTGGGTTAACATTATTTTTATTAAGTAATCATTGAATTAACATTATAGCGTCTGGCGGTGGTATACTTGGAAAAGGTTCTGTACGTGAAACGGTATAAATTTGGAGTTACTTGGTAGAGTTAACGGATGAATTTTTGATATTAATTCATTACTATTTTTTATATTATATTTAGGTGTGAATTTACAATATTTTGTCAAAACTCAAAATCAATTTATCTGATAAAGAAAAAGCTGGAGCTGTTACGCAAGGAACTACTGGGCGAATTGGTGAGTTATTTTTATTTACTTTGATAAAAGAATATAATTTTGGAACTTGAGGGTTCATCGAGACTAGTGTGAATTTTTCATTATCTGTGAAAATGCTTAGATCTTTTAACACATCTTTAATTAATTTTAGAAAAGTTATTGTTGGATCGAAGTTAATGAATTTGAATACATCTGGTTTTAGGAAATCCATTATTTTTTCAATGTACCCTTGTTTTTTTATTGCTATTACAGTTTTGCCTCCATCATATCGAGTAGCAGCAGCAACGGGAGCACTTGAAAATGCCAAATGAGATTTTGGCGATACGTCGTGCAAATTCATTGTTAGACGAACGGATTTTGGACGTGCTCCACCTCGCTGTCGTTAAATTTCATCTTATTGTTCGTAACTAGATTAGTCATAAAGTTGGTTTTCTGTGGGTTCATGGAGTCTTACATTTGCTATTGCGTTATTATAAATGAACTGAATTTAATTTTTTTAAAAAAAAACATGTTAAATTCAGAAGAATGATAAAAAGTGCTTTATTCAAAGTATGCTCCATTGCTTGTTATACATTTTTCCCATCTTTCGGGCAATTTGTGAATACCACGCCAGTAAGAATCTTCCCCTTTTGCTGCGAACTATGCATCGAGTCATTTTTTCACATCTTCGTACGAACCAAAGCGCTGCTCAGCAAGTGCGTGACCCATAGATGCAAACAAATGGTAATCGGAAGAAGCCAAGTCTGGTGAGTAGGCCGCATGGGGTAGAACTTCCCAGCTGAGTGCTTCCAACGTGTCACGAACTGGTTTTGCCGTATGTGATGGAGCATTGTCATGAAGAAAAATGACTTTGTGTGACCTCTTTCGGTATTCTGGCCTTTTTTCAAGCAGCGAACGGTTCAAATGGGTATTATTAACCGTTTCCCTAGGTTTTAACAGCTCATAATAGACCACGCCCCTCTGGTCCCACCAAACACAGAGCATCGTCTTTCTGCGAAAGCGATTCGGTCTTGCGGTCGATGTGGATGGTGCGCCTGGGTCTACCCATGATTTTTTGCACTTAGGATTCTCAAAATAAATCCACTTTTCATCCCCTGTAAGTATACGATGCAAAAACGACTTCCTTTCGTACCGAGCGAGCAAAATGTCATACGTGTTTTTGCGCTTTTCCATTTGCCTGTCGTTCAACTCATGTGGTACCCATCTACCGACCTCTGAATCTATCTCATCTCTCGTAACCGATTGGAAACAGCTTGTTGACTAACGCCCAATTGCTCGGAGAGTTGTTTTTGTGTTTGCGAATCATCTTCGTCCAACAAGGCTTGCAATTCCACATCTTCGTATTTTTTTGGCGGTTTCCACGTACCTTGTTTGCAACATTGAATTCACCACTTTTAAAAAGCTGAAACCATCGTTCACACATATCTTGCGATGGAGCATGTTCACCATAAGCTTCTCGAAGTAATCGGTATGATTCAACAGCAGTTTTCTTCAAATGAAAACAAAAAATTAATGCTGTCCGCGAATGCTCTTTGTTCGGTATAAATTTCGACATATTGAACACAACACTATGCACACACTTTTCCAACTTATCACTCGTGCGTGTCTTAAACTTGTTAATGACACACCGCATTGGTGTACCATCTGTTGTCTGAAATCCGCATTTCATACTTGTACACCTGGTATATATATATATATATATATATATATATATATATATATATATATATATATATATATATATATATATATATATAAGGGGTGGGCCATTTAAAAAAGAAATTTTGCCAAATTTATTTTTTTGTTGTGAAGTACCATTGTTCCGGTTAGAGATGGAATATTATTTCATTCATATGGCTGCCGCGGCTGGCCTCACAGTACCCCATTCGATCGGACCAATTTTCGAGCACTTTATCGAGTGTATGGGGTCGTATCTCGGCAATGGCATCACGAATGTTGGCCTTCAAATGCTCAATTGTCTCTGGTTTGTCGGCATAACACTTGTCTTTAACGGCGCGGAGCCCCACAGAAAATAGTCCAACGGTGTCAAATCGCAGCTTCTTGGCGGCCAATTGACATCACCATTTCGGCTAATTAAACGGCCATCAAACGTTTGACGCAATAAATCGATTGTGGCATGAGATGTGTGGCAAGTTGCACCATCCTGTTGAAACCAAACATCGTTCACATCAATACCATGAAGAGCGGGCACAAAAAAATCGGTTATCATGGTGCGATAGGTGTCTCCATTGACCGTAATGGTTGCGCCGTCCACAGCTTCGATATTTTCGGGTGTACGCACTGTACGAGCACGCTCACGTCTTGGCGCATCAACAATGAAACCAGTTTCACGAACTTTAGCAATAAACTTGCGTATACCGGGCACTGTTGGTCCTTCTTTGCGACCAAATTTTGTACGACATTTTCGTGCAATTTCCGACCAATTGTCTTTGTTTTGGAAATAAATTTCCAATAAATCCCAATGTTGCTCAAGCGTAAATCGATTCATTTCGTTCAGTGGAGATAATATACTGAATTTTGTGACAAAATAGAATAACATAAGTATTGCCAGATTCGAAATAACCGGTGGTTCAAATTTAAACCGATAGATGGCCCACCCTATATATATATATATATATATATATATATATATATATATATATATATATATATATAGAGAGAGAGAGAGAGAGAGAGAGAGAGAGAGAGAGAGAGAGAGAGAGAGAGAGAGAGAGAGAGAGGACAGAGAGAGATGTTCGTCTCAAATCCGACTTATTTTCCAACAGAGGGGTTTTACCTGTAAAACAATTATTTACATCCAACCGTTCTTTTAAAACAATTTATTTAAATCCTATCACAAATGTTTCTTGTTCTATACGCCAAGAGAACAACTGTTTCTAATCTTTACAACAAATATTTCTAATATCCTTATAAATCATCACATAGTATAGAGCTTCACGCTAGGAAATTTAGGGTCTCAGCTGCGTTATTTTTTTAATGGACGCCCGTTGAATTTTAAAACACTAAATTCGGAAAGACTTTTTTTTCTGTATAAATAAAAAACAACTCACTTTGAATGGACATAACTTGCGCACGAGGGGGGTGACCCTTTTAAATGAGTTTACGTCCTGCCGCGACCACACGTTGCGTAGGTTTTAGGAAGAACATGTTTTGATTGCACCAATTCCGAAACAAATCGCTGTCATGGATATAATATGGAAGTATATGAAAATCAAAACGTCAAAGTTTGACGTTAGATGAGTCATACGACAAATTATAATTTTGTAAGATTTATAATAATATATTATTTATAAATCTTTTTTCACTTACGTATTGCCCAATTTAAAAAGCCCTAGTTCAGCGTTAATAATAATAATAGTTTAAATCTCAACTTAATATCATATCATGATTTGTGTTTTTAAATTGGCGCCAGCCGAAATCATAGCATTTGGCAAACCAACTTATGTCAGTGAATGATAATATATTCTGTTTTTAATCTTATTTACAAAATAACCGGTCAAGTGCAAGTATTAAAATAAAAATTTTCGTTACGGAGGTATAAAATGATCAGCGACTTCAAAAAAACACCCCAAATTACTTTTTAACAAAGGTTTTTTCCAATCTTTATTATTGTTTTTTTTATATATCAGACAAGTTATTAAAGTTAATGCACTCGTGATAATTTTCCTTCAATCTACACCCTGTAGAGAATATTCTAGAATTTTTTCAAAATTTTTTGACCAATACTTTTCGAAATAAGGAGGGGGGCAACAGGTTTCGCACTTTTTTACAAATAGTATAAAGAGAATTGTGCGCAAGAATTACATTATATATACTTTTGAATGCGTCTTTTTACAAGCGTTTATTTGACACCCCACTCGATGGCCTGGTAAAAATTTTTTTTCACTTCCGATTTCACCTCCCGAAACTAACCCCTTAAGTCAAAATTTATCTTTCAAAACTACACGGCTCTGATGAGGCCATCAATTCCTATGTTAGCGTCAAATTTCAACTTTCTACGTTAAACAGTTTCGGAGAAAATAGGATGTGACAGGCGGATAGACACCGAAATGATCTTATAAGTGTTCCGTACGGAACACTAAAGAGAATTTCTATAAAAAGTCGCAGAATATTAAAGAACGCAGAAGCATACAAGAACCAAAATCATAAAACAAGACATGGACGTAAAACAAGATATTCTAGATGTGGTTGAACTGATATGGTTCAGACATACTAAAAGAATGAACTCAACTAGATGACCCAAAAACATATCGGAATAGATTGTGCCACAATCAAGAAGAATGGGAAGAGTTACACATTATTGGAGGGATGACATAGGTGATGTTATGAGATTTAGAAATTTGGAAGCAAGCATAATCTACGACAGAACGAGATGGAAATTGGGGTCTTAGAGGAGACAACAGAAATATTAAATCAGTTTCTTTCTGCATTAACAAAATGTTTTTACCGTTCCGTACGGATCACTTCGGTGTCTGTCCGTCCGTCTGTAACATTCGATTTTCTCCGAAACTATTTGACACAGAAAGTTAAAATTTGGCACAGATATAGGAATTGATAGGCGATCAGAGTCGTGTAGTTTTGAAAGTTAAATTTTGTCTTAAGGGGTTAGTTTTGGGGAGTGAAATCAGAAGTGAAAAATATTTTTTTACCAGGTCAGAGTAGAGTGTCAAATGAAAGCTTGTAAAAAGACGGCATTCAAAAATACATATGATGAAAGGTTGTAAAAGCATGAGTAATGAGAAAATATGAAGTAATACTCGCGCATACTTTTGCTTGTATTATTTTTAAAAAATGGCAAAAGATCTCTGTCTCCCCCAACTCGAAGAGAACTTATCAAATTTTGAAAAAATTCTGGAGTATTATTTCGAGTGCATTATGTTTTATAATTTACCTGATATAAAAAATAACCGGTCAAGTGCAACTTGAACTTGCACAATTAGTGTTCCGTACGTTGCTTTTAAAATAAAAATTTTTGTTACGGTGGTATAAAATGATCAGTGACTTCACAAAATACACCCCAAATGAGTTTTCAACAAAGTTTGTTTCCAATCTTCACTGAGAACTGATGACCTTGAAATTTTTGTTTTTTTATGTACGAGATAGATTATTAAAGTTAATGCACTCGTGAGAATTTTCGTTCAATCTACACCTCGTGGAGAATATTCCATTTTTTCAAAATTTGTTTATCAGTACTTTTCGACTAAGTTGGGAATGTGGAATCTTTGGCACAATGATACTACACCACTACATCAAACACTTTATTTTTACACTCGACGCGCGTTTCGCTAACCATGTTAGCTTCATCAGGAGCGATGATTGACTAAAGCTAAACTACAAATCTGCCCTATTTAAATTTAGCTTAACCCTTGAATTACTCAGGCGGAACTAATGGCATAGGCAAGTCCATCAGTTCCGGTCAAGTAACCAGTACAGCCCCCCCCCCCCCCCCCCCCCCCCCCCCCCCCTCCGGGACTATAAGGAATAGGCCCTTTGTCTTTATTTAAACTACACTACTAAAATTTAAATTAAATGTGAGTAATCCGACCACACCAAAAATTGTAATGCATACCCAAAATTCACAAACCTGGAAAGCAATGCGACCCATTATTTCATCTGTCGGATCACCCACATATTTAATATCCAAATAGTTATCATAAGAACTTGAGAATTTACCATTAAATACTTCCGCAGTGAAGAATTCGTTAGAATTCATTAATAAAACAAAAAATCTAGTTCTTAATGAAGGTGAAGTCTTAATTTCTTTTGATGTTAGTTCTTTGTTCCCAAGTGTGCTAATTCCACAAACTTTGCAATATCTCGAAGAATTACTTAAAATGAATGACTTTGAAGACGAAATTATTCGTGAATACTTAACATTATCTAAACTTTGTATGGAACAAAATTATTTCCAATATAAGAGTCAATTTTATGTTCAGAAAGAAGGAACAGCTATGGGTAATTGCTTATCACCTTTCCTAGCCAATTTATTCATGAATAAGTTTGAAATCGAAGCCAGTCAAGAATTCGAATATTTCCCAAGAGT
>CM032455.1:152779175-152789175 GCA_019049505.1 Pachyrhynchus sulphureomaculatus | reverse complement strand
TATCTTCGAACGAGGAATCGTGACTGAGCTGATAAATTTAAAAAGATCCAACCAGTTTAAAATGCCAACGGGATGAACAAGAAGTGTTTTGGTTAATTGTGATTAAAGAGGAAGATTAGGCGAGAAACAATGGGTTGGTTTGTGCACGTTTTAAGTAGTTAGATAATTTTTAAAAACGAAATAAAAAAATGTGATCTGAGCTGGCCATAATTCATTCCTCGCAAAATTTTTGATTGCCTTGATCGTCTTGTCAGTGGAAATCAAACAAGCGATTCCTCAGTGAATAAAAACACTTCAATTTTACAGTATATAGACAACATAGTGACAGCCTGAAATCTTAAGGGGAACTAAGACTCCAACATATATTGAATCATGTCATGTTAGTACACCTTTTAGTGGCCTAGAGCATAGTCTTATTCTCTGATCGCATGTACTCTACCAAAAATTGTCAGGAATCAAAATAAAAATTCCTTTGAATTACGCCGAAATAACTTTCTGAATCTTCGGCACGTTCTGTTCTTGCCTAAACATGATAGTGTACAACACCCATCGGGCACATAGCTGTTTCATATGCAAATATTCATGCAAAATAAGCCTCACGCTGTATATTTTCCCATCAAAAAGCAAAATGTCATAAAAATTTCACATGTATCTTTTAAGAGTTGAAAATCATAAAGGTTTTTTGTTTGTGCTGCCATCTCTCGGTACTTTTTACCCTATGTAACTACACTACCGTTGAAACGTTGGAAAAGAATCTATTGCAAAAATTTAAATAGAAATTATTTACAATAAATTGTTATTGATTACCTCTGTTATCTGACATAATTACAATAATTTTGATTTTTATCAATTTCCAACCGCGCACCTGTTTTATTACCTTTATATTGAAAATGGTTTTTTACTTACAATGGACGAGTTTAATAAATAGCTTCACATTTAATAAGATCATTGCACTTGTATTCAAGCATGCAAATGCTGAGAGTTGAGATTTCTGAGTTTATTGTGCTTCAAATTGTCCATGTAGTGGTTTAGGCAGAAACGTCTTTTGAAAATGGCTTCATAAAACCACCTAAGTATAGCTACATGAAGAGGGATGTAGTCAGTGGCTAGTGCGGTGTTGCAAATACAGATTTATACTACCCCTAGCAGAAAACAAGTAACAAATAAATAACATAAAAATAATTGGTCGGCCTTACATCGAAACAGAACGTCTTCACGTTTCAGGTTTCTCTAAAGGAAATCAAAGCATAACTGCTCTTCATATATCCGTTTCTTTAAAGGTTAAACCAATATTAACTACCGCTGTTAAGGGACAATTGCTTTCTGTAGGCCCAAGTAGGTGTGTAGCTGTCAGGAAACCGAAACTAACAATGAGACAGAAGTAAAACAGAGTGTATTCTGCTAAAACATCTAGAGACTTAAAGACCCAAAATCAAGGGAATCAAGTTTTTGGGATGGATAAATCAAAATTATTATCTGTCACGTTCGGCGCAGCTTTGGGAATACGCAATAAGTGAAATATCGTAACAAGTATTTTAATAAATTAATAAGGCAAATGTCGAACATCTGTGAGGTAGTAATTAGGAATAAAAATGGTTGTTTGGAGGAAAATATATTTTGATGTTTTTTTTTCAAAAATCGTTTTATTATTCACTAGCCGCGCCCTCGGCTCCGCTCGCGTTGACTTAATTCACCTTTATCGTCACTTCTTATTCGTTATGTTTATATTATTATATAGCTCAAAGGGCCTTAGAGGCCCATGGCTTGGTTGCATACTTGTCTCCACTTCTTTTTATCTCCTGTTAGCTTTTCCCAGTGCGGGATTCCCATCAACTCCTGATCTTGCTTTACTGCCTGAATCCATGTAGATCGTGGGCTACCCTTTCCTCTTCTTCCAACCACTCCTCTTATTAGGGTTTGCTTTCTTCCTTCATCCTTGCCACGTGTCTCAACCATCCTAATCGCTGGCTTATTATGATTTGGCTTATAAGGGGTTTCGTATATAGGCATTTTAATTCGTAGTTTGTTCTTCTTCTCCACAGCCCCTCTTCTTTCCTTCCTCCGTAGATTCTCCTCAAAGCTTTCCTTTCCTACACCTCCAACGTCTCCTTTTCTCTTGCATTCAGTTTCCACGTTTCGCATCTATATGTCACCGTAGGTCTGACAACTGTCGTATATATTCTTTCTTCTGCTTTTCTTGATACATTCTTTGATTTCAATATTGGATTCATTGCCTCCAAACATCTCTGTCCTTTCGCTATTCTTTCTTGTATCTCCGTCCTTTCTTGTCCACTCTCTGTTATTGTTACTCCCAGATAATTAAATTTATCTACTTTTTCAAACATATATCTTTTCCCTAAGTTGTTTATTATATCTAAACTTTTGTTGTTTTTATTATCCTTCTTCTTTTTAATTTCCATGTATTTTGTTTTTTCCTCATTTATCTTTAATCCTCTCATCCTTCCCCTTTCTTCTATCCTACTTATGGCTTTTTTGAGGTTCTCTTTTGCTCTTGCAATCACTGCTGCATCATCCGCAGAGGCCAATCATTGGCAGGTTTGCTGGTATATCGTTCCATTTGTTTTTATTTCTGACTCCCGGATTATCTTCTCTAGTACCAAATTAAATAGACATGTCGACACTGGTTCCCCCTGTCTTAATCCTCTCTTCACCTTAAACTTGTCTGATACTTTGCCTTCAACCAACACTCTATTTTCTGTGTCGTTCAGGATCATTCTCACCATGCGAATCAATTTACTTGGATTTTTTAGTTCTTCCATTATCTTGTAGAGTCCTTCTCTATTTACAGAGTCATATGCTTCTCTGAAATCCACAAAGACCAAGTGTAGTGCCAAATTTTGTTCTAAGCTATTATCTTGGATTTGCTTAATTGAAAATATGTGGTATGCAACCGATCTATTTTTCCTAAATCCACGCTGGTACTTTCCCAGAATAGACTCGGCTTTCTCTGCTAGTCTGTTTTTGATAGTCAACACTACTATCTTGTACACGATATCCAGTAAGGCTATTGGTCTATAATTAGTACATATAGTTTTTTCTCCTTTTTTGTATATTGCACAAATGAGCGACTCTCTCGAGCTCACTGGCATCTTTTCTGTTTCCCATATTTCTTGCACCAACCGGCATATTTCATTTTCCAAATCAACTCCTCCAGCTTTTATCAGTTCTACAATTTACACCCGTGGCCTTATTTTTTTTGGGGTTCTGAGTATTTCTCTTATTTCTTCTTTGCAGGGTTTATTTGTTGCCTCCTGCCCTTCAGTTAATTTTGCTTCCTATTTCTCATTCAACTCATTTTCATCTCCATTTAGTGTTTCTTTAAAGTATTCCCCCCCCATCTTTTCAGTCTTTCTGCGAAGCTTACTGCTAAACTTCCATCTTTTTTCTTACATATTAGCATTTTGTCTCTATTTATTTTATAAAAAAAAACACGTAAATCGGATAAGTGGTTCTTGAGTGCTAAGCGCAGTAATGGATAGACAGACAGTCAGAGAGACGTTACATTTCATATATATTATAGATTTTTTTTTGACATATATTAAATTAAGAATTAAAAAAAAACACGTAAATCGGATGAATGGTTCTCGAATGATAAGGACACTAACGGACAGACAGACAGAGAGACGTTGATATATTATATACATTATTATTATTATTATTATATAACCTGGTCAGAGAACATATGTATGAATTTTAAAAATCACGTAAATCGGATAAGTGGTTCTCGAACGCACTAACGGACAGACAGACAGGCAGAGAGATGTTGCATTTTACATATATTATAGATATAGATTATTATTATTACTATATAAAACTGGCCAAAGAATATATGTATGAATTTAAAAAAAGACACGTAAATCGGATAAGTGGATATCGCCTGATAAACGCACTAATGGACAGACAGACAGAGAGAGACATTGCATTTTATATATATTATAGATTATAGATATTCTCTGCTACATAATATTGTTCCAAATTTAATGGTTTAGGCTGTGTACTGCAAGGGAACGCGCTAGCGGCAACCTTTTTTCCGACTTCATTCACTATTATCGTCACTGCTCATTTCCTATGCTACCTATCGTAATACAATATAGCCTATAACCTGGCCAGAGAACATATGTATGTTTTAAAAAAAAAAGTACGTAAATCGGATAAGTGGTTCTCCAGTGATAAGCGCACTAACGGACAGACAGACAGACAGACAGACAGACAGACAGACAGACCAGACAGACAGGTAGACAGACAGACAGAGAGACGTTGCATTTTATATATATATATTATAGATGATGAGTATAATCTGTGTTTACTTACTACTGCTTACTACTTTGCTACTCTAATAAATACAATATGTAATTATTGGCTGGCTTGTTGGTCTGCCTTTTTTAAAAAAGTTTACTCAGTGTTTGTACAGTTTTTACCAACCACTTCCGATTCATCCATCTTTAGTGATTATTTTTTTGTTTGACAAAGAGTATGTTATTTTTTGTTTATATTAATGATGTTTAATTTGTTCCTATGTTTCCACGGGGAAAAATTATATAAAAATCGATTTGATTTTCTCAGGTACTGCGTCGTATTATTTTTAACTTATTATTTAGGTCTAATTATAATCTCTTTCATTCTGTCCCATTCTTCTCTCTCTGGCTCTGTTTCTCACTCATTCCTATATACAGTCAATCACTTGTCTTGTTTTTACATTTTTACAATGTACATTATAATATTACATCATAATTAATTTTATGCTTATATTTTAGTTCACTGTACACTGTACACTTCACGTAATTTTATTGTTTGACACTTAACATTTTATTTACATAATTTACATTTACAATAAATTACACAGCCCCACAAAAAAAAAAGTGGGGTATACTTTTGATGCGATATATCAGATCCGTAGTATTTTTGCCCGCTGATCACGAATCTGACGTCAGAATATCGCCATCACATCTCAATTTTTTTCTAACCTCAAAAAATAGGTAAAAATTAAGAAAAATATACTCCTAAAAAATTGATTCAAGCTTTTTCATGAATCCAAAGATGTATTAATATGTATTCGGACACGCTAAGCTAATATTCATCGGTTGGATTGAGCCATACAGTTCTGTTTTCTTTCTAACCTCAATAAATCAGACAGATATAGTGCTTCTCGAATGCAAAAACGAATTCAAATTAAAATTCACCCGATCCTTACCAAATTTGGTACACGGGGATTTTTTGGGTCGCTGATCACGAATCTGAGGTTGGATTTACAAAATTCAAGATGGCAGATGTTTTCGCGCCATTTTGAACGCCGAGAAAATTCATCGGTCGATTTTTATTCTTCTCCACTCCACTAGCCGGCAGAGTCCCTGGATAACGGCTTAGATGCTGTCATGGCAGGTAGAAGGAAGAGAATTACGATACAGCGACTCGGAAACCCAGTATCGGCGGTTGGTCAGGGTGGGAAAACGGGCCCGCAGCCGTCGTCATCCAGCGACCGTAGCTCTTCATGTGTGGGTGACTTGGCTCATGTAGAGTATAATGCTACAAGAAAACGGTCTCACGGTACAAGGACTTTTCATAAGTGCGATAAAAACAGTGATTCATTTTGTTATATTTGCTGTCAACACGTATTGAGTAAAATGGGGTCACCGATAACGGATAAGATTAAAACCTTATATAAGGATTGTTTTAACACTGAAATACAGCACCAGGATACAGATTGGGTTCCCCACGTTATTTGCAGTTCTTGCAAAATAATGTTGTACATCAATAAGAAGGCGATTAAATATTCCAGACCAGCAATATGGAATAGACCATACAGTGAAAATGATTGTTACTTTTGTATGAATGTTGTATCTAGGCATAACCGAAAAAATAAAAGCACTATTACTTATAACGATGTTTCGACAGTAATAAGACCAACTCAACTAATTCCGCCTCCTGAACCACTTGATGCTGATGTTATGGAAACAAATGATTTCACCTTATCAGTTCATGCCGAAAACATTGAGACTGTCCAAAAAGATTCAAACACTATTACTAATGAATGTTCTAGAGACAACCTATCATATACTAGTGACGCAGATAAAGAATTTCTACCATACAACCGTAAACCAGAACCAATACTCGTATCACAGTCAGAACTTAGTGATCTAGTCAGAGATTTAGGCTTATCCAAAGATGGTTCAGAGCATCTTGCTTCCTTTTTAAAGAAAAGACATTTACTTAAGCCAGAAGGTACGATTTCTTATTATAGAAACAGAGATGAAGAATTTCGAAAATATTTCACAATGGACGAGGAATTGTCACTTTCATATTGTACCGATGTAAAAGGTCTAATGGATGAATTTTAAAATAACTCATACGATCCTGAAGAATGGAGACTGTTCATTGATTCTTCTAAACGGAGCATTAAGGCAGTTTTGCTGCATAATACCAACGTTTACGCTCCCATTCCGATTGCTCATTCCACAGTTATGGAAGAGCAATATGAAAAAAAATGAAGCAGCTTTTGATAAAAATAAAATATGCTGATCATAACTGAAAAATTTGTGGAGATCTGAAAATTGTAACAATATTGCTTGGCCAACAGTCAGGGTTTACACTTTATCCCTGTTATAAATGTCTGTAGAATAGCAGAGACAGGGAACGTCATTATAAGAAAAAAATTTGGCCAACAAGAGAATCGTTCACTCCTGGTGAAAATAATGTATTGTTTCCACCATTGGTAGATCCAGGAAAAGTTCTTATTCCCCCGCTTCACATTAAGCTTGGACTTATGAAGCAATTCACGAGAGCATTAGATACAAACGGCCCATGTTTCAAATATTTGCATAAAAAATTTCCCAAATTTTCTGAAGCTAAAATTAAGGCAGGCGTATTTGACGGGCCACAAATAAGAAAATTGTTTCAAGATTCATTATTTGTTACTAAAATGAATAAAGTTGAAAAAGCTGCTTAGCTTAGTTTTAAAGAACCCCGTGTACCAAATTTGGTAAGAATCGGTTGAATTTTAATTTGAATTCGTTTTTGCATTCGAGAAGCACTATATCTGTCTAATTTATTGAGGTTAGAAAGAAAACAGAACTGTATGGCTTAATCCAACCGATGAATATTAGCTTAGCGTGTCCGAATACATATTAATACATCTTTGGATTCATGAAAAAGCTTGAATCCATTTTTTTTGGAGTATATTTTTCTTAATTTTTACTAATTTTTACCTATTTTTTGAGGTTAGAAAAAAATTGAGATGTGATGGCGATATTCTGACGTCAGATTCGTGATCAGCAGGCAAAAATACTACGGATCTGATATATCGCATCAAAAGTATACCCCACTTTTTTTTTGTGGGGCTGTGTTATCTTTACATAATTACATTTATTTACATTTATGTAGCCTAAATGTCTTAAGTAGTTCAATTATTTGTTTCCCGTGTATCCGCCAATAGTTTCTTTTAGTATAGTAGATGTAAGTAAATTAATCAAATTTTTATGCTGTTATGGATCCTCAATAGTGCAGTAAAAAAGATCAAAGTAATAATTAGATAGACATAGTTTAGATATATTTTATTTTCTCGGGAGTATCACCAGAAGTATTATCCTGAGTTTTTGACCTCAAAAGATTTGTATTCTTTTGTTTATAAACAATTTAGGTTTTTAAATCACCAGAAGTATTATCCTGAGTTTTTGACCTCAAAAGATTTGTACTCTTTTGTTTATAAACAATTTAGGTTTTTAAAACGGGGTTTTTGAGCTTAAAATGTGAATAACTCCAGTTATGTAAGACGGATTGAAACAAAAAAAACAAATTCTTCGTAATGGAATTTTCAAGAAATCCTCGTTGGTTTTAAGTCGCTCAAGTGCGTACATAACCTACAAAATTGAAAAACAGGTAAAAAACTGTTTTTTTTTTTCCTTTTATTGTAAAGGTCGACTAAGTAAGCCCCTCGGCTTGAAACTTTTCAGAAAATATGCCTTTTATTATAGCAAAAATATCCTGTTACAATTTGGTACAGTGGGCACAATTGATTTGTTCTTTAAAATTTGAATTGCCCGCCATTTGGTCCAAAAAGGATCGTTTTTTTTTCCAAAATTTGGGTCTCTACGCCAGCTTTCCGATGCCATTAAAAGAAATTTTTTGGAGTTATTTTAACAGTTTTTTTTTATATTGGTTTATTAATAAAATAACAACAAATCCGTTTTTCGGTCAATTTTACGTCAACGAAAATGATTTTTTTTTAAATAAAGGTCTTGCGATTCTCTACCAGATTTATTAAATATTTTTTATACATTTTTTTTTTTCAAAATGACCGAAAAAACACATTTATTATTTGATATACCAACAAACATAAAAAAAAAACCATTAAAATGGCTCCAAGAAAAATTTTTTTTAATGGCATCGGGACCTAAATTTAAAAAAAAAAGTTCCATTTTAGATCAAATGGCATAAAATGAAGGGCAATTCAAATTTTAAAGAACAAATTCAATTGTGCTCACTTAGTCGACCTATAAAATAAAAGGTAAAAAACAGTTTTTTCAATTTTGTAGGTTATGTACACACTTGAGCCACTTTTTTTAGGGAAAAAATCCCTAAAGCGCTACAGGCACAACACGTGCGGAAAAAGCGATTCACATTGTTCTTGAATCGCTGTAAATTGTACTCGGTAGGAAACACAGTCCTGGGCAAATTATGATGTTCTCCATATAAAAGACTGCTTGAAAAGCGTTGTACTAGGAGTAACAAGCTGAACCTCATACAGATGTGAAGTATTAGCGTGACGTGTACTTCTAACATGCACCGCTCTGGGAGGAATTAAGCGGGCCACATCCTTTGAACACTTTCCATTAAAATACTTGTAGAATAGGCTCAAGTCGCCAACCGTTCTTCGATGTTCCAGCGAATCAAAGCCGCCGGTCAGTTCCGGGTCTCCAATCAGACGAACAGCTCTTCAACAAATGCAGTGTATGTTTGGAAGCGGAGCCCCAAACATGGGAGCAGTATTCCATAGTTGGTCGAATTTGAGCTTTGTAAAGAATTAACAGTTGTTGTGGAGTGTAAAGCTTTCTGGTTCGAAATATTATTCCCAACTTTTCATGTTTATGCCAGGACATATTTTCTCCCAAATTAACGCCCAACAAATTGAGTGACGATGTTAGAGGAATGGAATGCCCCGACATAACTATGTCGGGTTCAGCAGCTTTAACTTTTTTAGAAAAAACTGCCGCCTTGGTTTTTGTAGCGTTAAATTCCACTTGGTTACTGTCACCCCAAGATAAAATTTCTTTCAGGTCTTTGTTAAGTTGAATGACTTCCTGCTGTCTGCGGATATTCGTCTGAGTAGCCGATGTCCGAGCGTTCAAAGTGAATGAAGAGATAAGCGTACTGTCATCTGCAAAGCTGTAGATTGGATTATCGGTCTTTTCCAGCAGATCACTTAAAACCAACGAGTATTTGTTGGAAATTGCATTGCGAAAAGTTTGGTTTTTTGTCTCGATCTGACTTATATAACCGGAGTTATTCCCATTTTAAGCTCAGAAAACGCGTTTTGAAAACTTAATTTGATTATAAACAAAAAAATACAAGTTTTCGAGATCCAAAACTCAGGACAATACTCCTGGTGATACCCCAGAGGAGACAAAATCATTATTGCTGTATCTAGACTGTGCAATCTCAAATGCTTTTTTTACTCCACGATAAATGATACAATGATTCGTGCGTTGGGTTGTTAAGTTGTCTAGTTTTTGCTACTTGTTAAAATAGATATTTGTGGTTTATGTTGGTAAAATTTGATATGTGGTCAACGTGTTGTCTTATGGTTGGTATGTTGGTCATCTGATGTAATTCAGCGATTCTTTTATATTGTCCACTTGATGAAACGCTTCTCTTATTCGATATTGTCTGCGTTATATTCGTTTTCTTTGTGTATCGTATCGTATAAGTACTGTTCTTATTATTTGTTCTTACATCATTAATTTATTCCTTCCTCCTACCTAGTGGC
>CM032455.1:152760569-152779075 GCA_019049505.1 Pachyrhynchus sulphureomaculatus | reverse complement strand
ACATCATGGAGTCCCAAAGCTGTGCGAATCTTTTCTTATATCCGGTTTTAACTGAAATTAAACACTTACTACTTCTCAAAAGAAATGAAACTATTCGACATGGACGAAAAGAGTAGTGCCATCTGTAGCGTCTTTCTTTTTTGTCAAAAGCGGCAACAGTCATTAGGGTTGTATCACTTGTTTTATTAGGTGCCTACTTATAGTGGCAAGAGTGATAGTGTGTTTTGACGTAATGTCGGAAAATAAGTTTTAAATAAAGAACTGTGATTTACCCTTGTGATAGATTGGGTTACTGAGACGCTTCAAATGCTTCTAATAGCATACAGAGATGAATAATTATCTTGTACTCAGTTGTGCTAATAATTTCATAAAAAAATCAAAACTAAGCGAGATTAACATTCAAAAAGTATACTATACTGCTTTAGCCATTACTTGATGGAGGTCCATAATAAAATTTTAAATAACTGTTTAAAATCACTACATAATTTTATTGTATTATAGCTGACAATTATTTTGACACACTGTGTCTTCTTCTGGAGCAAGATGTAAAATAACTACAAAGTATGTTGCAAAATATAAAAGTTACCTAATTATAAGGGTTAAATTCATTAACAATATTCACTTTAATAACTAAAACAAGTTCAACAAAGGAGATCCACCACCATCCAATTGATCACTGAGTAATAAATCTGGAGATTTTTTCCGATTAATCTCTATCTGTTCTAAACAAATCAGTAATTTTCTTTCTTTTCATTGTGTAAAATTTTAAAATCTTCATTCAAGGTATGATTTTCATCTGTTAATAGCGTAGTGAGATATGTTTTTTTCATTCTATAACTTTGTTTATATTCCTTTATTCTTTTGTAAAAAGATCTGCCTGTTTGTCTTATATAGGTTATATTATAAGTGCCACAGCATGTCCATAAACTCCTGTTTTATATTTTTTTTTTTGTTATTTTTAACGTGTCGAGTGTTATTGCTTTCCGTAGGTGGTGATTTTTATGGAAAAAATTTCGAAGTTTATTGGTCAACTTACCGGTATAAGTGAGTATATGAAACTTATTTTTCTTTAGTTGTTTATATGGGTACACCAGTCCTATTGCTTTTTTAAATTGTTTTTTTCATGAAAATAGTATATACTATGTAACTCCTGTACCTCTTTTTTTTATGGGTCTAGCACACGTGCTATAGGGAAGTCCCTAAAGCGCTATAGGAGCGGCATGTCTGAGAAAAAAGTGATTCACGTTGTTCTTGAATTGCTGTAAATTGTTCTCGGTGGAAACACAGCTCTGGGCAAATTATTCCAAAGGAATAATGTTTTCCATATAAAAGACCGCTTGAAAAGCGTTGGACGCGGAGTAACAAGCTGAGCCTCATACGGATGTGAAGTATTAGCGCGGCGTGTATTTCTAACATGCACCTCTCTGGGAGAAATTAAGCGGGCTACATCCTTCGAACACTTTCCATGAAAATACTTGTAGAACAGACTCAAGTCGCCAATGGTTCTTCGATGATACAGCGAATCAAGGCCGCCGGCCAGTTCCGGGTCTCCAGTTAGACGAACAGCTCTTCTCTGAACAGAATCCAACAAATGCAGTGTGTGTTTGGGAGCGGAGACATGGGAGCAGTATTCCATAGTTGGTCCAATTTGAGCTTTGTAAAGAATTAGCAGTTGTTGTGGAGTGTAAAGCTTCGAAACAATATTTTCACCTTTTGAGAAACTCTCCTTTCTATGCCTGCAACATGTTCATGCCAGGACATATTTGCTCCCAAATTAACGCCCAACAATTTTAGAGACGATGCTAGGGAATGGAGTGCCCCGACATGACTATGTCGGGTTCAGCAACGTTAACTTTTTTAGAAAAAACTGCCGCCTGGATTTTTGCAGCGTTGTTTATACTAATTTGTTGTTTATACTAATTTGTTTTAAAATATTTAATTCTTTCAGAAAATTTTCTTCCGTTAATGATGTATTTATTAGTCTATTGAAACTATTATAAGCTGAAATTTTATGTGTGAACGGGTGGTTAGAATTAGCGTGTACAGTTATATCTGAGTATGTTGGTTTATGGAAGATTTCAAAATCATCAATCTAAGAAATTAATCGATTTATTTATTTCTATTTCTGTTATAAAAGTAGTGTTATTATGTAGGTGGCTAACATAATATAAAATAGTTTTAATTGTCGATCTGTTCCGGTAAAACAATAAAAGAGGTTTTTAAATAGATTAGAATTGCTGATTTGTTTTTCTAAATTGTCCATGAAAATTTCTATTAATTCATTATTATTTTTATATTTAGGTGTAAATTTACAATATTTTGTCGAAACCTCAATCAATGTATTTAATAAAGACAAAGCAGGAGCTGTTATGTAAGAAACTACTAGGCGAGTTGATGAGTTATTTTTATGTTATTTAATAAGAATATAATTTTGGAACTCGAAGGTTCATCGAGACGAGTTGTTTTTGAGAGTAACGTATATATTTTATAACATACCTTGCAATTATTTTACTTGGTTCAAAAGACGATACACTGTGTCGAATCAATTGTCAGTTCTAATACAATAAACATACAGTGACGAACAAAAGTATGGAAACATTTTATAATCAAAAATATAAAATACTATCCTTAGGAAAAAAAACCTACTCTTGTTGACAATTTCTTTATAGAATTTTATTATTGAATATAAAAATTTCGTTTACCTTTTCTGGTAGATAAGGTTTTTAAGAAACTCGTTTTGTCGTTATCGAAAGCATTGAAATAATTTTATCATTCTGCTTTAAGAGTTACGTTATTGTTGATAAGAAGTAATTTAGTAGCATTGTTTAAAAGTGCGGTTTTTGCCAAAATGCCAAAGTGCAAATATTACAGTTCACATCTGAAACATAAAATTATTTCTCTGTATCAAAGTGGAAAGAAGCAAATTCAAATAGCAAAATCTTTAAACATGCATAGGGGCACTGTCAGCAAAATTGTTAGGAAGTTCTCGAGAAGGGGCACTGTTGATCCAGCATTTAAAAGTGGTAGACCTCGAACAACAAGTAAGAGAATAGACAAAATTATAACTCGAGAAGCGAAAAATGATCCCAAGAAAACTGCTGATATGGAAGGAATATCAGGGTGTATTGGTGTCAGACATGACTATTAGGCGTCGCCTGTTATCTGAAAATCTTCATGGTAGGCGTGCTGTTAAAAAGCCACTCCTTACAAAGCGTCACAGAAAAGAGAGATTGAAATTTGCTAAGGAACATGAAGACTGGACTCAAAATCAGTGGTCTCTAGTAATCTTTAGTGACGAAAGTAGGTTCAATCTCTTTGAAAGTAATTCTACTGGTTATGTAAGAAGACCAGTTGGTCTAAAATATGACCCGAAGTACCTTGTACCTACTGTCAAACATGGCGGTGGAAATATCATGGTATGGAGTTGTTTTCGCTGGTCTAGTACTGGGCCATTGGCAAAGATAAATGGCAGAGTGGATGCTCACATGTATTTTGAGATATTGGAAAATAATTTGATTCCTTATGAAGAAGATTTGCCACTGTCATGGATTTTTCAACAAGACAATGACCTAAAACACATTTCGCTTTGCCAAGAATTGGTTTTCTGAACAAAGGATTCGTGTGATGCGCTGGTCTTCACAGTCACCTGATTTGAACCCGATAGAGAATCTTTGGCACTATCTGGATAAACAAATTAGGAAAAGGAATATAAAAAACCGGGACGAACTTTGGATCGCATTAAAACAAGAATGGGAAAAAAAAAATACCACCCGATTTTTGTGCTAGGCTTATTGACTCTATGGGCAGAAATGTCAAGCAGTGATTGACGCAAAAGGATATCCCACTAAATATTAAATATTTTCGACATCTTAGTCGTCTTAGTGGAATTTTTATTTTATAACAAAAATGTTTCCATACTTTTGTTTATGCATAATTTTGTTACGTTAAAAACTAAGCACATTTCTAATAAATAATAACTGTTTTAGTCTTCAAAATGTTTGTTAGCATGTACACGATTAATAAATAAAGATTGTAATTGTAAACTGTTTAAATGTTAAGACTAGAGATGTTTCCATTCTTTGTTCGCCACTGTATGTGGTGATTTTAAGCACTTGTTTAAATTTTCATTCTCAGTGCAAAAAGCATATGATTTCATAAACGAACACTCAAAACAACTATTCGCAACACTTTTACTATTACTAAGGATACACACCTCCTTAAAGCAATTGTTACCAGTGAAGTAGCACGGTTTCTTTGAAAACTGTGAAGCAAATTTTTGAGTAAAAAAAAACTTCTCTTTTTGTAGGATCACTCCCCATATTTACCCGATTTAGCATCGTAAATGATAGTGCTGTGACACCATTAAAAATATTTAAGCGACAGTGACCACGGCGATAAATAGTATCCAAAAAACCTATATATATATATATATATATATATATATATATATATATATATATATATATACCACTTATTTACCAAATTAATTTATTTCGTCAAACTTAGTATGGAAGTTAAAAGAGGTTATCTGGGAAGAAAATTTTAAGTACACCTGTCTCACATACAAAATTATTCAGTTTCATCAAAATCTCTCCCATTAAAGTATATCAATAATAAAATCCTGCTAAATCCTAACATAACATTTGTTTTTTTTCACCTTCCTAAACAAACACTTCATTTTCAAAAGTTATAAAATGCCCTGCTCCTAAAAGCGGACGAAATTTCAACAACAGTGCCCACTGTTATATCGAAACTTTTTGTTTAGTATTCACATGTGAAATAAGATAAATTGTTACAGACAAAATGTAGTAATTATAACTAAATTTAAATAATTGATCCGTTTAAAAAAGACACTGTTGAAAGAAATGAAAATAAATAAATTCCTAGCTTGCTCTTCCTTAGGTACCGAATGTTGTGCCGAAATTTACTGAATATTGTGTAAAGTCTCGAGAAAATGTTTCTGCCAAAATCAATTTTATTCTTCAACATAGTTTTCTTCAAGGGCAATACACTTACTTCAGCGATATTCCAACATTTGGATACCTTTTCATATAGTAAGGTTTGTCAAGCTATCTAAAATAAACCCATTCCCATTCGATTTCTTCATTTGAGCTAAATCTCTTTCCATGGAGCCAGCTTTTCAAATCAGGAAAGAGATAATAATCTCTGGGGGCCAGATCTGGTAAATACGGCTGAAAAGGAAGCAATTCATAGCCCAGTTGGTCCAATTTCACCATCGTCTTTATGGACTTGTGTGCTGGTGCATTATCTTTATTAAACGATACTTTTTTCGTTTCTAAATGCTGCTTTTTTTTCTTAATTTCACCAATCAAACGGTCCAATAAACCAACGTAATAGTCTTGGGTGATTCTTCCCCCCTCCCCTTCTCATTATAATCAATCAGTATTATACCATATTCATCTTAAAAAATACTTGCCAAAACATTTCCATCTGGGTTTTGGATGTTTCGGTCGGCTTTCATGAGGTTCCAGCCACTCGGCGGACTGACTATTGGACTCAGGCGTGTAATGGTGGATCCATGTTTGAACCATTGTTACGAATCGATGCAAAAACTCATTTAGATTACGCGAAAATAGTGCCAAAGAACGTTCTGAATCTTCGACATGTTGCTGTTTTTGAGTGAGAGTACGTGGCACCCATGGGGCACGTAGCATTTTCATATACAAATATTCATGCAAAATATGCCTCACGCATTTTGTTGATATCTTCACGATGCCAGTTAGCTTTCTCACTTTCTCTTTGCATTCGTTCAGAACAATATGGTGGATTTTTTTGTGTTTTTTGGAGATACTGCCTCATTTGGACATCCGGAACGTGGTACATCATTGGTGCTTGTACGACCGCATTTAAGTTATCTTAACCATATATAGTTGCTTTCGAGGGAGCAGATACACCATAACACTCCTCAAGCCATTATTGGGTTCTGACTGTATTTTTTCCCCATCGAAAAGCAATGGTTAATCAACACTCGAAATTCTTTTTGTTCCATCGTTTTGCAAAAATCAAAAGTAGTGTCACTCAAACGACTGTAACTCGCAAACCAATAGACCAAATGTCATGAAAATTTTATACGAATCTTCTGAGAGTTGACACTAACGAAAAATCATATGGTTTTTTTGTTTATACTGGCATATCTCGGAAAGTATCCAGATTATTCATCTCATGTAAGTAGAGTAGTATTTTTTCTCTCTAATTCGACCAAATGTCATGAAAATTTTATACGAATCTTCTGAGAGTTGACACTAGCGGAAAATTATATGGTTTTTTTGTTTATGCTGCCATATCTCGGAAAGTATCTAGATTTTTCACCTCATGTAAGTAGAGTAGTATTTTTTCTCTCTAATTCGTTTTGAGATCAGATTTCTTAAACTTACATATCCCAGAATATGTTCCGTTATCTTATTCTTTCTCTCCTGCAACGTTATTCCGATGAGCCTTACTTTTAAAATTCAATTCTGCATTTTCTTATTTCTAATACTAAGTGGTATCAAAAGCAGTGAGAAGGTAGAAGGAACCTCAAGATCCTAGCAATTACACCAAAGGCAACTTTTCTGTTCATATTCCAAACCTCGCCCTAACAACTCAACTGCATAGTTACCGGTTTAATCTTGCCCATTTCATTATGAGTATCATTCTATGAAGATCTAAATATGTTATCTCCCAATCGTTCCAGTGCCTCGTAAGTGTAGAAGAAGTACAGTAGTGTCTCTATCTCCTCCAGAAATCCTGGATCTACCTCACATTCAATTAATATCATACTTTCTTTCAGCTCGTGAGGTTTTGCCAAAATCCCTATAAAAACATAATTTAAGCTCTATTTTACTATGGGTTTCTTGAAGTCTCGAAAAAGTCATTCTTCTCGAAGTGTCTTATCCGATACGGACGTATTATATGTCCCCTTTGCCTGTGGTTGGTGGACGTTTTTTTGTGTTCCACAAGCAAAGATGACCTACAGATTCCGAATGGCCAAAGTGAGAAGGCTACTACTACGGGTGTTTTGCCATTGCCTTCCCGAGACAAGCGACCGTCGCGTCACCGAGATTCGAACTCTGGTCTTCAGCGTAGAAGGTGTCCGCCACCTTACCCACTACGCTATGCACGCCTCCAGAAAAAAAGTCCTTAACGTAAGTAATCCGTAAGTCCACCACCACAATCTGTTAGAGGTCCATCTGCTTACTAATCTATGATATTCAGAGATTCAAACCAGTTTCATTCGTTTAAGTTGCTCGTCAGTATCTTCACGCCTCCTTTGGGTCTACATATTACTTGTACTGTAGCCTGAACATTTAAGTATAAACTAATAAGTAGTAGTAACTTTGTCATACTTTCTTATTAAATTAAATGAACTTCCTACTTTTTGTCGAAAGTTTCATTGGCTTATTAGCTTCTTCCGTTCCTAAAACCTTTTGAAGTGATAAATTTATAATAGTCAGCAATAAATAAATTTTGTTTAAATTCGTTTAATATGTTAGATTAGAGGTTCCTAATTAATGCATGATCATGATTTCATAATTTTACGCCTACAGAGGAAACGAGAGAGCTAGTTAACTTTTCACTCTTAACTAACCAAATTGAATGATAAATTTTAATTATGTTTTTCTTTTGTATCGCATAAAAATGTCTCCGTAAATTAGTAAAATATGAATAAATGTCACTATATAATTTGTTTTACTCACGTTGCTCCTAATAAATAAAAAAAAGCCGGCCAAGTGCAAGTCGGACTTGCGCAATTAGTGTTCCGTACGGTGATTGCTTTTAAAATAAAAACTTTTGTTACCCTGAATGAGTTTTCAACAAAGTTTGTTTCCGGTCTTTGTTGAAAACTTGAAACCTTGAAATTTTTGTTTCTTTTTTATATACCAGATAAATTATCAAAGGTAATGCACTCGTGATAATTTTCGTTCAATCTACACTTTGTAGAGAATATTATAGGATTTTTTCAAAATTTACTTTTAGAGATAGGGTGGAACAGCGATTTTTGGAGATTTTTTAAAAATAATAAGAAGAAAAGCTTGCGCGAATATTACGTCATATATATTTTTGAACTCGTGTTTTCACAAGCTTTCATTTGACACTTTACTTGATGACCTTGCCAACCCCTTAAGTCAAAATTTAACTTTCAAAACTACGCGGATCTGATTGGGCTATCTCTTTCTATATTTGTGTTAAATGTTAACTTTCTATGTCAAATAGTTTCGGAGAAAATCGCGTGTGACTGACAGACAGATCTCGAAGGGATCCCATAAGCCGCTAATAGCTTCCTTTCAATAATGTTATAATAACAAAATATTTCCTGCGAAAACTATACATTAAGTCTTTTGCACTAAATTTGTGACTGACAGGAAATTTTTTTTATCACCCGTATGTCAAAATTTAAAAGAAAAACATTAAAAAGATCGCTAAATTGGACGTAGCTATTGGAAATGTGTACGTGGACGTTAATAATTTGATCCCGTTAAATACGATCTTTCATACAGCAGTTGAGCTGTTACATAATAGAGAAATTTTGCAACGCTTATTTTGGCACACCTTTCTCGTTATTTTTATTTTAGGCATGTGCAAAAAAAATTAAAGGGAAGAAATTATATACAAAGAATGTTGTTATCGTTATTTGAAGCATGCGCCGTCGTAAAATCATGGAATTGTGCCTCTGTTTACTAACAACAATTGGGAACCATCGTTTGAAGCTTGCACAGTATTAAATCAAAACTAGAATTCCTTTATTATGGGTAACAATCTTCTCTATTAACAAAGTTATAAGAATCCTTGAGAGGTTCGTTATTCTTACCACTAGTATGGTACGGTTTGTTTTTTTACTTATATGTACAGAGTA
This sequence comes from Pachyrhynchus sulphureomaculatus, assembly GCA_019049505.1. Lineage (NCBI taxonomy): Eukaryota > Metazoa > Arthropoda > Insecta > Coleoptera > Curculionidae > Pachyrhynchus > Pachyrhynchus sulphureomaculatus. The sequence continues at coordinate 152,770,221 of CM032455.1, read as the reverse complement.
CTAAGAAAATACCCTTAAATTAAACTTATCATCTTTTATTAAAATAACACAAACAATCAATTAGTGTTAGAGTTATGTTGAGATTTTGAAATTTTTGGTACATTTTTTTTTACTCTACGATGATTGACTGTCGGCTCACTATTTATTCCTGATGATGCTAACATAATTAGAATAACCCGTGTCGAGTGTAAAAATAGCGTTTAATGTAGTGGTGATAACTGTTAGGTAGTGTTAGGATAATATTATTTTTATCTGCATAAATGATTTTGGAGGTGAAATAAAATTATTCTATGGGTGTGGTAGAGGAAAACATTTTTTGTCCAAGCTGAGCCTTCACTCTTAACATAAATGTAATGAAACACTATTATGTAAAATTAGACATATTTTTATAGAGGTTTCATACTTTAGTTCAAAATAAGCTCATTTCGATTGGTATTTTATCATCGCACATAGGTATTAACTTGAAAATATTGAAGGGAGTATTAGAAAACTGCTAGATTCAACTTTAATTCAGACATTTTTTGGGTTGACCCATCAAATACTAATAACCGGCGTGTTAACCATTCTCATTCCACAAGCATCGGCGAGTCGTGCAGTGAATTAAAAAAATCCCTTAAATTTTTATAGGACCTGAACTAACTTAACTTAATTTTCTTCCTTTTTAATGCGATGCAGTGACATACTATGAAAGTTTAAATTTAAGATATTTTTGATGATAACACGTAGGCTGAAAAGTTTTCGGTCTGACACATAGATGTGGCCCTTTTCAAAAAATCCATATGATTTTTAGGAAGTACCAACCTTCAAATGATACGTGTCAAAATTTCATGATATTTCGACGATTAGTTTACAAGTTACACTGGTTTTAGTGACGCTACATTTGATATTTTCAAAACAATGGAAAAAATCGAATTTCGTGTGTTGATTAAACATACCATTCAAGTAAAGCAACGGCTTGATAAGTGTTACGGGGAAGCTCCTGGAAAATCAGCCATCATTTACTGACATGCAGAATTTAAACGCAATCGTACAGATACAAATGATGTTGAACGCTCTGGATGCCCAAATGAGGTGGTTACACCAGAAATCATCAAAAAAAAATCCATAAAATAGTGTTGGATGACCGTAAAGTCAAATTGCATGAGATAGCTGACACCATACAGATATCAAAAGAACGTGTTGGTCATATTTTGTATGAATATTTGGGCATGAGAAAGCTCTGTTCGAAATGAGTACCGCGTTTGCTCAAAGTGGACCAAAAACAACAATGATTCTGAGCGCTGTTTGAACTTGTTTAAGCACAATAAAAAGAATTTTTTTCATACGATATGTGACAATGGATGAAACATGGATTCACCACTACACACCGGAATCAAATCGGCCGTCGGCTGAGTGGAAGCAGCCGGTGAAAGCCACCCGAAGCGACCAAAGACACAACAGTCGGCTGAGACGGTTCAGGCCTCTGTATTTTGCGATATGCATGGAATAATTTTCATCGACTATGATGAGAAGGGAAAAACCATCAATAGCAAATATTATATAAAGTTATTCGTGCGTTTGAAGGCAGAAATTGCAAAGAAACGGCCCCAAATAAACAAAAAAGTGCTCTTTCATCAATACAATGCACCATGTCACAAGTCAATGGTTACGATGTCAAAATTGCATGAATCGAAGTTTGAATTGCTTCCTCATCCACCGTATTCTCTAGATTTGGCCCCCAGCGACTATTATCTAAAAAATGCTCGCGGGAAGAGATTTGGCTCCAATGAAGAAGGTATCGCAGAAACTGAGGAAGGCAAAGACAAATCCTTCTACAAGAAAGGTACAGAAATGTTAGAAAAGCGTTGGAGTGATTGTATCGCTCTTGCAGGACTCTATATTCATGAATAAAGTCGAATTTTGCAAAAAAAAATGTGTTTTAAGTAGCTAGACCAAAAGCTTTTTAGCCTACGTGTTAAGTATAAGTAATTTTTTTTCATTGTATCGATTGAATAATTTTTGTCATACTAAATGACAGATGTATAGGCCTTTTTTAGAAGTTCTTAATTCACGGTAATCGCGTTAATGTATGCAAGAAGACCTTGCCAAACAACTACCGAGCAGTCGCACTGCTTTCAATAATATCGAAAGTCATGGAAAAGGCTGTCAATCAGCATCTTCTAAAGTACCTTGAAGGATTCAACATTATACACAATGGACTGTTGGCTAACCTACGCTCTTATGGTATGTCTGAAAAGTTCTGTTTGTGGCTCTCATGTTTCCTCAGAGAGCGTCGCAGTCGACGGATTTCTTTCTAACACCTTTACTGTTAACGCCGGTGTGCCCCAAGGCTCCATACTGTCCTCTACTCTCTTTCTTATTTACATTAACGATCTGCTGGAAAAGACCGAGAATCCAATCTACAACTTTGCAGATGACAGTACGCTTATCTCTTCATTCACTTTGAACGCTCGAATATCGGCTGCTCAGGCTAATATCCGCAGACAGCAGAAAGTCATTCAACTTAACAAAGACTTGGAAGAAATTCTATTTTGGGGTGACAGTAACCAAGTGGAATTTAACGCTACAAAAACCCAGGCGGCAGTTTTTTCTAAAAAAGTTAACGTTGCTGAACCCGACATAGTTATGTCGGGGCACTCCATTCCCCTAGCATCGTCACTCAATTTGCTGGGCGTTAATTTGGGAGCAAATATGCCCTGGCATGAACATGTTGCAGGCATAGCAAGGAGAGCTTCTCAAAAGTTGGGAATATTATTTCGAGCCAGAAAGCTTTACACTCCACAACAACTATTAATTCTTTACAAAGCTCAAATTCGACCAACTATGGAATACTGCTCCCATGTTTGGAGCTCCGCTCCCAAACATACACTGCATTTGTTGGATTCTGTTCAGAGAAGGGCTGTTCGTCTGACTGGAGACCCAGGACTGGCCGGCGGCCTTGATTCGCTGGATCATCGAAGAACGGTTGGCGACTTGAGTCTATTCTACAAGTATTTTCATGGAAAGTGTTCGAAGGATGTAGCCCGCTTAATTCCTCCCAGAGCGGTGCATGTTAGAAGTACACGTCGCGCTGATACGTTACATCCGTATGAGGTTCAGCTTGTTACTCCTCCTACAACGCTTTTCAAGCAGTCTTTTATATGGAGAACATCATCCCTTTGGTATGGCTTACCCGGGACTGTGTTTGCCACCGAGTACAATTTACAGCGATTCAAGAACAACCTGAACCGCTTTTTGCGCTCACGTGTTGCTTCTGTAGCGCTTTAGGGACTTCCTTGCAGCACGTGTGCTAGACCCATAAAAAAAAAGAAAGATTTAATTTTATATTTTTCTAGAAAGGATTATACCGCATATGAAATTATGAACCGACTCAATTGGGCCTTGTTAACACCATTTCGATTCGTCGATTAATTTTTAAAACAAAACAAATTTTAAAAATTACACAAAAAACTAAATTACGGAGAAAAATATTCCCTTTTCTACTTCGTTAATATAAAGAAACACAATAAGAAAGTGCATATTTTAAGAGGTACAAAATCTTTTTTTTCGCGTTTATTTTGCACATGCTTTTATTTTTTTTTATCATTCGCCTGCAGGCCTGAGTAGGGATTTTATCCTTTTTCTTATCCTAAGAATACCGGCGAGGTGGTCGTAATATCCATCAACGTTGTCCAAGTGCCGAAACATACATTTTTGTATTTCACAGCACTTTTTAGACAACGCGATAGTCCTGCCACGGGCATTATTGCATTTCTGCAGACAACTACTACCTATGTACGTCGCCAGGCCAAATACGCTTAAATAAATTAATAAATAACTGACCTGCAGAGCTTGGAACCCGATACGATATATCCAAATCTTTCTGCTTTAGTTTTTGCTTCCCTTGGCGAAAAGTTATTTAAGGATTTCGGAAAAACATGGAAATAGTCATTTTTTCGTCCATGCCCGACACTTTCCCTCTCGAACCACGTTCTGGTAGATCTTCAACATTTTTTAACTGATTGTATCGTTTTACCTGCTTGCTGACAAATGCCATCGACTTGCCCCTATACTTAGCAGTCGCTGTAGGCGTCATTTTGAACTCATGTGTTCACAAGCTTTTACACCTCACTCGATGACCTGGTAAATTTTTTTTGTTTCACTTCTGATTTCACTCCCCAAAATTAACTCCTTAAGTCAAAATTGAACTTTCGAAACTTATTTCCTATATTTGTGACAAATTTCAACTTTCTATGTCAAATCATCATCATCATCACCATTAACTTATTCCTTCTGTTGTTGGATGTAAGCCTCCCCAAGTTGTCTCGAACGAGCTTTGTTGTTTGCTTTTTGCATCCAATCGTGTCCTGCTAATCTTTTTATATCGTTCGTCTATCTTGTCTGCGGTCTACCTCTGCATCTTTTGTGTTCTCTAGGCCTCCATTCAACTATACGGCGTATCCATCTGTTATCATTCATCCTTACGACATGCCCCACTCAATTCCACCTTAATATACATATTCGTTGTGCTACATCTGTTACTTTTGATCTTCTTCGTATCTCGATGTTAGGAATACGACCTTGGAGTCTAATATTTAGCATTCTCCTCTCCATTGCTCTTTGGGTTACCTGGAGTTTATTTATTATACTTTTATTTAAAGCCCACGTTTCAGTACCATATATTAATACCGGCAGTACATATTGATCGAATGTTCTGGCTTTTATTGTATTTGAGATGTTCAATTTAAATGTAACCTTCCGAACGCAGACCAAGCTAACGAGACTCTTCTATCCAAGTCAGCCTTCAAATATATGAATGTTTGTACCTTTCCTATTCTTTCACCTTCTATTAATAGTTCCTGGCTGTTATCTCCACTTTCGTTCATAAAATATTTGGTTTTAGTGAAGTTTATTTTCAAGACTTCTTATTTAATTCCTTCAGCATTTCTTGTAATTCTTCTTTTGTCTTGGCGATCAGAGTGACATCATCTGCGAACCTTAACTGATTTAATCGTTCACCATCTATTAACATTCCTTTATTTTCCCACTTTAACGATCTGAACATGTCTTCTAGAGTCAACGTGAATAGCTTTGGGGATATCAAGTCGCCTATGTCACATAGTTTCGGAGAATTGATTGTTCCCATTAGTCATCCAAACGTACGACTCTAAATGGTTCATACAAACGTATTTTTTAGCATTGTCCGTTCTGATCTGGACATAAGAAACCTGTCAGAATTGATTGATTGAGTATGAGAGTCCCAACATCCAAGTTGATTTGTAACCGTTTTGACGAGGATTCGTCTAATTTTCACGCCTTCCGTGTTGCTGAGTTTGATTTGATTAGCATCTCTTCTTGATGTCTAAGGTGATCAAAACTATGTCGTCTGCAAAACGCAGATCGTTCAAGTAAGTTCCATCGATATTGATACTCTTACCTTTCCACGAGAATTTCTTAAAAGCATCTTCTATAGCCAAGGTGAAGAGTTTGGGCTAGATTGTGTCGCCCTGTCGGTTTCCTCTTTGTACCTGAATTTTATCGGTCTGTAGGTGAAAGCTCCGAAGTGCAAAACGTATGCAGTACTCATGCTCGATAATGAACTATTTATCCAATGATAAGGTTAAAAATAAACCTCTTTCCACAAGGCATTGTTTGTGGGAGTGCTAACAATATTTAGAAAAAAAGGAACTCCTGTTACCGACTACAAGTTATAGGCGACGCGTTTTTATTTGAACAACTGAGTTCATTAAAAGAAAATTAAGTTAAAAAAATTATTTCAGTAAACCAGGACTAATTTAATATTTTTTACATTTAGGTATGCCTTTAATAGGTTTTAATCTGATACTCGCTAATTCCTATATAAACAAAAAAACGGACAATCTGATTAAACTAGAAAATTGAATAATTACAACAATCAGTGTCAATCAAGCCGGGTTCAGCGATTCAGGTCATTTGGTTTACGGAGCAGTGGTGCTTGACGAATTTTAAAAACCATTGTTTAAAATTTGTACACGGAGCACGAAACATAGGTGCTTAAAAAAACGAAGCGGAGCAATAGCCTATTGCTTTTATTTTCAAAGTTGGTCGAGTTTAATGAAATTTGTGAAAATATGTGGTGTCTTGGCTCACTTCTTATGTCCGTTTTTTTTTACCTTAGTAAAACCATAATGTTACCAAACTTTCTCTAATAGAATTCGTACAAAAAAACTAAATTAAAGTGGTTTCTTGACAACATTTGTTTAGTTTGTAAACTTATACATTTTAGACCCTGCCATAAACCCCGTCATTAGGTATATGAATCGATAACTCTACAAAAAAATTTTTTGTTTTTGTCCTAAAATTTATTTTGTGATTTTTCTATTCATTATGCTCCAAAATAAAGGAAAAGTACCCGTATTCCATATAAAGTTTGCTTTTGTGGTAGTTATGATAATAATAAATTTTTTGAGTTATCGTAGAAATATTAAATAGTTCTGGTATATTTAAAAATACCGCGAAAAAATAAACGGGTATCTACAGTATCTACAGATGTCACTTAAGTGATAAACAACAATTGACTGTTTTGTAGAAGACTTAAAGAGGTTAAAATGTCGTCGAGAAAGTGTAAATATGATGCATGTGAAAATTTTTGTGAAGCCTACAAAGCCTATTTAACTGCCCTGTTCGGAATCTAGACAAGCCCTGGGCCCCACATGTTGCTTGTAGTAATTGCAAAAGATGTTTAGAAGGTAAATAATTTTTAGTAAAAAAAAATATAAATATGTTTATTTTTATCTTTATTTATTTCAGGTTGGTATCGAGGTGAGAAACGGAGTATGAAATTCGCAGTACCGAAAATTTGGCGAGAGCCAAGTGACCACGTTAATGACTGTGATTTTTGCGAAGTAAATCCAGCTAAAAGACGTAGAGGCAAAAGTGCGGAACCCATCGAATATCCTGACATTGCTTCATCTTCTGCTCCAATCTCACATAGCCCACAACTTCCAGTACCTGAACCTCCTAAAAAATTGTCTCAGTCAAGCTCTTCTCAGAGTTCAAATAAAAATATTGAAGATGAAGAATTTGTACTGTCACAGGAACCACCGAAACCCCATTTTCTTACCTCAGAAGACTTTAATGACTTAATAAGAGATTTGGATTTGCCGAAGAATAAGGCAGAGCTTCTGGGTTCTCGTTTGAAGCAATGGAATTTGCCTATTGATGTCAAAATAACAGATCAGCGAGGTCGTCATGAGACATTTGCTACGTTGTTCACCAAAGAAGATGAACTTTGTTATTGCAATGATATAAGGGGCTTGTTTGAAGCAATTGGGATGCCCTGTGTTCCCAGTGAATGGCGTTTATTTATTGACAGCTCGACGAAAAGCTTGAAAGCCGTTTTATTACATAACGGAAATAAATTTCCATCTCTTCCAGTCGCTCATTCTGTACATCTAAAAGAAAACTGTGAAAGTGTTAAAATTTTACTCGAAGCTTTAAAATATGAAGAGTATAAGTGGCAGTTCATTGGAGATTTTAAGATGGTAGGACTACAGGGTGGATATACAAAATATCCGTGTTATCTCTGCTTGTGGGATAGTAGAGCGGATGCTCAACACTATGTTCAACGATCATGGCCATTAAGAACGGAATTTTGTGTTGGAAAACAAAACGTTAAATGTGAACCTATTGCTGAACCTGAAAAATGTATTAATGCCGCCTTTACACATCAAGTTAGGGCTTATGAAACAACTCATAAAAAAGCTAGATGAAAAATCTGAAGCTTTTACATTTTTAAAAAACTTTTTTCCAAATTTGTCAGAAGCAAAGGTTAAAGCTGGAATTTTTGTTGGTCCACAAATTAAAAAATTTTTTGCCAGTGAAGAATTTCCAAAATTATTTACTAGTGCTCAAAAAAAAAGTTGAAATGGTTTTAAAGCAGTAGTATCTGGATTTTTAGGGAATAACAAAGTTGAAAATTACCCAGAGCTAGTTGAAAACATGTTAGAAAAGTTTAAAACCATGGGTTGCAAAATGTCTCTAAAAGTACATATGCTGCATGCTCATTTAGATAAATTTGAAAACAACATCGGGGCGTACTCAGAAGAACAAGGAGAACGTTTTCATCAAGATATTATGAACTTCGAACAACGTAATCAGGGCCAATACAACGAAAATATGATGGGGGACTACATTTGGGGTTTAGTGAGAGAAAGTACTAATGAACATGAAAGAAAAAGTAATAGGGTTTACTTTTAAACTTTTTTCCACTATTTTGTAATTTGATATGATAGTAAAAGTTGATAAAAATCATATATAAATATATTTGTTTCGATTTATCAATAAATAAAAATTTAAATTATGGATTTTCTAAAATACTGTTTAACCGTTCTCCTGGATACAAAAGCAAACTTTTTCAGGCCATATATATTTTTTTCGTCTAACTGTCGATAAATCTATCGAAATTTCATACCATCTTATCAAAGTCAAAATTCATGTTGACCTGTGTAATTTACTTTATACTGCTAAGAAAGTAACAAAAAAATTATTTATTCTCTAAATTTGGGCTTAATGCTTGTTTCTATGTATAATGTACGAACAAATAAAACATGCTTTATAATAATCTCGGAAACCGCTCTGTGTTTGTTCATTTTATTCATTTAATCACAGCAACAGATTGAAAGACTTATAGTTTACACTTAGGCTCCAGAGATAAAGGAGTGGAAGGAGTGGAAACATGCTAGCCCACCTCGCCTTGAATGACCGCAAAATTAGCCCGTTTTTACAACCTCCATAACTTTGAGATAAAAAAGCAAACTTAACATAAAAGTTCTTAAATTAAAGCTAATTAAAAATCAAGGACATATTTTTCCATTTTTTTATTTAGCGGTAACTATCCCCTATTTAGGGGTGGTTGTGGTTTGGCCATAAGTTTTGGAAACGTAAAGCTCACACGGTATCATCTCAGTATTTTTCTTATTTTTCTGAATTTTTTCCCTAGCGTTAGGAGTCTCGATTTAATGACACTGTAACGCATTTTAACCCTCTGATAGAGGATTGTTATTGTTTAGCAATAAGCTTGGAGACTTATAGGTCGCGTGGTAATTTCTCAGCATTTTTCTTAGCTTTCTGGGTTTTTTCCCGTAGTGAGAAGTCATTTTTTTACATTATAACGGTACTTTTAGGGGTAGCTACCGTTCAGTAATAACCTTAAAAGACATGGAATTACATTCCATGGTATCTTATCAGTATTATTTTCATTATCTTTCTAAATTTTTTCAGCTTGAATACTTATGCTGGATATCTTTGGTAAATAGCAGGATACCCTTCTCATTGCAACCCCCTTTTAGAGGGTGGTTTTTAATTTATTGTACCGCATTTGATTGAAAATAATGACCGATTTTCATGAATTACACATCGTAAATATTTTTTTTATTTTCTGTTAAAAACTTATTTGTTTTCACACTTTTAATCTCCAAAATAGGGGATAGTAACTCCTAGATAAAAAAAAATTGAAAAATACGTCTTTCTAAATTTTTAATTAGCTTTAATTTATGCTTTTTTTATCTCCAAGTCTTAAAGGTTTTAAATACGAGCTAAAATTCACACTTTTTTGCGGTTACTACTTTGGTTTTAAAAATCAGTAAGGAATTTCTTGCCTCCTTTTTTAGGACAAGGTTGGAATACTGCTTAT
>CM032455.1:152673069-152755569 GCA_019049505.1 Pachyrhynchus sulphureomaculatus | reverse complement strand
TGCTTTGCATCCGTATGAGGTTCAGCTTGTTACTCCGCGTACGACGCTTTTCAAGCAATCTTTTAAATGGAGAACGTCATCCCTTTGGAATAATTTGCCCAGCGCTGTGTTTCCCACCGAGTACAATTTACAGCGATTCAAGAACAACGTGAATCGCTTTTTTCTGCATTCGTGCCGCTCCTGGAGCGCTTTAGGGACTTCCCTGCAGCACGTGTGCGAGACCAATAAAAAAAAAAAAAAGCTTTCATTTGATACTCCACTCGATGAAATTTTTTTTCACTTCCGATTTCACCCCCCAAACCTAACTCCTTAAGTCAAAATTTAACTTTCAAAACTACACGGCTCTGATGAGGCCATCAATTTCTATATTAGTACCAAATTTCAACTTTCTACGTCAAATATTTTCGGAGAAAATCGAGTGTGACAGACGGACAGACAGACACGGAAGGGATCTTATAGGTGTTCCAAACGGAACACTAAAAATGCCGATCTGGTAATATTTAGCTTAACAATTCTTGTTTTAAACATTCCCTAAAATAAGTAACACGAAGTTGCTTAGTGAAAATTAGGAACCTCATTAAAAATAATAGATTTCCTTCAGCTAAAAACATAGCTATAATTTTTCCACTAGCCTAATTTTCTCCACGAAATTTATCTACTACCGTCTCATTAACACGCTTTAAAAAATAGCACCATAACTCTTATTTTCCAAAATACCACGTCCTAATGCGGTTTCAGTCTCGTGACTTTTGATCATTTTTCAAAACAACTAGTACGAAATTAGATTTATTTTAACGACGAACATATGTGCCTAATAAAAAACATGTTCCTGTTCCTATATCACTGCATTTAACCCTTGATATTAGGTAGTTTAAAACACTACGTGATAATAAACGACTTAAAGGGATAAAGGCTTTAAATTTTACATGTAGATGCTCCCGAATTAAAGATGGGTCTGGGACGTTAGGGGACGGGCTGTGTGTGGGTTTAAAATATTACCGTAATATAGGTATGTATATAAGTGCACGAATTATTGCTGGAAATGAAGTTCAAGGGAATTTAGGATATAAAAAGTTTTAATATATGGAGATCCAGTTGATGTGAATAAATTGTGTGTGATTTCATGATAAATTTGTGTATTTTATTATGGGGTTAACACACGTGCTACAGGAAAATCCTTGCAGTGCTACAGGACGACGTGTGTGCAGAAATAGCTATTCACATGGGTCTTGAATCATTGTAAATTGTAATGGGTGGGCAACAGTTCTGGGCAAATCATTCCGAAAGTTGTCTATATAAAAGACTGGTTGAAAAGGGTTGTATAAGAAGTGGCAAGCTGAATTATTAGCACGACATGTTTTCTTAACTTCTACCGCTCTGGGGGCAATCAAGCGGGTTATATCCGTAGAACATTTCCACTTGTAGAACAGATTCAAGTTCGAGTTGCAAGTATTTCGATGTTCCAAGGAATCAGGGTTGCTGGTGAGGTCTGGCTCTGCAGTCGGGCTAACAGCTCTTTCTGAATAGAATCAAACAAATGCATTGTATGTTGGAGAGCAGAGCCCCAAACACTGGAGCAGTGTTTGATCGTTGATCGAATTCGAGCTTTGTACAGAATTGACAATTGTTGTGAATATGCCCAGCTATTGCGGTTTTTACTTTGTTTGCAAAAACACATTTCCTCTCAAATCAACGCCCAGCAAATTGAGAGAGGAATGGAATGTCGTGTTCAGCAATGTTAACTTTTTTAAGACAAACTGCTGCCTGGGTTTTTGTAGCGTTAAATTGTACTTGGCTACTGTCACACTAAGATAGATTTTCTTCCAGATCTTTACTAAGTTGGGAATGTGGAAATCTTTGGCACAATGACCCTACTCAGTCAATCATCGCTCCTGATGAAGCTAATATGGTTGACGAAACGCGCGTCGAGTGCAAAATAAAGTGTTTGGTGTAGTGGTGATATATACTGAGTAGTTCCAGATCTTTGTTAAGTTAAACGACTTTCTGCGGTCTGCAGATATTTACGTGAGTAGCCGATATACGAGCTTTTAAGGTGAATGAAGAAATAAGCGCGCTGTGTTAGAGATATAATTTTACTGGTTTTTAAAGAGACTATTAAGAACGTAGATCTTGACCAAGATTATAAGTGGTATTTTCATTAGGATAAATCGTAACCCAATATACTCTACACGGAAACACCTAAATAGCTACAAAAGTAGAAGGGGCGTAGAAGTAGGTACTCACATTGGTTTCGAATCGCTGCGGATTGCATGCGGTCAAAAATATAGTCGTCGGCAGTGCATTCCAGTGAGATGAAGTTTACAACTTGTTCCGAATATAGCTACGATGCTGTATTCATACGGTGTGTATTTCTAGCATACTCCACTTAGTAAGGAATCAAGGGGCTACATCCATAAACACTTTCCATAAAATTATTTATTTAATAGATTCGATGTTTGAAAGAAAAAAGATTTTTGATGAGTTTTGGGTCCCCAATCAGATAAGTAGTTTGTTTTTCCGATGGAATTTAATAAATGTTTTGGTTACATTTCGGAACAGAACCGCAAATATGGAAGCACTATTCCGAGTTTTGGGGAAGATTTTGTTGTTCTGCATGCAACACGATGAAGCTAACATGGTTAGCCAAGACATATTTGCTTCCAGGCTAAAGTCTAGTAAGTTGAGAGACTATAATAATTGAGTAAAGTGTCATAACATAACTATATTGAGCTATGTACCTTTGGTTAAACATAACCGGTCAAGTGCAAGTTGAACTTGCGCCATTAGTATTCCGTACGTTGATTGCTTCTAAAATAAAAAAATTGTAACGGGGATATAAAATGATCAGGGACTTCAAAAAAACACACCCCAAATGAGTTTTCAACAAAGTTTGTTTCCGATCTTTTAATGAAAACTGATTTTTATACTCGTGATAATTTCCGTTTAATCTACACTCCGTGGAGAATATTTCAGAATTTTTTCAAAATTTTTTGATCAGTACTTTTCGAGATAAAGAGGGGAACAGCGATTTTTCGCGATTTTTAAAAAATAATACAAAGAAAAGTGCGCGCAAGTATTACATTATATATATGTTTAAACTCGTGTTTTTACAAGCTTTCATTTGACACCCTACTCGATGACCTACTAAAAAAAAAAATTTTCACTTCCGATTTCACTCCCCAAAACTAACCCTATAAGTTAAAATTTAACTTTCAAAACTACACGGCTCTGATGAGGCCATCAATTCCTATATTAGGATCAAATTTCAACTTTCTATGTAAATAGTTTCAGAGAAAAATCGGGAGTGACAGACGGGCAGACAGACAGACGGACAAACACCGAAGTGATCTTATAAGTATTCCGTACGGAACACTAAAAATGCTGTCTGACTTTATGGCATTATATTTTACTTTGTCACTGTTTTTGCAAATCAAAATATCTTCCAGGTTTTGGCTAATAGTACTATTTCCCGTTCTCTGTGAATATTTGCATGGTCACTTGCTATAGATTGAATATGCATGTTATATGATCTTCTCCGGCACACTGTTAATGTAAAAAAGAAAGTGGGCTAGAGATTTGTGGAGCAGCGACCTTTATAGTAACGGAAATAAAATTCACCAACTGCCACTTGCTAAGAACAATTTCGAAAGAAACTTGAGAGGTAACAACACGGTCAAATGCTTTGAATATATCAAGCGCAACCGCGCGACTCTTTATAATGTGCCTGTAGTTTTTTTTCAGCAATATCGCTTAAGAGGAAGGGAGTAAAAGGGGTGGGTGTTGATATGGTTTTATGGCTTTAAAAAGTAAATACTGTCTGTCAAGTAAGAACGCGACCACTCGTTTTCTTGAAAAAATGTGTATCGAGAACATTTTTTGCCATCAATGTATCCCTTGGTGTGCTAACAATGGCGTAATTACCTTAGTAAGTTGTCCAATAGGCTCTTGCATCAATAATTGCCTTCTTCGAGGCGAGACGAGATTTTCTGCATACTCTGCAAGTTTTTCGAATCTCGAGAGACAACTGAGTCAAAGTCCTCAGATTCTTCCCTCTGAGCTTTCTCTTTACAAGGGACCAAGCGTTTTTAAGCGTCAGGCGATTGTGAGGACCACTCTAGTATCTTATCGTGGGCCCAAACGAGCCTCTTCGTAACATGATTTTTGCCCAGCAAAGGTTTCTTCAATATGCTTCGGAATTTGACATCATGAGCACGAAGATGTTGTCGAATGGTCTCGTGGGATACATTCAACCCGATTTTCTTAATTTTGCCGCTCTTTGACGCAGCGTCAATTTCGGGTCCCGTAAGAACTAAGACCCGATTCGTTTTCCACTTTCGGAGTGACTTTTTTCTACCGAGCCACGTTTTGGCAAGTCGTCGATTTTTTCGTCTGGGTTAAAATTATTTACTCACTTCTTCACAAACGATACCGACTTTTTAATATATTTATATATATATATATATATTATATATATATATATATATATATATATATATATATATATATATATGAAGGATTTTTTACACTGTCTTCCTTCTCTCAGCCTTTGATTCCATCCGTTTCTATCTTCCCAGTCTCCATCTGTTAGACCCCTGTCCTCCATAGCCTCATCCACATCATCTCTCCACGATCGTCTGGGTCTTCCTCTTTTTCTTCTCCCTATAGGGCTCCACTCTGTTATTTTCTTTATCCACCTATTATCTTCGCTCCGTCGCATGTGTCCATACCATTTTAATCGTTTTTCTTCAATTGTCTTTATTGCGTTCTCTTTGATGTTCATTTTGCTTTTTATTTCTTCATTTGTTATTCTCTCCATACATGTCACTCTACAACATTTTCTCCAACACTCCATCTCTACCGCGTTAATTTTAGATATATTTCTTTTGTTGATCGTCCATGTTTCTGACCTGTATGTCATTATGCTTTGTATTATTGATTTGTATATGCGTGTTTTGTTTCTCTTTGTTTGTGTGTGCGTTTGTCCCACAGGATCAAATTTAATTGTCTAACGCATGTCCGCGTTTGTCCTAATCTAGCTTTGATCTCATCTTCTGATGTTGTATTTTTTGAAATGATTGTTCCTAAATATTTAAATCTATCGGTTCCTTTGATTATTGTTTTGTTATCGACTTCTACATTCTCCACATTTCCCTGCTTTGTTAAATATTCCGTTTTATCAAAGTTTATTGCTAATCCTGCTTTAGTGTATTCTTCTTTCAGTTTTCTTACCATATAACTGAGGTCTTCCTCATCTTGCGCTATAATTACTTGGTCGTCTACGAAACTCAGAGTATATAAGTAATCTGCTCGTATTGGGACTCCCATTCCACTACATGTTTGCTTCCATTTTTTTAATGTTTGTTCGAGGTATATTTTGAATAGTGTTGGGGATGTAGAGCATCCTTGTAATAGGTCTTTGGATGTTTGGAGTCTCTTCCCTATTTTATGTCCTATTTTTATGTTCACTGTGTTGTTTTAGTAGAGAACTTTTACTGCGTATATTAGTTCTTTGTCCAGTGCCTATTTCTTTCATTGCGTTCCATAATCTTTGTTTTGGTACTGAGTCATAGGCCTTTCTTATGTCTATGAAGGCCAGATGAACTTCTCTATTCTTTTAACAGTTCTTTTTCCATTGTTTGTGTTACAGTGTATAGGTGGTCTATACATGATTTTCCGGCCGTAAAGCCTACTTGGGCTTCGCCAATTTTTCCTTTTATATTTTCCTCCATGACATTTTTAATAATTTTTCCATACAAACGTCCCATACTAGATATTATGCTTAGGCCTCCATGGTTTGTGCATTTTCTGCGGTCTCCCTTTTTAAATATAGATACCATATAGGCTTTTGACCATTCCTCTGGTATTTTTTCTCCATTTATCGCTCGATGGAACATGTTTTTTCTCAGCATTCGATGTAATTTTATGAGACCTGTACTTAATCATTTCATTTACCACACCTCTAGGCCCTGCAGATTTATTATTTCTGAGTATTTTTATTGTCTTCTTTACTTCTTCATAGCTTAGTTCTATCTCTTTTTTTTCCTTATTCTGTTCTTCTTCAGAGTTCTCTTCTTGGAATTCTTGTCTGTCTTCTGTTAGCAGTTATATTCTTCCCACTCGCTTACTGGGATATACTTTATATACGTCTTCTCTCTATTGTTGGTCCTTTTTAATACATTTACAGGTGCGAAATATGCCATTTTAGGCCTCTTTTCACGGGAACAAAGAAAGAGACTGCCTCGAACCGACGCGCAAAACTAGGGAATTATTTTTGGATTTTACGTGATTTCGCCGAAAGTTCGGAATCGACTGATACTTTTACTAAAATGCGTTGTAAAGAAAGGTTCTCTCTACGGATTTTTTGTTGGATCGCTAGATTCGCATCTACCAAAAATGAATTATCTCTGACACGTTCTTACTTAACAGTCTCTATAATGATTTTTTCTGTTTTTTTTTTTTTGATGACATAATAAAGAAATTTTATGCATAATTATTTGTAATTAAACTTGTATGGGGTTAAAGGGGTGGGAGAGGAAGATAGAGGGGTTATTTCTTGTAGATCATGTTATGTGGTCTCAGGATTCTTGGAGTCACAAAATTCGAAATTTAAGGTATTTTTTCATTACTTTCAATTTTAAGATGGTGAGGGGTGAGGGTAGTGAAAGATTATGTAGTTTCAATGGTATTAGGAGGATTGGTCCAGGTTTCTGGTTAACATAATGGACTAATTGTAAGTACATTATTCATAGTAATACATATATTTAGGACTAGGAGGTATCTTATTATATATCATTTTATATATCCTGTCCAAAGTTCTTGGACTCAAGAAATCACACAATTATCTTCTTTTATTACACGGATTAAGTTCTTTAGTGTAAGAATCGTGTCAAATTTAGAGCTGCAAGTGCAAGTGAAAAATAACCGGTCAAGTGCAAGTTGAATTTTTCACAATTAGTGTTCCGTACATTGATTGCTTTTGAAATAAAAAATGTTGTTACAGTGGTATAAAATGATCAGTGACTTCACAAAACACACCCCAAATGAGTTTTCAACAAAGTTCGCTTCCAATCTTTACTGAAAATTGATGACCTTGAAATTTTTGTTTTTTTTTTACATACCAGATAAATTATTAAAGATAATGCACTCGTGATAATTTTCATTCAATCTACACCCCCTGGAGAATATTCCAGAGTTTTTTCAAAATTTTTTGATTAGTACTTTTCGGGATAAAGTTGGGGGGACAGCGATTTTTTCGCGATTTTTTAAGAATAATACAAAGAAAAGTGCGCGCAAGTATTACATTATATATATTTTTTTTATTCGTGTTTTCACAAGCTTTCATTTGACACCACACTGGATGACCTACTAAAAAAATTTTTTTTTACTTCCGATTTCATCCCAAAAACTAACCCCTTAAGTCAAAATTCAACTTTCAAAACTACACGGCTTTGTTGAGGCCATCAATTCCTATATTATTACCAAATTTCAACTTTCTATGACAAAATAGTTTCGGAGAAAATCGGGTGTAACAGACAGACGGACAGACAGACAGACACCGAAGTGATCTTATAAGTGTTCCGTACGGAACACTAAAAAAAACACATCTATTGGAATCAGACCGCTGTAGTGCAAGGAAATGAAATAGTAACAGATGAAATACCGATTCCGCGAGGAGTCAGGCAAGGCTGTGTACTGTCACCTGTATCGTTTAACTTATATTCCTAAGTCAGCTTCAAGATAGCATAATGGGAACGAAGTGAAGGAATCAGAAAATAGGGTGAAGTAATAAACACCATTCGCTTTGCCGACGACGCCGTCATCTTAGCTGAAACATTAGAGGACCTGCAAATATTAGTTGACAACGTGAATAGAGAAAGTGTTGAAATAGGCCTGACGATAAACACGGAAAAATTTACGGTCTTTTCTAAACATCAAACTAACAAATTATTCCTCGAAGGAAAACAAATAGAACTCGTAGAAATATATAAATATTTAGGCATCTATGTCACATCCGAGATTGACCAAGAAATTAAAACGAGAATAGAAGTTGCAAGAAGATCATTTTTAAAATGCCGAACAATGTTTTGCAACAGAAATTTATCACTCCCTCTAAGATTGCGTTTCCTGGAATGCTAGGTGTGGTCCCAACTTTTGTATGGAATCGAGACATGGACATTGAAGCAATGCCCTATTAAGAAGCATTTGAAATCTGACTCTATCGAAGTAATGAGGAAGTTCTACGAAGGATAGGCCAAGGCAGAAAATTCTTGACAATCATGAAAGTATGAAAAACATCCTACTTAGGTCATGTACTTAGAAACGACAAAAATTCATTATTGCAAACTGTTATGCAGAGAAGAGTTGACGGTAGAAAGTGTGTGGGAAGAAAGAAAAAGTCTTGGCTAAGAAATATCAGAGAATGGACCGGCACGAATGTCAGGGAGTTGTTTCGTGTTGCGAGAAATAGAGAGAGAAGTGGTTTGCCATTAGGAGAAGACATGAGAAGAAGAAAAAAATGTTTGCAAGTAAAGTACAAAGTAAATCAGTTTACCAAAATTTGTAAATATTTTACAGATAAACTTTATTTGTGCGACATTTTATATCTTGGAAGTCGGAATGTTGCTCGTATCGAAGCTAGAAGTTAGGACCAATTAATTTTGGTTGTATTTACAATATAGCTGGGAACAAAGGGTGTATTTTTAAATAATTCCCTATATGCTATATTTTAAACAGAAGCAATTTAGATACTAATTAAACGTATACAGTATTTAGATCGTTCAAAATACTTAATATTTTACCCTTGTCCTGACGCATCCCTGTCATACACGAAGATTTATGAATATACCGGAGGGAGAGTATATTTTTAATTTGGGTACAGTAGCAGAGGGATTGTCAGGGATGAACACTTCTACATGTATGAAAATTAAAATTTGAAACGATGAAGCCGCGTAATATCCGTAGGATTAAATTTTTAAATTGAAATTTTGGGTACGAAATGGGGTATAATACAGGGTTAAGTTTAAGTATTGTTTATTCGGCAGTGGTTTGCGGAAAGTGATCCATTCCGCGCTCGTTAAAAAGTGCTCTTCATGTGCATTTATTGGAGAGTTATTTTCTTTTTAATCAATTTTTACTTCCGTTGTTAAAGGGAAATTTTATATTAGTCGAAAATCATCGACCACTTTTGAACAAAATAGATATCAACTTCCAATTTAGTATACGTACAATAATGATAATAATAACAAACAAAAACACTACTAAACAGAACAGATCCTGGCTTCTACATCAGAGTCCAAAAATGAACCAACATAAAATAAACCACCTCCTGTATATAGATGACATAAAACTCTATGCTGCCACAGAAACACAGCTGAAAGAACTCCTTAAAATCACAGAAACATTTACCATAGATATCAATATGGAATTTGGTATAAGTAAATGTAAAGTGCTCCACATCAACAAGGGCCATTGGAAAGGCCACCATTAACAATGAAACACTCGATAACACGCTCGACAAAGAAAACATACAAATATCTAGGCTTCCATCAAAGCACCAAACTCAACCACACTCAAATCAAAACAGAGCTCAGAACCGAATTCAAAAACAGACTCACAAACAAAACTCAACTCTAAAAATCTCACTAAAGCCATCAACACGTTCGCCATACCTATACTCACATATTCATATGGTATCATCAAATGGTCACACACAGACATAGAAAACATTCACATCTTTATACGTTCTCAATTTACCAAATACAGGAAATTACACCCCAACGCATACAAAGAAAGACTTACCATCGAGAGGAAGGCAGGAGGAATCATAGATATAAAAATCACTACACACAAAACAAATACAAGCACTTAGAAAATTCTTTCACACCGAGTAAACCAGCCTCCACACAGCAGCAGTGAAAGCGGACAAAAATTATACACCTCTTGACTTATCCCGGGCATACCACCCAGCAGATACACAGTCACACCCAATTACAACAGGAAAGGAAGAAAGAGTTTTCAGAAAAAAACACTCCACGGAAAACACAGCTACTACATAGAACAAGACCACGTAAATAAAAAACCTGGTTACAGGATGGGCAGCTATTCCCTGAAACAGAAGTCTTCTTACTTGCCATCCAGGTTGGAGACATATTAATCAGAAACTACCAAAAACATATCATCAAAGACTCAACTATTACAGAAGACAGGTGCAGAAAATGCCACCAGCATAAAGAAACGATCGGACACATAACAAGCAGATGTAAAATATTAGCTGGAAGAAAATATACAGCCAGACATGACACAGTTGCAAAAGCAGTTCACCAAGCACTAGCCACAACATATAAACTCACAGAAAACATAGATCCCGACTACAAATACACACCAACATCCATACTTGACAATAAAGATTACAAGCTCTACTGGGACATCAGTATCCATACAGATAAAACAGTCCCCACCAATAGACCACCAATACAAAAAAGGAAAAGTCACTTATCTGATCAACATAGCTGTTCCCAACGATACAAACAACCAAACGAAATACACAGAAAAAATCTCCAAATACACAGACCTTGCAACAGAAATAAAAAGGCTATGTAAACAAGAAAAAGTCATTATTGTCTCCCTCGTCATATCAGCCACAGACATTACACCAACAACATTCACACCACACTTAGAAGTACAATTAGAACTCAACATAAACATACACAAAAACATTCAGAAGTCACTGATTTTGAAAACATGTAACATTGTCAGGTCACTCCTTAATACAATGGTAATAGCGTTTGTGCTTACTTGGCTTGGGCCCGTCAGCCAAACACGGAACTACATTTACAAAATTTGAGAAAGAAGAACCAAAATAGAAAAAAAAAAAAATATATTTATTGTCTAACAGAATACGTCCATTCATGAGATATAAATAAATAAAAATATAAAATAAAGACATAATAAAATAAAATTAAATAGACAATTATTTGGATCAAAGTTATTTACAGATTTTGCAATATGCTCTTTATGGCATCGGTAAAGTGAGATGAAGATAGGCCGCATAGATCTATGACATTGCAGATTTTATTAAAGATATCCATAGGCTGATATAGTGATTTTAATTAAGAAATTTGTTAAAGGTGTAGGCAAGTAGAACACAAAAGCAAGTCTAATAGTTCATAAAAGAATATGAAAGTGTGTTTGTGATAATATCTCAAAGCAATCTGTAAGGGATTTACATACCTTAAATTTATGCAGAAGAATGCTCTATTCCAGACAGTTAGCAATATATACCTCATCCTTCTTAAATACAAGAAATTAACAAACCTTCGTTGGATATTTTTCAATTGAGTAATATAATTTTGAAAAATGTGATTCCATAGGACCACAACAAATTCCAGCATAGATCTCGCGAAACTAAAAGAGAGTGTTTTTATTGTTTGAATATTGTAAAAATTACTAGAATTTCTTAATATAAACCTGAGCATTCTCATTGTATTGCCGCAAATACTATTAATATGTAATGAATAATCGATCAAGTGTAAGTTGAACTTGCGCAATTAATCTTCCGTACGTTGATTGCTTTAAAAATGAAAAATTTTGTCACTGAGGTATAAAATGATCAGTGACTTCACAAAACACACCCCAAATGAGTTTTCAACAAAGTTTGTTTCCAATCATTACTGAAAACTGATAACCTTGAAATTTTTGTTTTTTTTATATACCAGATATATTATTAAAGGTAATGCACTCGTGATAATTTTCATTCAATCTACATCCCGTGAAGTATATTCCAGAATTTTTTCAAAATTTTCTTGATCAGTACCTTTCAAGATAAGGGGGGGGGGCAGGATTTAAAAATAATAGAAATAAAAGTGTACGCAAGTATTTCATTATATAAATATTTTATACTCGTATTTTCACAAGCTTTCATTTGACATCACACTCAATTCATATATTATTACCAAATTTCAACTTTCTATGGCAAATAGTTTCGGATAAAATCGTGTGTGACAGACGGACAGACAGACGGATAGACAGACACCGAAGTCATCTTATAAGTGTTCCGTATGGAACACTAAAAAGAAAGTTTGGGGCCAAAAGTGTTACAACTCTGAATGCTGAATTATACATCGAAATTTTACTCCATCGAATGCTGTTTTAAGGTCGATGAGACATACAAAAGGTGGTGAGTTGCATTCGACTTCTTTTTAGTGTTCCGTACGGAACACTTATAAGATGACTTCGGTGTGTCTATCTATCCGTCTGTCACACCTGATTTTCTCCGAAACTATTAGTCATAGAGAGTTGAAATTTGGCACTAATATAGGAATTGATGGCCTCATCAGAGCCATGTAGTTTTGAAAGTTAAATTTTGAAGGGGTTAGTTTTGGGCTGTGAAATCGGAAGTGAAAAATAAATTTTTTACTAGGTCATCAAATGTGGTGTCAAATTAAAGCTTGTGAAAACAGGAGTAAAAAATATATATAATGTAATACTTGCGCACACGTTTCTTTGTATTATTTTTAAAGAATCGCGAAAAAATCGCTGTCCCCCCCCCCCTTCTCTCGAAAATTACTGATCAAAAAATTTTGAAAAAATTCTGGAATATTCTTCACGGGATGTAGATTGAACGGAAATTATCACGAGTGCATTACCTATAATAATTTATCTGATATATAAAAAAAAATTCAAGGTCATCAGTTTTCAGTAAAGATTGGGAACAAACTTGAAAACTCATTTTGGGTGTGCTTTGTAAAGTCACTGATCACTTTATAACTCCTTAACAAAATTCTTTATTTTAAAAACAATCAACGTACGGAGCATTATTTGCGCAAGCTCAACTTGCACTTGGCCGTTTATTTCGTAATAACTAACCTGAACCAAATATGGTTCATTAGAAAAACTGATTTGATAACCACATTAAATGTATAGGAAAGTTAGAAAATATACACATTTTTATTTAAAACTTAACTTTTTACAATAAGAAAAAAAGATTGTAATTATTTGAGAGTTTTATAAAAATCTAAAAATTTTCAAGGTCACCTTTTTTAATATTCAACCCATTATGAGGTTAACAAGTTAATTTTTAAGCCTATTTCCATGTAATGTGTTTCCCCGCCTTTATACAAGGTATTTAGTGTAAACTTGTTGATACGAAGCCAACTATCCAGTATACTAAGATCGGTCTGAATGGAATAATAATTATTTGTCTCCTGAATGTCTTTGAATATTTTTAGATCGTCAGCAAATAGCAGAACATTACTAAAATATTATTACTTATACTACTCAGTTTATATCACTACTACACTAAACACTTTATTTTTGCACTCGACGCGCGTTTCGCTAAGCATGTAGTGTCATGTGCCAAAGATTCCACATTCCCAACTTAGTTGAGAAGGCTTCACGGTCTACGAAATTAAACTTTTATCGTAAGTACAGTAGTAAGATTAGATTAATAGGGGCAGATATTTGGTTTTTAAAGTCTCGCAAGAAATTTAACGTTTTTCCTAATTTTATTAAGGTTAATTTACGATCACCAAATCAACCATTGCAGAAAGAGTTTCATTCTTTGCTAAATTTAAATGGCTTGACTTAGAAATCAAGAATTTGTACACAAAACCTAGTATGTCAGAAGTAGAATCATACAGCATATTCAAATAACTTACTTCAGGATTAAACAATATTGAATATGAAGTATCGGGTCTTCCATTAAGGACAACTTTTTTTTGAAATAAAACGCAACCCATTTGAGACATTTCGAAAATTTTACTATCGGCTTGAAGTACAATCAAAACTTTTATGTATGGAATTCGACTTCATTCATATGTCCACCACGGGCACGTTTGCAGCGGTCGATTCGTTGAACCCAATTTTCGATGACTCGGCCACACATTTCGACGGAAACGGCCAGTATCTCTCTTTCAGTATTGGCTCTGAGCTCCTCTAACGACGCAGGCTTGTTAGCATAGACCAATGATTTAACGTACCCCCATAAAAAGAAGTCTAGGGGTGTTAAATCACACGATCTAGGCGGCCATTCGACGGGACTATTTCTCGATATAACACGTTCACCGAATTTAGATTGCAGTAAGTCGATTGTTACACCAGCTGTGTGGCTTGTGGCGTCGTCTTGTTGAAACCACATATCATTAATGTCTAGCCCATGCAATTGATCAAAGAAATAACGTTGCAACATGCCTCTGTAGCGATCTCCATTGACTGTAACGCGACGGTTATTTTCATCAACGAAAAAGAACGGCCCAATGACACCACCGGCATGAAAACTGCACCAAACAGTAATTTTTTGTGGATGAAGTAATGTTTCTTCGAGCACCTGAGGGTTTTCACCTGACCAATAACGCATATTCTGTTTGTTGATGAAGCCGTTTATCCAAAAATGCGCTTCATCACTAAAGATGATTTTGCGATGAAATTGGTCATCTTCTTCCAACATTTCTAGAGCCCAATTCGAGAACGTACGTCGCTTCATATGATCGAGTGGCTTTAGTTCTTGAGTTAACTTTAACTTATAGGGGTGCAGGCCAAGATCCTTTCGCAAAATTCGCCATAGTGTGGTCTGAGCGATGCCCAATTCTTGAAAACGCCGTGAAATCGACTGTTTTGGTTCGTTTGAGATGGACGCTTGAACGGCTGCAATATTCTGGCCACTTCGACCAACTTGTTGTCTCACTGGCACGGGAACATCCAGCAGCGAACTCAAAATTTTTTCACTAGACTATGAATTGCTTGTCTACTGGGACGAGAATTACGACCAAAAATTGGCGTTAACGCTCTTAAAGTTGCAGTCACCGACTCCAAATTTTGGTAGTAAATTTTTAATTATTTGTAAACGTTGTTCGTTCGTGTACTTCACCATGATGAAAATGTTGACTTTACTGAATGTTTTGACGTTGACAGTTCGGTAATTGGCTTAAGGGTGCGTTCACAGTGAAATTTCAAAGTTGTCAAGTCCCAAATGGAAGACCCTTTATGTAGCGAGTTTCAGAGGAAAAATGTTTTTAGTATTGATATTCAATATAAAAAGAAATTCTCTATTCTAAGCACCCCCCCCCCCCCCCCCCCCCCCCCCCCCCCCCCCCCCCCCCCCCCCCCCCCCCCCCCCCCCCCCCCCCCCCCAATTAAAAAAGCTCTTAGCCAAGAAAGATAGTCCTCAGGATTAGTAAATATTGTAGAAAATCATTCATTTCAATCCTTTACTTGCAATGAAATTCGCATTCTAAACAAAGGTCTTAAATTTACAGTACCCTCTCCCAGAGATAATTTATCAGAAATAGTTGGTCACATTGAAAGCTCCATTAGTACACTTTCAGAAAATAGTAAATCATCTGTTAGGGAAGCATGTCGCAATCAAATATCAAAAAACATGGTTAACAACACAAATTCTAATTCACACAAAAAAACATAAAAATAGTTAAAGGATTGAGAAAAGAAAGATGTCTTCTACTTAAAGCGGATAAAGGAAATAAAGTTGGTATATTGGGTAAGAAAGATTACTTTGAACGTGTAGATAATCTTATAAAATCTGGCCCTTATGAAAAGGTTATCACAAATCCATTACCGAGAGTGATAACAGAGGTTAAAAATTCTTTAAAGAAATGTAAGAACCTTATCTCTGATTCGCTAAAATTTAAATTAAATGTGAGTAATCCGACCATACCAAAGTTATATTGCTTACCCAAAATTCACAAACCTGGAAAAGCAATGCGACTCATTATTTCATCGGTCGGATTACCCACGTATTTGATATCCAAATGGTTATTAAAAGAACTTGAGAATTTACCATTAAATACTTTCGTAGTGAAGAATTCTTTAGAATTCATTAACAAAACAAAAAATCTAGTTCTTAACGAAGGTGAAATCTTAATTTCTTTTGATGTCAGTTCTTTGTTCCCAAGTGTGCCAATACCACAAACTTTAAAATACCTCGAATAATTACCTAGGATGAATGACTTTGAGGACGAAATTATTCATGAATACTTAACATTATCTAAACTTTGTATGGAACAAAATTATTTTCAATATAACAGTATACGGTATGGTATAGCTATGTGGATGATGTTTTCGCAATTTTTGATACAAAAAAAAAGCAAATAGAGATGATTTGGTTCCAAATTAAATAGCCAGTATGGTTCCGTTAAATTCACTTACGAAATTGAAAACAAAGGACAACTACCTTTTCTAGATATTTTAATTATAAAAATAATAATAGATTAGAATTTGATACCTATAGAAAACACACAGTTAGAGATAGATATATTTCTAATGATTCATTTCATTTCAAACAATACAAATTAGCGGCATTACATTTTTTAGTTCATAGTTTGGTCACTTTTCCTCTGAATAGAGTTAACTTCAATAATGAAAGGAATCGTATTAGAAATATAACTAGAGTTAATGGTTATGACGATGACTTAGTAAACAAGTTAATAAATAGACATAAGTTGAGGTTAAATATTCAGAATTTCAAATTTTTACACGCGAAAAAAACATAAGTATGTCTCCATACCATATAATCCATAAGGTATTTAGTAAGGTAAGCTTCACCTTAGTCTATAAGTCATCAGACAATCTGAGGAATATCTTAGGAAATCCCAAAGGTAATATTCTTAATTGTCAGAAAAGTGGAATTTATGAAATTAGTTGTAATGATTGCGACAAAAGGTATGTTGGACAAACTAAAAGGTCAATTAAAACACGATTTAAAGAACCTTTAGCACAGTTAAAATACAGTAGAACAGAAAAGTCTAGTATTGCCGAACATGCACTTGAAGCTGATCATACTGTAACATTAGATAATCTAAGATTAATTAAGAATGTATCTAAGTTGGGAATGTGGAATCTTTGGCACAATGATACTACTCAGTATATATCACCACTACACCAAACACTTTATTTTTGCACTCGACGCGCGTTTCGCTAACCATGTTAGCTTCATCAGGAGCGATGATTGACTGAGTCAGTATATATCACCACTACACCAAACACTTTATTTTTTGCACTCGACGCGCGTTTCGCTAACCATGTTAGCTTCATCAGGAGCGATGATTGACTGAGTCAATCATCGCGTCGAGTGCAAAAATAAAGTGTTTGGTGTAGTGGTGATATATACTGAGTAGAAGAATGTATCTGATAGGAGATTGTTGAATGCATACAAAAGTATGGAAATTATAAAATGTAAAAGTAGTTTAAATAAAGACAGAAGATCAGTTTCTATAGTCCATTCTACTGATTACTTGACAGGAACTAATGGCCTCGGCCATTAGTTACGCCTGAGGAATTCAAGGATTAGGCTAAGTATAAATAGGATACATTTGTAGTTTAGCTTTAGTGAATCATCGCTCCTGATGAAGCTAACATGGTTAGCGAAACGCAAAAATAAAGTGTTTGGTGTAGAGGTGATATATTCTCAGTAGTGTCCTTGTGCCAAAGATTCCATATTCCCAACTTAATTATTAGTTATATCATTAAATAATATCATATTAAAAATAATAGGTTACTACTCTGAGGAACACCGCTAGTGGCTTTAAATATAACAGGTTTATGGCCACGGATTTCAACATATTGTAAGTGATCTCTTTCATATGATTAATAAAATATTATCTAGCTGCTAGTGCTAGTTTCTAGCACTAGCAAAATAAAATTAGCAAAGTTAGCTGAAAGTAAATTGATATACCTTGTTTATTATAGTGATATTGCCTATCAAAGTTTCTAACTACAACAGTTGAATATTAACTACATACTTATTTCTTAAACTTAAAATAATAATTAGCTTCTGAAGAAAATTAAACCGTAAGAAGTAAAACCCATAAAATATTTTACGACTAAAGTTCTTTCTGAGGTTGGTTTGTTTTAGGGTTTATTTACGTTCCGGAACGACCTAATTCAATTATAAAATATGCAGAACAAAACTTTAAATAACTCTTTTAAATACAAGGTACTTGATTTAAGAGCCGTGTCATGTTAAATTGGGATACTCAAGTGTTACATAAACCATCTGTCTGAGAACAAGGTTAAAAAACAATTTAAATTATTATATATGCTCATATGCTTAGTCTTATCTGTATGGGCGAATCCACAGAACGTATATAATTAAATACTGGGTAAGAAAAATTCTTTCTTACCTTACTTTTTTTGTTTAACGTTAAACAAAACAGATCATATCCGTAATCTCCCAGCTACATGAGAATGCTTCATAACCCAGCAACCAACAGCCTACTGGACAACGCCGAGATTGACTTTGTCTGCCCCAAAGTTGGCAGCACCAATTAATCAGCGTTACAACCTTCGATCTTAGCAGCATATAAGTAGCACGCAAAAATTACAAATTCTGATCAAGCCAGAGTCGACACGGCCATCAAAGCCGGAAT
This sequence comes from Pachyrhynchus sulphureomaculatus, assembly GCA_019049505.1. Classification (NCBI taxonomy): domain Eukaryota; kingdom Metazoa; phylum Arthropoda; class Insecta; order Coleoptera; family Curculionidae; genus Pachyrhynchus; species Pachyrhynchus sulphureomaculatus. The sequence goes on along the minus strand of CM032455.1, from coordinate 152,737,192 downwards.
CCCCCAAGGCTTCATCTTCTCCTCCATCTCTTTAACACTGCCGACATTCTCAAATTGGATTAGACTAACTTCCTCCTTTATGCTGATGGTACCGCCATTATCACCTCTCCCAAAAGCAACCGGATTATTATAAGTCGTTTTCAACGCCATCTGGACAGCCTCAACACCTGGTTCCACCACCGGAGGTTTTCGAAAATGCAGCGAAACTTTCCATGGCTACCTCCATCTCCAAGACTCCCGTCTCTGCTGGGCAGCTTCCATCAAGTGCCTGAACATCCAGTAAGATATATATATATATATATATATATATATATATATATATATATACATATATTTATATATATATATATATATATATATATATATATATATATATATATACATATCTATATATATATATATATATATATATATATATATATATATATATATATATATATATATATATATATATATATTTTATTCATCAAATTTCTATACCTTTTTTGTAGAATGATTTATCTTTGCCTTCAAAATTTATATATATATATATATATATATATATATATATATATATATATATATATATATAAACATATATATATATATATATATATATATATACTGCCTCAACAATACATTGGACAAACCAGTCAATATTTGGAAAACCGTATAAAAGGCCACAAGTACTATAAAAATAAGGTAACTTCATTAAATAAACATGAAAACGAAAAAAAAAAAAACACACATTTAATTACGAAAGCACAAAAATCTTAAGTTCCGAAAATCATACTAAAAAAAGAGAAATCTTAGAATCCATCCTTATCCACAAAAACCAAAATGCCATAAACGACAAAAAAGAAATTAACAATCTGAATCAAATATATTTTTCAGTTCTTTAAAGCATAATGATAAAGTAACACCGTTTTAATAATGTTTAAATGTGTGCAGAGTTTTAAAATGTAAAAAGTATGTTGTGTATATGACTCTTGGAATGTTTTAATTATTGACAAGAAAATAAAAATCTTTCAAAGTCTACATCCTAAGGTAAGCCAAATTATAACATTGTTATTGCATAGGTAATCATGGTTTGGTTTTTTAGGGTACTCGATACATATCGACATTGTTACTGGTTGTATTAATGAAATTAAATGTTTTGAAAAAGATCACTAGGCTGATCGAAACGTAAACGTAAAATGAAGTTTTAATTCACATAACCTTAAAGCCAAGAAAAAATCATTACCATATAAATATAAAAAGAGGGTTAAAGAAAAAAATTGTTTAAATATATATATATATATATATATATATATATATATATATATATATATATATATATATATATATATATATATATATATATATATATTTAGATTTTGCTAAGGTTAGCAACCTCCTGGGGCCTGCGGATATTTGCATGGGTAGCTGTTCGGGCATTCGAGGTAAAAGAAGAAAGAAAGATACTATCATAAACAAGACAGTCGATTGAATCCCTACCCCTTCTCAGTATGTCGTTAATGTAAAGGAGAAAGGGAGGAACAGCTTTGGGGCATACCTGCATTAGGACTAAAGATGTTTGAAAGAAACCCATCGACTGCAAATGGTAAAGAATGCTCTCCAAAGAAAGACGAGAACCGTAAATAAAACAAAAATAGCGTAGCCTAGCAAACGATCCGTCATGACAAACACAGTCGAATGAATTAAATACATATATCAAGTGAAACCGAACGATAATTTCCAAAAGATTCATTTGCGTTGGGTCAACGTATAAATAGCGGTAATGTAAAGCATTATAGTTAATTTAATTTTGAAAGCCGTACTTGAAAAACTAAACTCTTGCATTTTTGTCACTTCCTTTAAGTCTCGTGTTTAATTGTTCTACGAATCTGTTTTATCTGTTGTAATTCTAATTTAAGTAAATGCCACGGGCAAAGCTTATTGAAAACGGAGCGATAAAAATCGGAATCTTCCTTTAATTCATTGTCAAGACGTTGTGTTTTACAGTCAGGCGGTTAAAGGATCTCAAAGACCGTCTTGAATAATAGAACAAAAATAGAACTGATGCTAAAACGTATATTGGAAGTAGTTTATTATATATATATATATATATATATATATATATATATATATATATATATATATATATATATATATATGTATATAACACGTAGGCAGAAAATTTTTTTGGTCTAGCTAGTTAAAATACATACTAAATTCGACTTTATTCATCAATATAGTCTCCTTCAAGAGTGATACAATCAGTCTAACGCTTTCTTAGTATTTCTGTACCTTTCTCGTAGAAGTATTTGTCTTTGCCTTCAAAATAGGCCTCAGTTTCAGCGATAATTTCTTCATTGGAGCCAAATCTCTTTTCCGCGAGTATTCTTTTGAGGTCTGCGAATAGATAATAGTCGTTGGGGGCCAAATCTGGAGAATACGGTGGATGAGGAAGCAATTCGAACTTCAATTCATACAATTTTGCCATCGTAACCATTGACTTGTGACACGATGCATTGTCTTTATGAAAGAGCACTATTTTCTTGTTCATTTGAGGCCGTTTCTTTGCGATTTCTGCCTTCAAACGCACCACTAACTTTATATAATATTCGTTGATTCGTCGATGAAAATTATTCCATGTGCATCCCAAAATACAGAGGCCATAACCTTACCAGCCGACTGTTGTGTCTTTGGTGGCTTAGGGCGGCTTTCACTGGCTGCTGTCCACTCAGCTGACTGCCGGTTAGATTCCGGTGTGTAATGGTGGATCCATGTTTCATCCCTTGTCACATATCGCATGAAAAAATCCTTTTTATTGCGCCTAAACAGGACCAGCGCTCAGAATCATCAACACGTTGTTGTTTTTGGTCCACTGTGAGCAAACGCGGTGTCGATTTCGAATAGAGCTTTCTCAGGCCCAAATGTTCATGCAAAATATGGCCAACATGTTCCTTTGATATCTTTAGGGTGTTAGCTATCTCACGCAATTTCACTTTACGGTCATTCAAAACAATTTTGTGGATTTTTTTGATGTTTTCCGGTGTAACCACTTCATTTGGGCATCCAGAGCGTTGAGCATCATTTTTGTCTGTACGACCGCTTTTAAATTGAGCATACCAGTAAATGATGAGTGATTTACCAGGGGCAGAGTCCCCATAACACTTATCAAGCCATTGCTTTACTTGAACGGTATGTATTTTTTCATCAAAAAACAGTGTTTAATCAATACACGAAATTCGATTTTTTCCATTGTTTTCAAAATATCAAAAGTAGCGTCTCTAAAACTACTGTAACTTGTAAACTAATCGTCGAAATATCACGAAATTTTGACACGTATTATTTGAAGGTTGGCACTTCCTAAAAATCATATGGATTTTTCGAAAAGGGCGACAGCTATGTGTTAGACCAAAAACTTTTCAATACAAGATGTTATGAAAATGGCTTAAATATTAAAACTGATATACATCAAGCAAAAGCAATTGAAGAAAAAAACATTGAAAGATAGCGCCCCTCGATAATAACACCTAAAACGAACTAGGAAGTTTCAAATTTTCTATCCAAAAATATCGCCGGATAAAACAGATCCGTAGAACAATTAAACACGAGACCTAAAGGAAGTGACAAAAATGCAAGAGTTTAGTTTTTCAAGTATGGCTTTCAAAATTAAACTAACGATAATAATTTACATTACCGCTATTTATACGTTGACCACCCCAGTCGCAGTCGATGGGTTTCTTTCAAACACCTTTAGTCCTAATGCCGGAATGCCCCAAAGCTGTCCCTCTCTTTTTCCTTTTCATCAACGATATACTGAGAAGGGGTAGGGATTCAATCGACTATCTTGTTTATGATAGTATCCTTCTTTCTTCGTTTACCTCAAATGCCCGAACATTAGCTACCCATGCAAATATCCACAGGCCCCAGGAGGTTGCTAACCTTAGCAAAATCTGGAAGAAATTTGATGTTGTAGTGATAGAATCGAAGTGGAATTTAACGCTATACAGGAAACACTAGTGGTAATTTTTTCTAGAAAGGTAAAGGTAGAGAATTCGACATATTTGTGTGGAGACATTCCATTCCTCAAGCATCGTCATCTTGCTGGGCGTTAGTTTGCAAGTAAATATGTCTTGGCATTAACAGGTAGCATTTTTTTTATGGGCATAACACATGTGCTACAGGAAAATCCCTAAAGCGCTACAAGAACGACGCGTGTGCCCCAAAAGCGATTCACATTGGATTTGAATCAATGTAACTCGTGTGTATGGATGGAATGTGTATGGACAGCAAAGAGAGCTTCTTAAAAGCTAGGAATATAATTTCGTACCAAAAATCTTTATTATCCATTAATTAACACGTAGGCTGAAAAGTTTTTGATCTAGCTACTTAAAACACATCTTTTTTTTGCAAAATTCGACTTTATTCATCAATATAGTCTCCTCACGGCACGCAGTGCCGATTTCGAATAAAGCTTTCTCAAGCCCAAATGTTCTTGCAAAATATGACCAACACGTTCTTTTGGTATCTTTAGGGTGTCAGCTATCTCGCGCAATTTCACTTTACGGTCATCCAAAAGAATATTCCAGAGCGTTTAGAATCATTTGTATCTGTACGACTGCGTTTAAATTCAATATACCAGTAAATGATGAGTGATTTTCCAGGGGCAGGGTCCCCGTAACACTTATTAACCATTGCTTTGTTTGAATGGTATTTTTTCCCTCAAAAAACAGTGTTTAATCAACACACAAAATTCGATTTTTTCATTGTTTTGAAAATATCAAAAGTAGTGTCGCTAAAACCAGTGTAACCTGTAAACTAATCGTCAAAATGTCATGAAAATTTTGACACCTATCGTTTGAAGGTTGGTACTTCCTAAAAGTCATATGGATTTTTTAAAAAGGGTGACATCTATGTGTCAGACCGAGAACTCAGTCTACGTGTTATATGTTAAATCATGTGGAAAGGTCAAGTTCGGCCAACAACAAACAGCTCCCATGTTTGGGGCCCTGCTTCCAAATATATATTAAATTTGGTAGATTCTATTCAGAAGAGAGCAATTCGTCCGATTGGAAACCCAGAACTCATCTGTAGCCTTGTTTCGTTAGAATATCGAAGAACTTGGAAAGTGCTTGATGAATTAGCCTTTCCAGAATAATGCATGCTAGGAATACACATCGCGTTAATACATCATCTTCGTATGTGGTTCAGCGTGCCATTTCTCGTACCACCCTCCTCAAGAATCCATTTCCCTTTCCCTTTTGAATGCATCAGTAACGCTTATGCTTCCTACCGAATACAACTTGGCGTGATTCAAGATCAACGTGAATCGCATTTTCTCCACACACTTTCCTATTTAGCGTAGTCGCCAGGGGTTTTGAGCTCTCGTAAATGTTAACAGGCTGCATTTTGACACACAGATAGTTTTTTGGACATAGAATACGATAGAAAAATCTAAAATAAAATAAAAAATTCAGTTTTTCGGTAATATCTCTAAAAATTAAAAAGATATCGAAAAACTAGTAGCACTATGTGAAAGAGTGGGAAATTTTACAAAAAAAATAGTATATAAATTTTTTTTTTCCAGATTTTTTTATTAGGGTGAGGATTTATTAAAAATTCGGATAGGTGATTCAAAAAAATGTAGCGCGCCAAACTGGTTAATTTGAAAGTCTACGCGCACCGCTCGAAAGTAAAAATTAAAAGAGAGAAGTTTTTATTTTTGTTTGCATGATTTAAACCGGCGTACAGTAAATTACAACAATTTAATAAAATATAGTATTGAAAAAAAAATTGTGCATATATCATTATTATACCTTAAGTTTCAATATAAGAATAATTTTAAAAAAATTCACATTGTATGTGTTATTTAAAAATTGAGTTTTAAAATATGAAAACTTGCCTGTCGTAGTATGCCGCCGGTAATTTAACCTTCAAACCAGTATGAAACTTAAAAAAAACTTCTTTTTTTTATAATTTTGCTTTTAAAAAAGTGTTCCTGATAAACGAATTTTTTGCTTATTATCTATAATATATATAAAATGCAACGTCTCTCTGTCTGTCTGCCTGTCTGTCTATCTCTCTGTCTGTCTGTCTGTCCGTTAGTGCGCTTATCACTGGAAAACCACTTATCCGATTTATGTACTTTTTTTTAAAAAACATACATATGTTGTCTGGCCAGGTTATAGGCTATATTTTATTACGATAGGTAGCATAAGGAATGAGCAGTGACGATAATAGTGAATGAAGTCGCAAAAAAGTTTGCCGCTAGCGCATTCCCTTGCAATACACAGCCTAAACAATTAAATATGGAACAATATTATGTAACAGAGAATATCTATAATCTACAATCTATAATATATAGAAAATGCAATGTCTCTCTGTCTGTCTGTCTGTCCATTAGTGCGTTTATCACGCGAGAACCACTTATTACGTGTCTTTTTTTAAATTCATACATATATTCTTCGGCCAGGTTATATAATAATAATAATCTATATCTATAATATATAAAATGCAACGTCTCTCTGTCTGTCTGTCTGTCTGTCTGTCTGTCAGTCTATCTGTCTGTCCGTTAGTGCGATTATCCCTCGAGAACCACTTATCCGATTTATGTGATTTTTTAAATTCATACATATGTTCTCTGACCAGGTTATATTTTTATTACATCTATAATATATATAAAATGCAACGTATCTCTGTCTGTCTGTCCGTTAGTGTGTTTATCACTGGAGAATCATTTATCCGATTTACGTACTTTTTTTTTTAAAAAAACATATATATGTTCTCTGGTCAGGTTATCTATAATCTTATATCTATAATATATATAAAATGCAACGTCTCTCTGTTTGTCTGTCCGCCTGTCTCTCTGCCTGTTTGTCTGTCTGTCTGTCTGTCTGTCTGTTAGTGCGCTTATCACTGGAGAACCACTTATTCGATTTACGTGCTTTTGTTTAAAACATACATATGTTCTCTGGCCAAGTTATAGGATATATTTTATTGCGTTTGGTAACATAAAGAATAAGCAGTGACGATAATAGTGAATCAAGTCGGAAAAAAGGTTACCGTTACCGCGTTCTCTTGCAATACACTCCCTAAACCATTAAATATGGAACAATATCATGTTGCAAGGAATATATATATATATATATATATATATATATATATATATATATATATATATATATATATATATATAAATATATATATATATATATATATATCTGTCTGTCTGTCTGTCCGTTAGTGCGCTTATCACTTGAGAACCACTTATCCGATTTACGTGTTTTTATAAATTTATACATATGTTCTATATAATTCGATATAAGCCTAGATAACGGGAGATAAGGTGAGATAATAGGAGATAAGTAAGTATAATAATGGGAGATAAGGGGAAATAATGGGAGATAAGCAAAGATAAGCCTAGATATTGGGAGTTATGGTGAGATAATGGGAGATAAGGAGAAATAATGGCAGATAAGGGGAAATATTGCGTGATAAGTCGAAATAAGCCTAGATAATGGGAGATAAGGTGAGATAATGGGAGATAAGGAGAAATAATGGGAGATAAGGAGAAATAATGGGAGATGAGCAGAGATAAGCCTAGATAATGGAAATTATGCAGACATAATGAGAGATAAGGAAAAATAATGGGAGATAAGGGGAAATAATGGCAGATATTTTATTACGTTAGGTAACATAAAGAATAAGCAGTGACGATAGAGGTGAATCAAGTCCACGCGAGCGGAGCCGCGGGCACGGCTAGTTAATTATACAACTTAAACTTAAAACAAAAAAAAAATACTTAAAGGTAGGAAATGAAAAACAAAAGTCCAAGCTTTAAGTATAAGGTATTTATATTTCATTTAAGCATCCAGGTACAAAGAAAACAGTTATTGAAAACATTAAAATTCTACATTACTCGAAGAAATTAAATGAATTACGTATTCTCTGGCCGTCATATTGGATCTGCCATTTTGAATTTTTCAAATCTGTCATCGGATTCTTAATCATCACCTCCAGAAACTTCTCAATAGCCAATTTTAAAATATTTAACGATTTACATAAACGAGGTTGGAAGCCTGAGTTCCACTACAACTGAACGGATTAAACCAGCATTTTTATTTGATATAATTTTTTTAAATTACAGCAAAACTAAAGAAAATAATTAATGTATATATTTTTTTTTGTGTAAAATTTCACGTGTTGGTATTAGTTTTCGATTTCTTTTTGTATTTTTAGAGATATTACCGAAAAAAAAAAACCGGATTTCTCATTTTATTTTCGATTTTATAGGCTTAGCGTACACTTTAGAGCAGCAAACTTTTTTTTATCGAATTCTACATCAAAAAAATACATGTATGCCAAAATGCAGCCTGTTAACATTGAATGAGCTTTTTGTCAAAATTTTGCTCTGACGACTGGGCTAATTGTAAAGCTTTAAGAATTTCCCTGCAGCATACATATATGCCATATCCATAAACATAAAAATAAAAAAAAAAAAATTCGAGAATACATTTTGCAATACTTAGTTTGCTCACAGTAATTAGCAAATAATCTTGATCCTGATTAATAACAAAGTTCTATTTTTATCTCCAAATCGTCAAACCTACCAAAGATAAATGTTTTTTTTTTATATTTTTTTAAGGCTGAGTGAAAATAGCTTGTTTTCCTACTCAAGAAAGGAAGATCCAGCAAAAACACTGCAGCAGATAATAAATTATAAACCCAAAAAAATATATATTTTCATTTTCTCTTCGTGCTTTCCACCTTCTTATCACGATCTCCATTTTTTATCTTAATTTACCTCCGACAGAAGGAAATCCCTATATCTGTTTTACCCTTGAGTTATTTTAATGAAAACTGTATAACGAATTGTGTATTCACACGAAAAGGGTTGCGTCTTATATTTCATTTAAAATTCATTAAAATCATCATTGGTTTTCAGCTTTTAAATAATACAGCTCGTTTAATAAATAAAATCTACACCCTTTAGAATGTTATTTTCGTCGTGTTTTGTTGTAGATTAGTAAAATATGAACCATTAACAACAGCCGGATTTTTTCGAAGCTTTAAATTATGTAGAATATCTTGTTTGAATATACACCCTTTGTCCAAAAATAAACTAAACACTATAAAGTCTATTTAACCGGAATACATTTTATAATATTAGAGAGATTTTGCAACACTTATTTTTCACATGCCTTTGTCTTTATCCTTTGTCGTAATCAAAAACATATGCAGTATTAACGCGAAAGAATTGCAAGGTTAGGTTAGTATTCATCTTTTATAAATTTAGGGGATTTTTTTAAATTAATTTCACGGTTAAGCACACCGGTTATTAGTATTTGGTGGCTCAACACAATTTTCTAAACTAAAGTTGTATCTAGCAGGTTTCTATCACTTCCTTCAATATTTCCAAGGTAATACGAATGTGCGGTAAATAAAATTTCATTGAAATTAGGACTACACACACTGTAATGCCATTGTGCCAAAGATTGCTTGCTTGGAAACTCAGCTTATTGACGAACCAACACGGATCCCTGATCGAGACGGGGAGTTCGCCAGTCTTCTTGATCTGTTTTTAACCACCAATCCGGAGATTTACACGATCACCGTAAATCCGTCGTTGGGTTCTTCCGACCACAAACTGCTTTCGATATCGAGTATCCTGCCAAACAGTGACAGAGAGGCGCCTAGGCCGCGCAAGATTTGGCACTACAAATCTGCTAAATGGGAAGATCTCATGGAATATTTTCGAACTTTCCCTTGGATGGACGTTTGTTTTCGATCCGACAACCCATCTGACTGCGCCAGGGAGCTCTCCGATGTTATTTTGGCTGGTATGGAGGCTTACATCCCTTTTTCGAAGAAATGCCCCTCCAATGGCAAGCCTTGGTTTTGACCGAAAATGCAAAGAAGTTGTTGCTTCTAAACATATCGCCTACCGACAATGGCGTAAAAATCCTAACACCATAATTCGTAACACCTTTGTTTGTGCCCGAAAGAGATGCAAAAGAGTTATCGAAGAAACCAAGGAGGCACACAATCAACGAATTAGAAACAAACTCCTCGCTTGTCCCAACAATTCCAGGTCCTTTTGGTCAATCGCTAAGGCAGTTAGTCAAAATTTCACCAAATCCACACCTGTTGAGAGAGCGAACTTGTTGGCTGAACTCTTTGCTTCACATTCTACTGTCCATTTTCAAGGAAAAACACCACCTACTATTTTCATATTGCAGTCAAAGATGCCCGATGTTGTCTTCAGACAGCGTATCATAAAGCGTATTTTAATGAAGCTAGACACCAAAAAGGCTTCGGGCGCTGACGGAATACCTGCCATAGTTCTCAAAAACTGTGCAAGGGAACTAACACCAGTTTTCTGTAGACTTTTCAACCTATCCTACAGAAAGGGACTATTTCCGTCCTGCTGGAAATGTGCCACGGTTCAGCCGATACCTAAAAAAGGCAAGAACACCTTGCCAAATAACTACCGACCGGTCGCGCTGTTTTCAATAATATCGAAAATTATGGAAAGGGTTATCAATCAGCATCTTCTAAAATATCTCAAACGATTCAATATTATTACCGATCACCAATATGGCTTTCGTAAACATAAGTCAACAGGAGATCTTCTGACTTATGTAACACATGTTTGGAACAACGCAATTGAACACTTTAGAGAATCTCGAGCGGTTGCTCTTGACATATCCAAGGCATTCGACCGTGTTTGGCACGATGGGCTGTTGGCTAAGTTACGCTCTTGTGGTATATCTGAAAAGTTCTGTCCGTGGCTCTCATGTTTTCTCAGAGAGAGTTCTTTACGAGTGGCGGTTGACGGATTTCTTTTTAATACCTTCACAATCAACGCTGGTGTGCCCCAAGGCTCCATACTGTCTCCTACTCTCTTTCTCATTTACATTAACGATCTGCGGGAAAAGACGACAGTACGCTTGTCTCTTCAATCACTTTGAACGCTCGGACATCGGCTGCTCAGACGAATATCCGCAGACAGCAGGAGGTCGTTCAACTTAAGAAAGACCTGGAAGAAATTCTATCTTGGGGTGACAGTAACCAAGTGGAATTTAACGCTTCAAAAACCCAGGCGGCAGTTTTTTCTAAAAAAGTTAACGTTTTTGAACCCGACATAGTTATGTCGGGGCACTCCATTCCTCTAACATCGTCACTAAATTTGTTGGGCGTTAATTTGGGAGCAAATATGTCCTGGCATGAACATGTTACAGGCATAGCAAGGAGAGCTTCTCAAAAGTTGGGAATATTATTTGGAACCAGAAAGCTTTACACTCCACAACAACTGTTAATTCTTTACAAAGCTCAAATTCGACCAACTATGGAATACTGCTCCCATGTTTGGAGCTCCGCTCCCAAACATACACTGTATTTGTTGGATTCTATTCCGAGAAGAGCTGTTCGTCTGATTGGACACCCGGAACTGACCAGCGGCCTTGATTTGCTGGAACATCGAAGAACGGTTGGCAACTTGAGCCTATTCTACAAGTAGTTTCATGGAAAGTGTTCGAAGGATGTGGCCCGCTTAATTCCTCTCAGAGCGGTGCATGTTAGAAGTAGAAGTCGCGCTAATACTTCACATCCGTATGAGTTTCAGCTTGTTACTCCTCGTACAACGCTTTTGAAGCAGTCTTTTATATGGAGAACATCATACCTTTGGAATAGTTTGCCCAGGACTGTGTTTCCCACCGAGTACAATCTACAGCGATTCAAGAACAACGTGAATCGCTTTCTCCGCACACGTGTCGCTCCTGTAGCCCTTTAGGGACTTCCCTGTAGCACGTGTGCTAGACCCATAAAAAAAGAAAAAATAGTATTCATCTTTTATAAACTTATTTTTTTTTCATTAATTTCGGGGTTAGGCACACCGGTTATTAGTATTTGGTGGCACAACACAATTTTCTAAACTAACGTTGTATCTAGCAGCTTTCTATCACTTCCTTCAATATTTCCAAGGTAATACGAATGTGCGGTAAATAAAATTTCATTGAAATTAGGACTACACACACTGTAAGGCCATTGTGCCAAAGATTGCAAAATCCCAACATAATTTGAACACTAATTAACCATTTTCAGTGTTATTTTCAATAAAAGGTTGTCATTTCAATTTGACTGTATTTTTTTAGTAGTTTGTGTACAGGTAGGAAAAAGCAATAGGCCCTTCCTTAATAGCGATAAGAATAACGAACTTCAAATAACCTGGTGGGCGCATGCTTCAAATAATGATAACAACTGAGTCCTTATATTTAAGTTCTTCTCTTTACTACTGCACAAGGTCCAAACGGTGAGCGCATGCTCCAAATAAAGATAAAGACCTACTAAAATAATAGTTGCAAAATCTCTTTATTAACTAGCCATCGTCCGCTATGATTGTTACTTACCATTAAAGATTCTAGTTCATGTTTAACCAAATGGAGTACATATTTAATGGATTCTTCTCGAAGTGCCATATTTGATACGGACGTAGGTGTCCCTCTCGGCTTTGCCTGTGGTTTGCGCCTTTTTTTAAGTATTTCATAGAAAAAAACGACCTACAGTTTAATGCTCGTTCCGAACGGAATTTAATGGATTAAGGTTTACCATTGTTTATAGTCTAGGTGAATGGAAATGACGACGAACTTACACGTTTGCGTTGTGACAAAAAAACTGATTAAACTCCTGAAATCCTAGAACATTCCCTTAAGCAACTATTACTTGCCCTTAAAAAAGACGACGATATTACCCCCACCTCTCAATAATCTGAAGAAGGCTCTAGTTAAATGATATAATTAACAGCTTAGACTCTGAAAAATCTGTCCTTCCGTGTCATTTAAGCTCAATAAAATTGCAGTATTGACGATGCAAACGACATCAAAGAAACAACCAAGTAATATCTTCAACGTCTAATATAACAGAGTTACTAAATATGTACCATACTTTTATTCTTGAAGCCCATCCTGATTAAAAGAAAATCAAATTTATTGGACAACATTACGAGGAGACGTAAAATTTTTGTAGGGAAATTTTGTTTTAGTAATCTTCACAATGGCCCTTAAATCGTAATGGAGGAAATTCAGCATGCAATCTCCGCTACATAGAATAAAAGAGCCACAAGACATGGTGACATTTCCATGGAAATCATTAAACTCATAGAAGAGGAAAACATAGGGCAAATCACAAAATTTTTCGATCTGATCTACAACACAGGCACGATACCAGAGGAGAGGTTAAGGTCCACATTTATTAAAATCCCTTAAAAATCTCTTTATAAAAAGTTTAGTGATTACCGTCTAATCAGTTTGATGAGTTACTTCTTAAAAGGTTTTTTTTGCGAATCATCCATTCCAGAATCCGTACAAAAGGCGAGTTCGTTCTTGTTAACAGCCAGAGAGGATTTAGAAACGTATTTGGAACACGTGGAGCTTTGTTTGATATCAATGTTCTCCTACAGAAATGTCGGGACCAGCGCAAAGATATTTTCGTCTGCTTTCTTGATTCTGAGAAAGCCTTCGGCAGAGTTAGACTCGACAAAATATTATCAATATCAATAAAAAATTGATCCCAAAAGTAAGAAGTTGTATGGTTCTAAATCAGGTAAGTGATCCAGTAAACAAGCTCAAAAACTATTTCACAAGATTTAACACCAAGATTTATCGGAGCTGCTTGTTTAAATTTTATTTTCTAGTATAGTATTTGCAGGACGTTTAGAATTGTATCGGCTGCATATCGTATGTTATTCATGAGCATTCTATTAATCTTTGCTCCTCTTGTATCTTGAGTCAGTACTCTTTTTATGGTCTCCTTCGACTATAGGTTGTACAGTATCTGTAATAATAGACATACTTAAGTATGTCTACTGTTTTCAATGTCTTCAGTAGTTGTGTCCTTAATTTTTATAACCGCTTGGCATCGAGTTTTACTTTCTTAGGAAGCAGAATTAAATGATCGTGGCTTATCTTATTGAAAGCTGTAATGTAATCGATGGATCTTCGCTTATACCCTCTTATACCGTCGTGCTAACACCCTCAATGCTAGAAGTACTGTCCGTATGCCTAAGGTATCTCGGACAACCAAGTGAGCTTCATTAATGTCACTTCTAGAAAGGTTGTCAACGTAAGACGTATTAAATGTAAACCTTACTTATTGCTCACTGAATTAATTAGATAGTAAAATTAATAATGATTATTTTATATCGTACTTAGCATGGATGGAAATAAATTTTTTTGAGCTACTTTTCAGATTCAGAGAGAAAATTGATTTGAAATCTAGAACTAAGGGTGATCTATTGCTAAATAAGTTTGCATTCATAGAAAATTCATATTCAGTTCAGCTTCATCTGTGAATATAACAATGCGTACCTAGTCAGATTTCTGTTCGAATTTTTGGCTACACGACCGGCAATATTTTCGGCATGAACCATAATCTACAGGACTTTTTAACACGAAACGGATACTGAATATCTTCATTTAGTATTCGCCGACGGATGTATTGTAAGACGTCTTATACTGGCTCCTGGATTTTCTTGCATTGCTTGTAAAACTTCCACCTGTGCAGCTATGACGTTACCAGACCGTGGTCGCCCATTATCTCCATGGCTGTGGAATGCTCCCTGACCCCTTAATTGTTGGACAATGGAAAAAAATTTTTTCGCTAAGAGGATCATGACCAGGAAACTTCTCCATATACAATATCCTAGCTTGTTGTGCATTTTCAGCTGCTGCTTCGTAGCGCAAAACAATGTCGGTCAATTCTGCGGCTGTTCGTAGGATTTTTAGCACTTTCCACACGTTGTATGAAATAAAATAGCACCACATCCGTATATGTATAAACAAAGCCACTTTAAAGTTAGCTACATTTTTTGCCGATATGTAAAATCAGAAAATTGCAATTTAAACTTTCACAGAGTATCGGTAAAAGTGAAAGAGCTATAATTCTAATTCTAAATAATATTTTTCTGTTTCAGATTTTTTTTGTTCTATTTGAATTTTTATTCTTTGGCTTAATATTTCTTATCCCCAATCAGAATTCAGAGCAGAGAAGAGCAAAACCACAATTTTAATTAATTATTATCCCATTTGTCACTTATTAATCAAGAAGTTTTTATAGCGAATTTCTTGAGTGCATTTTCATCTATCCATTCATCTCATTCAAGCATTGAGCGAGATTCTTAGCTTAGAAAAAACTAAATTTTAAACGGAATCGACTACTGAGAAGATGTTCTTTCTTTAATACTTGATTCATTGATTCAAAGATGTTTTAGTAAACATTATGAAAAAGTTTTTCTTCAAATACAGGGTGTCGCACAAAAAAGTTTAATTTTAAAGGATGGTCGATAATTTTTGTATTATTTATCACACTTATTTTCGGTGTTGATAATGATCAAATTGTAAGCAATATATACAGTCACCAATACAAAGGGTTCAATCGATAGGAGAGTGGGTTACAGTTCCTTCAACACCTCCTAGTACAAGCCTATTTTAAGGTTTTTGAAGTCGAAGAATATAAAAATTACATTATCTTCTAATTAGGTTGGGGTTAGGGGTTACATACACCTGAGCGTTGCAAAAGTACGTATATTTAAAAATAACCGGTCAAGTGCAAATTGAACTTTTTCGGTGAGTTGAAATTTTTGTTAGGGAGGTATAAAATGATCAATGTATTCACAAAACACACCCCAAATAAGTTTTTAACGAAGTTTTTTTTCCGATCTTTACTGAAAACTGATGACCTTGAAATTTTTATTTTTTTTTAAATACCAGATAAATTATTAAAGGTAATGCACTAGCGATAATTTTGTTTGATCTACACCCTGTGGAGAATATTTTAGGCTTTTTTCAAAATTTTTTGTTCCGTACTTTTCGAGATAAGTATATAGTATATTATATATATTTTTGAACTTATGTTTTTACAAGCTGTAATTTGACACTCCACTGGATAACCTAGTAAAACAATTCACCACCAAAACTAATCACTTAAGTCAAAATTTAACTTTCAAAACTACACGGCTCTGATGAAGCCATCAATTCCTATATTACTATCAAATTTCAACTTTCTATGTCAAATGGTTTTTGGAGAAAATCGGGTGTGACAGATAGACAGAGAGGCGGATGACGGACAGACGGAAGCCGAAGTGATCTTATAAGTGTTCCATATAGAACACTAAGAATATTTTTAAGGTTATTAAGTAAATAATACAAAAGAATGGCGATTATATATTTTTATTGTACTTTAAATTACAAGAAAATTTTTTTCTTGAAATATGTTTTAAATGTTTTTTAACGGGTTAAATAGACTACTAATGAAAATTATGGCTCCTTCTTGTCTACAGGATAACTTCACAAAAAATAATCCAATCTGCAAAAATAAAAATTAATCTTGTAAAATAATGTAGTAGCTAAAAATTTTCAAACGATTTTTTTTCAAAAATAAAAAATTTACGGTGTTTCAAACTTTAATATGCAATTTTCGACCAAAAAATGTTTTGTGGCATAATTATTTATAAAAAATTGTTTATTAGAAACATTTAAAAAACATCTCGACACTTTGTAGAAAATGTAGAAAAAGTAATAATTAAGTTTAAAAAAAAAATAGAAAATATTAAAAAATATGAGCAATATTGCAGACAGTGAAATAGGTAGCGGTACCAATCCGACGCCAGGGCACATTGATGCTATACCTGCGTAAGTGGAATTTTCTTAAATTTTTTTTTTAAATAATTCCTAGAAAAATAGAGAATAAAAATCAATAATCAAATCGAATTTTCGAAAACCTGTCCACCATCAAATCGAAAAAAACGAGTACGGCAGGGTGATACGCTCTCTCCAAAGCTTTTGGTAATACTTCTAGAGAGTCTTCTACAATCAATAAACTGGGAAAGAATGAGACTTAACTTTGACGGTGAAAAGTTAAATCACCTCTGTTTCGCCGACGATATTTTCTTAATAACAGACAACATGCAAGAAGCTCAAACTATGTTGCACATACTTCAGAAAGCTTCAGGAAAGGTTGATTTAAAAATCAGTATATCCAAGACCCAGTTAATGACAAATCTTGAATTAAGCGACACTGTAAAACTGAATAACATAGATATACCTAGGAAATGAAATCAGCATAGGACTACATAACCAAACATATGAAATTCAGCGAAGAATAGGTCTCTCCTGGGCTGCATATGGCAAACTGGCCTGTGTATTTAAATCTAACCTTCCTATGTGTTTAAAAAGAAAAGTATTTGATAGATGCATATTCCCCGTTCTTACGTACGTAGCCGATACTCTCACAATGACAAAGAAAAACATCAATAAAATATGTGGAGATGGTCAATGTTAGGCGTTACTCTTAGAGTTCACATCACAAATCACATTACCGGGAAGAAAACGGGGGTACAAGACGCAGTCAAATTCATTATACATCTTAAATGGAACTGGGCTGGGCACAGATTTAAGGATGGATGATGGACAAAGAGAATTACAGAGTGACGACCAAGATCCAAAACATATCGGAGCAGAGGTAGACCACCAATTCGGTGGACGGATGATTTGAAAAGAGTGGCTGGAAATTGGGTACAAGGGTGAGGACTGTGTTTCCCACCGAGTACAATTTGCAGCGTTTTAAGAACAACGTGAATCGTTGTTTCAGTACACGTGTCGTTCCTGTAGCGCTTTAGGGATCTCCCTGCAGCACGTGTGCTAGATCTATAAAAAAAAAAACGGCTCGAATAGAAAAAAGTGGCAAAATTTGAGGGTGGCTTTCGTCCAGCCGTGGACAGTATAAGCTGGTGAAGATGATCATGATTTCACATAAAAAGCACGTGCCGTTCAGGTAAAATACTCCATAGCAGTCAAATTTCAGGTGACCAGGTTTACGCTCTATACTTCCATCTGGTCCCTCTCACCGTCGTGTTCGCGCAATAATCCAAACAAATGTTAGTTATATTATTAATTTGTTTATATTTTTAGCTGCACAACTTCGTTATCGCGTGATTATTTATGAATAGGCTACTTCATTATATTTCCATTTATTTTATACCATTTTGTCAGTAAACCGAAAAGAGGTTGTCCTCAAAACAAAGAGAAACCACATTTAATGATTTCCCTTTGACAACACTAATTATTTAGAGTAAGTCATTAGGCAGGGTGTTTATTCTAATCAATAAATCATTACCTTTAGTCAGTTTCTGTCATCATAGGGTTGTCTTTAGTGGTGTTGTAGATGTTGATAAATAGGTTATTTATCAAACGATCTTTAGAATATCTAAATACACAAAACACTAACTAGGGTTCTCGGTGACTTACTAATTATTAAAATGTTTTTTTTTATATTTTAATAATTCTCTTTCAAATACGCCAGTAATTTCTTTTTTGTAAGAGGCGCTCGGGTATACTCGGAGCTTATAATATTCCCTAAATCTTTAAAGCGCTAGAGTAGCGACGCGTGTGCAGAAAAAGCGATTCACGTTGTTCTTGAATTGGGAAACACAGTCCTTGGTAAATCATTCAAAAGCGATGAGGTTTTCCATATAAAGAACTAGTTGAAAAGAGTTGTTCGAGAAGTGACAAGCTGAACCTTATACGGATGTGGAGTATTGGCGCAACGTGTGTTCCTGAGAGGAATTAAGCGGCCTACATCTAGCGAATACTTTCCATGAAAATAATTGGAGAATAAACTCAAGTCGCCAACCGTTCTTCGATGTTCCAAGAAATCAAAGTTGATGGTGAGTTCTGAGTCTTCAATTAGGTGAACAACTCTCTTCTGAATAGTGAATGAAGAAATAAATGTACTATCATCTGCAAAGCGAGATTGGATTCTCGTCTTTTTCAGTTTATCGTTATAGTCAATGAGAAATAAAGTAGAAAACAGTTGGGAACCTTTGAGCATATGGTCATTTTAGGGTTTTTGGAGTAGAAGAATCTACAAATTACGTTATTTTTTGTAAGGTTCAATCTTAACAATAATATATTTATTATGAAGTAATGATAGGGTGACCTTAGTATGTTTTTTACCTAACTACTGTCTCTGTTCTAAAAACTTGTGAGGTGATAAACCTTAAGTGTTTTACCAGAGTTCTCTCTATCTCCCTAAAAGATGAAAAATTAAAATATTTCGTTTCAATTTTACGCCACACTTTCCCTGTTTCAGTTAATGCTCAAGTAACTTGAAATTTGGTTGGAAATCAAGGTTGATGCTGAGTTCTGAGTCTTCAATTAGGTGAACAACTCTCTTCTGAATAGAATTCAAAAAATGCAGTAGATGTTTGTAAGCAGAGTCCCAAATATGAGAGCAGTTGATCCAATTTGAGCTTCGTACAGAATTAACAGTTATGAAGTGTAAAGCTTTCTAGTTTGGGATAATATTCTCAGCTTTTGAGAAGTTGGATCAGCAACGTTAACTTTTCCCAGCCGGGTTTTTGTGGTGTTAGATTCTACTTGGTTATTAACGTCCCAAGAGAAAATTTCTTCTAGGTTTTCGTTAAGTTGGACGGCTTCCTGCTGTCTGCGGATATTTGCATGAATAGCGGATGTTCACGTGTTCAAAGTGAATGAAGAAATAAATGTACAGTCGGCTGCAAAGCTGTAGATTATATTCCTAGTCCTTTCCAGTCAATGGTCAATATAAATGAGAAAGAGAGTAGGAGACAATATGGAGCCGTGGAGCATACAAGCGTTGATAGTGACGGTGTTAGAAAGAAATTAATATCGTTTTCTATAATTTTCAATATTATTGAAAGCCGTGAGACTGGTCGGTAGATGTATTAGTAAGATCATCTTGCTTTTTTTTGGGTATAGGCTGAACTATAGCGCATTACCAGCAGGAAGCAAATATTTCCTTTCTGTAGGATAGATTGAAAAGTCTACAGAAAACTGGTGTTAGTTCGCTTGCGCATTTTTTGAGTACTATGGCAAGTATTTCATCAGCGCCAGAAGCTTCTTTGATGTCTAGCTTCATTAAAATACGTTTTATGCTACGCTGCCTCATAATAAAATCGGGTATCCTTCTCTGCACTATGGGAATAATTGGTAGTGTTTTTCCTTGGAAATCGAGGGTAGAATGTGACGCAGAAAGTTCAGCTAACAAATTGACTTTCTCAACTGGTGTTGCTGCAATTGTATTATCTAACCGTGCGTTTAGTGATATTGCGATAGTGATGACGGATTTCTTTCTAACACCTTCACTATCAACGCCGGTGTGCCCCAAGGCTCCATACTATCTCCTACTCTCTTTCTCATTTACATTAACGATCTGCTGGAAAAGACCGAGAATCCAATCTACAACTTTGCAGATGACAGTACGCTTATCTCTTCATTCACTTTGAATGCTCGGACATCGGCTGCTCAGGTGAGTGTCAGCAGACAGCGGGAAGTTGCTTAACTTAACAAAGACCTAGAAGAAATTCTATCTTGGGGTGACAGTATCCAAGTGGAATTTAACGCTACAAAAACCCAGGCGGCAGTTTTTTCTAAAAAAGTTAACTTTGCTGAACCCGACATAGTTATGGCGGGGCACTCCATTCCTCTAACATCATCCCTCAATTTGTTGGGCGTTAATTTGGGAGCAAATATGTCCTGGCATGAACATGTATCAGGCATAGCAAAGAGAGCTTCTCAAAAGTTGGGAATATTATTTCGAACCAGAAAGCTTTACACTCCATAACAACTGTTAATTCTTTACAAAGCTCAAATTCAACCAACTGTGGAATACTGCTCCCATGTTTGGGGCTCCGCTCCCAAACATACACTGCATTTGTTGGATTCTATTCAAAGAAGAGTTGTTCGTCTGATTGGAGACCCGGAACTGACCTGCGGGCTTGATTCGCTGGTACATCGAAGAACGGTTGGCGACTTGAGCCTATTCTACAAGTATTTTCATGGAAAGTGTTAGGAGGATGTGGCCCGTTTAATTCCTCCCAGAGGGGTGCATGTTAGAAATACACGTCGCGCTGATACTTCACATCCGTATGAGGTTCAGCTTGTTACTCCTCGTACAACGCTTTTCAAGCAGTCTTTTATATGGAGAACATCATTCCTTTGGAATAATTTGCCCAGGACTGTGTTTCCCAGCGAGTACAATTTACAGCGCTTCAAGAACAACGTTAATCGTTTTTTTCTGCACACGTGTCGCTCCTGTAGCGCTTTAGGGACCTCCCTGCAGTATGTGTGCTAGACCCGTTAAAAAAAAAAATAGTGGATTAAGAAAAAATTTTTCTAATGATCTTAGCGACTGACCACAAGTACCTGGAATTGTTTGGATAAGCAAAAAGTTTGTTTTTAATTGATTGTGTGCCTTCTTGACTTCGTCGATAATTTCTTTACATTTGATTTGGGTATGAATAATCATATTGTTATTTATAACGTTAGGATTTTCACGTCATTGTCGGTAGGCAATATGTTTAGTAGCAACAACTTCTTTGCTTTTTAGGATTAACCAAGGCTTGCCATTGGAAGGTATTTCTTCGGAAAAGGGATGTGAGCGTCCATGCCGGCCAAAATGACATCGGAAACCTCCTTCCTGCAATCAGATGAGATGATTGAGGTTTAATATTGGTTTTAAAAGACAAATAATCCCATTAAATATCTTCACTCAGTCACAGATCCTACGGCTTGTTACTGCCTAGAAATATCATATGGAAAATCATATCTCTCACGCTAAGGATTATTTTTCGAGCAAGGAATTATTCAAAAAGTAATAACTTTCCGGGCCGAACACACAAAAACCATATTATTTTGACAAAATTATAAATTTTAAAAAAAAATTGACTTAAAAAATTAATATTAATAAAATAGTATATTTTTTTAATCTTAAGAAGGTATATCCTTGCTTATAAAAGAAAATATAATTAGTAACAGAAATCTTCGTTGTTGTCACTCTAAACAAAAAACGTAAGAAATGTAGACAATTCGGTAGTAATATTGAATATACAAAATATAATACGTAAACATACGAAATTAAGCAAAATTTTGAAGTTGGTCCAGGTCGGTTCGAGGGCACTTCGTAAGTTTAAAAAAGGAGATAAGAGCAATATCAGAAACTACCGACCTATCTCTCTGATCTCTCAGGATTATAAATTGTATCATTAATAACCGACTTACAATGAAAATGAATGCATACCAACCAGACGAGCAGGGTGGATTTAGGAAAGGGCATAGTATATCTGACCACCATTTCACAATGAAATCATTAATAGAAAAAGCGAACGAAAAACACTTTGCCGCTATATACAGCCTTTGTCAATTATGAAAAGCCGTTTGACAACATTGAACTATGAGCCGTAGAACAAGCAAGGAACAACTACAGAATCAACTATAGATACCGACAACTTATACATAGTATATACAGAAATCCAACAATGACAGTGCTGCTAGAATAGAAAACATTTCCCATATCCACCAAAAGGGGAGTTCGACAAGGCGATGTAATTTCTTCAAAGCTTTTCACCTTGTCCTTAGAAGATGTGTTCAGATCGTTAAATTGGAAAAAATGTGCATAGATATCAATGATAAAAAAACTCAGCGATCTCAGATATGCAGACGACAAAGTTTGAAGACCTTCAGAGTATGTTGATACAGTTGGAAGAATAGTCGGAAAGGGTCGGATTAAAAATGAACAAGGAAAAGACAAAGATCATGATAAACACTGGGGACACAAGAACCCTAATCATGAAAGGCTACACGCTAGACATGGTCAAAGAATACATATATCTGGCAGTAATGTTGAAACTGAACAAAGACAGACAGCTTTGGTAGTAAGACGAACAAGATTTGCATCGGCAGGACTCGGAAAGTTGAGTTGGATACTGAGAGATCCTAGAATGCCACAGTACTTGAAAAGTCTAGTGTTGAACCAGTGCATCCTGCCAATTATGACATATGAATGTCAGACATGGACCCTCACTAAAGCAAATATGGACAAACTAACAAAGACACAGAGGGAAAAGGCGATGTTGAACATAAAGTTATCTGATAGAAGACCAAAGAAATGGATTAGGCAGACTACAGGAGTGTCTGATGTGAGAGAACGGATTGCCAGACTTAAGTGAAGTTTTGCGGACCATAATGACAGGCAGATGAATGATAGGTGGATCGCGGTGATACGCGGGAGACGATGATTTGAAAAAAGTCGGAGGCCTGCATTGGAAGCGCATGGCTCAAAATAGAGGCAGATGGAGACATTGGAAGAGGCCTATGTCCAGCGTTGGATGACAGAGAGCTAAAGAAGAAGAACAAGTAAATAAGAATAAATATTATATAAAAAATGATTTCAAAATTAAAATTAAAATATTTCTTAACCAAATATTCCAACTACTTTAGCAAGACTCATCGTTACGAAAAAGTTGGACATAATCGAAAAATATACCGACATAGCTTTAAATGAGTTCCTGGGAGCTTTGGAACTTTAGGTATGAAAATAAATTTTATAAACAAATTAAAAGTTGTGCAATGGGAGCGTCAATTTCCTGTGTAACTGCACAGTTGGATGTGGAAGATTTACAAGAATCTGTTTTAAGCAACATAGATATACCAATCCCTTTCTTCTTTTCATACATGGATGATTGTATTATTGTTCTTCCTAAAGACAAATACTATGACACTATGACTAGAGAAATTTAACAGTTACTTCAATTTACTATGGAACTAGAAAAAAACACCGAATACACGTTTTAGACCACTTTCTCCATAACATTACTAAAGCCCGAAAGACAGAACTGTATACCAAACAATCTTGGTCTTCTAGATATCTAACATTCACTGATCCAAGAATAATACGCTTTGCTGCTGGTGCAGTGAAGCTATCTAGTCCAGAGTTCAAAAACAAATTTACTCTCACAAAAAGTTAAAAAAGCACTAATATTAAATAATTCTCCAAATAAGTAAATAGAAAATATAGGTAAAAAACTCAAAAATAAATTTTGTAACAAATTTCAGTACCAACCTAGCTACCACACTAACAACAATTATTTTCTGTCACTACCCTATATTCCAGATTTACCAGAAAAATTCAAACATATTTTCAAACGATATAATATTACAATCGTTGACAAGAGACGTAATTTACTTTAAAAATGATTTGAGTAAATTAAAATCAAAAATTCCATTTGACAAAAAAATCATGTAGAATACGAAATTCCCTGCAAAGAGCGCAATGGTATCTATATGGGTCAAACGAGCTATATTTAAAACCTACAATTATTGGTCATTAATATAATAAAAAAATAAAACCTCACTTACCAATCATACAACGGAAACAAAACAGAATTGATTTTTAAAAAAACTAAAATTTTAAGAATTGAATGCCACGCACATGCTTCGTTTCAGTGATTCTCTTCTATCTGCTGTATGTAGAATTGTTTAAAGTATGTGTAATTTATGTGCCTCAAGTATGTTACCTTTGTATTTATTTTTAATCAGCTGATAAAAATGAGACCTCTGGAATTGCTTGTTTAAGGTAAAAAACTAATCCTAAATTGTAATTGATTAAAATAAAAAAAATTTAAAAATTGCTATCTCCATTCTGAAGAAGCTTAGGTTCCGGCACGTTAAAAAAAGTATTAATAAAAATAATTTTGGTTGATCCAAATCCCAAGATAAATAATTCTAAAAATATAAAACCTCTAAGAAACAAACAGTAAATATAAACTATATATATATATATATATATATATATATATATATATATATATATATATATATATATATATATATATGTATATATATATATATATATATATATATATATATATATATATATATATATATATATATATATATGTATATATATATATATATATATATATATATATATATATATATATATATATATATATATATATATATATATATATGTATACATATATAAATATATATATATATATATATATATATATATATATATATATATATATATATATATATATATATATATATATATATATATATATATATATATATATATATATATATATATATATATATATATGTATATATATATATATATATATATATATATATATATATATATGTATACATATATAAATATATATATATATATATATATATATATATATATATATATATATATATATATATATATATATATTATATATATATATATATATATATATATATATATATATATATATATATACTATATATATATATATATATATATATATATATATATATATATATATATGCTCAAAATTAAATTCAGCGTATTTTGTAATGTTGAGCTTAAAATGTACCCTCAATAGTGAGGGACTTTTGGCTGTGTATTATACTTTGGCTTTCAGCCATCTGTGTAACAATGTTGTGTCATGGGATCTACAAATAAGTATAACAAAAAGGGTAACAGTTTACTGGTTATACCCAGTCACAAAGCAACTTTCTTTGAAAACTCTCCTCTCTACAGTTACATCAGCCTCTCCAATGGAATGTCAGTAAAACAGCTAGCTATGCGTGGTACGAGATTTGTTTCTGGGGTCAAGTTTCTTTTACTGGACAATGCTTTTTACTCAGTAAGAGAATTTTACAAGAGTTGATTTTAGTGAAAGGAGGCCTGGTTGTGAAATTTTTGTGATTTTTTTTGTATATCTATTTATTCTTTTTGTTTTTAAATTGGTATTTGACAAGCCTGGAACACCTGCTCTAGTCTGATTGAATTGCTTACGTGTGTTTGTTTAATTTAACTTTGACTTTTGTACATTACTTTGTATGTATTTATGTATGTATTTCTGTGCACGTATACACTGTACTATGGTTCATATTTATTTTACTTTCATCTTATTTTCTTTTATTTATCTGACAAGACGAACCAATGCACACTCTGTTGTATTTTGACGGTAATATATGTATTATATATATATATATATATATATATATATATATATATATATATATATATATATATATATATATATACTTTGGTATAGTTGAATTGATTCCTTATCTGACTTGTTTATAATTTGTTTCATATAGGGTTCTGTATGTAAAAGAATGTAAATTATAAATTTTTAATTCCTTCAATAGGTGCACTACAAATCATCGGATATTCTTTTAAAATAAAGCACATTATTATTTTTGTTCTTCTTTCTCACATTTGGTCAATGTGCTTCCATATTTGGCTGACGAGCTTAAGCCAAGTCAGCACAAATGCTATTACCATTGTGTATTAAGGAATGACCTGACAATGTTAAATGTTTTCAAAATCACTGACTTCTAAATGTTTTGTGTATGTTTATGTTGAGTCGTAATTGTACTTAGTGTGGTGTGAATGTTGTTGGGAACAATTGGTGGCGGTGTAGTAACAGCGCATTGCTGTTCTGTTCATTTCACCATTCCACTTTCACCGCTCTCTTGGTTTGCCAGCCTTGGTAGTTGCATGTTGTCCTTGCAAAACATACGTGGCTTGGTTTGGCTTTGGTGGCTGTGTTTGTCCAGAATCTGTGCCGGTTGTGTTTGGGATTGATTTCGGTGGGTCCAGGCGGCGAGTAGATTTTTTCTTAGTGATTTTATTATAGCAACGCATGACGTGTTCGTTGATTTCTGTGGTGCAACACATGCGTTGCTTTGGTTTCCCTCCTTGGTGGGTATCGGCTTACATACACACATATATATATATATATATATATATATATATATATATATATATATATATATATATATATATATATATATATATATATATATATATATATGTATTCATATAGCCAAAATTGGGGACAATATTCAATTTGAATTTCCCGCCGTTCTATACCACTTCGAGAGGTCGTGATTGGTGTCCAAATAGCTTAACGCATGTACTAAACGTTCATAACCTCGAAACAGTCGCAATGTTGACACCAAGTGCGGAGTATAATCAAAGAGCCGCGATTATTGAAAGTGTTCGCACTGGCCGCTCAGCGACAGAAATCATTCGATTCTTCGGGTACCCAAGATCGACTGGGTATGATGTTATAGCGAAGTATAACGAGTCGGAGAAGTCCAACGAGAGTTTTGCAACAGCGGCAAGGAAAAAATTGATTATCGGACAACGTCGACATGTTTTCGTCCAAAGAATTTTGGCCTCCCAACAGCCCAGATTTAAATCCTTTGGACTTTTATGTATGGAGCGTGGTTGAAAGGGTCACTAACAAGTTCAGACATCCAAACGTCGCATCATTAAGAGCCGCTTTTGAAGCAGCATTCGCCGATATGGACCATGACTCGTTAAAACGGGCCTGCGAATGCTTCAGACCGAGAATGGAGTGGATCATTCAAGCAGAAGAGGGTTATATTGAGTAAATGTGTTCTTTATAACCTAACAAACAATTTACCAAAAAAAACAATTATAAACTTCTCCATTTTTGCAATAAAAATTATGTTTCAAAAAAATGTTAATTTGTCCGCATTTTGGCGCCGCACACTGTATACACTCTCGGAAGTCAATTAATCATTGTTATAAAGATAACTTTTGACGTACAATACCAATTTGAACGATTCTTTTACTGTGTAAAATGTTGAAAAATATCTGATCAAACACAACAGTTTCATTAAAATCAGTCGAGTAGTTTTACGAATACTAACATTCATATATTCGCAAAGTTTGAAAGTCAGTTCATAAGCGCATATACACTAATATACCTAAATATTTCACTTTACAAATATTACATACATGCGTATTAAATTAAAAATCTCTTTTTTCAAGTCGGTTAAAGCCAATCTTCTACAATAACAAACAAATAAATTAAATCTATCTAATCTGTTTTAATAGCCAATTTAAAATCAATATAAAAATATCTTTCGAAAAGTAATTTTGCAGTGCAATCCCAGCGCTCTCGCCAAAACTAATATAAATCCATCATCTTCCTTCTACCATTCTTCGGTCATACACCGGACTCTCATATACAGCGCGCCACAAACTACAAGAAATGAACACTGGAGGGGATTAGACCCTCAAGCAACGCTACCTGACTTACACAAACCCGTGCTTTACCGTCAAACGCATCAATTGCATCCTGCATCGTCGAGTAGTGGGAGTCAATCCGCTCGAAACGGCTCATCTTCGGTTGTGCTTTCAGGTTTTTAGAAGTTCAGTCCGTCAGCGACTAGCGTTCAGAACGGTCCGAGACATTCAGTGCGTCTCTCCTTTCTCCGTTTGTTACGTATATAACTGTTCACTCACCGGAACGTCATACCTTGGTTTGTTGTTATTCAGTAAAATCACCGTGGTAACCTGCTAAATCAATAAAAACTTTTCCTAACTAGGGACCGGCACAAGTTGAAATAAAACTGTGATTTTTTTTTGCTCAGTGAAACTTTTAAGTGATATATTTATCCCCGTATTTTTAAATCAAACTGAAAGCCACAGCTCCACCAGATATGATCCTCAATTTATTGTAGTAGCTGAACTTCAAAAAAAAAAACTTTTAAAACCCGAAGAAAAACAAAAGTTGATAAAACTTCTAGAATGGATTCAAGAAAGTTGCTGATAAGCCTTTTGTTTTGCGGAGTTTGGCAAGTTGCGAAAAGTTTGGAACTCAGAAATGGTGCCTACGAAGAGCTGGTTATCAAAATTGCGGACAACGTTCCGGAAACAGACTGCAAGACTATCTTGGAAAATTTAGAGGTAAGAAATTTGTACGGTTTTACGTCATTACTAGTTAACCTAAAAAAAAGTTGTTCTGGTCAAGCGCTTAGATTAGATCTTTAAATATTGTTACGTTCCTCAAAATTAAGTTAAGAAATTTAAAAAAAATAATAGACACATATATTTTTATTAAGCAATAAGATTGATTTTTTCTTTTTTTCTAACCTGAGAAATTAAATTATTTATAAAAATTTGGCGCCCAACGTAAGATCCTTTAAATTTTGTAACCTTCGAAAATTATTTAAAAATTCTAATGGAATAAACATATGGAAACCCTACACAAAATTGAAAGAAAAATTTTAAACAACTGTTTGTGAATAAATTAAAAGTGGTTTGAAAAAATTTTATCTCTAAAGGTTTTACATTTTGAATTAGAATTGCAATATTTTATTGCTGAATGACAATTATGTTTTATCCGATAGCTTATCAATTTAAAAAGTTGTTAAACTCATTTTCTTACTTTTGCACATTTCAAAAGAGAAAACTAATTTTGATTTGACTCATACTAAAGAATAATCTAAGCAACACTATTGGATGTTTTAAAAAAAGGAGTAATTACAAACTGTTGGACACTTCCACTTCCCAAATCTTTTTTAGTGTTCCGTACGAAACACTTATAAGATCACTTCGGTGTTTGTCTGCCCCCCAATTTTCTCTGAAACTATTTGACACAGAAAGTTGAAATTTGGTACTAATATAGGAATTGATGGGCACATTAGAGCCGTGTAGTTTTGAAAATTAAATTTTGATTTAAAGGGTTTAGGGGGGTGAGAGCAGAGTAAAAAAAAGTTACCAGGTTATCGAGTAGGGTATCAAATGAAAGCTTGTGAAAACACGAGTTCAAATACATATATAATGTAATATTTGATCACACTTTTCTTTGTTTTATTTTTTAAAAAAATCTAAAAATAGCTGTCCCCTCCTTATCTCGAAAAGTACTATTCAAAAAATTTTGAAAAAATCCTGGAATATTCTCCATAGGGTGTAGATTAAAGGTAAATTATCACGAGTGAATTACCTTCAATAATTCATCTGATATATAAAAAAGAAAAATATCAGCGTCATCAGTTTTTAACAAAGATCGAAAACAAACTTTGTTGAAAACTCATTTGGGATGTCTTTTATGAAGTCACTGACCATTTTATATCTCCGTACAATTTTTTTTATTTTAAAGGTAATCAACGTAAGGAACGCCAATTGCGCAAGTCCGACTTGCACTTGGCCAGTTATTTTTTATCTTTTATGTGTAAAAATAAAAGTCAACACGTTATTACGAAGTTATAGTAAACTAAAATTACCAGTGTTTTTGCAAAGGGGCTATAATATTTTTCTTTCTCATATCTCTCTCTAATCACATCCCAATCATCTCTACGTACTACTTATCTTGAGACTTCAAATAATGAAATAATAACGATTTTCAGGATCTTAGGTACTTCAATAACCCTAAAAAAGCATATAATATGCTATATTCCAATTTAACTTCCTCAGTCATTGTATATATTTGTTTATAAATATTTATTTATAATATTTACTTAATCTCTTAACCGAATACGGCAAAAATTCCTGTAATACTGTAAATTATCTGTTGAATTTGCCAACTATTACTTGTTCAATTGCTTTTCCTTAAAACAAAGTCACTTAAAACTTATAAAGCTCTTCCCTACTTTACGTATAATAGATGTACAAAATTTTAAGCTGTAATCTTACTTCGTTTAAAAGTTTTCGGGGATACTGATGGGCTGGCCGAGAGACAGACAAATCGACGTAAATTGGATACCATGTTTTTTTTTTACATACGGATCTTGAAACGTGCAGAAATGCAAACATCTTTGATCTTGATTTATGTAAAAAACAAAATAACACAAGGATTGAGCTCCAGTCTGAAAATGGTTAAAACAAAATTAGTTTCAGAAAAACAAATAACAAGAAGTAATTTAGAATTTTCAGAAAATTCATTTTCTCTTGAAAATATACCGAGTTAAGTAAATTTACTTTAACTAGTTCAAAGGAAATTCAACAAGGAAATAGAAATAGGTTTTATTCAAAATTTTATCGTCTCCCCAGCAAAAAGAATATTGAAATTAACTTAGTGACTTAATAAAGGAAGTAATTATTAACGAAGACTAGATTTTTAATTAAATAACTGAAACATTAATTATTCCTATTAATGATTTAATTAGTTAAACGACTTAATTGCATTTTTCTTTCATTAAATAAGTAGTTGCGAGTACTTATCCATTGTTCTTCTATGCAGTGGGTCTACAATGCTGGAATCTGTTATGAAATTTGAATATGCCAGTATATTAAATTGAAACGACCCGTATTGTAGTGTTGGCGAAACATGATATATCTTTTATATGTTATTTATTTAATATAGCTGCAGGCAATATTGATCAAACAACTTAACAAATCATTTCATTGAAAGGATTTCTTTTAGGCTTTTAAAAGTTTTCTGAAATTAATAATAGTGTTTAATTTAGAAGAAAACAAAATTATATTTAATATTCAAATTTGTTATATAATAGCAAAAGAGCCGATCAGGTGCAAGTTGGTGGTGGCAGATAAACCAATAGAATAAGTGACGGAGGTTGAGTACCTGGACAACAAAATATTTAGTATTGGAAAAATCGAGGAAGCAGTGAAACATCAAGTCAACAGGGCTAATAGGATAGCGGGATGCCTCAATGATACCATATTTAGAAATAAATTTCTCACCGTTGAGACAAAAACAAGAATATACAAGAGCGTAATACGACCATGACTTACACATCTGAAACAAGACCTGATACAAGTACAACACAGAGGATTCTGGAATCAACCGAAATGAGAATACTTAGGAGATTTACAAACAAGACACTGAGAGATAGAGCAAGAAGTGAAGACATAAGACACACATGTGTTATAGAAAATATCAACCAGTGGATAAAAGGAAGAAAAATGGAATGGGATCAACACATAGGAAGAATGGCAAACAAGATAGTAGTACGAATAGCAAGAGATAAGTCGCCAAATGGAGGAAGATCAATGAAACGTCCAAAAAAGAGATGGAGCGACGATATATAATCAGGGAACAAAGTGCCTAGCTATAAGTCGGAAGAAGAATAATTTGTTAATTGACAATGTGTTAATTAATATATTTTGCTTTATAAAAGAGCAATATTTCGAAACGGATTAAGAGCAGATACGCTTTAAAATCAAAGGGGTTTAATTTTAACAATGACCTCATTTTGGGGATATTTATTGATCATTTTAAGGCTTCATACTTTGTTATGGGTATAACAAAAGCACTAATACTTTTAATTAATTAACACGGATGGTCTTTCATGTTTACCAGGTTTGACCGTAAAGTTTCGAAGCAGTTAGCTGGTGAAAATATTATTATAAAAATTCTATTTCGAATTAGTAACCGTGCCTGTTTGTTTGAGTTCATATGTGTTAGTAGGCAGCTTTTAATATAGCAATTTATCTTAAAAGAACCAGCCAAATACAAATCCAATTTGCACAATTAGTGTTCCGTACGGTTTTGAATACAAATAAAATCCTTCCCTAGTCCAATTTAATTAGGTCTCTAACATGTATATAATTTACGATTCAATATGTACTTTCATTTTTTTCTTAGTTGATAATAGTTAGAGCATCTAAGTCAATAATTCAATCTAGCTTAGTCTAAAAGTGTAAAACAAATATTTACTCCCTAAATATTTGTTTAATTATAAACAAATTAAATAAAATTCTATTGGCTCAGTACAGAAGCGACGCGCAAGCACTATTATACTGAGAAGTATATTAACAAAACATCCACCATTTTGTAAAGCCACATGGTTTTCAAAGCTCTTTTATACCAGATGAATTATCGAACCTAATGTACCAATATTCTCGCTCAATCTACACGTTATGAAGAATATTCCAGAATTTTTTCAAAATTTTCTGATTAGTAATTTTCGAAATAGAGACAACGATTTTTGGACATTTTTCAAAAATAATACAAAGAAAAGTGTGAGCAAGTATTACATCATATATAATTTGGAACTCGTGACCTGACAAGAAAATTTTTTTCATTTTCGATTTTACCCCCAAAAGCTAACCTCTTAAGTCAAAATTTAATTCTTAATACTACACGGTTCTGTTTGGACCATCGATTCCTATATTTGCGCCAAATTTCAATTTCAACTTAGGCATATTGAAATATTTCTAGCTTAGCATAGAAATAACACGCAAATATCAATATCAAAGACTATTTATTCAACGTAATTCCATTTCAATTTTATACACTTAGCGCAACGGTTATAAAGGAACCCTAGACCATTCAAAGAAATCTTTGTCTTGATTTGCGAACTTCAACAACATTTACAATTTTTATTTGAATGAAATTTGTGTTCTTTCAAATGTTTTTCACTCTCGGAATTAGGTAATACTCCGAGAAAGCTAAATTTGAGGGAAAATCAATCAACTCAACCATTATTTTTAGCAAAATAGAGAGTGATTTGTGATTAGGTGTATTGTCTTGTAAAAAGAGTATCCCATTAGATACTTTTTCTTTGGGTTTATCTACAGTTTTTTGGCGAAGTTTTATTAATAATAAAGAATAATATTCTCCGGTTACCATTTGTCCTAAAAATGGATGTTTCCTGCTAATTTCTGAATGCAAAACTCCTTGGTGCGACGTAAATTAGCATGTTTCCACTCCTTCGATTGTTTCTTTTTCTTCGGAGCACAGTGATGGACCCACGCTTCATCCACGATTACTATGCATTTCAAAAACTAGATGAATCCTCTTTAAAATAGCTATAAATTAACTTGGTGTTGTGATCGTTTTTGGTAGGCATTTGGGGGGATACAGTGAGCTGATAATTTTCTCTTACCCAAATCAGAATAGAAGAGAGAAGAATGTGGAAGAAATGTTCGTGTAAAATGAGTCTCCGCTGTACGTTTCATCCCAATTCGTCGATTCTTCAAAATCATTTTATGCAGAGCCTCAACGCTTTCTCTGATAGATACAGAAAAGGGTCTTCCAGCATGGTGTTCATCACTGATGTCGGTTCTTCCTCTCTTGAAATCTGAAACCCAATTCTGATAATGGCATAAACAGGACTATTTTCTTTAATGTATTAAACATGTCGTAAATTCCTTTAGCAGAGAGTTCTTTCAAAAAGAGATACTTTATCACCGATCAATATTCGATTTTACTAAATTGACATTTTTTTTTTCAGTCATATCTTCTTCAAAAATTCACTATAAATAGCACAATAAAATCTAGACTCCGTATTTACTAGATGTCAAACTACTATCTACAACAACCGCATTTGTTTTTGACAACGGAAGTAGTCTGGACTAACTAGTTATCAATACTCGTAGGTGTTTTATTTTCCTTACTATAGAAAGTGTCGTATTTGGGAAAAAATCATCCTAATTCATTTTTTTTGGGCCTAGCTCACAGAAAATATGGACTCCCGTTTCTGTCCGTCTGCAAGGGTTAGAGATCAATAAACATTGTATAGTTTCAATGGTATTACGAAAATTTTTCCTAGTTTTTAATTGGTAAATGAACAAATCTTAAATATAATAATAAGCCCCGATATTTTTCGACGATGTCTCGTGACATTAGGCAGTTTTATCTGCTATTACCGCTAACTTTTAAAAACGAAATCTTCCAAATTATATATACAGTACTGTTTGCAGTCCCATCTATTATTTTAAATTGAGACTACCGTTCTTCTAACCGAATCAAATAATACGTATTTTGATTGTTCGGTGTCAGTCTGTACTGATTTTTTTACTACGCTCAAAAATATGCGAAAAAGCTTGAACAAATTCACTATTAAGTAAAGAAAATATACCTATTAAGATATGAAAGTTTTATCAATATTTATATAATAAAATACCAGCGAGTAAAAAAATCAGCATTATGTGCACTTGCTCGAAAAAATCACGAAGCGTGGCGAGACTAATAATAAGCAAGGTTCCCCTTTCCTGTCGAATATACTTCCGTTGTATACAGAGTGCGTCAAAATCCGGACAATCCTTTATTTTCTATGATTAAACATGGTCGTTGGTTGAGTATTTCTAATTAGAAGATACCGGTAATTTGAAGCACGCATGACTAAATACTAATTAGATTTATTAATAGGTTTTTTTTTTTAAGTTGGAATTATGGAAATATTTACGTTTTAATTGTGACTTTAATTATATTTTTGATTGTTGTTTGCTTTAGGAAATTTTTTATCCAGAAATTTTTTTTCTTCCAATATTATACATTTGAAACTTCTGCTTTTCGAAAAGTAAATGGGTATTTAAAAATTTCGTTTTGATATTCATATCTCTAGAATTTGAAATGCAAGAACTGCGACTAACGAACTAAAGTGTATTTGTTTGAAGTTGATAGCAGAATTCTTTCATTGTAGATGCAAATACATGTTGGAGTGAGCCCAAAAAAAAAAGAGATTTCTTCTGCATTTTACTGGATTTTGCACTTTTTTTAAGGGTTCACCCTATTTTAGGCAGAAAACCTCTGCTATACAATAGAGTTATAAAGTGTAAATGAGGGTTCATCGGTAGCATAGCCGTCCCAGCGTAAAATGTTTTTAGTACTTAATAAATAAAATTATCTTAAAAATAAAGTTATAGAAATATAAAATTTATTCTCAAAAATTTTTTAATTTATAAATCTGCGTATATATACAAATTCACAATTCACGATATATAAGTACTTTAATTACAATCATACACAATCATCATCTTCAAAATCTGAAGACTCGACTTCTCTTAAATTGATAATTAAGGGTTCTATTTCCACACTTTCTTCGATGTATTTGTCAAGTCTCCACATTTTATTTTTTTCTTCTATAACAAGTCGAATTGTATTTTATCAATTATCCTCTTTGATCCTCTCTATTCCGGCAAGTAATAATTGCCTTACGTCTTGAAGTCTGAACGTGGTGTTTTCCCTTGCAACGAAACCTTTCATTTGTGCCCAAATTAACTCTATGGAATTCAATTAGCATTGATATGGAAGTAATCTAAGCACTGTGATATTCCCTTCCTTTGCCATCTCATCGACTGCGTATTTCGTGAATTGTGCCTTATTTTGTTTCACAGTTTTGAGAAGTTCCGCTTTTAACATACCATCTTTATGTTTGATATTCTCGTTTCTTATCCATTGAGGAATATCCGCTTTCTCCCATGAATTTGTCGGGAGTCGTTCTAATCGGAAATGGTATGGGGCAGTATCTAATACTATAACTGATTCTGCTGATATACATTCAGTCATTTGTTGGAAATACTCCTCAAAAACATCTCTTCATGATAATCTTTAGTTGACTTTGATTCGAATTCCAACAAGCTAGCGTCGAGAAATACGTTTTCACTACTAATATTGTTATAATTGTAATCCAATTGACCAACCTTCCTTAAAAGCTTATTTGGTACTCTTAATGCTGTTGTCGATCCAGAATTTTTTTACTGTATGTCCCTCATTAAACCAAGTCTCATCTAAATAAAAAATATTTCTTTTTTTTTCGGCTCGAAATTTTCTTATTGTTCGTAGATATTCTCTTCTCTATCAGATCAGTTCTGTTTTATCGATAAGAACAGATTTTCTATCGTGTTTTTCCCAACGAAAATTCAGGTTATGAAGGATTCTCCATTTTTTAAATCTGGTAAGTCGTGGTCTTCTCTGATTTCTTGCAAAACTTTATGTGGTGTAGGTATTTCCCTCTTAATAAAAAAAAATGGTGTATTTTTCTGCTTATTGCGTTTTTAAAGTCTTCATCGACCTCTAAGGGCTCATTTCTTTTGTGATTCTGAGGTACGTTGCAAGGACCGCGTTTTCTTTCTTTTAGAAATCTATAAATACTTGCTGATCCAACTCTCGTCATGTTGGCACAGGTTTCCACAATTTCACGGACTTGGCGTGTAGGCTGTTGATGTACTAGGGCATCGTGGACGTTAGTATCATTGTTTTTTCTCGCAGAAAAGACGCAGATTTACAGACTCCGCGAAGTTTGACCGGGGCAAAACTGAAAGTTGAATCCATCGCTGTTCTGATTTGAACAAAGCATATTATTTTTATACTTACACAGAATATTTTTATTGCATACTTAGGTGCTTAGGCACCTACCTACCGATAAGTAAAGGTTAATTATATTCCAATAACTGCTAAAATCCGAAATAATTTTACTGTACCTATTATCATTAAGCATTATAAAACTGTATATTTCTAGTTCTTAAGAATTGTTAATTGTACTCGTTTAGGCCTTTATCATACAAATAAGATTTTTAGTTTCATCATTTACTCATTAAAATAAACTTTGAAATGCGTTGATTTATATAGCATATTGTAAAGTTTAGAAGGCATGTAATAAAATATTTTTTAGAAAAAGCTCGTGCTGTTATCTAGAGACAGAAAATAAAGGTGATTAAAACGAACAAAGCAAATAATTGGTAGAAAAATTTCGGACGCTTATGGTTTATGCCATTTTAATGTTTATAACTCAAACAAACGGACTTTAATCCTGGTTTCTTTAGGCCACCTGCAAACGTTTATTACACTGAAAAAAAAATACTCAAAAAGGCTTCAGGCTTTCATTTTTTACACCGTATATTTTTTAATACATCATCTACCGGGCATCTCTTTTATAGAATTTAAAACAAGAAAGGCAAGAGACAACTTTTAGTTTAAAAACACATTGTTTAAAATCTTATAAGTACTCTTTAGTGTTCCGTACAGAACAGTTATAGGTTCACTTCGGTGTCTGGTTGGCCGTCTATCTGAAACTATTCGATATAAAAGGTACAAATTTTGTACCAATATAGGAATTAATGCCCCAAACAGAGCCATATAGTTTTGAAAGGTAAATTTTGACTTAAAGACTTTTGGGGGGTGAAAACGGAAGACAAAATTTTTTTTTTACCAGGTCATCGAGTGGGGTGTCAAATGAAAGCTTGTGAAAGCACGAGTTCTAAACTATATGTGATGTAATATTTGCTCATACTTTTCTTTGTATTATTAAAAAAAAAAAACGGTCAAGTGCAAGTTGAACTTGCACAATTAGTGTTCCGTACGTTGATTGTTTTTAAAATAAAAATTTTTGTTAGGGTGGTATAAAATGATCAGTGACTTCACAAAACACACCCCAAATGAGTTTTCAACAAAGTTTGTTTCCAATCTTTACTGAAAACTGGTGACCTTGAAATTTTGTTTTTTTTTATATATACCAAATAATTTATTAAAGGTAATGCACTCGTGATAATTTTCGTTCAATCTATACCCCGTGGAGAATATTCCGGAATTTTTTCAAAATTTTTTGATCAGTACTTTTCGAGATAAGGTAGGGGACAGCGATTTTTTAAAAGTAATACGAAGAAAAGTGTGCGCAAGTATTACATTACATATATATTTTTTACTCGTGTTTTCACAAGCTTTCATTTGACACCACACTCGATGCCTAGTAAAAAAAAATTTTTTTCACTTCCGATTTCACCCCTCAAAACGAACCCCTTAAGTCAAAATTTATTTTACGGTGGTATAAAAATGATCAGTGACTTCACAAAACACACCCCAAATGAGTTTTCAACAAAGTTTGTTTCCAATCTTTACTGAAATCTGATGACCTTGAAATTTTTGTTCTTTTTATATATACCATATAAATTATTAAAGGTAATGCACGCGTGATAATTTTCGTTCAATCTACACCCCGTGGAGAATATTCCAGAATTTTTTCGAAATTTTTTGATAAGTACTTTCGAGATAAGGCCCGGGACAGCGATTTTTCGCGAATTTTTAAAAATAATACAAAGAAAAGTGCGCGCAAGTATAATATTATATATATATTTTTTACTCGTGTTTTCACAAGCTTTCATTTGACACCACACTCGATGACCTAGTAAAAAAATTTTTTTTTCACTTCCGACTTCACCCCCCCAAAACTAACCCCTTAAGTCAAAATTTAATTCTCAAAACTACATGGTTCTGATGAGGCCATCAATTCCTATATTATTACCAAATTTCACCTTTCTATGTCAAATAGTTTCGGAGAAAATCGGGTGTGACAGACAGACAGACAGACACCGAAGTGATCTTATAAGTGTTCCGTACGGAACACCCCCCCCCCCCCCCCCCCCTAAAAAGGATTCTAAAAATTGCTGCCCCCCCCCGCCCCGAAAAGTACTTATGTTGATAAAGTTCTGGAATATTCTCCATAAAGTGTAGATTGAGCGATAATTATCACGAGTACATTACGTTTGATAAAATATCAGGTATAAAAAAAACTGTGAAAACTATGTGACTTAACGATATGGTGGAGCTTCTTTTAATATACTTTTCAGTACATTATTGTCACGTGTCACTACCTAAGACAATTTTATTTTATTTGTTTATAATTAAACAAATATTTAGGTAATAAATATTTGTTTCACACTTTTATTACCAGATTCTAGATTAAGCTAGACCGATTTATTGACTATTAGGTACCTAAGAGGCTATAACTATGATACATTATTGGCTAGGAAACAACTTGGATCTTAAGATGTCAGGGACCTAATTACCTTGGCCTAGGTAAAGATTTTATTTTATTTTAAAAACAATCATGGTACGGAACTAGCACTTGACCGGTTTTTGTATTACAGTCTACTAAAATTACACACCAAATTAAATATTCCATAATTTTGTACACCATTTTATTCGCAATTTGAAAATTATAATATTTGTATCATCTATTTCTTTTCTCCTCATATAATAATTTGAATTTAAAGAGCTTTATTATTTTCTGTTTTGATATAATTTAATTTTCATTTATTTTTCATCTGTATTTTTTATATACTGTCTTACAAATTTCATTTAGAAAAACTCTCCCTATCGTGCTCGGCAGCAGTAAAGAATTTATGTTAATATTTCACAATTTTGAGCAAATTCCCTATTTTACCTAATATTTATCTTCCGCATAACTTGCGTACCTTTCCTTACAACAATTCCGCTGAATAGTCGAAGTGCTTTTAGTTGGAAATGGATTTTTCAGCGCTTATTTTTTTTTGCCATACCGTACTGAACGAAATTTAGCAGTGCTTAATTTCAAATTTCTTAGGGACATTAGTCAGGAGCATTATTTTATTAATTTTGTCATTATTAGGTTGCTAAAATCTATTCAGCTTTCATTAGATGTACGGGGGCTACCTCTTAAGTTTTTACAAAAAACAATGAAAGGAAAAAAATTTTTGGTACACATCAATTTAGTGTTTGTCAAAATATTCGCCTTTAAGATTTATACACTTTTCCATGAGTTCAAACCAATTCTCGAAACATTTTTTCCACGCTGAAGTTGGTAAATCAGGTGAATACGGGCAATGGGACGTTAATTCTATGTTTTCTTTTTTTTATCGTTCACCTCCCCGCCTGAGTAGAGATTTTACCGTTTTTTTCAAAGCCTAAAGATATCAGCGCGGATGTCGTAATACCCGTCAACGTTTCCAAGTGCAGAAATATACATTTCTGTATTTCACAGCACCCTTTAGACAATGCGGTAGTGCTGCCTCGGACGTTATTGCATTTCTGCGAGCAACTACTGCCTATGTACGTGGCCAAGCCAAATATACTTAAATTAATTAATAAATAAGTATACCGACCTGCGGAATTTAACCCTCGACCTTCTGCACAGTAAGCTTTTCTCCGTCAAATAATCCATTTTTCTCCGTCAAATAATCAATTATTTGACGTGCTGTGTAGAAGCTGGCAAACAGATTGTTGTATATCATTCAGCATTAGCTGTTCTTCGACTCTCTAAAGCATCATTTTCTTGGAAGTGCTTGGCAAACGAACCACTTTTGTTGGATTTGGTTCACCTGGAACACCCAAACAGTTTATTGTTCGTTAGTTTCCGGCTCGTACGAATATATCCATGTTTCATCTCCTATTACAATGTTGTATATGAATTTTGCATGTCTTCGGTCAAGTTTTTTGAGCATTTTCTTCCACTAATTAACACGAGCCTGTTTTTGAGATTCGATCAAATTATGCGGAATCCATCGGAAACAGATCTTTTTCATAACTAAATGTCCTTGCAAAATCGAACGCACTGCAGTCTTCGATATGCTTAAGGATGCCTCTATCTTACGGTAAGTCATATGCCGATCTTCTTCAATCATGTTGCGCACAGTATCGAAGTTTTTTGGAACAAAACTCTATTTTGGTCGACCTTCACGAAATTCTTCGCTGACCGATGCAGACCACGACGAAATTCTGCAAACCAATTATGAACAGTCTGTTCTGAAGGTGATTCATTACCAAAAGTTGAACGAGGCGATTCGAGGCATTGTTGTTAAGTTAGGCCTTTACTAAAATCGTAAAAAATCATCCAACGAAAACCTTCACGTAAAATTTCCATTTCTTCACAACCCTGATTTTTTTTACACGCTGACTGTAAACAAACTACTCGGCCAATTTCTGAGCTACCACTGTTTTAATAATAACAAATGTCAAATTTTACAACAATGGTAATGTCACATCTCAATAGCGCCATCTAGTGGTCGTAATTCTGTACTTCTATCAGCTCCATAATGGTTTTAATGTCATCTTTAGACTTTAAAATGAGATAAAATACTTGAACTTACTGCGAACATAACTTAAAAAATAAGTTGAGGATAATGGTGATTCAAAAAGGGAGGAGGACCAGAAATCACATTGAGCGAGAATACTCGCCATACCGATTACGCCATTTCCCGTCATCTACAGAACCCAGATGGGGTAAAATCGGAAGTGAAAAAAAAAAAATTGAGTGGAGTTTCAAATGAAAGCTGGTGAAAACATGTGTTCGAAAATATATATGTATGTGTAAAATATATATGATGTGGCAAAAAATTGCCAAAAATCGCTGTCCCCCCACTAAGAGTACCAATCAAAATATTTCGAAAAATTCTGGAATATTCTCTAAGATGTAATTTGAATAAAAATTATCACGAGTGCATAACCTTTTATAATCCCTTTAGTACGAGGCGTATTCGAAAAGTAAGAGCCTTTTGCTTATGTTTTAATATTAGCGGGTCTGAACAAAGTTGTACACATGCAGCGCCATCTATTGATTGTTTCCGAAGGCACTGAAGTTACCGTCTTTAATCCGTAGTCGTTTGCCTGTCGATGAATGCAGACAACAATGTCCGCAAAAATCGTTGCTCCCGCCAGTTGCGCTGTGATTCGATTTTTGTGTGCAAAAAGATCATGGGCTGCTCAAATTTATCCAGAGTTGTGCCTAGTTTATGGACAAACAGTAAAGAGTGAAGGAAAGATTAGATAATGGGATCGAGACTTCAAAAATGGCTGCACAAATGTGCATGATGAAGAGCGGACTGGCAGGCCCAGTATCCAGACCGAAGAAATGTTCATGTTCAACAACTGGACCAAAAACTGCGATCTGATCGACAATTGCACTTAAAATAGTGGCTTGGTGGACAGCGGTTTAAAGACGACGAGGAATTAAGACCGCCGTTGTAAACGGGTTCAATTCCCAGGCGGTGAACTTCTGTGCAGAGAGATTAAAGAAACAGATGCAGCGTTACGAAAAGTGCTTAGAAGTGAACAGCGTTTATATGGAAAAGCGAAGTAGGTGTGTTGGAAACTAAAACCGTCAATAAAAACTTTTTTTATGACCAAACGGCCCTTACTTTTCGAATATGCCTCATATATAAAAATATTTTTTTAGAATTTGTTAATAATAGCCTATCCACCTCTTTAAATAACATTGGGCTTATACGAATGATAAAAGACACTAGTCTTACTAGAGATAGAACCTTGATAAATAATGTGTTTTGCAATTTTCCTAATGATATAGAAGTTCACGTTATAGAAAGTTTTTTTAGCCATCACAAACAAGTTTATGTCCGAATCCTAAATACTGATTTTTAAAAAACTCATTTGGGGTGTGTTTTGTGAAGTCCCTTATCATTTTAGAGCTTCGTAACCAAATTTTTTAAAGCAATTACTGTACGGAACGCTAATTGCGCAAGTCCGACTTGCACTTCGCTGGTTTTTATTACCAATTTAAACTTTTATTTATTAATTTTTTAATTACGTTTAATACATTATAGCTAAATGCATTCAAATAGAAAAGTCTGTCAGAAACCAAGCAAACCATACAGGTTTACTAAATTTCTTATGTTGTGTTAGAAACGCTGACACCTTTGACCCAAACTCACAGCATCTCTCGCCTAAATCCGTAGAAGTAACTGTAAACGAACATAACACTTTCAACATAAAAAATTCCACATATACAGCACGACATAAGCTTATCTCGAAATTTAAATTTCGTTTTATTTAAAACACGCGCCACGTCCTAAACTTTTACCCAATTAATAAAATTTAACGTGCAGTTCATGTTAATGTTAATATCACTTTTAACGGAACATTTAATTTTGATGGTTTTAGAAACCGGTAGTATGTGGTTTTTAAAATATTTAGAATGCATACAATATTCCATATATCTGCGTATTTTTCGTAGATGTATTGAGGATTGTGGTGTAGATATGGACATGAAGTAGAGAAATTTTGTCGCTTTTACACTGTATATTACTTTGGTAAGATATTAATTAAAAAAAAAAACGTTAAGCAGAGAAAGTGCTTTAGACATATCTGTAACTTCCTCTGGGTATTACTTCTGTCAAAATCACAATTTAAAGATTACTCGACTCGAATACTGAAAAGGACTAATACAAAATCTACGAAGCCACCGCTTATATGTTTAACTATATGAAACTAATCAAAAACTAACATAATTCTCAGTTTGCCAGACTCCAAGATCCCTGAGAAAGATGCATAATATGATATATGCGAACTTCTCTAACCCCCCTGTCCCATCTCATTAATTTTATTTAAATGTTTGAACATAAATAATTGAAATTAATGAAATCAATACCTTTAAACTCCTACCCAAGTCGTTAACTCTTGATATGATAACCATAAATGATGAACAATAATTAGAATACAATACTTTCCTTGAAAAAGACGTAGACCACGATACACATGAAGCAACACTTCTAACTCCCGCCCTTCTTTAACTACGACATGTTTGACCATAAAAAATGAAATTACCGAACAGAAAATACAATTTTTAGATTCCTAGATCCCTCTAAAACTCTTCTCTATTCCTTTAGTTCCTTAAATGTTTAGCTATAAATAAGTAGGAGTAAAATTAACCGATTATCTTATAGTAATATCAATAAAAATTCTCATAATGGGATTTAAAATATATAGATTTACCGAACATCACCCATTTCACCCCCTTCTTCTTAAGTGATGTTATGTTCCATCCCTAGTTGAATAGCTATATATATACAGTCCCTGGCCAAATTATTAGACGCACTGCAAGATTTCATGTAAAATATTAATTACCGAGTGATATTGTACCGTTTTATTATTTTTAAATTGATTTGTTTTTTATTTTTATATTATCCAATCAATTACCTATTTATTTGACATAAATAAAACAGCATTAATTTAGAAAAGCATAAGTTTATTAAGTTTTAAAGAAAAGTGAAATTAATGTTAGTAAAAGTCAATATTTAGTTGAGCCACCTTTAGCCGCTATCAAAGCTATAATTCTGCGCGGCATGCTATCAATGCAAGATTGTACTGTCTCCTGCATTTGAGGATGATGATTCCACACATGAATAATCTTTTCTAGGAGCTGGGTTTTGTTGGTAATCACATCTTTAGCCACTTCTCTTTTCATCAGCTCCCACATATTTTCAATGGGGTTCATATCAGGGCTATTACCCGGCCAATCCAACAGAGGAATATTTTTTTCTGCCAAAAAAGCTTTAAAAGACCGAGCAGTGTGGCAGGGAGCTCCATCGTGCATGAAAGTGAATGGTTCCCCATTTGGAAACCATTCTCTGAGCTGCGGAATCAACCGATTTTGTAATACTTCTTTGTACTGATCTTGCCTCATTATTCCTTTGACGACGTACAGCGGTCCAGTGCCCTTGCCGCTGATGACTGACCAAATCATTACTTTGGTGGGATGTTTAACCGTCGGGACGACACAATCAGGATGAAACTTTTCTCCATGACGACGATGCACATACTGAGCTTTATTCTGCAAAATTTCGAATGTGCTTTCGTCACTGAAGTAGACCTGTCAAAAATAGGAAAAATATATAAACTTCCATGTTTATTTGCTTTATTTAACTGAAAATGATAATAATGTATCAATTATTGATTAAATTGCTGTATCTTACTGATCTCCAGAAGTCCACATCTTTGTCTTGCCATTGTTTGGCCCACTTCAGGCGCTTTGCTTTCATTGCAGCTGTTAACTTGGGCTTCCTGGCGGGGCGACAGGCCTTAAAAT
Source organism: Pachyrhynchus sulphureomaculatus (assembly GCA_019049505.1). Classification (NCBI taxonomy): domain Eukaryota; kingdom Metazoa; phylum Arthropoda; class Insecta; order Coleoptera; family Curculionidae; genus Pachyrhynchus; species Pachyrhynchus sulphureomaculatus. The sequence goes on along the minus strand of CM032455.1, from coordinate 152,692,268 downwards.
CTAATTCTTTCAATTTTCTTCGAACAGTGCGCTTAGAAGCATTTACGCTAGCATCCTGGAGTTGTGATTTTATTACCTTTGTGGTAGCAAATCTGTTTTCTACACAAATTTTCTGCAAACATCTCTCTGACCGTGGAGTGAAAATTGGTTTTCTACCGCATCTTTTCTTTCTTTTCGGGCTTAATTCCTTCCCTGACTCAATTTTCTTTTTTATGCGTAGTACACTAGCTTCAGAAACCTCCAATCTTCGTGATATTTCTCGGTTTGTAAATGTTTTCGCAATCACAAGGGCCTTCACTTCAGCTTTTTTACGTGGTGAAAGATCGCCTTTTCTTCCCATAATGAAAATAGTCCAATTACTTTTTTAAAACACTGCATACAAAATAAAACTAATAACTGAGTAGTATAAAACTGTTAAACAAACAATCACAGTCCATAAAGCCACAGAAACACGTCTGTACCTGACTCGATTCCGATCGCGACTGATACAGGTTTGTACTTCTTTACGTTCATGTATCACTTTGTCAACACAGTGTTGCCATATGTTAAAAATAAATACAAATATGTAGTCTACAAGAATTCTTTTAAATAAAAATCAATAATATTGTAGTTTAAATATACCATTATTGCATAAAAACTCTTAAGAAACATAAAATTACTAAAAAAAAAATACAGTGCGTCTAATAATTTGGTCAGGGACTGTATATACATACCAAATTTGTAATCGATATCCTTTTTCATTCAAGAGTTGTGCCGACAGAATGACTGACATACTGGAAAGACAAACAGACCGAAAAAATTGAAAACCATGATCAGCATCCTTGACTACTACCGAGTATGAAATTACTTTAAGCACAAGTTAGATTTATATATAACTACTGCACGTTATTTTTCCGGTATTTTCGATTCAGGTTAAATATTTGCCACTACTATTGCAACAGAAAATAAGTGAATGTTATTTTTCTGATACTTCTGAGGTTCCTAAATGAATTTATAACTACTTATGTCTAAAAATTGTGTATATTTCAAAAGTATATGTTAAACAGAAGTGTTAAAAGTCCGATGTCGAAAGTTTTAGACAAAATATGTGTTTAGGCTCTGCGAAAAATACAAAAGTAAATATACTGTGTATTGAATTTCCGCATGCCAATATTTTATATCTTGGAAACCACAAGACATACAAAAATATGAAAAACCATAAGTAGAGTTTTTAGAGAATTAAGCGCTCAAAAAATTGGATTAATAGATTTAAGAAGTAAAATTTATTTCTACTCCTTACAAGAGGAAGTTTGTATTGGCGAAAAAATCACTATTCGAGATTTTTTGCATTCCTTAATGTCTTGGAGTCCTTAAGAAACGAAAAACAAGGTTTGTTTGTTGGCATAACTTTCGAGCGAGGTAAGGTATCGACTTCAGTTTTGGTACCCTTAATAATAATATTTGAAGTAGTACATTTGTCGTTTTTTAGTGATATTACTTGAAGAGAAGAAGTTGAAAGTGCCGGAAGTCGAAGAAATTTTACATAATTTCATTAGTATTATGAATTTTTTTTCTTATTTTTAGTTAATAAGTTGATTAAATTTAAGCTGAAATATTTATAGTCAAAAATATAAGTAGTTAAACGGCTGGGCAAGGTAATCATTAGGTTTAGTTCATATATACCGTGTTATACATCTTTTGCAGAATTCTGCTTAACTTTTTTGTGATTAATGTCAGCCTAAAGTAACTATTATTTAAAGTGTCGAGTGGAATACCTGAACTAAATAATTCTTCCAATTTTTTTTATTGTAAACTTCCTTACTACTTTCTTATTGACACTATTTCATTAAATGTTATTGTTTTATATTAACAAAAAAATAACAGCAATATTAGGTGCTTCCAGATCTCTCTAAAGTTTTAACATTCATGAATTTAAGTGTAAATAACTGGCTAAGTGCAAGCCGAACTTGCGCAATTAGTGTTCCGTACGTTGATTGCTTTTAGAATAAAAAAAATTTGTTACGGAGGTATAAAATGATTAATGACTTCACAAAAGACACCCCAAATGATTTTTCAATTCAAAACTGATGACCTTGAAATTTATGTTTTTAGTGTTCCGTACGGAACACTTATAAGATCACTTCGGTGTCTGTCCGTCTGTCTGTCCGTCTGTCCGTCTGTCACACCCGATTTTCTCCGAAACTATTTGTCATAGAAAGTTGAAATTTGGTAGTAATATAGGAATTGATGGCCTCATCAGAGCCATGTAGTTTTGAAAGTTAAATTTTGACTTAAGGGGTTAGTTTTGGGGAGTGAAATCGGAAGTGAAAAAAAAAATTTTTTTACTAGGTAATCGAATGTGGTGTCAAATGAAAGCTTGTGAAAACACGAGTAAAAAATATATATATAATGTAATACTTGCGCGCACTTTTCTTTGTATTATTTTTAAAAAATCGCGAAAAATCGCTGTCCACCCGCCTTATCTCGGAAAGTACTTATCAAAAAATTTTGAAAAAATTCTGGAATATTCTCCACGGGGTGTAGATTAAACAAAAATTATCACGAGTGCATTACCTGTAATAATTTATCTGGTATATAAAAAAAACAGAAATTTCAAGGTCATCAATTTTCAGTAAAGTTTGGAAATAAACTTTGTTAAAACTTATTTGGGGTGTGTTTTGTGAAGTCACTGATCATTTTATATCACCGTAACATAAATTTTGCCTTAAGGGATTCGTTTTGAGGGGTGAAATCGGAAGTGAAAAAAAAATTTTTTTACTAGGTCATCGAGGGTGGTGTCAAATGAAAGCTTGTGAAAACACGAGTAAAAAATATATATATATAATGTAATACTTGCGCACACTTTTCTTCGTATTACTTTTAAAAAATCGTGAAAAATCGCTGTCCCCTACCTTATCTCGAAAAGTACTTATCAAAAAAATTTTGAAAAAATCCTGGAATATTCTCCACGAGGTATAGATTGAACGAAAATTATCATTACCTTTAATAATTTATCTGATATATAAGAAAACCAAAATTTCAAGGTCACCAGTTTTCAGTAAAAATTGGAAACAAACTTTGTTGAAAACTCATTTGGGGTGTGTTTTGTGAAGTCACTGATCATTTTATACCACCCTAACAAGATTTTTTTATTTTAAAAACAATCAACGTACGGAACACTAATTGTGCAAGTTCAACTTGCACTTGACCGTTTTTTTTATATACCAGATAAATTATTAAAGGTAATGCACTTGTGATAATTTTCGTTCACTCTACACCCTGTGGAGAATATTCCAGAATTTTTTCAAAATTTTTTAATCAGTACTTTTTCAGATAGGGGGGAGGGACAGCGATTTTCGCAATTTTTTAAAAATATTACAAAGAAAAGTGTGCGCAAGTATTACTTTATATATATTTTTGAATTCGTGTTTCTACAATCTTTCCAACTGACATCCCACTCGATGACCTGGTGAAAAATTTTTTTTTCCACTTTCGATTTCAGGCCCCAAAACTAACTTCTTAAGTCAAATTTGACTCTGATGAGGCTATCAATTCCTATATTAGTGCCAAATTTCGTCTTTCTATGTCAAATAGTTTCGGGTATGAGACATGGACAGACGGACAGACAGACATACACCTAAATGATCTTATAAATATTTCGTACGGAACATTAAAAATAAAACCAAATACTATCAGAGTCCCAGATACAAATTATGACAATAAATACCACTTTTAATTACGTTTTGCATCTTACAAACAAACTAGGTGTGAGAAAATATAATAAATAATTATTTCAACCTCTTTCTCAGTCCTGCATATTCAAGACAATAAATAAATTCATCAGTTTTCTGCCCTGTAATTATAATCATAACGGCTTTCTTTCCCAAGTTTTATTTCATTGCTTACTTCGTTAATATTCCAAAGTAAATTTTAAGTGGGTGCGCTTTCCTTATAGGTACGGTTCGTTACTCGATAACTTCCTTTTTGAATAATTGTTTGATTTTTCGTAAAGATTAAGAAGGAAACACGTAATTTTGTATTTGGTCTTGTTTAAATTTCGGTTAAAGTCGCAGTTGTAAAATTAGCTTAAGGCTTTGTCATTTTCTAAATAAATATTAAGTATCGTTATAATTTGTTCAGATCATGGACATTCCCAAGGGGAGACGTAGAGAATCATCCATGACAAAATTGTCTCCTGCCAAATCAATCATGAGTTTAAAATTCCAATTGCAGCCTGTTCGACCTTCAGCGTGTAATGATTGTATGCAAAAGTTACCTTACTCTTCATTCCTGAAATGCAGGGTAGAAAATTGGAATACTAAATGAACACTGTCTTGTAAAACCGCTTTAAATACCATACCGATATTGCCACGTGTGCGACATATGGGATTTTTCTTTATTATTAAATTTAAAAGAAAAGAGAGTCTATAGGTAGATCTTGCAAAACTTAAAACACAAAAATATGAGTTTGGAGTGGTGATTGTCATTTGTCGTTTGAGGGACATTTGGATTTTTTTTATAGTTTATAGCCCAAAAGCTCAAAGCCCTATTTGTTAAGATATCGGAAACATTTATTAAGAAAAAGTGTTTGAAATTCTATTCTACGGTATTTTGCAAAATTTTAGGCAGATTGGACAAAATCGTAATTTGTCTGTTTTTAACAAAGATACGATCACAGGAAATTTTTATTTTTTGAATTTGAAATATATTTGTTAGATTGGTTTAAAAAATTCAAACATTTATTCTTTGACTACAAGTTGTCTTTTACTTGTTCTGATTTTCGGAATACCTCAACTGCTGCACCGACAATTATCTATCTAATTTTTACTCTATATCTTCCAATTTGAGATTTTTATTTTTTAAAGGACGCTTCAGCGTCATAATTTATTGCAAAACATAATGGAATAAATACAAATTAGGTAATTTTTTAAAGTTTATGGTTTTTGTGTATTTAATTTGTGTTTGTAAATTATTTATTTTTTTTGTTCCCTCCTTTATAAGGCAACGTCCTTGTTACCTTTAGTAAATGGTAATTCAGTAGTTTTCTCTTCTTTTTTACAGTAACATTGTGATGTTAGAGTGTCCTTGAAGTACAAAAAGGTCAAACTGCATGCTATAGGATAACTTTCCGAGTGACATCGATAGTTGCAGGTTTATGAAAATCATCATTTCTTAATTAGTGGTTGTGCAACAAGTAAAACATGATTTCAAATCAACAAATATGTATTTCAAATTCGAGAAATAAAAATCTCCTTGCGATCATATTTTTATTGGTTAAAAAAAAAAAATTTCAAATTTTGCAATATTATCAATTGCAAATTTTGCACATTATCTTAAAACGCGATTTTAAACATTTGTTCCTTTAAAATATTTTCGATATTTTTACAAAGAGTGACTTTTGAAATTAAACTTAAGAAAATTCAAATTTTCTGCCAACGACAAATGACAATCGGCACTGCAAAATCATTTTTTGGGTTTCAAGTGATGCAGAATCTATCTCTGAATTCCTTTTTTTTTCTAAATTTAATAATAAAGAAAAAATCCCATATATCGCTTACTTTCTGGTTGTCACTGTATGTGGTTATTTCTTTCTCTTTTCCTCTATCCATCGACGGGTTCTTCATCTATAAGTGGACATACACCTTCTCCATTTCCTCCATTCTGCTTTCATTTCATAGAGATTTTAGAATAGAGGAGGTAAGTTCTCGCGAAAAGCGTGATGCTCATAGAAAAAGAAAGAAATAATATGAGTTATTCTGTCTCTCTAACTCTGCACACGCCCACCACACTAAAATAGAGTGCGTACCCGTGCGATGATGTTATTCGTATTTCATTTGAAGCCAACGAAGAGTAAGGAAAATCCTTTGTTCTTCGCTCGCTCTAACTGAAATACGAGTAACATTCTCACACGGGTAATGTTTACATAGGAATGAAAGTAGGTAACGATTTTAAAATATGAATAAATTAATGTATATTAGTAACGAGTAAGAGAAACAGAATAACTTATATTATCTCTTCCTCTTGTTAACGACGGTACACTTTCGCTTACAACAGGCTCTATACTTTACCCCCTCTGTTCTAATATCCTATGCTACGTATTCCCTTTTAGCCACTTTTCTAATATCTCCAAACAGTCTTAGCATGGGCCATCTTGGCACAAGGAAGAAAAATTTGGGAAGTCTAAAAACATTATAAATTTTGCTAATTCATTACTAATCTTCTATCTTGGGGTGACAGTAACCAAGTGGAATTTAACGCTACAAAAACCCAGTTTTTTCTAAAAAAAATTAACGTTGCTGAACCCGACATAGTTATGTCGGGGCACTCCATTCCTCTAAAATCGTCACTCAATTTGTTGAACGTTAATTTGGGAGCAAATATGTCCTGGCATGAACATGTTGCAGGCATAGCAAGGAGAGCTTCTCAGAAGTTGGGAATATTATTTCGAACCAGAAAGCTTTACACTTCACAACAACTGTTAATTCTTTACAAAGCTCAAATTCGACCAACTATGGAATACGGCTCCCATGTTTGGGGCTCCGCTCCCAAACATACACTGCATTTATTGGATTCTATTCAGAGAAGAGCTGTTCGTCTGATTGGAGACCCGAAAACTGACAGGTGGCCTTGATTCGCTGGAACATCGAAGAACGGTTGGCGACTTGAGCCTATTCTACAAGTATTTTCATGGAAAGTGTTCGAAGGATGTGGCCCGTTTAATTCCTCCCAGAGCGGTGCATGTTAGAAGTATACGTCACACTAATACTTCACATCCGTATGAGGTTCAGCTTGTTACTCCTCGTACAACGCTTTTCAAGCAGTCATTTATATGGAGAACATCATCCCTTTGGAATAATTTGCCCAGGACTGTGTTTCCACCGAGTACAATTTACAGGGATTTAAGAACAACGTGAATCGCTTTCTCCGCACACGTGTCGCTCCTGTAGCGCTTTACGGACTTCCCTGTAGCACGTGTGCTAGACCCATAAAACAAAAAAAAAAATCAACAAATTTTGAGTGCAGGTCAAATGATTGAACGTAAATATAAGGAGCCTTGGTTCAAATAATATTAATAAAAAGTACGAGTAATTCCTTTCTTTAATTTTCCACGTATTTCTTATCGCTAATTTCGTTTAGTGATAATTCTACCCTCAAGATAATTTTAATTATTTTCCAAAAAAAGACTTCGCCATTGCTTTCTTTGGTATTTTACAAAAAAAGAACTTCAAAGGAAGTCAAAGGAAATAAAGTTTTTATCACAAAAATGTAATTACCTTATTTATGTACATAAGATTATTTTTGGTATGTTTAAAGAAGGAAATTTACCATTATTTTTTCCTGCTAATCGATAAAGATATCTTAAATTGCTTTATTATTAACTTTTCTTATCTTTGTTTTTCTTGTAGTGCTTATGTAGCATTTCTGCGAATACCTAATTATAAGTATTATATTGTATTTTATAAACAAGTTTTTTTAACACCATAATATTCAAATAATTTTCTCGGTCACGAAAAACATAGTCTCAATTTTTGTTAGTCAGACTGCGAAATCAGATGTCAGTTTTAATCTAGGTACACATGTCGTACCTAAAGTGAGCAATGTTTACAAGGAATAAAAAGGCAAGGGTCAATAAATGTATTACTGTTTTTTTCCACCCTTAGAAAATTGTTTCTCTATTTTTGAATTGATAATTAACAACCCCACCCATGCGAGAGGCAGCTCTTGAGGCGCTGCGGGAAAGACCAAAACCACCAAAAAAGAATACAGGCATAAGCTGGAATCCAGAACTAGAACATCAAAAAACCCACAAAACAAGAAGCCTACACACGCTAACTGACAACAAAAAACATAAATGACAAGATCGTCTATAAACACGAACGAGCCAGGTTTAAACGGATGATATGAGAGAATAAAAATGCAACCTGGGAGAAGAAATGTAACGAAGTTAATACAGACATTGGAGGAGCAAAACCAAGGGCATCATGGAAATTTATTAACACACTAAGGTCAAATACATCAGATCGAACTAATATTCATCCCATACAACTGGAAACGTTTAAGGAGCATTTTAAGAATGAGCTCACTGAAACCAGAACACAATATATGGAACAACCCTCAGCGGCCCTAAAGACTACAGGACAATACAGTGAAGTAACAGAAGACAGGGTATGGAAAGCCGTAAAGACAATGAAGACTGGAAAGGCAAGCGGACCAGAAGGCCTCCCTGCAGAACTGTTTAAACATGGCACTACTAAGCTAATATCATTTCTAACTGAGTTGATTGCTAGATTGGTGAACGGAGAAGACATCCCATAAGCATGGAGAGAGACCTGGATAACGCCCATATACAAAAAAGGGATGAAAGACGAGTGCACCAACACTATGAATTGAATTTACGGGAAAGTCCTCAAACAACTAATAGAGGAAGAATATGCGCCATATGCACTAGAACAGCAAGCAGGTTTTTTAGGACGGGCAGATCGTGTGTAGACCATATTTTCACAATTACTCAGCTGCACGAAAAAAGGGTAGCAACAAACAGGGAATCACACCTTCTCTTTGTTGATCTATCCAAGGCATATGATACGATCCCTCTAAATAGACTATGGAAGTACTAGAATGTACTAGAATAAATATTACAATAATAAAAGCCATCGAGCAGCTATACAGAGATCAAAGAGCAAAAATAAAACTAAAAGACCAGTTGTCAGAAAGCATTCTAGTTAACAAAGGACTACGACAAGGATGTTGCCTCTCGCCTACATTATTTAATATCTACATAGACAAAGCGTTGAAAGAATGGAGGAGATCATGCGAAGGAATGGGTATCGAGCTTAATGAGGACATCACGCTGTATATGCTACACTTCGCGGACAATCAGGTGGTGCTTGCACAAGATAAAGAGGACCCGGAATTAATGACAAGGAAACTGCTAAAAGAATACGAAACATGAGGCCTGATAGTAAACCAGGAAAAGACAAAGTACCTGTGTGTCGGAAAGGAGGAAACATCGGTTCTCCAGATAGAAGACCACATTCAAATCAGACCATGCACAGAATATACATATCTGGGTACAAAAATTACAAGCAACGGACGGACTGAACCAGAAATTGAAGACCGTATTGTACAGGGGAAGAAGGTCATTGGGTGTCTAAACTCGATTCTGTGGGGAAAACATATATCAAAACAAAACAAAAACTCTTGTAGAACACTATTCCAAGGAGTATAGTACTCTACGGCAGTGAAGCATGGCAAATTAGTCAAACCATACATCGGAAACTACGAGTATTGGAAATGGTCTACTATCGGCAGGAAAATCACGCCGTGACAAAGTCCCAAACAAAACGATTCTAGAAATAATGGAAGTGGAGGAGGATATAATACAAGGAATTGAAAGGAAACAACTAGAATAGTATGGTTACGTGGAGAGGATGAGCGACGAAAGACTCCCGAAGCTGATCAAAAACTGGTCACCACTGAAAGAGAGAAAAAGAGGGCGCCCAAAAACAACATGGATAGAAGGAAGAGAAAGAAGTATGTCAACGAGGAATCTAAGCCACGGAGACTGGGAAAATAGAGAGGACTGGAGAAAAGGGTCCAAAAGGCGTACAACGCTATAGAGAATGGACGATGATGATGGTAATTAACAAATAAGCCATAATTATTTATTTAAGGGTTATAAAGGGTAGTAAGGAGAATTAGAAGGGGAAGCTTCTAATATTATATATATCATAACTTATGCCTTTGTAATTGAAAAAAAAATATTTACAAAAACGACATCTTAAGCTTACGACGTGTTAAATTTCTAGACTAATTTATTTTTGACAATTTCTCAATCAATTTTGATTCAAGTTTTCGTCATTTCTAAAAAAAAAATGAAACAATTTATTTTTATTTCTTAATATTAATGTTCCGTAAATCTTTAAACCAACATACAAACAAAATCAAAATCTGGCCTCTTATAAACTGCGTGGGAACATTTCTAAAGGGCACAAAAGCCCTAACCAGAAATGAGCCGTCTCAATGGCATCAACCTGTGTGTGAAAAATGTTTTATCGAATAGGATATTTAAAACCGTTCCACAAAACTATTTTTCATTGTTTGAATTTGCACCTGATTTTTGGGATTTTAGCCCATGTTTTTTAAAATATATGGAAAGGGTTCTCATGGTGTTTTGACAAGCATTTATTGATTATTCTCACGCCTACAATAAGTAGTATATTATAAAGAATAATCTCTTATTTTATTAAAAAAATATTATAAATTAATAGCACTCTCTGACATAAACGAACTTTCCAAAAAACTCAACTTTATTTTCTAAAAATACAATATTACTGTTTGCCGTAAAACTCAAAATAAACTATAATCTCTTTTACAAATCCTAAAGGCCGAATACCGAGTCAATGTAGATTATTTAATGCATTTTGGTAATACTTTTAAAAAATATATCGTACGGACAAGTTAATTACTAGAAAACAGACTAAATTGAAACAATTATACAAAAAAATGCATTAAACAAACAAAAAAACTGAAATAATTGATAAAGATAGCATTTATCATATACAAGGTGAGTCAACAATAGAGTAAAGTTCATTATCTCATTTGTTTCGGAAAAATTTAAATACAATAGTTTTAGGGAATGTTAAGGTGCACAGTTTAAAATTATTTTTGAGTATACAGGGTACTTCAAAAAAGTGTCGCCTATATAACATATGTTTTTTAAAATGAAACAGCCTATTTTCTAATTTATTTTTAAATTTTGCGTAAAATTTTCTAACTTTTTTATTAATAATGTTATATACCTAAACCTAGTAGTTTTTCTAAAATTTCAAATTGAAAAAAAAATACCAGTTTTCAGTTTTGTAAAAAATTGCCAGTAGCGCCATTGTTTCTGAAGGTGGAATATTCATAATTGGTACGAGCGTTCAATAGAGATGAAAAAAAAATATATGTAAAGAAATTTGAGTTAGATGCTACAGGGTGTTCAAAATAAATTTATATATTTCGACTATTTGAAATTGAAAAATCTCAAATTTTTAAATGGCACACCCTGTATATTATTACTTTTTCTGATAGATTTTACAAAACCCTGTTATGTTATATCGGCCATACTTTTTTGAAGTACCCTGTACACTCAAAAATAATTTTAAACTGTGCACCTTAACATTCCCTAAAACTATTGTATTTAAATTTTTTCGTTATTCCCGAAACAAATGAGATAATGAACTTTACTCTATCGTTTACTCACGCTGTACATACCAAACTTAATTACATATTTGGGTGAATATTTGAACATTCATGAAATAAACGACAAAACTAATTATCAATTATTCACTTTCAATATTAGTTATAACAAATATTTGTTTAATTTACAAAATAAATCGTAAAAGTAATAACACACACCCTCATACTCATAAAACATACTTATTATGACATTCAACATATTTTTAAATCAGGATAAAATTAAATTATTAAATTTATTAATTTGCATTAGATATTAATGGGAGCCATGGTATTTTTATTTATTCTTATTTTAACATCAGTTGAGTACCGAAAAAAGTAAAATTAATTTAATTTATTTTTGAAATTCCATCATATTTTTTCAGTATTACTTTAAAAATTTAGCCTTCGTCAAAATATTACCTGCCTTATTTAAAACTGCAACCTGGCTCCGGATCTTTAATTGTTTATATTTTTTAAGTGGATTGCCATTCCTCTACCCTTAATTTAAAATGTCATTATAAAAACCATAAACCTGTTTTGTTTGATCAGTGTTGAAACTCAAGCAAAGTACATTGACTACAGATAACGTACCGTCCCTAACGTTACAAATGATAAGACAATGTCATTGAACTCTACAAAAACTAATTGTAAGTTAATTTTCTTTAAATTAGTTACACAATTATGATGTACATTCTACGAAGCTTTTGCCATTATAATTATCTTCAACTAATAATTTGGTTTTAAACCACAAAATTTGTTCAGTGTTTAATTAGCTTAGTTAAATATTTTTACGACATAACTTTTCTACCTTTGTTTCAATAATATTAAGAAAGTTTACAGCGTAAAAACGTAATTATAATAAATCCAGCACCAACGGAGAAATGTAGGTTTAGACGTCCTATAACATTTTTAACTTCTATTTGAAAAGAAAACGAGATAGAGAAATAATTATTACCCGGAAAAATAATTTTGAAATTCCTTTTGAGCAATTTCAAGAAATAATTTTAAACGCTTTCGTGGAATTTAAGTACTTTTAAATTATTTTTTGATAAATTACTTAATGAAAATGAGTAACACAAATTTTATTTGGTGACGGTACAAAGATTAGGGACATTCTGAAATAAAAGTAGAATAGAATCTGGGAAAACAATTAGCTTTAATTGCGATAACAAGTATGTAACTGCCCCATTAAATCTGCTTCTTGAACTGCCTTATCCGATATGGATGTAGAGGACAGTCTTGCCTTTGCCTGTGGTTGGTACCTTTTTAAGACAAAGGAGGAGGATCTGCAGTTTAATGCCGGTCCCGAACGGCCAATGTGAGAGGGCTTTACTAGGCGTTAGCAGGTTTTAAAGTTTTTTTTTTAATTTATTGTATTTCTGACCCAAGATTGAACTCGGGTCTCCGGCTAGAAGGCAGACAGCTCTGTCCAAATGAATGTTTGGTATTAAGTAACAGCATCAAATTTTAAAAATTACCTTTTATATACGAGGATGGATTGAAAAGTTCGCGGCCTAGTCAAGAAAACAAAATAAAATAAGTCCAAAAATATTGTTATTTTTCGACGTAATCTTCACCTAGCTCTATAGACTTCTTCCACCTGCTATCCAAAACTTCCACACCTGTTTGAAAAAAAGATTCCTCAAGGTCTTCAAAATAGTGGTTAACTGCAGCTTCGACTTCGTCATCTGATGAAAATTTCTGGCCACCGAGGTGTTTTTTTTAGGTTTGGAAACAGATGTAAGTCCGAAACTGCCAAATCAGGAGAATAAGTCGGGTAGGGCAACAATTCGAAACCACAATCACGAATTTGAGCCACAGGCTCAACAGACGTGTGAACACGAGAATTGTCCTGATGGAACAAAACTTTCTTTCTCAGTAATTCTGGGCGTTTCCCTTGAATTTCTTGACGTAAAGGGGTGCAATAGTAAGTCGAGTTTATTGTTTCGCCTTTCGGAAGGTAGTCCACCATAATAATACCTTTAGCATTACAAAAAACTGACGCCATCACTTTTCCAGCCAACAGCATTGCCTTCGCTTTCTTTGGGGTCGGTTTACCAAATTTTTTTCACTGGTTGAATTGTTGTTTTGACTCTGGAGTATAGCGGTGAACCCAGGTTTCGTCTATTGTCACAAACCTGTTAAGAAAATCTTGCAGATCAGCCTCAAACATTTCCAAACAGTCGCGAGAAATCGTGAGTGGAATTCGTTTTTGTTCAACTAAAAACAATCTGGGAACCCACCTAGCGGAAACCTTAGAAAATCCGAGTTCGTTGGCATGATGTTTTGTGTTCTTTCATAGGAGATGCCTATAATGTCTGCAATCTCCCTGATTAGTTAATCTACGATCTTTCAATATGAGATCACACACTTTGCCGATGTTTTCTTCAGTCGTAGACGTCGTGGGCCAGGCGGAGCGAGGGTCATCTTTGATGCTCTCTCATCCACGTTTAAATTCTGCAACCCATTTTTTCGCGTAGTATATGACGGAGCAGATTCCCCTAGTGTTGTTTTCATATCATCGTGGATCTCCTTAGGTGTTAATCTTTTTTTAAACAGGTACTTGATGAGCGCACGTTTTTTAATGTTTTCCATTTTTCCAAAAACGCTGCAATTGGTCTAATTAAACTCGTTCTAACCTAAAAACCACAAATTCTACAGCAACAAAATTTTATAATATGACAACCAAAGAAAGTATGAACTTATTGAGGGTACATAATAAAAATATTATAATAATTTGTTGGTCTATGCTCGTATATATATATATATATACATTTTTTTTATTATCCCACAGAAAATAGGCAAGAAGCCGTCCTTGCGCCTTTTTGTCTGACACCATATTGCTCAAAAATTGCAGATTCCATGTTTGCATAAATACATATTGTAAATGCAAAAATTTTAAATGGAGAAATTGACAACTCATTTTGTTCAGGAGTTATCGCGGTAATAGATCGGCTGACTGACAGATTGATTGACAAATCGAATAGAATTCGGAATTTTACATGACACGGAAATTTATTTTAATAATTAATCTGTTGTTAAATTTTGTTGTAAGGGTGTATTAAGGTTTTTGATTAAAGGGTTTTTCCATAATTTGTAAGTTCAGGAATTATTATTCTAATTCTATAATAATAAAGTAAAATTTTGAAAACTTTTATTCGAGGAGTTAATAAATTTTATATAAAACATACTTACTTTCTGGAAAAAGTTTTTTTTTACATTAAAAAGTTTGTGCTTTTTTAAATTGATTATAATTATAAAAGTTTATATTTATTCAAAATTAGAAGCCAGAAATAAATTCGAAAATACATTTAGTTAATATTTAACATACATGGAAATTTGAAAGTTCAGAATTTCAATTAAGATATTAAACTTTTTAATGGATTGGGTATATATTCGTTTAAATTATTAAAAATGCTGTCGGTTAAGTTAATATATTAAGTTGATGAGATGTTTGCGTAACACAAATAAAATTTGAAATGTTTTTTTTTTTTAATTAAATGTATGGATCATAAGACGGAGAGACAGGTATCAATTTAAAAAAATGAAATGTATGAATATGAAATTTATTTAAATGATTTTGGACAAGTAATAAATTGTTCTGTTACGATACTATATTTCAATGTTTTGGGTTTGACGGGATAATTTACTTGTCAAGTTGATGGGTATTTTGTCATTAAAGGAAATTTTTGGTAGGAGAAGTTGTATGTAATTAATTAGTCTTGCAATGGAAAATATATTCAAATAAACTTGTCAGTCTTTAAAATGGATGTTGGATTAGAGGCAATATATATGTATGTGTATATATATATATATATATATATATATATATATATATATATATATATATATATATATATATATATATATATATACATATATATATATATATATATATATATATATATATATATATATATATATATATATATATACATATATATTTTTTTTTATTTTTTTTTTTATTGGTCTAGCACACGTGCTGCAGGGCAGTCCCTAAAGCGCTCCAGGAGCGGCACGAGTGCGGAAAAAAAAGCGATTCACGTTGTTCTTGAATCGCTGTAAATTGTACTCGGTGGGAAACACAGCGCTGGGCAAATTATTCCAAAGGGATGACGTTCTCCATATAAAAGATTGCTTGAAAAGCGTCGTACGCGGAGTAACAAGCTGAACCTCATACGGATGCGAAGCACCAGCGCGACGTGTATTTCTAACATGCACCGCTTTGGGGGGAATTAAGCGGGCTACATCCTTCAAACACTTTCCATGAAAATACTTGTAGAACAGACTCAAGTCGCCAACCGTTCTTCGATGTTCCAGCGAATCAAGGCCGCCGTTCAATTCCGGGTCCCCAATCAGACGGACCGCTCTTCTCTGAACAGAATCCAACAAATGCAGTGTATGTTTGGGAGCGGAACCCCAAACGTGGGAGCAGTATTCCATAGTTGGTCGAATTTGGGCTTTGTAAAGAATTAACAGTTGCTGTGGGCTGTAAAGCTTTCTGGTTCTAAATAATATTCCCAACTTTTGAGAAGCTCTCCTTGCTATGCCTGCAACATGTTCATGCCAAGACATATTTGCTCCCAAACTAACGCCCAACAAATTGAGCGACGATGCTAGGGGAATAGAGTGCCCCGACATAACTATGTCGGGTTCAGCAACGTTAACTTTTTTAGAAAAAACTGCCGCTTGGGTTTTTGTAGCGTTAAATTCCACTTGGTTACTGTCACCCCAAGATAGAATTTCTTCCAGGTCTTTGTTAAGTTGAACGACCTCCTGCTGTCTGCGGATATTCGCCTGAGCAGCCGATGTCCGAGCGTTCAAGGTGAATGAAGAGACAAGCGTACTGTCATCTGCAAAGCTATAGATTGGATTCCCGGTCTTTTCCAGCAGATCGTTAATGTAAATGAGAAAGATAGTAGGAGACAGTATGGAGCCCTGGGGCACACCGGCGTTGTTAGTGAGGGTGCTAGAAAGAAATCCGTCGACCGCCACTCGTAAAGAACGCTCTCTGAGGAAACATGAGAGCCACAAACAGAACCTTTCAGACATACCATAAGAGCGCATCTTAGTCAACAGTCCATCATGCCAAACACGGTCGAATGCCTTGGATATGTCAAGAGCAACCGCTCGAGATTCTCCAAAGTGTTCAATTGCGTTGTTCCAAACATGTGTTACATAAGTCAGAAGATCTCCTGTTGATCTATGTTTACGAAAACCATATTGGTGATCGCTAATAATATTGAATCGTTCAAGATATTTTAGAAGATGCTCATTGATAACCTTTTCCATGACTTTCGATATTATTGAAAGCAGTGCAACTGATCGGTAGTTATTTGGCAAGGTCTTCTTACCTTTTTTAGGTATCGGCTGAACCGTGGCACATTTCCAGCAGGACGGAAATATTCCCTTTCTGTAGGATAGGTTAAAAAGTCTACAGAAAACTGGTGTTAGTTCCCTTGCACAGTTTTTGAGAACTATGGCAGGTATTCCGTCAGCGCCAGAAGCCTTCTTGGTGTCTAGCTTCATTAAAATACACTCTATGATGCGCTGTCTGAAGACAACATCGGGCATCCTTGACTGCAATATGGGAATAGTAGGTGGTGTTTTTCCTTGGAAATCGACAGTAGAATGTGAAGCAAAGAGTTCAGCCAACAAGTTCGCTCTCTCAACAGGTGTGGTTGCAATGGAATTATCTGGCCGTGTGAGTGGTGGTATGGTGGATTTGGTAAAATTTTGACTAACTGCCTTAGCGACTGCCCAAAAGGACCTGGAATTGTTGGGACAAGCGAGAAGTTTGTTTCTAATTCGTTGATTGTCTGCCTCCTTGGTTTCGTCGATAATTCCCTTGCATCTGTTCCGGGCATGAACAAAGATGTTTCGATTTAAGGTGTTAGGATTTTCACGCCATTGTCGGTAGGCAATATGTTTAGAAGCAACAGCTTCTTTGCATTTTCGGTCGAACCAAGGTTTGCCGTTGGAGGAGCATTTCTTCGAAAAAGGGATGTAAGCTTCCATACCAGCCAAAATAACATCGGAGACCTCCCTGGCGCAGTCAGATGGGTTATCGGATCGAAAACAAACGTCCATCCAAGGGAAAGTTCGAAAGTATTCCATGAGATCTTCCCATTTAGCAGATTTGTAGTGCCAAATCTTGCGCGGCCTAGGCGCCTCTCTGTCACTGATTGGTAGGATACTCGATGTCGAAAGCAGTTTATGGTCGGAAGAACCTAACGGCGGATTTACGGTGACCGTGTAAATCTCCGGATTGGTGGTTAAAAACAGATCAAGAAGACTGGCGAACTCCCCGTCTCGATCAGGGATCCGTGTTGGTTCGTCAATAAGCTGAGTTAAGCCATAACTGATTGAGAATGATTCAGCTTCACGACCTTGTTCGTCGGTAGTACAGTAATACCCCGCTTTACGCGAGGGATACGTTCCGAAAAAAATCGCGTTAACTGAAATTCGCGTATATCGAGGTTTATGATTAAACATAGTCAAAATTTAATACAAAAAAATACAAATCATTTTAATCAATCACTTTAATTCTAAGAACACTTTATGCAATACATACTCTTATTTTTTACGGAAAAATACATCTATTGTCTTTTGGGTAACGTTTTGTTTACGTTCTTGTAAAATACGTTCATAACACCCAACACTGTTTTTAATTGTTTGACACACGGTCAAGACACGGTCATCATTATTGTCTATACTCTGCAATATGTCCAAACCTGAATAAATTTTTGAAAGTGCATTTTGTATTTCCCCTGAAGATAAAACTTTCTCTTCTACTTGTTCTTCCTCATCGTAGATAGGATTATTCTGTAACTCGATCAGATCTTCATTGCTAATAGGATTGTCGTGCGTTGCTACAAGTTCTACGAGATCTTCTACCGTGACATCTTCAAGTTCAGACCCCTCAATCATTGCAGCAATGTCTTCAAGCACTTGTCTCTGCATCTGGACAATTCTTCTAGGTGCTTCCACTACATCTGGCCAAAGATTACGCCACACCCCATTCATACAACTCATTTTAACTTCCTTCCAAGCCTCTTCTATGTTGTGAATAGACTTCATAATGTTGTATGACTTCCACCACTCTCGCATAGACTGTCTTCCTTCCCGTCAGTTTCATGAATTAGTTGGCTAAAAGTGCGGCGATGGTAATAAGCTTTGAAGTTTGCTATTGCTCCCCGGTCCATAGGTTGTAATATTGACGTAGTGTTTGGTGGAAGGAACTTTACGTACACTTTTAAGTCTCTGGGCGTATCAAGTGAGGTTGGATGTCCTGGGGCATTGTCTAAGAGTAATATAACTTTAGGTTCAAGCCCATTTCTGTCACAGTATGATTTGACTGATGGGCAAAAACTATTAGAATACCATTCTTGAAAAATTTCCCGTGTAACCCACGCCTTTCTGTTTGATCGCCACACAACTGGTAGACTTGTCTTGTCTGTGCCTCGCATTGCACGGGGTGTTTCTGAATGGTACACTAGTAAAGGTTTCAGTTTGAAATCACCAGTGGCATTACCACCCAGCAGAAGTGTTAGTCGATCTTTCGCAGCTTTGAAACCACTGGCTTGACGTTCTTCCTTAGAAATGAATGTTCGAGATGGCATTTTTTTTTTCCAGTAAAGTGCGGTCTCATCAACATTGAAGATGAGACAAGCAGGAATTTTCTCTCGTCTAACGAAGTCTTGAAACTTGTCTGGAAACTCAGCTGCAGCTTGAATGTCCGCGCTGGCCGCCTCGCCTGTTATGTGGATATTGTGAAGATTAGAACGCTGCTTGAACCGATGGAACCAGCCTCTGCTGGCAGCAAAAGTCGGAGTGGCACTCCCTTCTCCTTCTTTTGTTTTCAGCATCTCATACAAAGATTTTGCTTTTGTGCATATGAGATCTTGACTTAGTGGTGTGTTCTTCTTATTCAAATCTTCGATCCAGACTGACAGTAATTTCTCCATTCTTTCTAAGATAGATGATCTCGAACGAGA
>CM032455.1:152553069-152670569 GCA_019049505.1 Pachyrhynchus sulphureomaculatus | reverse complement strand
TGAGTTGGAATCAATAGATGTCCTTTGAAGACCGCTAAAAATTTATATCATTTGATGACCTGCTCATAGTAAAGATGGAGTAAAACTATGTGACTTTTTTTTAGATTATTAGTTAAAAAACCACTTAAAGCTAGTTTTCCTGCTAAATAATTAATATAATCTGACAAAAAATACAATGAAAAAATACATTTGGCTTCAACGCTTTTTGCACGTTATTCATGTAAATATCTTATTGTTGAATTTATATCCCTCAACTATTAGAGATATTGTCCGGAGGGGGGATGTTCAATTTCAGAATATATCTCTGCACACCTTCAACTTCGCTCGTATAATGTCAACAATCATGCCCCCCATATTTCAGCAAATCTAAATAATCTGGAGAGATTGTTTCTTTCTTTCTCTTATATCCTTTACCCCGCCGGGGTCGGATATTAATTTGTCTATGTATCTGCAATTGTAATTTCCAACTTTTTCATCCAGTCCTTCCATTTTTCCTTGTCTATCAGCATTTTGTTCATATTTTCCATCGTTTTTCCCCTTGCTTTTCCTATCTCTTCAATGCCCTTCATCCAAGTTAGTCTTGGTTTTCCTCTCTTTCACTTCTTTGCTGTTTTCATTTCCAGTATTCTTTTTGGGATTCTGTCGCTGTCCAGTCTAAGTACATGCCCATACCATTGCAATTGCTTTTTCTCAATTTTTTGTATTATTGACTCTTGCACTAATTTTCCCTCTAATTTCTTCGTTTTTGTGGTGGTCCAGCTTAGTCTTTCCTGCTATCTTCCGGAAACATTTCATTTCTGCTGCAATCAGTTTAGGCCTATGTTTTTGTTGTATTGTCCAAGTTTCACTTCCATATAATATCATTGGGTTCACTATTAAATTATATATTTTTAATTTTATTCTTTCACTTGTTTTCTTTTTCCCAAAAATTGTCTTGTTTAACAAATAATAGATATTGTTTGCTTTTTTAATTTTATTGGCATGGTTCTTATATGTAATATTATTTTGTTTCTGCACTTCCCTTTTATTAATATACATTATTTTGCTTTTATCTACATTTACCTCCATTTTCAGATTTTCTATTTTTTCGGCCAATACATCTATCAATTTTTGCATTTTGCTGTCTCGTCCGCTATAAAGCACTAGCATATAATAAGCTATCCATTCTGATTGGCACCATATTTCTATATCCCACTGTAGTCTGTAGTTTGGACATTCTTTGTCTCGTATTTTGGAGTGGTCTATCCATTACTATTATAAAAATGTGCAGACTCAAACTATCTCGTTGCTTTATTCCCTTTTTTGATTTTAAATGTTTTTGATCTATTTCCATTTACTTGCACTTTCGCTCGTGTGCCTTCTTGTGTTGACTTTATGATTTGTATTAGTTTCTTAGCCGTATCAATTTCAAACAGTTTTCTACCGCTTGTCTTTGTACTGAGTCGAAAGCCGCCTATAAATGCGAGTATGAGTTCTTCTCCCGTCTCTCTCTGGAGAGATTGAAAATAATTATAATTATCATTTTAAGATGAGATGGTCTTTCTTCTGAACTTAAAAATGAAGTGAATATACTTTTTGCTCTATTTTATCAATAGTCTAATCTAATATAATAATTTTAATATAACTAAGGACTTCGTGCCTCTATACTACTTACTTACATAAAAAAAATTAAATCCATGCACTAATGTATTCAAATTCATTCGTGGTGGAGAATTACTACTTTTTCATGCCCAAATTGAGTTTTAAAAGTTTGGTTAGAGAATTTTAGCAGATAAACTAATTAACCCTGAATTCAGAATAAAAAGTACAAGTGGAATAACATAAACTAATTCTTAACAATAAATAAAATATCAGCTCTTTTACAAATAAATTGTATCTTTAATATGAAAACACAATTATCATAATCTTTATATAATATATTGCAAAATAAAAATAAAGAATTATGAATAAAATACCACACATATATTTTTATAAGCACTAACCGCACAACAAGAATTTCCTCTTGACTTCTTTTTTATAATTATTTTCAATTATAACGTCAAACGAGTCATTTACTTATTGGAAAATTATTATTAATGAATTTAGGAGCACGTTATAAAAAGATTTTCCTTGAAATCTAGATGTAAACACAACCCACGACCGAGCTGGCAGCCATATTGTTGGTATAATAGAGGACGCATGCATGATAAACAACAGGACCTAAACATTTTCTGGAGCATCGCTACTGTATTTGATGTTCAGTGTGTCTTTACCTAGTGCTATTATTGTGTTTTCTGTATTAAGAGTGTTAAAACCTGACGTAAATATCGAGACACCACATTTAAAGTGAAAACTATGCGAACGAACTGATACTCTTACAAAATAATACTTTAAAAATGATTTGACGTCCTTAATGTTCTTACATATAACACATAATTATTATTTTTACTCTTTTTTAATTCGTCAATCATTGGAAGCTTGCCATTACAATTTATTTCCAACCGGTAATTTCACCGTAAATTCGGTAATTGCCTCAATTATCACCCAGAGTTCGGTAAGTAAATTACGGTGTACGAGGATTTCTTTTCAGTGAGAATTGTAAAATAATTACAGGTCCGCAAGAAATTTATAATAACTCTATAATATTAATCATGTGAGGTCTGATGTAAACTTTAACAGCTCTGATGATGTGTAATAGATTAAGTAATGTTTTTAATAACAAGTAATAACGCGTAACTGATATGTTCGATGAAGAATTTTATGGTTGGAACAGAGAAAAGTATATTTTCTAGTGGAAATTGATTATTGAATTTAATGAGTAATTACAACAAGCTCTCTACATTGGAACGTTAATTAACCGATACTTTTTATAGTTTAGTTTTTATAGTTAGTTTAGTCTAACAAATTGCAATTTTGCCCTCTAATTTTTTATGATATTGCAGTTTTATCATCACTGAGATGGAAAATCAGACTATTCTCAACAATCTCAAAGAATTGTTAAATCTAGAAATAAAAAGCCACACTAAACTGTTTTAAGTTTACATCTTGAAGGTCTTCCATAAATAAGAGGTGATTCATTAGTCTTGACACTAATTTTAGGTGTTTGGGTAAATGGTGAACAATTGACAGATAGCAATGTTTTTTATGCTGAAGGTAACGGTACCTCTACTCTGATTTGAGAATCTGCGCATTTGTTTATTCGCAGTGGAAATCTCATACAAGCTGGATTTACGAAAGTGCGTTGCTTCCTTGTTTGGACAATTGTTCACGAAGCAAATTCTCGAAGCGTTTGAAGAAAAGGCAATATCTCGCGCCACCATATTTCGTGTTCTGCGTGATTGCCGCGAAGGCAAAAAACCAGAAAATAAAATAAATCCGGTTGGCCACCTGTTCTTAGCAGAAGAACAACAAAAAATCTTCTGTCAAGCGCAAAAGGCAAAGTTGGGCAGTCGCAAAGAAAATGGTCAAAAAATACGAGGTTTCGCAATCAACTGTGTATCGAATTTTGAAAACAAATGATGTGCAAGTTCAAAAACGTAAAAAGCACCGAAATACACCGCAAGACAGTTCGAAAAAATACCAAAATGTTGCCGTACACTTCGTGTGAAACTTTTCACGCATCGTTATGGACGATGAAAAATACTTCACATTTTCGAACAGTTCTTTCAGTGGAAATGATTCCTTTTAATACACAGACGATTATAAAGCAGGACCAGACGACGTCAAATGCAACGGCAAAATGAAAATTGAACCAAAAGTGTTGATGTGGATTGTCATTTCATCGGAAGGTATTTCAGCTTCATATTTCCAATCAAGCAGTGCTGTTGCAATCAATTCTGATGTGTATATTAATGCTTGACTAAATGGAAGCAGTTTATCAAAGAAAGTCATGCGCGCGCGACAAAAGAATCTTCTGGCCAGACCTTGCACGTTGAAAGGCTTAAAACTCAAAAAATCGAATTTGTATCGCAAAATGACAACCCGCCAAATATTTCACAGGCACGACCAATTGAACGATTTTGGTCAATACTTTCACGTAAAGTTTATGAAAATGGTTGGAAAGCACAGAACCACAGGCACTTGATTGGCGGAATAAACGCGAAGAAGCAAGCTGCGTAAAATCGAAGATAATGATTCATTTACTGCAATGTAAACGTGCTATTTGAAAGATTTTGAATAAATTTATACGGTATAAGCAACTGCATTTGAAATATTTTTTCTAGTTTTACTTATACACGCGCTTAAAATTAGTCTCAAGATTAATGAATCATCTTTTAGGTTCAGCTTTATTTATGGTTTGATATTTTCACGCGCTGGAAAGTTTATGATTATCTATTACACAACAGCGCTATGTACTTTTTTTCACTCATCTTGAACGCTACTTAACATAACAAGGAAGGGATATACCAAAGTTGTTTCCCCTCTCCAGATACCCATGTGTGACCACTGAACGTCCTGTCTTTCAAGGACAGCGCTCCAGCTCGCAATTTAAAAAGGTCCCTTTATATTTGGTCCTCTCACGTAGTTATCTTAGTTTTCCTATAAATATTTTAACATTAAGGAACACATTTTATTTTGTTATCGTCGCATCTGAACTCCGTTTTTGCGTATACATAATTAACTATGCAAACAATTTTCAGGCAAAAATAAATAAAACTCGTAAACATTTAAAAGAACCTGACATAAATAATAAAATTAAAATTCAGCAAAGCCAGAACTGAAAGCAATATCCATAATTTTAAATGATATTATCTGATATTAAAAAACCCACACAGTGCAGCCTCATATACAAAATTAAAAAATGAAAAATAACTAGAGGTTTTTATATTTGACTTTTGTAATTATTTCTTGTTCCATGTCTGGTAAAATGCATTTTATGAGGCATAAGAAACAATTTTCTACTGCTAACGGATAATTTCAGCGGATTTCCTATTTCGCTATAGCTGTTTACTTCATAATTTATATTTATGTGTATATGATACAACCCACATAACATCCATAATAAGGTTATAAGATACGTAACATGTAAACAATTTTAGTCTTATGATATTAGGGGAACCATCTGTTGGTTTCTTTTGAACTATGTGTTATTTTGTCACTGTCAACATGAACGCGCCTAAAATATTGACAGACGTTTAGTGTTAAATCTTCTCGGCTCGGAATGGATGGATTTAGGTTTGAATAACGCTGGGAATTATTAAAAAAATATTTCTAAAGTGATTACTGTGTTGCAAAAACTGGTCGAAATCAGGCTCTTTCAGAGGCTGTTGTAAGGAAATTCGTAAAAAAAGTTCGTGAACCCGGCATGTTTAATGATAACCTAGCTTATCCTCGTATTCGTTCAGTGTGCCCCGGATGATATATATATATATATATATATATATATAATATATATATATATATATATATATATATATATATATATATATTGATTGCTGCTGTTGCATGAAAACAAAAAAACCTCAACTCACCGCAGATATCAACAACTCCGCCTTCGTCTGAGAAAAATTTTGCATAAAGATCTAGAATTATTTACTTTCAAGATCCAACTCATTCAAGAATTCAAGCAAAATGACGATCAACTGCGTTTTCGCCTCTCTGTGTGGGTTTCAAAAGAGTATATATATATATATATATATATATATATATATATATATATATATATATATATATACTCTTCAAAAGCATCAATGACCTCACCGGTATTTAAAGTGAGGCTTCCCTGTTTTCCTCCTATACCCAAGTGTTAAACCCCAGTTTTTTATTCTTCAAACAATTTTCTTGTCGTAAATTCAAAGTCTTCCTTATTCTGAGCAATAACCACCTGATCGTCGGCAAAATGTAGAGTGTACAACGTTGTTTCGTCTGTCAGCTGTATTTCCATTCTTCCACAAGCTCTTCGCCATCTCTCTAATGCCTCATTTAGATAAATTTTGAATAACGTAGGAGACAGAGAGCAGCCCTGTTTTACAACCTTTATTACAGAGAAATTTACGGCGAGAATATTTCCCAACTTTATTTGGGAACGTGACAGCTGTTTTATTACAACGATTGCTGTGTTGTGTATGGTTGATTGTTCTAATATTTGCCATAATTTCTTCACTGGGAGGATATCATACGCTTTGGTTAGGTCTACAAACATAGATGGAGTTCTCTGTTCGTTGATGTCTTTTTTCGTTTAAGGGAATTACACTAAATATATGGTCTACACACGATCTATCAGCTCTAAAACCAGATTCAATTATATTTTTTAAAATTTTCCCATAGACTCACCTGAGGGTACTCGTTACTGATATACATCTATAGTTTTGTGTCGATTGGTGTTATCCATGCTTCTTTCCAAATCTGAGGTATTTTCTTTCCATTTATATATTTCTTCGAATAGTTCAAGAATCTAAATATGTTTTGTGTAAAATAAACACATTTTAATTGTCAGGATTGTTTTAAATTAAAATAAGAAATATCATACAAGAAAATCAATATCTCTTTTTGATCTGATATCCATTCCGGCATGTGCCAAATGGGCCGTCTTTATTTTAAAACTATATGTGAAACATTTGGTTTACTTCCCAACCTGTCATATGCCAGATTTCATCGTTAGATATCGCTTTACATGTTCTTTGATTAAGCGGCTTTAGATTTACAAAAGTGTGCTAAAAATAAGTAATAATTTGAAAACCGACTGCACCAAATCCTTCTTCGTAAGATATCCTCATAATTATTGTAAAAAGTATCAGTTTATGTAATTTGCGAGGAATGCCTGATAAAAAATTAATAATATGGAAAAAGCATGGTAAAAAAAAAATTACGACTTTTTCAATATAATCCTCAAAATGCACTTTCTACATTTTTTATTTCATTTCAATTCATTTTTTTGGTTTTTCAAAAAAGTAAATGAATTGTATACGGAGTGCTTTTAGCCGACTGACATGATCTCTTCTGTATCTATATATCTGT
Organism: Pachyrhynchus sulphureomaculatus; assembly: GCA_019049505.1. NCBI lineage: Eukaryota > Metazoa > Arthropoda > Insecta > Coleoptera > Curculionidae > Pachyrhynchus > Pachyrhynchus sulphureomaculatus. The sequence goes on along the minus strand of CM032455.1, from coordinate 152,663,633 downwards.
AGACCGTAAAGTATTTTCTTTTTAATTTCTAAACAGATTAAAGTTTCTGGATGCTAAGTCAGTTCTGGGGAGTATTTCTTCAAACCTATCTTCGCGACTAACACGTTTCGTAACTTGTACTGTGTGGAGGCAGGGAGGTTTTCGTAGATAAGCAAACCACCGCTGCTAACTTTTCTATGCCATTTCTCTTTCACAGCTTAGCAAACTTGCCCAATGTATTTATCATTATAAGGGCCTGTTACTGTATTTTTTGGGAGTAAAGTCAATAAGAATACTTCTCTTTGTATCCCAGAAAATGGTAGCCATAACCGCACGAGCTGGGCTTCGAAATAGTACCCCATACACCGTGTTCTTCAGATTTGATACCAAGTGATTTTTTTTGTTTCCTAACCTCAAAAATTGGCTTGGAGGAAAGAAATTCTCGTCGAATAAAGAGAATATCTGTGATGTAAACGGGTATTACGCACAGTTCGAAACAATTCTTTTTTCTAAGGGAGTTAAAAAATCTCGCTAGATGATTACATTGAAAAATAAATTTTTATTTTTCACAAAAAAAATGTTATTTACCCTGTGTTTTACAAGAGTTTTTAATTTGCCCTCTTAGTGAAACTATAAAATTCATGCTATATGTTTCAGATTTTGTTTTTTTTTCGCAAGACGTACATTTTTAAAATGCAGTTTATTATAAAGACGACTTTGTTTCGGTCAGCTCTCTGTCTATAAAGAAAATAAGTAAAAAAACTCGGCGTAACATATGGCTTTTAAGGGAAGTAAATGAAGTAGCACTAGTGCTAAACGGCAGGGAAACAAAATACATTTGGAAGATGGCGCTGTCATCTCAAATTTCAATTAAGCTATAGGGAATTTTATAAGGGTTCGTCGTTTAGGAAATTAAAAACTGATCGTAAGTGAAGTTGATACCGTGTTTGCTTAAAAGAAGTGGTATTCTCAATGATTTACATTCGTAAACAGACAGGAAGAAATTGAGAAATAATATTTTTGATCAAATTTAATAACATGGATGTGGTCGCCTTGAAAGAATTTTTTTTAATTAATTGAAAAAATATCGGACAAATTATTAAAATATTCTTGATGTAAGATGAAAGATAGCTTTTGAGTCAGATATACAGTTTTAATGATATTATAAAAATAGCTCCTGTTTTTTTGTTCATATAAGTGTATGTAAGCAATACTATTTATGGTCAAACGTATAAGGGTTGGAGGAAGAGGTTAGCTGGGTTGTTTCGAATATTATAAGGCGTTTCTTACAGGCGAGGAGGCTGAAAATTGTACTTCTTTTCAGTTAAAAAGCTTTCGCAAGCCTCCATTATTATTATCTTAGATACTCCATTGCAAAAATTGTCGTATTTTTGTGTCATTGTTAGTGTTCGTATCAATATTGAAAAACGGAGCACTGTAAATATAGAATATGATGGCTCAGTCATAGTGGTGTAGTTTTGAAACTCAAATTTTGACTTAAGGGGTTAGTTTTGGGGGGTGAAATCGGAGGTGAAAAAAAATTTTCTTTATAGGTCAACGAGTCAAACGTTTCGGTTTCAAAAATACTCCTGAAAACTTTTCTTATATTATTTTTAAAAAATTGTCAAAAATCGCTGTCACCCTATCTCTAAGAGTACTAATCAAAAAATGTTGAAAAACTTCTGGAACATTCTCCATAAGGTGTAAATTGAATGGAAATTATCACGAGTGATAATTTATCCAGTATATAAAAATAAAGATCGGAAAAACTGTACGCACTTGGCCGGTTTTTTAGTGTTCCGTACAGAACACTTATAAGATCACTTCGGTGTTTGTCCATCTGTCTGTCCGTCTGTCACACCCGATTTTCTCCGAAACTACGGCATATTAGAGGTGCCTGGGGAACCACTGAACATATAATTTTTGTCGTATATGTTAACAATTATTCTTTACATATCTAAAATATTTTCCGCCATGCAGTGTTGCTATCGGAAAGTAGCAACTTTGATATTTTAAATGGAACATTGCGTATATCATTGTATCATTTTTAGATTTCTTGTCTCATTGTGATTAACCTTTTTAGTGTTCCGTACGGAACACTTATAAGATGACTTCGGTGCCTGTCTGTCCGTCTGTCTGTCACACCCGATTTTCTCCGAAACTACGGCATATTAGAGGTGCCTGGGGAACCACTGAACATATAATTTTTGTCGTATATGTTAACGACTATTTTTTACATATCTAAAATATTTTCAGCCATGCAGTGTTGCTATCGGAAAGTAGCAACTTTGATATTTTAAATGGAACATTGCGTATATCATTGTATCATTTTTAGATTTCTTGTCTCATTGTGATTAACCTTTTTAGTGTTCCGTACGGAACACTCATAAGATGACTTCGGTGCCTGTCTGTCCGTCGGTCTGTCACACCCGATTTTCTCCGAAACTATTTGTCATAGAAAGTTGAAATTTGTCACCAATACAGGAATTGATAGCCCCATCAGAGCCATGTAGTTTTGAAAGTTAAATTTTGACTTGAGTGGTTAGTTTTGGGGGAAGGAAAATTGAAAATAAAAAAAGGTTACCTAGTCATTAAGTGAGATGTCAAATGAAAGCTTGTAAACACATGAGTTCAAAAATATATATGATGTAATACTTGCGCACACTTTTCTTTCTATCATTTTTAAAAAATTGCAGAAAATCGCTGTCCTCCCCTTTATCTCGAAAAGTACTGACCAAAAAAATTTTGAAAAAATTCTGGATTTTCTTCACACGCTGTAGATTGAACGAAAATTATCACAAGTGCATTACTTCTGATAACACAGGCACAAAAAAAAATTCTATCCGAGATGACTGACCCCCCCTACCACCCCTATATTTTTGGCATCTGAACACTATTCCGATGTTGGATTGGAGAAAAAAACTGTGATATGATGGAGCATCATATCACAGTTTTTTTCTAACCTCAAAAAGAGGTCAAAAGTCCACGAATTCCACATGTCATGTTGCGCAATGTGGGTACGGGTTTACAGCGACTGAAAATGGTCACTCTGATATATTACCATCTGTATTCCTATGTATTTCTAGCCACTGAATCCTGACTCAAAAGAAAATATAATGAATTAGGCGGTGAATTGTCCAAAAACTTGTAGAAAACCTCTTTTTAGGTTAAAAAAAAAACTGTGATGTGACGGGACAAATCCAACATCGGGATCGTGTTCAGCGGCCAAAAATTACTGACGGGTAGGGGGGGGGGGGGGAGTCATCTCGGCCAGAATTTTTTTTTGTGTGTAATTTATCTGGAATATAAAAAAAAACGGACACTAATTGCGCAAGTCCGACTTTTTTTTATAAAGCAAAAATTTATTTAAATTCGCTTTAAAGATTTACTCAAGACCGCCAGACTTTTCAGCATCAGATCTTTTAAATTAGATCAATAATATGCTTTCCTGTTTATTATCTTTTTTTTTGTTTTTTAAAAGGATTATTATATAATATACTAGCCGTGGACTTGATTCACTAGTATCGTCACTGCTTATTCTTTATGTTAGCTAACGTAATAAAATATCTGCCATTATTTAACTTAAACCCCCATTATTTTTCCTTATCTCCCATTATCTCTCCATAATCTCCATTATCTAGGCTTATCTCTGCTCATCTCCCATTATTTCTCCTTATCTCCCATTATTTCTCCTTATCTCCCATTATCTCACTTATTTCCCATTATCTAGGCTTATCTCGACTTATCTCGCAATATTTCTTCTTATCTCCCATTATTTCTCCTTATCTCCCATTATTTATAGTTATCTCCCATTTTCTCACATTATCTCCCGTTATCTAGCTTTATATCGAATTATATAGAACATGTGTATAAATTTATAAAAACACGTAAATCGAATAAGTGGTTCTCAAGTGATAAGCGCACTAACGGACAGACAGAGAGACTTTGCATTTTATATATATATATATATATATATATATATATATATATATATATATATATATATATATATATATACATACATATACATATATATATATATATATATACATATATATATATATATATATATATATATATATATATACATATATATATATACATATATATACATATATATATATATATATATATATATATCATAGATGTAATAAAATATATATCTATAACCTGGTCAGAGAACACATGTATGAATTTAAAAAATTACTTATATCGGATAAGTGGTTCTCGAGGGATAAGCGCACTAACGGACAGACAGACAGACAGACAGACGTTGGATTTTATATATATTATAGATTATAGATATTCTCTGCTACATAATATTGTTCCATATTTAATGGTTTAGGCTGTGTATTGCAAAGAACGCGCTAGTATCGTCACTGCTCATTCGTTATACTACCTATCGTAATAAAGTATAGCCTATAACCTGGCCAGAGAATATATGTATGTTTTAAAAAAAAGTACGTAAATCGGATAAGTGGTTCTCCGGTGATAAGCGCACTACCGGACAGACAGACAGACAGACAGACAGATAGACAGACAGACCGACAGACAGACAGAGAGACGTTGCATTTTATACATATTATAGATAAAAATTAAATTCTACAATCCCTTTAGAAGATCCTGCTTCTCTAGTAAAAGAAAATGACTAAACATTCTGGGGGAAATAAGGAGTTTTAATTTCTGCATGGTCACACTTTAAATACCAAATGCTTTTTAAAGAGATTTAGGTCGCTAGTACAATTATTAGAAGCTCGAAAAGAGAGAAAAAAAACCTAACCATACCTTTTTAAAATTAAATCTAACCTAAAAGCTTCTACATGTAATGTGCGACAAATCCAATAACTTTTTCTACCGGTTCCAAATTGAATACCCTAATTAAGTGTGAAATAAAATGATCTCGAATCGGAGCAAAAAACAGTAATGGATACATTACACGAATGGTTTTTTTTTCAGAAATCATCACGCGGCGAAGATTATTTTAAAATCTATTATTATCTTTAAAGCAGTAAATTATTATGTGAAATGGAATTTTTTTTTAAAAAAGTGTAAAATACTTTAAAGTCATATGGATGAAGGAAGTTCAAAGATATATATTACGAATAACACTGTGCAACATTTTCGAGGTCATCGAATGTAAACTAAATTCTGACTTCAGTTTCTGGAAGTGCCCACCCAATCTAGCAAAACCCTATTTGGGTTTTGATAGCTTAGTTCGAATTTTTTTTTTGCCATCATCAATTTTTTTAATCGAGCTTTGGTTTTGCACGGCTGTATCTCGTAAATTATTGGGAATTTTTCAATGCAATCTACAAACGAAATGTTCTTCACACTAAAATACACAATTTTTGTGAACATGTCGAGGCCAGGTTTTCACTCTTTCGGGGTGTTTTTAGTGCAGAAAGTCCGAAAAAATGCCATTTTTTCACATTTTCGACCATAACTCACAAACCGTGCATATTTTAGCATAACTGTCTTCAACAAAAATGTTCTCTGCATAAACACGAGTAACTTTGCTGAACATTGCAATAACGTACAATCGATCCTTATGGTTCTTTTGGCCGTTGTAAGGAATTTCACACCAAAAATTTCAGCTTTTTTCAGGTTTTACGTTCAAGAAACTGGTTTTTTTTTTTTTAGCTCACTTTTGAATGTTTACTAACCATTAGCATCTATTTTTGGAAAAGAAATTGAAAAAAAAAAATTTGTTTGTAAACTGCTATGGTACACACACACGCTGGAATAAATACACACACATTTGAACGGGGAATCGATTGCGTGTAGTATGTAATTGACGCGCACCGTGCTAGTATTGGTGCAGTACCACATATCTAACACATGTACATGTTAATAATATGGCACTATACCAATACTAACTAGCACAGTGCGCGTCAAATACATATTACACACAAGCGATTCCCCGTTCAAATGTGTGTGTATTTATTCCAGCGTGTGTGTGTGGTTGGTAAAATTTAACTAAGTAAATGCAATGAAGTAATAGTTTTAATATTAATAAAAATTAAGAACAATTTTTTAATTTAGCAGTTGCAGATATTTATTTTAAACAGCATTTTGCTACGTAGCTTAGTTAAATGGTCTATCCGTGAATGAACACTAAAACAGTTTTTAGTTTTTATGATAAAGGTAGATTCAAAACATTTAAAGATGTCCGAAATAATAGTTTTATTCCATAATTTTAATGATTATACAGTTTTACATTATTTATTAAAATGTATTTACTTCAATTCAAGAGAGTTTTCTGGCAACTTTAAGTGTGTTTTTTGAAAAAATCTCACCGTGAATGTTTTTTTTTATGAATTTTTTGGATTCGGCATAAAAAAATACTTATGAGAACACATGTCTCACTTAGAAGACAGAGAATTTTTTTTGTGTATATAAAATTTAGATCTTCAATAGATTTGGAGAGACTGTTTCCCCTATTGAAGTTCATGGGTCTAAAATATTTGAATTATCGTCAATACCTAGGCGTTTTTCATCGATTGGACCTCACCCACGTCCCTCTAAACTGATGTATTCTGAGCTCTTTAGTACAAGTTTAGCTCTACGAGGTTGTTATGGCGGGAAAAAAGAAAGGGTAAAAGCCTCTCTTTTTTCCCGTCACTGTTCTTTATTTTTGATGAATCCCAAATTAAAGCAATAATCGATGCGGATGCCAAGCACATGTATAGAAAGCGTTTAAAATGATTTAGCTACGTAAATAAACTCGGTTTATGGGTCCCTAATGAACTAAAAGAAATTCACTTAACACCGCGCATTAGCATCTACAATTTGCTTGTGAAAAGTAATGAAAATGTTCCGTTTTACTGGTAATTGACGTAAGAATTTTTGCTGGCCGAAAACTTATTTCTCCTGTTAAAAAATTTCGACCTATCGGTCCAAATTATTTTTCTTAAAAAATCTTGAATCTTGAATAAGAACAAATATATTTTCACAAAAGTCTAAAACAATTGGACAATCTTCAGACTTCTGAACTTGAACTTTATTAAACTCGTAGTCGCTCATATTATGCTTATCTAAGATGTTCTGAAAAGAGGGGTAGCTTAGATCAATTTTTTCTACTGCACCCCTTACTAATTATTTCCTTCCATCTTACTAGATATTTTATTTTACACTTATACTAAATAGTGAGAAATACTCGCCAACAAGAATTCAAAATAATGTAGTAGTTAAAAATTGTCGAAGGGGTTTTTTCAAAAATAAAAAATTTTCGGCCAAAAAAATGTATTTTTATTTACACAGGAATACAAAAAAAAAGTTTTTTCTTAAGTATTTTTTTTATGCTGAATAAAAAAAAAAAACATGAAAAAAAGACATCTACCGTGAGATTTTTTTTTAGAAAACACACTAAAAGTTGTCAGAAAACTATTAAATTGAAAAATACATTTTAATAAATAATGTAAAACTGTGTAATCATAAAAATTATGGAATAAAACTATTATTTCGGACAACTTTAAATGTTCTAAATCTACATTTATCATAAAAACTTAAAAATATTAAGTTTTATGCTCATGTTTAACAAAAAACACGCATACACCACCTTTAACTAAGCTACGAAGCAAAATGCTGTTTAAATTAAATATGTACAACCGCTAAAGTAAAAATTTGTTTTTAATTTTATTAATATTGAACAAAACCATTATTTCCAGTTTTTTTGAAGTTCTTAATCCTGACTTGACATCAAAAAATAAAGTTTTATGCTCAGTTTCAACAAAAAACTGCTAAATTAAAAACATTTTTTTAATTTGGCAGTTGCAGATATTTATTTTAAACAGAATTTTGCTGCGTAGCTTAGTTAAGTGGTCTATCCGCGTTTTTTGTTAAACATGAACACTAAAACCTAATAGTTTTAAAGATGTCCTAAATAATAGTTTTATTCCATAATTTTAATGATTATACAGTTTTACATTATTTATTAAAATGTATTTACTTCAATTCAAAATAGTTTTCTGGCAACTTTAAGTGTATTTTCTGAAAAAACCTCACGGTGAATGTCTTTTTTTATGAATTTTTTGGATTCAGCATAAAAAAAAATACTTAAGAAAACACGTGTTTCACTTAGAAGACAGAGAATTTTTTTTGTGTATACATAAAATTTAGATCTTCAATAGATTTGGAGAGACTGTTTCCCCTATTGAAGTTCATCGGTCTAAAATATTTGAATTATCGTCAATATCTAGGCGTTTTTCATCGATTGGACCTCACCCACGTCCCTCTAAACTGATGTATTCTGAGCTCTTTAGTACCAGTTTAGCTCTACGAGGTTGTTGTGGCGGGAAAAAAGAAAGGGTAAAAGCCTCTCTTTTTTCCCGTCACTGTTTTTGATGAAGCCCAAATTAAAGCAATAATCGATGCGGATGCCAAGCACATGTATAGAAAAGCGTTTTTAAAATGATTTAGCTACGTAAATAAACTCGGTTTATGGGTTCCTAATGAACTAAAAGAAATTCACACACCGCGCATTAGCATCTACAATTTGCTTGTGAAAAGTAATGAAAATATTCCGTTTTACTGGTAATTGACATAAGAATTTTCGCTGGCCGAAAACTTATTTCTCCTGTTAAAAAATTTCGACTTGTCGGTCCAAATTATTTTTCTTAAAAAATGTTGAATTTTGAATAAGAACAAATATATTTTCCACAAAAGTCTAAAACAATTGGACAATCTTCAGACTTCTGAACTTGAACTTTATTAAACTCGTAGTCGCTCATATTATGCTTATCTAAGATGTTTTGAAAAGAGGGGTAGCTTAGATCAATTTTTTCTACTGCACCCCTTACTAATTATTTCCTTCCCTCTTACTAGATATTTTATTTTACACTTATACTAAATAGTGAGAAATACTCACCAACAAGAATTCATAAATAAGGACAAAACATCAAATTCATTTCAATAATTTCAAATATTCTATTTTAAACACAAAACTGTTGACAATTTTCGTAAAAAATCAACACAAACACGCACACAAACACAACAGTTATTTCTGCACCATCCTGTATGCTAAATACGATTTGCTTATAGGATGTGATACTTCTGGCCCTTAACTAATTCCAGCCAGTTGAGTTTGAGGATAATCTGGAAACATAGGTATTTTAATATTTAATTAGGCAATGTTTTTTGAATACAAAAACGGAGAATAATTGAAATCTCGAAAACTAAGAGATGGGTATAGGATAATACAAAAATAACCGGTCAAGTGCAGGTTGAACTTGCGCAATTAGTGTTCCGTACGTTTTCAAAATAAAAAATTTGGTTACGGAAGTATAAAATGATCAGTGACTTCACAAAACACACCCCAAATGATTTTTCAACAAAGTTTGTTTTCAATCTTTACTGAAAAGTGATGACCTCGAAATTTTTGTTTTTTTTATATACCAGGAAAATTATCAAAGAAACGTGTGCGCAAGTATTACATTATATATATATATAACTCGTGTTTTCACAAGCTTTCATTTGACACCACACTCGATGACCTAACAAAAAAATTTTTTTCACTTCCGATTTCACCCCCCAAAACTAACCCCTTAAGTCAAAATTTAAATTTCGAAATTACATGTCTCTGATGAGGCCAAATAGTTTCGGAGAAAATCGGGTGTGACAGACAAACGGACAGACAGGCACCGAAGCCATCTTATAAGTGTTCTGTACGGAACACTAAAAAAGTTAATCACAATGAGACAAGAAATCTAAAAATGATACAATGATATACGCGATGTTCCATTTAAAATATCAAAGTTGCTACTTTCCGATAGCAACACTGCATGGCTGAAAATATTTTAGATATGTAAAGAATAGTCGTTAACATATATGACAAAAATGATATGTTCACTGGTTCCTCAGGCACCTCTAATATGCCGTGGGTCACCTCCTATATATATATTTTATAGCACCTAAACTAAAAGTCCTTACGTAGATAGCACCATGTAAATTTAATGACTGCTCTAACAAAACATCATCAAAAACCTTCAAATTGACCTTTATAAACTAACCCGAACCATTATCAAGCACACCCAACCATTGTAAACTAAAATTTCCTGCTAAAATTGACATAAGAGTATATATGAATAAGCTTTCTATTATTCTAAATAACTCATTAACAATATACATATTCAAATTTATATTCAAAACAGTCATAACAATAGAATATTCAATATTGTTCTTGCGACGTTGACGAATAACATAACCGGTAGTATGGCTTGCTTTTAATAAAATGTTTGTAGTTGCTCAACGATAACATCAAAATATGGGTACTTATAATAAAACACAGTACCTATATTCCTTGCTACAGTTAAACAGATGAACTTTGACCTTTTTCACTTCTATTCTTCTTTTTTTTACTGCTTTTGACATGTGCCTGACGGCTATTCACAAACTGGAGCATATGGGATGCTGAAACTACTATTTTTTCGCTTATCTTTTGCAGTTAACTTCGCGTGGGTAATTTAGCCAACAGCATTATTATTTTGGCTTTTAAAGTTCATTTCCATCATTTTTATGTATGTTTCTATGGCTCTCGCAAAAGTTTTTTTGTTCAAAGATATTTGGTATAGTTACAAAACTAAAAACAAATGGAAACGAACTGTAAAATTATATAACGAACATTTTTAAAATCCATTACGTCGTTTTTTTTCGACATATTGTTGCAAATACTTTGTCAATTAAATTTCGTGAGAAACTCAGGGCTTCAAGTTTTAAAGTATTTAGTTATTTGTCTTTATCTTTTACTCTGTACTTCAGAAACAAACTTTGATTGAAATTTCTTGCCAAAGGCCTTCAAAGTGCAAAACTGAATTTGCTATACTGCAATGTGATTTACTTTAAAGAGTACATCAAGTTAAGAAGGTTCGGACTGGCTTTCTAGGTTGAGTAACACGAAGTTTAAATTTTTTCTTGTACTTTTTTATGCGAAGAGAAGAATTGTATTCGTAAAAAAATCACACTCGAAGATTTTTGCATTACTTCACATTTCAGGGTTCTTTTACCAAAAAAAATACAGTCTCCAATATCCTCGGTTGTCGATATATCGGTCTATTTATTGGCACAATAACTCTCGAACGAAATAAGATATCGATTCCGAATTTGGTAGGTATGTGATATATGTGATAGTATTATGAGAATTTTTCTTAGTTTTTGGTTGCTGTAATATACAAACCGTAAGCAATATTGTTTATAGTCAAACCTATAAGGCATTAAAGGAATGCGGGAGAGTTTTCTCGAACATGTCTAAGCTAAAAATTATGTATGCAAAGAATTATGTTTATAGGGTGATCTAAAAAAGCATATTCGCAACTTGTAACATATTTGCAGAGGAAATACTGAGTGAATACCTTTACTATGGCTAAATCAGGGCTTAAGGCATGCCATGCGTCTTCATAATAAAGCCTTAACAAAATATAAGAAAAATAAATCACTGGAGAATTGAGAAAGGTGTAGACGACTTAGGAATTATGTTACACTAGCAACGGAAAATGAAAAGAAGTTGTATTTAGAAAGTAATTTTCGGTCTAGTAATGTAAAAAATAATTGGAAATTGTTGAGGGATTTGAATATTTCTTCTACAGTATCTAGTTATGTTCCTGAACATTTGGGGAATGTAGAAGATATTATCACATTTTTTGTTACTGCTGCTGGCTCTTCGGCTCCAGATCCAGAAACCTTAAACTTTTATTTACAAAATAAAAAAACAGGCCACAAGTACATTTAATTTCAGAGTGGCAACAACTGGTGAGATTGAGTAGGCACTTTTTTCTGGCTCTAGGGCGGTGGGTACTGATGGAATTGGTATAACTATGTTGTTGAACTGTTGTCCACGCATAATTCCTTTTATTGTGCATTTAGTTAACTCATGTATAGAAACTAACTGTTTCCCCGGCATTTGGAAAAGTTCCTTTATAATTCCGTTTCCGAAGGTGACCTCCCCTAAGGATCTGAAGGATCTTAGGCCCATAAGCATATTGCCAACGCTGTCGAAGGTCATTGAGAGAGTGATGGAGCGGCAAATGAGGGAGCATATTGAGCGGTACGGGCTCCTATCAGATTTCCAATCTGCTTTTCGCAAGGATCACAGTTGTGCTACTGCACTTCTCAAAGTTACGGACGATATTCTATCGGCGGCGGACCGTGGTGAGCTCACTGCCTTGGTGCTCTTAGACTACTCGAAAGCTTTTGATCGAATAAATCATACTTTGATTTTGGCCATTCTTGGTTTTCTTAATTTTGGGAGAGATGCTTGTGGGCTTATTAAGAGCTATCTCGAGAACAGAATACACTGTGTAAAACTTAATCGTAAACAATACAGTCAAGTAGTCGCTAAGTGTGCTGTGCCTCAGGGGTCAATCCTTGGGCCTCTACTTTTCACGTTGTACACTTCTCAACTTACTGTCAACCTGAAGAACGTCTCAACGCACCTATATGCAGATGACACGCAGATTTACATGTCATTTCGACCCGAACAAATTCTGAAGGCGAATGATAAACTTTCGAATGAGCTTGAGCATCTTCGGAAAGTTTCGCTAAACCATTGTCTTGAATTGAATCCTAAAAAAACTTTTATTTGGACGAGAGCAATGTAGGGATCAATATCAGGATCTGGTACATGTCAGTATAAATAATGACACAGTACAGGTTTCCAATGTTGCCAGGAACTTGGGATTATTGCTGGACGTTAAATTGAGATTCTCAGAACATATTAGCGGCTGTATCAGGAAAGCATTTGCAAATTTAAAACTTATTTTTAACCAATGACGCCTTTTGAATGCCGCTCTGAAAAAATTCCTGTGCGAATCATTGGTGTTGTCGCACTTTGCTTTCTGCGACACTGTATATGGACCCTGTCTTGTGGAGCGAGATGTCAGACGTATACAGCGTATGCAGAACTGTTGTGTGCGTCTAATTGGTGGCATAAGAAAGTATGAGAGGGGACTGAGTGCTGGAATGAAAGAGATTGGGTGGCTAATTATGAGCGAAAGAAGGCATTTATATAGTTTGTTTCTATTTAATAAGATAATTTTCAAAAAAATTCCCAATTATTTGTATTAGAAAATTAAATTTAGATATGATGCTTATGCTTTAGATTTGAGGCATAAATTTACCATCCTTATCAAAGAACAGCTTTATTTGAACGATCATTTAGCTATCAGATATCAATGTCTTACGACAAGTTGCCTGCAGATTTAAGACAATTAAAACCCACGGCGTTTAAACATAGGGCACGCATGACATTGGCGTCCAGTGCATGACTTGCCTTCTGTTTTGATCTAGTTTCTTATGTCACCGTTGAGTCGAAATGTAGTATTATTGTGCTTTTACCATGTCTCAAACAATATTTGTATCACAGTTATATTTATGTATTAGTTTTTAGTTCATATATATAAATTGAGTTATTATTATTGAATTAACTGTATAGGTTAAATGAGGAAGCCTGGCTTCAATTTCGCCTTTTACCCTGTAAATTACAATAAAGACATGATTATTATTAATATTATTATTTTTTAGTGTTCCGTATGGAACATTTATAAGATCACTTCGGTGTCTGTCTATCCATCTGTCACAGCCTATTTTCTCCGAAACTATTTGACGTAGAAAGTTGAAATTTAGCACTAATATAGGAATTGATGGCCTCATCAGAGTCTTGCAGTTTTGAAAGTTAAATTTTGACTTAGTTAGTTTTAGGGGTGAAGTCGAAGGTGAAAAGAATAATTTTTTACCAGGTCAGTTCAAAAATATATATAATGTAATACTTTCGCACAATTTTCTTCGTATTATTTTTAAAAAATTGTGAAAAATCGCTGTCCTTCCATCTTATCTCGAAAAGTACTGATCAAAACATTCTGGAATATTCTTCACTGGGTGTAGGCTGAACGAAAATTATCACGAGCGCATTACTTGTAATAATTTATCTGGTATATAAAAAAAAAAATTTCAAAGTCGTCAGTTTGCAGTAAATATTGGAAAAAAACTTTGTTGAAAATTCATTTGGGGTGTGTTTTGTGAAGTCATTGATCATTTTATACCTCTGTAACAAAATTTTTTTATTTTAAAAGCAATCAACGTACGGAACACTAATTGCGCAAGCCCGACTTCTATTTGGCTGGTTATTTTTGAATCTATTGTTTAGTTTTTTAAATTATTTCATTCTAATGGCCGCCAATAATGGCTTATTTTTCTTGATAAAGCTTACAATTTTAAGTGTATTTTAGTAAACTGGCATATTATATGTAATATATAATTAAGCAAAAATGTTATTAGTTCAGGTTACTTCAAGTTAGTACTTAAGTCGCGTAATTTAAATCGAGTCAATCTACAGGTCTTCATAAATTTTTAGTTCCTTATATTTAACATCATTGATCCCTAGGCACAGATCAATATTTCCTTCATAAAAAAGCATAATACGTGCAAAAAACTCACATAAAAAATTCTTCTTGAACATGTAAGATGTTATCGTCTCCCACAGGACTTAAAGACGCTCCAAAACATCCAAATTATGTATTTTATTGAGCCCCACACCCTCTCACGTTACAATCCCTCGTACTCCCTTGATACTTACCTTAAAAGCTCCCTAAAATTATATCCATCTTCTAATATTTCACCGACATCAAAGGAATGTTTACTAAAGAGAAATAATCTCCCCTCTAAATAGTTTTCTTTGTCTCAAAAACTCCGAAATCGTCGGATTAAAACTTCTTCTATACTTTTGGGGCTTTTGAAATGCAAATCAACGGGCTCACTAAATTGCTAAAAAGTATGCCTCGAAGTATGCAGATATGCTAAATGACATTTGCACACCCGTTATATCCCTGGTTAAATTTAATTACAGTAAGGACCTGTTCAAATTCAGATAGGGTGCATAAACGGACCTATTTTAAGTTTTAATTAAGGGAGTTGAGGAGGGGGAGAAACTTTGATTGTCTGCAATAGTGGAAGTGGGAATTGATTGTAAAACCATTATGGATGCAAACAGAAGACTATATGTTGCCGGGTATTATCCTTTAGGTTGTTTGGTTAGGGCTTTAAATTAATATTGGTATATAGTCATGTTAATTGTTTCCGTGGTGGCACAGATGAGAATTGAGTATTTATTACGTGAATGTACAAACATGTCGATTTAATTTATTAAATTTTAACGTTATTTCACAGCCATACAAAAAAAAGTTCTTTACTGCCAACGAAAATACACGAATGTACAAACATGTCGATTTAATTTATTAAATTTTAACGTTATTTCACAGCCACACAAAAAAAGTTCTTTACAGCGAACGAAAATACACGGATCTAGTGTATTTTTCGACGCGGAATTCTAATCCGCAGTTAAAATAACCGGTCAAGTGCAAGTTGAACTTGCGCAATTAGTGTTCCGTACGTTGATTGCATTTAAAATAAAAAATTTTGTTTACAGAGGTATAAAATGATCAGTGACTTCACAAAACACACCCCAAATGAGTTTTCAATAAAGTTTGTTTCCAATTTTTACTGAAAACTGATGACCTTGAAATTTTTGTTTTTTTTATATACCAGATAAATTATTGAAGGCAATGCAGTCATGATAATTTTCGTTCAATCTGGACCCCGTGGAGAATATTTCAGAATTTTTTCAAAATTTTTGGATCAGTACTTTTCGAGATAGAGGGGAGGGACCGGGATTTTTTGCGATTTTTTCAAAATAAAACAAAGAAAAGTGTACGCATGTAAGACATAATATATATATTTTTGAACTCGTTTTCACTTGACACCTCACTCGATGACCTAATAAAATTTTTTTTCACTTCCGATTTTACCTTCCAAAACTAACCCCTTAAGACAATTTCTAACTTTCAAAACTACACGGTTCTGATGAGGCCATCAATTTCTATATTAGTACCAAATTTCAACTTTCTACGTGAAATAGTTTCGGAGAAAATAGGGTGTGACAGACGGACAGACAGACAGACACCGAAGTGATCTCATAAGTATTCCGTACGAAACACTAAAAAGATTTATAATGCCATTTTTTTTTTGGCCAAAAACATGCCGAGAAATGGGATAAAACTATAGTAATAATGCAATGACTCTTAATGAAGTGTGAAAAATGGTATATATTTTATAGTCTAGAGAAGAGAATATGCCTTCAAATCATAGCAAGCCGTTTCTATTAATTTTAACCAAAGCCCACCATTATAGGGGGTGAAAATTACCCTTAAAACTCAAATAACGTACGCGAGTTTAAATAACATGTACCAAGGATAAATTCTTGTAGCTTTTAGTACAAAATATCTGAATCTGGTGTGACAAACAGACATTACTCTTAAAGGGTTGAGACTCACCCCTATAGGATCTAAAAACCACCCCCACCTACGGAGGTATCTCATAAATTTAAATAAGGCCGAAAAAAGCTCAGGCTTTTGAAGTTTTAGGCAGGGTGAACAAATATGGAGTAGATTCGCTTGAACCACCGATGCACGACTATAAACTGCCCTTAGAGGGTGTTAGAAACTACCCCTGTGCTCTAATGATGCACATGGATGTTATTGAGATTCGGAAAGATCAAGTACTTTTATCTCATTGTGCCAAATATTCAAGACAACTAGATCATCTTCCTACTTACTTACTTATTTACTTTCTCCTTATGCTTTTCCACTCCTTGTCAGGAGTGTAAGGCCCCCATATTCCTAATAAGGTCGAAAATCATCCCTAGGAGGGGAGAAACTGCCCCTTGGGATTGATGGATCTTAGAAGTTCTAGCATCTGAGAAAAAAAATACAGACTTTCGTAGACTCAGGAAGGAGGGACAAATACAGCCTGTATTTTTTTTTGTTAGATCCATCAATCCCAAGGGGCAGTTTCCCCCTCCTATGAATGATTTCGCACAATGAGATAAATGTACTTGATTCTTTCCGAAATTTTCGGATCGAAGAGTAACTATGGATGAAACATGAGTCCGTTATTATGGTTCAAAGATGGATAGAATAGTCGAAGGAGTGGAAACATCATGGCTTACCTCTAATAATTTCGCTTATAGAAATCAGCAGGAAAAGTTCTTGCCTTCGTTTTTTTGGACAAAAGTGTCTAAAGGAATACTGTTTTTGCAGAAAACAATGCGCCTGCACACAAATCACTGATAGTTTTGCAAAAAATAAGCCATACGTCTTATATATATATATATATATATATATATATATATATATATATATATATATATATATATATATATACACACACACATATACAGTAGCACCCCGGTTATCCGAGGTAACGTGGGGGGGCACCCTCCTCGGATAACTGAAAACTCGGATAATCCGGATTTGTTTTTTATTCATTCAAAAAATAAACGCCAATACTTTAAACCGATGTATTAACGTTTTTAACATATAAATAGATACATACATTATAAAATAGTGAAATAGGTATCTATGCGCTTCTGTTTCTTATTGCATCTTCTTTTTCTCGCTGCAATGTTTCTCCATCTATTAAGAAGAAGCAAATCCGCTGGGGTTGCCTCTGGTTGTTGTTCGATATACCTTAAAGCTTTTACCAAAGAAGCAAAACCTTCTTGATGAGAGATCTTAGTGGGAGACCGTTCATCCACCGCCGCTTCGTCATCGTCATCGTTATCTGATTTTTCAGTTTTCTGAAAGGCATTCGTTATTTCTTCAATACTCATTTCTTCTTCTAAATCATCTGCTGTAATCGATTCAACAACATCTTCTCTTGTCACATTTTCGCAACCTTTTAATTTTTGCAGTAATTCAAATAAACTTTTTTCTTTTCCTTCTATCTCGCTGTCAAAATTTAAACGGGACATTTCTCCATGGCTTCTCAATTTCAAAGCTAATTCATTTAATGGAGTATCATCTTCACTGTCATTGTGGTCCTCAAAATCAATAACTTTTGACCAAGATTTTTGAATAGTGGTAGTACGTACAGAATCCCAACCTTAACTTACCCAGTAAATAACATTTTTCAGTCTAACCTTTCTCATCCCATTGATAATATCCTCCTTTTCTGTGTATTCTAACAGATGTTCAAGATATAAACGCCTATAATTTTTTTTAATGTTTTCGAGGATGCCTTGATCCATTGGTTGCATTATGCTGGTTACATTTGGAGGAAAAAATTTTACAACAATTTCGCCCACATGAAGTCCTTCTCTAGGGTGAGAGGGGGCATTATCCATTAACAAAATTGCTTTAATAGGAAGACGGTTTCTGTTCAAAAATTTAGTCACTGATGGCACGAACTCTTCTTCAAACCAGTTAGTAAATAAGGTCGCATCCATCCATGCGCTCTTTTGACTTTTGTAATAGACTGGTAGGGCTTTGGGTGAGATGTCTTTTAAAGCTCTTGGACGTGCAGACTTGCCATTCACCATCAGTGGGATTTTGTGCTTGCCAGATACATTGGAACATACCATTATAGTTAATCTTTCCTTACTTCGTTTGTGCCCAGGAGCTGATTTTTCCTGTCGAGATGCCAAGGTTTTTGATGGAAGCATTTTATAATTCAGACCAGTTTCGTCACAGTTGTAAATTTAATCACATGTATATCCACAATCTTCGATTTGCTTTTTAAAGTTCTGCTTAAACTTCTCAATTGATGACACATCAGCAGAAAGTTTTTTACCACCTACAGTCAGTTGTCGTACACTGTACCGTTTTTTCGAGCCATCCAGAACTGGCGGTAAAACTGATCTATCTCTGGGAATTGCCTACTAATCATTATTGCTTTCTGTTGTAAAATTGGACCTGTCAGAGGCACACCTTTTGATCTCTGTTGGTTAAACCACATGAATAAAGCTTCGTTAACCTTTTCATAGTCGCCGGTTTTCATTGATTTTCTTCCTGAGGACGAGGAGGCTTGATTTATACACCACTCTTCTATTTTTGTGCGGTTTCTTTTCCAATCTCCAACTGTTACCTCACCTACTCCATAATCTCGTGCAACAACTTTAATTGTCTCTGCTGCTTCAATTCTTCTGATGGCTTTTAATTTTTCTTCAATAGGAACGACGATTCTGTTACTCTTGTTTTGCTCCATTATAATACGACAAACAAAAATTCAAACAAAGCACTTCGTATTAATTCCACTTAACTACCAAAACTCCAACCAAAAAAAATTATGTGAGTATACTCGTACTTCTCCGTACTAAACGCTATAACGCATTGCATTCACGCAAATTTACATGCTGAAAGAGTCCAGAAACATAAATAGGGAAATCCTTCACACGGGCCAGGGGATTCCCCGAAGGCCCCGACGATTTTAAATGGAAATATGTATATACATATTTTAGAAGTTCGGTTAATACGCAGCATAGACGCGCGTACCTCGGATAATCAGGTTCTTAGATTGGCTCTGTTAATCCGGAGCTCGGATAATCGCGACTCGGTTAATCGAGGTTCTACTGTATATACATATATATATATATATATATATATATATATATATATATATATATATATATATATATATATATATATATTGATTCAGATAATTTTTTCACTGTGTTCCAAATTAAAAATACCTGATCAAACACAAACAATTTTACTAAGATCGGTCCGGTAGTTATATAGATATTTGACTACAAACATTTCCACATAAAATCGTGTTAAATTGAGAACCTCCTTTGTTTGAAGTCTGCTAAAAAAAAAAGAAGAATTTTGGAACAGCCAAGATAATATTAAGAAAATTGCATTTTGAGCTCCCTTGAGTGACCCGCTCTCTAGTAATAGAAGAAAAACTAGTTACTGATATTATCCTCTAATATTCTTTAGTAAAGAAACATCTTCAATAAATTATTAAACAAATGTATACATTTAAGCAAAACCTGTACTCGCTGTGAACATATTTTTACAACTAATTTCTTGTTTAAGCTTCTCAGACCATCAGATAATAACGATGTACAAATCTATGGAGCAATTCAAATACCAAGACCTTTATGGGTAAATGTAACCTACTTTCTATGGGTATTCTATAAATGCTCGTATCATCTCTTGTATAGTACAGCATCTTTGTTAATAATTATCTGATGTATTTGATCTACTTGTTTGTATAATATTACCGAATTTATAACTCTCTTCTTTTATTAATTATTTATTAGAGATGTTTAGGCTTATTTTTTCGTTATACCAATGAATATACCGTAGATAGGTAGCTCAGATACCTACAAAACTTAGGCTTCTTAAGGGCCTGTTGTACATCTGCCTTATTTTAGGGTTGTGGAATACCTATAGCCTTTAACCCTTCAGGTTAAATCCTGGTCCAGAATTGTTACAGATTTCAGGCGGCTTTATTTTGCTCATATGATTGCCGGAACTGAGGTAAGTAGATGAAGAACATAGGGAGATGCGAGTTAGGCGTTGATTCAGGTTAGGTCAGGTATTCTGCCACTGTCTTGGGGACTTTTCCTGTTTAATTTTTGCACGAACTTATCGTTCACGATCTGCGCTGGCACACAATCACATATTGCTTGTGATTCAGATTCATGATTAGAGCTCCGTTTTTAGCCAATTTATTGGCAATCTCATTTCTCTGCACCCCTGTATGGCCAGGTATCCAAGCGAGAGGCAGATCGGTTGTGTTCACCAGGTTGGCTGGCAACTCCTCTTACCATTTATAAGCTTAACCTGGCCTGTTTTAGGGATAATAGGGCAGCATTGTTATCCGAGTAAATGTATACAGCCCTTCATGTTAGGTTCTCTTTCGCGAACTCCCAGTTGCATATGCGGATGGCGTAGATTTTCAGTTTATTTTTTTTTATCGTTCGCCTTCCCGCCTGAGAAGGAATTTTACCCTTCTTCATATTGGTGAGGAGGTCGTAATACCCATCAACGTTGTCCAAATGAAACATACATTTTTATAAGTAACAGACCTTTTACACAACGAGGTAGTTCTGCCACGGAGGCTATTGCATTTCTGCAAACAACTACTACCTATGTACGTGGCCAGGCTAAATATGCTTAAATAAAGTAATAAATAAGTAACGGACCTGTCGGGATTGCAACCTGAGACCTTCTGCACCGCAAGCAAGTACTACGCCACGGGCCGCGACATGACCGGTAAGATAACCGATGCATAACTGCCCAAGAACATCCATAGTTTTATCCTTATCTGTGAGCATAATTTTGTTTAGATCCATCTGCATTAGGGCTTCTGCTTGAGTCCAGATATTAAAACTTTTTGAGGCTCATTATTATATGCCTTAATGGGGACTATCGATTCATATTTATAGTACAAGGAGTATTTTTTTTAGCCATTTTCATGTCTCACAAACATTATCGTAATAGAAAAAGTATTTTTAAGTAAATATATCAAGCATGTAAAATGAACAATGTCCATATTTTTGCAGTTACCACTAAACAAGACAACAAAAACTCGAAGTATTTCTTGCTGTACTCGCGCAACATCCCAGTAAGATACAACGAACTGTATCTCCGGCTTGTGAAAACCGAAAATTTAAAAGAATATCTGCATTCCATCAATGTTTAGGTATGAAACAAGGAAGATTTCGCATCTGTAGTTAGTTTTATCAGATTATATCGACTGAACACTAATGGCATAGAATCGTCTTTATTGAACCCTGTTCAAAATGTAACACAATTGTTAGGTAGGATTTTAAATTTTGATTTATCATTATGACTGCTGTTATTATGGTAAATAATATCACAGTAATTTGATAATAAAATCAACAATTTTAAATTTTATTTCAGATTTCAGTAATTGGCCAAGAATAGATCCTCGAGAAACACCTTTTAATGCTGTTAGGGAGACAATTTGAAATATTGACTAGATATTTGTACACAATCATTATGACTTAATTTATTTTTAGGTGTTACGTCAACAACACAATGTCTTCGTTTCTGATATCTAGGCCAAACGGAGTTATTACATCTTCTTATACTTTTTATAGATCTGATGAGGTTATCGGATTTTTTGGGAGGGGTCGATTGCCAGCTACCTCTCTATCTTTTCGGCGGTTTTTGGTGTGAACGTTTGCCTGCTGGTTTTTTTTATCCAGAGTAATCCTTGGTAGTCTGTGCTTCTTCATTCTTTTTACGTGGTTATGCCACTGTCTTCTTCTTTGTCTACCCCATGGTACTACGCACGCCACATTGTTCCCTACTGTTAGTGTTTCGTATCCTATTCCTCCTTGTTTTACGAACTATTGCTCTTATAGTTTTCATTTCGGCAGTACATAAAATACTTTTTGTTTTGTTGGTATCTTCTCATGATTCTATACCGTAGGTGATTATGGATCTGATCAAGATGCAAGTCTTATATATATATATATATATATATATATATATATATATATATATATATATATATATATATATATATATATATATATATATATACTTTAATCTTTCTGTCTATATTGATTGGTCCATACATCACTTAAACAGCCTGATGTAACTGCTGCTTTATTAATTAATCCTGTAAGGTCTCGTACTACTTTATTTTTTTCTTTTACGGTTATTGTTTTTCTTATAAGAATTACAAGATAAAATAAATAATAATGAAATGTATTTCTTCTATAATAATTATTAATGCTAAAATTACATTTTCTCAGGTTATAACGTTCAAAGACTACGGTTCTTGCCGGAAACAGCCAAAAAATTCTACAAAAACCTATGCAATTTTTTGAAAGCAGCACGCAAACTAAAGAAAACTAAATAATAATAACATCTTCATTCGTGATTATAAAAAAAACAAATCGTAAAAAAAGCTTTTCATTAAAGGAAAAAAAACAGGTAAAAACATTAACGCCAAAAGCCAGTCAAAAATTGAAGATAATTTAAAATTAACTGTTAGACAAGCAAGCCATTTAGAGAGAACCCGTGAGAAAACTGTACTGTGCATCTCGTGATTATGAAGATGCTCATACGAAGCTAGCGTAAAGTAATGTAAATATAAATACACTGTTGAAGATCTTTTACCTTCTGGCCAATTACCGCTTATGTTTTACGCAGGATGGGAGTTAAATTTTTTTTTTTTAACTCACGTGTAATAATAAATAATATGTATCTTAAACTACTAAGTCCTCGGGTTGGTAATGGCTCCTAGGATTTTATTTTGTAACACCTGGAGGTGCCTTTTGATCTTCTTTCTCACACACCGCTTATATTTTAGAGCGAATAAAATTTAGATTGTGATTAGAATGTGGAACTTCCATAGAAAAGTAAACGCCTGATGATCTTGTTTTAGATTTAGCCACTGCTTTTTCCAATGAGTTTGTTAAATTTCGTGACCGTGTTTTCCATATAGTTCTTTCAGGTTCCTTTCCTGTCGACTATCACATCCACATACTTAAGGAGTTTCCTCACTCTAGCAGAATGTCTTGAAGCTCGATCTGAGGGACCTGTCTGGACAATATCGAAAACAAAATCGTTTGTCTTTTTGATGATTTATTTTGACTTTTCACTTTGTCATCATTCTTTGAAAGTATTTTGTTGGCTTTGTAAGTTTGTGTGTATTATTCTGAGGATTTGTGTTTCAGAATTCGGAAGGTTACACTCTACATTTAAATTAGATATACCAAATACAACAAAAGTGAGAGTATTCGATCAATATGTACTGCCGGTATTAACTTATGGCACTGAAAAGTGGCCTTTAAATAAAAATATAATAAATAAACTCCAGGCAACCCAAAGAGCAATGGAGAGGAGAATGCTAAATATTAGACTCCATGATAGTAAGCCTAACATCGAGATACGAAGAAGATCAAAAGTGACAGATGTAATATAATGAATATGTATATTAAGGAGGAATTGGGCAGGGCATATCGCAAGGATGAATGATAACAGATGGACACGCCGTATAGTTGAATGGAGGCCTAGAGAACACAAAAGATGCAGAGGTCGACCGCAGACAAGATGGACGGACAACGTAAAATGATTAGCAGGACCGGATTAGAGGTAAAAACCAAACAACAAGGCTCATCGAAGACAACTTGGAGAGGCTTACATCCGACTATGGATGGAATAAGCTAATGATGATGATGACCATATATGTTGCTGCTGCTTATTGTCTTGATATTCAGATTGATCTTGTCGTAATTTTAGAAAATAGAATTCCACTATAATTTAGGATCCAAACCATGTTACTTATTATATTTAAAATAATATATAGTTTCACCTTTCTTCTCTAAACATTGTCGAAGTGTGTGTTACGTGATACTAGTTTCTTTTATTGCAGAGCCAGGAAGGCCTCACGTCATCCTCCGATCTTCTATTGAATGAAAAATTGCTTCCTACAAGTTTATCTTTAAAAGTAATGTTGTAATACGAATTACCATCTTAGCGGCACCTTAAAATGTCATATTTTAGAGTAAAGTCCGATTCTGGACGTTTAAAATCTACTTAATAATAATCGCCTAAGAATAACCTAGCATTTATATAATTGTCTAACTAGGTACAAGATAAAGAAAAATTAAAGGTCGCTCCAAGTCATCTTAAAATTTTATCCGCATTAATGTGGTTTTTTACCTTTGAAAAAATTAAATGAATTATTTAAGAAGAGAACATCACTGCTATAATGATATTTCTTTTAAGGTCAATGGAATGGCGAGTAACTTGATTAAGGTTATGTTGAAATAATTAAGGATTCAAAGAGATATTTGTTATGTTAGAATGAAAAATGGACTTAAAATATCATTGAAATTACACATATATTGTTAAACTACATTGTGTTTATTTGTCAAAATTTTCTCCTCGCCCAAAAGCTTATTATTCTTATAAATCTTTTTATTTGCTTTTGCCATTCAATCATATCACAAAAAAGGAAAGAAAAAATGACAATTTCTCAATTTGTTTATTTGGAAAAAATATGTTTGTACATTCACTCAAGAGGAACCTTTATATTTTATGGATATTATTTTTCTTCACTTTATCCGAAAAAATGGATTTTGTTTCATATTTTATGATTTTATTTTTAAAACAAAATCAAAGATAAGATTCTTTATTATTAGGTCAGATATTACTTTTTTCAATATCTCGTTTCGCTCCAGTCGTAAACTCCATATCATTTTTTGCTTGGTTTTTAGTTTTCGTATTCTCCAAAAATATATTGGATGTATCAAGTCCATCACCGCAAAGTAACCCAAATAATTCACTTTATTAACAGTTTTTTTAGTAAGATAATCAAATCTCAACCACGAAAACATCACGTCGATATTTAAAGGTCTTCTTAGACGACCACTCATGTTTCAGAATTGGTTCAATTCAGTTTGATTTACTATGAAATAATTCACTCGAAAATTTGCCCGTTACTTCTTCTTGTTGTGTTGTTAATGATTAAATAATAAAAGTTGAAGAATCATGCACTAATGAACCGCCCGTGGGACTCGACCCTTTTTTGAAGTACTATAGTATAACTATTGCGAACCTGATGAAAATTATGTTTGTCAGAAACTGAAATAAAACGACATGTCTCTGCTGAAATTAAATAGATCCGACCAAAGGTGATGAAAAAAATCCTGCAACGGGATGAAATTATCCAGGATAATATTTAAGAGAAAGAAAATCAACTGTTCATCTAATTATCTTGTCCAGTAGATACAAGAGCTAAACAAGCTTACCTGGAATCTCCCTTCATCATTAATTTAGTTTTGAGCAGGATAACATCAAATCAGATCAATCTGGAAGGATGCTGGTTTTTTAAAAAATGTTTCCTTCATACATTAGGACAGGTGACCCGCTCTTCATCAGATCCTTAAGCTACGAATATCATATTATTATCATCATCTTCAACTCAACTTTTATCAGTTTTTATTGTTTAAAATTTATTAGTTTACCTGCATTATAAGCTTTTGACAATCAATCAACATTACGAGCAAACAAAACATATAATTGTCATATTAAAAACTAGTCAGTGAAGGTTGATCGTCGTAGGAATCCTTAATTCTTCTTCGAATTAATCAAAAACAAGATATTTAATTAAAGCGAGAAAAAAGAGGCGCAAGACTATTTGGTAAAATGAAAGTTGGTCAATTTTTTTGTTCTTTCGTTATTATTATAGAATATGGGTACGTTGATTTGGCTAGAATGAAAAACCACACTGAGTTACCACAGAAGATATTGATGGTAATTCAATTTTAAATTTTTAAACTTTGGCTTTGTACTGATGCCGAAGAAGATTTTTTGATGTGCGCGCGTGTAATCAAAACAATATTGCTGTTGTCTTCACAATTTGATGTTTGAAATTGACTTCACATATTGAGTTTTAATTCAGCATGAAGAATGTAATCAACATCGCTAATAAATGTAAATATTGTTTTAACATTTTTTTAATTTAATATTGTTAACTAAATATTACAATCACTCTTTTACATGTTCGAAGTTATCTATAAGAAGCATCCCATCTGTCTCCCAAAAAGGATAGACGAAACTTATTGGGACGAGTTGGGCCAGTACGTTCCCACGCCTTGAACTATCCTTTGTCTATGAATCATAATGATGGACCCATGTTTCATCCGTAGTTAGCATTCTATCAAAAAGTCAAATGAATCCTCGACAAAACGGCTACATATCAATGGATATTGTGACCCTAATGGTCTTTGGAGGTTCAAACATCAAATCACGTTCATATGAAATGTTTACAGTCCTTACTATTCGTTTGAGCCTAATTTGTCGATTCTCTAAAATCATTTCAGCCACAGTCTCAACATTCTCTCGGTTAGACACAGAAACAGGTCTTCCAGCATGGTGTTCATCACTAATGTCGGTTCTATGATTCTTAAAAGCTGCAACCCAATTATAGTGGCATAAGAAAGACATTGTTCCATGTATAGTCCGTCAAGTAAGAATGTGTTCGCGATAATTCATTATAGGTGGGGAACCTTTGTCTACGACGCATTTTACAAAAAGTATCAGTCGATTACGAACTTTCGTCGAAATCACGTAAAATCCAAAATGAGTCACTTGTTTGCGCGTCTGTTCAAGGCAGTCTTTCTTTGTTCCCATCCAAACGGGCTTAAAAACGATACATTTCGCGACCGCTAAATATATTAAAAAATCAGCGTCGATTGTGAAGAGGCGGGTAAATCGTTTTAACGAGACGAAAAATATTGACGACCTGTCAAACGAGGCTTCATAGACAAAGTCCCTCGTCGTTGAACAAACGAAATGTGTCTTTGTTTTCGCGAGACCCGAAATTGACGCTGCATCAAGGTGCGGCAAAATTAAGAAAATTGAGTTTGAATGTGTCCCACGAGACCATTCGACAACATCTTCGTGCTCATGATGTCAAATTCCGAAACACGTTGAAGAAACCTTTGCTGGGCGAAAAGCCCACAATAAGACACTAGAGTGGCCCTCACAATTGCCGGACGCCAACCCTATTGAAAACGTTTGGTTCTTTGTAAAGAGAAAGCTCAGAGGAAAGACTCTGAGGACTTTGGCTCGCGAGATTTGAGAAATCTGCAGAGTATTCAGAAAATTTCGTCGACAGCATCCCTCGAAGATGCCAGGCGATTATTGATGCAGGAGGCGATTAGAAAGTTTATTAAGGTTGTTAGTACAGAATATATTGATCGCCAACAATTTTCTCGAAACACATTTCTTCTTGACACACTGTATTATAAATATCGTAAATTTCTTTAGAGAACAGACCTTAAAAAAAGGTGTTCTAAATTGACTATAAACAGCACAATAAAATTTGGACCAGCAAACTTTGTGCACGTTTTTACTAAAGATCAAACCACTATCCATAATAACCGCAGTTGTTTTTGACAATGAGAAATGGTCTTGATAACAAGTTAGCCTAACTAGTTATCAAGACTCGTTGTATATTGGATCCTAGATAAATTAGCAATTGAAGATTACTCTGAAAAACAGAACATTTTATTAATCTTATACATGATCAAGGATAACAGTTTTGTTATTAAATACCGACCTATGTTAAGTCACCGCGAATAATGTCAAAAATAATTCGGTTATAGTCACGACTAAACTAAGACCATTTTTTATTGTTTTAATAAGACAGTGGATTATTCTAAACAATGGCTTCATTAAGAAAGGTTTGGTATATCGTAGGCAGATTAAATTGTGTCAAAGGAAATTGCCCTGTTTAGCATTTTCTCGGTGTAATAACCTCATGAAAATGTGTTTAGTAATGTTGTTATACTTTGATTAAAAAGTTTGTTTGAAAATGTGTTTAGTATTGTCGTTATTATCTAGTGGATTATCTTTTTTGTATCACATCTGATAGACGTTGACTTTAAAAAAGCATTTAATAGTGTCCCAAGGAGTAAACTGTGGAAAGTCCTTCAACAGACAAACATAAACTCGAACTAATTTCCGCAGTTAAACGACTGCACAAAGATGCAGAAACCAAAGTTAAGGTAGGAAATTTAACATCTAAAGGTTTCCACGTCAGCAAGGGCATTAAACAGGAATGTTGTCTGTCACTTACCCTATTTAAAATATATTTAGAGCAGGCATTAAAAGAGTGGAAATGATAAAGTAGTAACAGGAGAAGAATATAAATTTTGCTTGGCGGACGACCAGTTTGTAATAGCGCAAGAACATGATGATTTGGAATATATGACTCGGAAACTGGTCAAGGAATATAATAACCGGTCAAGTGCAAGTTGAACTTGCGTAATTAGTGTTCCGTACATTAATTGCTTTTAAAATAAAAAATGTTGTAACGGAAGTATAAAATGATCAGTGACTTCACAAAACACACCCCAAATGAGTTTTCAACAAAGTTTATTTCCAATCTTTACTGAAAATTGATGGCCTTAAAATATCTGTTTTTTTATATACCAGATAAATTATTACAGGTAATGCACCCGTGATAATTTTCGTTCAATCTACACCCCGTGGAGAATATTCCAAAATTTTTTCAAAATTTTTTGATAAGTGCTTTTAGAGATAAGGCGGATGGACAGCGATTTTTCGCGATTTTTTAAAAATAATATAAAGAAAAGTGCGTGCAAGTATTACATTATATATATATTTTTTACTCGTGTTTTCACAAGCT
Source organism: Pachyrhynchus sulphureomaculatus (assembly GCA_019049505.1). NCBI lineage: Eukaryota > Metazoa > Arthropoda > Insecta > Coleoptera > Curculionidae > Pachyrhynchus > Pachyrhynchus sulphureomaculatus. The sequence goes on along the minus strand of CM032455.1, from coordinate 152,634,683 downwards.
TTCATTTCACACCACACTCGATTACCTATTAAAAATTTTTTTTTCACTTCCGATTTCACCCCCCAAAACTATCCTCTTAAGTCAAAATTTAACTTTCAAAACTACATGGCTCTGATGAGGCCATCAATTCCTAGATTATTACCAAATTTCAATTTTCTATGACAAATAGTTTCGGAGAAAATCGGGTGTGACAGACGGACAGACAGACGGCAGACAGACGGACAGACGGACGAACAGACAGACACCGAAGTGATCTTATAAGTGTTCCGTACGGAACACTAAAAAATGGGGCTTAGAAGTCAACATACAGAAAACACAAAATATGACCATTGGTGGAGCACGACAAGACTTAACAATTGAGGATGGACAGCAAATAAAAAATTGTAGCAAAGACACGTATCTGAGGATGCAACTAACTGACGATGGGAGGTTAGATGACACTATCAAGTATAGAAACGCCTAAGGACGAAGAACTATCGCACCATTAAATGTGTATGGTGGTACCAAAGCATATCAAAGATAAACCAGCATCTCATATATAACACGGTTATTAAAAATATAGTAACGGTAGCGATGTATGGCAGTTGAAGACATCAACCGAAAGGACATTGGAGGCGACAGAAATGGATTATTGGAGGAGAGCAGTCTGAAAGTCAAGGCTTAAGTATGTAACTAACAACAGAATTAAAGAGATAATAACAGTTTCTCATAGTATAACAGAAGACATAAAAATAAAACAACTTAAATGGTTCGGACACATGCAAGAATATTAAAGGAGCGACTCCCGAAACCGATATTAAATTGGACGTCATAGGGTAGGAGAAGAAGAAGATTACCAGGATGAAGGTGGAGAGCAAGAATAGACAGGAAAATCCGAGAAAAATATATAAAGGGAAAATTCGACGTAACGTAACTCCAGCTTTGTATTGCATAAGCTGACATACAGTTGCCAGTTGTTAATGATTTGTTTGGTAACTGATCAATGAGAGTTCTTCGCCACAACTGTTAAATTGTTAAAAACTCTTCCTAAAATTAACACATTTTGTTTTATTTTATTATATTTATATTATTTATTATATTTTGTATCATTATTTTGTCTTGTCACAATTTGAAGTTATATGATATACCGTTCTTAGTCAGTTATGTACATTTTTGCCCAATTCAGGACATCAGGAAACTGTCCCACTCATTTATATAGGACAGAAGATTCAAAATCACCGTTGATGGAGTTATCTCAATAAAGAGGACAATGGCAGAAGGCTGTTAATTTTCAGCAACACGATAGTAATGATACCAAATTTGAAAAAAGCTGCAATTAGAATAAATAAAATGAGTTTTTTTTTATTATACCGAGTTATTTTTAAACAAATTACAACAATTTTGATTACTATTGGCGCCTAAAATGTAGTTATCCTTGATTTAAGCTTACATTTTTATGTTTTATTTATTAGGAATTTGCGCCAATGAACTCGCGAATAGGAACTAATCCATAATATTCAAGATACTGAAAAACTCGTTTTTAAGCTTTTGTGAAAAATTTATTGCCAATTTTATGTCGTCTGACGCCTACACTTGGGGGAATATTAAAATACTATAATGTAAACAACTTTGTTTTAATGAAATTTGCACAGGGAATTCTGATAGAAATATGATCATTATTATTAAAATGCAATTAGATGTAAAGCCCTAAAGTCACCTTGGATGTAATATTATTAACATTAAAATTATTCTGATATTCTTATTTGCATATAATTTTATTAGAGGTATTCTATTATATGTACTTTACAGAGACGGTAGTTATAACGATTGGCGGCTCAAAATTGACTACGTCGGCAGACAAAAGAGTATAAGGATGTAAAAGAAACATCTCGCTACAAATCTCCTGTCATCTCTTAAATGTTGTAAAGTTCATTCTATTCCGTTGTATCGAAACAAAACTCCACCTAACGGTGCAAGTGAAATCATCAACCGTATTCATTTATTCGGGATAATATTCTACTATAACCTGGTTCTTATGTATTGATCAATATTTTGTTTCATAATAATCAAATATCTTAAATAAAGTACAATTATGCTGATCAACAACAAGAAATATGATGTGATGTGATGAGTTTCATAGAAATAGGTAAAGCCGAGTATCGTGCAATAATAAAACATTTCTATTTAAAAAATTGGGCTGCGAAACTAAACTGTAGTAAGTTTATGCGGACTCTGTACCAATATTCAAGACCATTTATTACGGGATAAATAAGTTTAGACGTTAAAAATTGAGGTTTTTTCTAGAAAAATGTTCGCTAAAATTCTGGGTATCGTGATGCAAGATCGTTGCGTTAACCTTGTGAGATTGCTTAGATGGTAGACATCTTTTTTGAATGGGTACGTAATATAAAAATTAAAATGCTGAGTGTGCGATGTCCATCCACACATTTTAAAATCCTCTTTCGAAAAGTTGTGTATAATCCGAAGGACTTCTGGCGTCATTTTGTAAATGTAAATGAAATGTGGACCCACCATTATGCCTCGAACTTAAAGGGTGATCCATGATTGACTATTTGGAAAAAGGTAAAATGGTGGCTGACTTTTATTACGTAAATTTGTTGGATCATTTGTATAGTGAAGTAAATCCGAAGATTAGTGGAAAAAAGGTGCTCCTGACGGTGGCAAACTTCGAAATAGTTCCCTACTATCCCTATTCTCCAGATTTGGCCCAGAGTAACTTTTTTATTTCCTAACCTCAAAAATTGACTTGAAGGAAGACATTTTCATCGAATGAAGGTGATATCTGTGCTGTAAACGAGTATATAAAGTGTATATACAGGTCGAAACAATTTTTTTTCGGAGGGAATAAAAAATGGAATCTCGCTGGACCAAATATATTATTGAGCTAAATGGAAATTATGTTAAAAAATAATTTTTTGTTTTTGCAAAAAAAAGCTATTTACCATATTCTTTACAAAACTTTTCAATCGACCCTAGTATGTCCGGTTTTGCATAAAGTGTATGTGTTTGGCTAAACCATGGTTTTTTAATTGTTAATAATATTATACCGTAAACAATTAAACGAAAACATATTCTGGTGTCGTAGAATCATCAAGATATAACGCAATACCACATTATTTTATAAAAATGAAAAATGATGTAGGTGGAAGAGAATAGGGAATATGGATGCACTAATGCATAATGGAATGCACAGCCATTACTTTCAAGGTAACAATGCACAAGGATGAAGTTTGCATTAAAAATGAATTTAGCATCTTTATGTGTTGTTTATAGCATATACTAATGTTATTACTTCGGCTAGAAGCAATGTATTATTAAATTCTTAACTGCCAGTGTGGGTTTCATAAAGGCAACTTATTGTTTATTCAGCAATATCTTACTACAGTAGTAGCTACAATCAGGGTTAAGTATTTTTCATGTAAAGTGTGATTCATTTAGAGGTACTTTTTTAAAATTAAAAAAAACGAATAAAAACAATTTTATTTTATAATCTTTATTATCATATAAAAGAACCATTCTTTACAATTATTTCTTAAAGATAATTGCTTTCAGATGTTGTCCGCGACTACGGTTAACAACGTTCATACTGAAGTTCCAATTTTCAATGACGCGTGTGAGTATTTCGAGTGGTATTTGGCCAATGACTCGAGTAATATTGGCGCTTCCAATGCCTCAATTGTAGCTGGCTTATCCATGTAGACTTTGGACTTTACATAGCCCCAAAGGAAAAAGTCAAGAGGTGTGATGTCACATGATCTAGCCGTCCAATTCACTGGTCCAAAGCGTGAAATGATCTGTTCGCCGAATTGCTCTCGGAGTAAAGCCATGGTTTCATGGGCTGTATGGCAAGTGGCGCCATCTTGTTGGAACTAAATTTCGTCGAGACCACGGGCTTCAATTTCTGGCATCAGATAGTCTGTTATCATGGCGCGATAACGGTCACCATTCACAGTAACATTCCGGCCGGCCTCTGTTTTGAAGAAATATGGACCGATTATTCCACCGGCCCATAAACCACACCAAACAGTTGTTTTTTCTGGATTTAATGGCAGCTCTTGAACCTCTTCAGGTTGTTCATCACCCCAAATACGGGCATTTTGTTTATTCACGAACCCATTAAGCCAAAAATGGGCCTCATCGGTGAATAAAATTTTTCTCGAAAACAGTGGATCTTCTGCAAGCTTGTCAAGAGCCCAAACGGAAACGATTCGGAAGGTCGGTCGGCGTCAGATCCTTACGTAAAATACGCCAAGTTGTTGAATATGACAGGCCAAGCTGTTGAGAACGGCGACGAATCGACACTTCACGGTCTTCGCGTACACTCTCCGCTACCGCTACCGCCCCTATATTTTCTTCACTACGTGCTGGATGTGGTCTATTCGGTCGAGCATTATCCAATAATGAAAATTGGGTCTCAAACTTATTGATGGTAGAGCGAATTGTGCGTTCGGTAGGCCGATTATGTGGACCATAAGTTGCTCTAAGCGCCCGATACACATTCCTCGTAGAACGCCCATTTTCGTAATAAAGTTGAACAATTTGTAGACGCTGTGCCGGGCTAAGTCTTTCCATTATGAATTGTCAAACACTACTGAACAGGAATGCCACTTCAGTTGACACGACACATGCGCAATCTGCAATTAAATCCCCATCACAAAAAGTACCTCTAAATGAATCACCCTTTACATTCAAAATGTTTCCAAAAAACTATATTGCAATTTTTCGCAATTATAATAAAATTTCGGAAAGTTACTCAAATCAGCTAAAATAATTTTAATTTCTATAAAGTATTTACCGAAACAACACCTTCTGTGGGTGCAGTAAAACCGAAAATAAAAAAGGATTCCACCATCGTTGGTTTACTAAAAAGAGACAAGCCTACGAAAGCGGTATCGTGGGATTTAAAAATATTTAAACATAACCTTGCTTCGCCCAACCTATCATTCGTATTCAGGTGTTAACTCATCAACAAACACATTGGTTATTTGTCTTGTATTTTACGTAAAATGTTTTGTTATTTTTAAACATTGAAAGGTTTTACTGATGGTGTGACCCAAAATGTGGATACTACTTTTTACTATTTTAAACAGTCAACACGATCCGGAAATACAGGCCGAATGGTGTGTCATTATGGTCAAAGTAATTTTACGAGGGTTCACAGTGTGTCGACTAGTACAAGTTAGCTGGATAAAATTATTTTTTCACTTATTTCAATTGTTTATGTATATTCTAGGCATATTAAGTTATTTTAAGAAAAAATTCATCGCGTTGGTTTTTTTTATGGGCGTGGCTAATTTTTTCCCCTAAATTAGTCAGCTACGCAGACATATTTAACGATAACTCGGGAACAACTTGTCAGATTTGTATAAATAAAACATTAAAAAATGCGTAACAAAATTTTATTAAAGTTGACTGAATATTATTTTATTCTATCTTTTATCGTTTTGGAGTTATTTAGAAATTAATGGAGAGAAAAAATTTTTTTTTCGTATAAAAATTCATTATTTTTTTTCGGTAAAAAAGCGCAATGACAAAAGAAAAACAAAATATTATTTTTGTTTTTGTTTATGTTTATGTTTTATTTAATAAGGCTTGCAAATTTATTTCGGCACGAGTTTCTGTTATAGCAATGTGCTCCTCTGCAGGGTAACAGGCCTGTTTGGACTTTTTTAAACTAAAATATGACGGAAACACATTATGCCCCGCCTTCATGGACCACTTCCTAGTTTGTTTGTAAGAATGCGTTGTTGACTTAGAATCTATATAGTAAGCTAAGGCTTCGTCACTACTTAATTGCCTAGGATTAACGGAACTGGTATTTTTAGACTTAATAATATTATCTGTGCTCTCACTAATGTCTCTAATCACATTGGCAATTTTCCTTTGCCCTGCTGAACGCATAGCAATTTCGGCAGCAGTCACCAATTCACTGACACTTCGGGATTCTACGAGATCCACGACGCGCGACGTTTCTTCGTCTTAAACGACGATTCCTCGAAATCTTTGCGAGGTCTTCCTGCAGGAGTCACATTCTCACTTGATGTTGAACGTTGTGGCGCAAAAGAACTCGCAGTAAACTGTATGTCTGCTTCATCCAACCAATTCTTATTTTTAATTAAAAAACGCTCCTTCGACTTTCCTGAAGCCAACCATTTGGCACCAAACTTATTAGACAAGTTGGATATCTTCAACTTTATTTCTTTTTGGCTGCTTTCAGTAATGTCACCAAAGTGAAATTTTGAAGAAAGAAAGTCATATACACGCGAGTTTTTTTTCATTCTTCGTGTGTTTCAACCACTCCTCAAAAAAGGCTACCCTTGAAATAGAGTAAACGTGTTCTGGAAAAAAAGAAAAAAACATGTTGTACTGAAGTGTGCTAAACAATATGTGTATTTTTACGAAGAATAAAGTTATTTCTGTGTAATATCTAAAAACTAGCCCGGATAGAGGTGAATGTCTGTATATTCTGAACTTTCAAAGTTTTTTTTTTAAAAAAAACACGCTAAAATATATAGGCTATTTAAAAAAAATACCAAAAACTCAAATTAATAGATTTTGATTAAAAAAATACATTAAAAAATAGTACTTACCCACAGTATTAATATTCATCACAAAAACTTTCACAATATTACAATATGTCACTATAAGATGTGCACGAAAGTGTCGCTAAATTGCAACTGATTGATTGAAAGAGCTGCATTAAACTCATTACCTGACTTCTGACGCTTATGACTCGCCACTTGTAAATTTGATGAACAACCTTTTCTCGGAATTCGGGGTTTGGTGGTGTTGTTTACGTTTTGCAAATAAGATTTCCTGGAAATCATAACATGAATTTTGTCCACCTAGTATGTTCTACGCGACACACTGTGGGGTTGTGTGATTGGCCAGAGATCGCCAAAGTCTTTTGGGATTCACGTGGCATAACCCACGTCGATTACCTTGAAAGAGGCAAAACTATTAATGGAGAGTATTATGTCAACTTATTGGATCATTTCGACCATGCTATGAAAGAAAAAACGTCAGCCTTTGGCGAAGAAAAACATTCTCTTTCATCAAAACAATGCACGCGTGCACACTTGTGTCATCGCCATGGCAAAATTCCGCCAATTGCTACAGCATCCACCATATTCACCAGATTTAGCCCTCAGCGATTATTTTCTATTTCCGAATATGAAAAAATGGCTAGGCCGAAAAAAATGTATTATGTGAAATGTGAAAAAATAAAACAAATATTTACACAAACTTTCCACTATATTTGTAATACACCGTAACATGTTTCGCTATCACAGTAGCTTCTTCAGACGTTACATTTTTTTTTAGTAATTTAGAATGTAACGTCTGAAGAAGTTACTGTGATAGCGAAACACGTTACGGTGTATTACAAATATAGTGGAAAGTTTGTGTAAATAATTGTTTTATTATCTTTTCACATTTCACATAATAATTATTATGGATTTTCACCGAGTATCGGCTGAAACAATTGTATTGGGAAAAAATTTGGTCAAAACGATGAGGTGTTTTCTGAAACAAACGCCTATTTTCAGGGGTTGGAGAAATCGTATTTTTTAGACGAGATACAGTAGACAGACAAATAGAGTTGGACTAAGTGTATCGAGCTAACAGGAGACTATGTTGAAAAATAAAATAAATGTTACCTATAAAAATGTTTTTTTCTTATCAAGGCCGTATTAAATTTACAGTTATCATTTCTTGAGGGTTATTTTCTTTCAGTTATTCCGGAGAACCACATTTGTTACTCTATTTCCACAAGAAAATTCAATTGGCGTCAAATCAGAGCTAACGTGGAGACGAACTTACATAAAATTGAAAATACATTTGTTCAATAAAGTTTCCACAATGACTGGCAAAGGTGCGCTTGAAAATATGTAATGTTACCCGTTCTCTGATTACAACCGGCCTCGCTAGCTTAATGGTCTAAGAGCCTGAGTAGTAACCCGCTGGTCGCCGGTTCGATTCCATCTTATCGGCTGTGTGTTGCATATTAATTAAAGTAGTAATACAATAACGCACGTGGTAGCACGACCTTGTGCAGTGAAATACAAATATCAGTGTAGTTCTCAGTTCAGTTTCAGTTTCAATCGAACTGTCCGTTTTTCCTACGTGTAAAAAGGAAAAAACTGAAAGCAGAACTGAAACAGAGACTGACACCTGTTGGTATGAGGTAGACCTATTTGTTTCATTTCAGTTCTTAAAATTCCTATGTGAAAACGAACTCGTCATGCCTCGGTCCATTCGCTCACGTCAGTTCTTATGAAACTCTGGCTCAGTGTACATATGAATTGCAATTGTCGCTATGTCCAAAAAGGAACACGAGTTTGTTGTAGAATTCATTGAAATTTATAAAATGAGTCCGGGTTTGTGGAACAAAACGGACCCAAACTATCACCGTGTAAACGTTAGGGAGGCTGCCTACACTCTCTTATTGGATTAATATCAAGAATGCGACGAAAAGGCAACAAAGGCGATGGTAAAATCCAAAATTAATAGCCTACGCTCAACTTATCACAAAGAACTTAGAAAAGTTAAATCTAGTGATATAAGTGGAGTAGAAAATTGAGAAGTATACAAACTATCACTGTTGTATTATGATCTTCTTTCGTTCGTCAGCGACCAACAGTCGATTCTAAGATGTGTCGAAACTATGGGGAGTAATAGCCTCCCTCATGTTTGTATTCTAGTTTTGTATAATAGGTGTCACAAGGCGTAATAAAAGATACACATCCTCATTCATCCGTAAATAGTTCAGTCAATCATATGGTTCTAGGTGAAGTTCTTTCATTAAATTTACATGCGACAGTGAATTCTAGGGTACCAAGATTTACTCCATCGGCTCCTTTTCTTCCAACGTTTCTTCAACGCCACAGCTAAGGCTACTGCAGTGAGACAGTCTTCATACATGAGCTATTTTACACATGTACACTTTGGGACAGTATAACAACACGTGTTTGAACGCGAAATACACATAACACTTTGAAAGTGTAACTCGGACTGAGAACTGAACGGACGGTGTAAAAACAAACCTCCTTCCGAACTGAAATGAAACTAAAACTGAAACTGAGACGGAACTGAGAAATGATATGACCATGTAAAAGGGTCATAGCAGATATTATGACATCCCTGACAATATTTCCTTAAAGAGATAGAGTAAAATGGGAAAAAACTCTATCCAGGCGGGGAGGTAAACGGTTACGAAATTTTGTAAAGGGGCTGTAAAGAATTTTTTTAAATCTCAACCTATCGCTCTAAATTATCAGTTTTTGTGCAGCCTCTTCATTCTCAAATACGTATCTGCTACTCTAAAACTTGATCAATACAATTTTTTGTAATATGCTTAAATAAACATTGATATTTTTCCCGTATTTGGTAATTTTACAAGAAGAAATATTTCCATGTGATTGTCCCCTTACCCAACAAATAAAAAAGAAAATCAATCGGTTTCTTGAACTCATTCTCCTTGTAATTCTCACATTGCAACGATTAATATCTAGGCTTTTATTTCCTGTCCACTTCAATACTTCTAAAACAAAAAGGATGAATGCATAATAATTTTAACACTATGAAATCAATCGGCTCATTTAAATTTAACATAGCATAAATCTTTTATGAATTGGTATACAATAGTACATATTATTAAACGCTTTCACTCTGAAAGCGTTAATTTTATTGTTACTGGTAACAAAAGATTTCTTTCTGAGTGGATTTAAAGTAAGTTTAAACACTCTTAAGGCTTAAAATCGTCAATGTTAACCTGGAGTTTTTTAATATAGTCCTCTTCTTCTTAACCGATGTTTGTCCACTCCTGGACGTAGGTCTATTCCAGTATTTTCCATTCTTTCCTGTCTTTTGCAACCTTTAACCACTGCTGGCCCACTAGTACTCTTATATGATCGGCCTATTGTTTTTATGGCCGTGCTTCTGTTTCTCTGGGTCTTCATTCCGTGATTCTGTACACACATCTGTTACTGTATGATTTTCATATAGTAAATATCATAATCTACTCTGCCTAATACACTAAATAGATCATGGAAAATTGGAAACAAGTTGTCACATTGTCAGTGACTCTGTTTTCTTGCATAAATTGGTGAGCACCTCGGACTCTTTTTAGAGATGTAATAGTTTACAGGAAGTATTCTTTCCCTTTTTATATAAACGAGACTTGAATTGAAGATTTTGATTACTCACAACACAAACAAGGTCAAATATTGAATAGAGGAAATCACGGAAAAGAGAAGGCGCTAATGGATTCAAAATTCATAGAAATCAGGCTTAAGTTATTAACATACAAGGACTTTACGAAGCCATTTATTATTACCTCTAGATCTTAAATTAATAATGGCACAGCCATAAAATAAAACAATCAAATTCAATATTACGTCGGTTCCATACCATAATTTATAGGTACTTTATTGTGGTACCGAGAATAAAATCCTTCTGCTACCGTCTGAATGCGCGGCAGTAAATTAACTTTTTGATACGAACTACTGCAGGCAACACGATATACAGGGTATTTTATTTCAGTTTTACTATCATAAGGGTATGGCGGGCATATCTGTGTACACTCGCCTTTGTACTTTTAAATTCTTTTGAAATTTATTAATTTTTTAGATACATTAAATATATATATATATATATATATATATATATATATATATATATATATATATATATATATATATGTATATACACATATGTGTGTGTGTGTGTTCAATATGTCGAAATCTATACCGAACAAAGAGCATTAACGGACAGCAATAATTTTTTGTTTTCATTTGAAGAAAACTGCTGTTGAATCATACCGATTACTTCGAGAAGCAAGATACGCGTGAACGATGGTTTCGGCGTTTTAAAAGTTATGACTTCGATGTTCCAGACAAGGAAGGTGGAAAACCGCCAAAAAAATATGAAGATGTGGAATTGCAAGCATTGTTGAAGGAAGATGATTCGCAAACACAAAAAAAACTCGCCGAGCAATTGGGCGTTAATCAACAAGCTGTTTCCAATCGGCTACGAGAGATGGGAAAGATTCAGAAGACCGGTAGATGGGTACCACATGAGTTGAACGACAGGCAAATGGAAAAGCGCAAAAACACGTGTGACATTTTGTTCGCCGGGCACAAAAGGAAGTCGTTTTTGCATCGTATAGTTACAGGGGATGAAGCGCAAAAAATCATGGGTAGACCCAGGCGCACTATCCACATCGACCGCAAGACCGAATCGCTTGGGCAGAAAGACGAAGCTCTGTGTTTGGTGGGACCAGAGGGGCGTGGTCTATTATGAGGCGTTAAAACCTGGGGATCAGTTAATACTAAACGTTACCAACAACAATTGATCGATTTGAACCGTTCGCTGCTTGAAAAAAGGCCAGAATACCGAAAGAGGCAACACAAAGTCATTTTTCTTCATGACAATGCTCCATCACATACGGCAAAATCAGTTTGTGACACGTTGGAAACACTCAGCTGGGAAGTTCTACCCCATGCGGCTTACTCACCAGACTTGGCTCCTTCCGATTACCACTTGTCTGCATCGATGGGTCACGCACTTGCTGAGCAGCGCTTTGGTTCGTACGAAGATGTGAAAAAATGGTTCGCAGCAAAAGGGGAAGATTTTTACTGGCGTGGTATTCACAAATTGCCCGAAAGATGGGAAAAATGTATAACAAGCGATGGAGCATACTTTGAATAAAGCACTTTTTATCATTCTTCCCAATTTAACCCGTTTTTTTAGAAAAAATATCCGCATTTCATACTTGTACACCTGGTATATAAAGAGAGAGAGAGACAGACAGAGACAGGAAGTTGAGTAAATTTAAACTTGTAGCAAAATGAATTAAACCAACAAATCGATAATAAAAAGTTTCATAGATTTTGATCAATGTACGCCAATGATTAAGTCAATATCTAGATCAAAAAGAGTTGCATTTATATGACAATCACTTGTACCTGACACGGTGCCATATTTATAATCACATTTTTATTTCTATTATACTAACAAATTTTACCATCCTCAAAAAAAAATCAATTGATGCTGCAGAGATAAATCACTCGAAAAAGTATATACTTATTCACTAAGAAAACTACGTACGTAGACAATTTTTATCCAATAATAGAAAACTTTCACTTTTAATACGGCTTCATTGGCGACAAAATAAACAATCACTAACAAAGAAAATATAGCTATCGCTACAAATAGATGGAATAAGACGTCGCCACAAACCGAAGCCGGCTAGCTACCGTCGGCTCGTTAAAATGTGCCTCATGGGGTTGTTAGAGACGATAAGCATATTTTTCTCTGTTATTGTCACCTGTAATACAACTTCTACTTGCCCGGCATCTCTGAAAAACTTGACGAAGTATGTCTGGTGGTAGCCAGCCGGCTCCGTTTTGCAGCGACGTTTTGTTCCACATTATGTGGCAAGAGCTATATTTTCTGTGTCAGTAGCCACTAAAGCCGATTCTTACAACTGAAAAAAAATATTAGATTCATAAATACAAAGTACTCGGCATCATGAAAACATGCGAAAAAACGGTTATAGTGTTCTTGCTTTTTAAATTTATAAATCGGTAAAACTTAGTTTAAATCATGAAAGAGTTTAAATCGGGCAGCATTAAACTGTTTATTACAGAAGCCGCTGGTAACTGCCGAAACTTATGAAAAGTTTTGGTACAGAGCTTGCAAGAAGCACATTTGTGGTTTTAGCGCCAAAACTGTTGACAAAAAACCGATATTATCCCAGAGGCCCCACAGTATGTTTATGAATAATTTGTTTGTTTTCTAATTCTTTAGCTTATAACTAGGTTAGATGTTACTGTTATAAGTCAGTGAGCCAGGAACGAGCTTCTAGAGATCCTTCTGATTCTTCTGATTCAAACATCTTTGACAATTTTTCTAAGTTTTATTATATATATATATATATATATATGTATATATATATATATATATATATATATATATATATATATATATATACATATATATATATATATATATATATATTATATATATATATATATATATATATATATATATACTAGCAGTGCCCGCGGCTACGCTCGCGTGGACTTGATTCACTACTTTCGTCAGTGCTTATTCCTTATTATTATAGATATATTATTCCTAACCTAATAAAATATCTGCCATTATTTCCTCTTATCTCCCATTATTTCTCCTTATCTCCCATTATCTCTACACAATTTCCAGTATCTAGGCTTATCTCTGCTCATCTCCCATTATTTTTTCTTATTTCCCATTATTTCCCCTTATCTCCCATTATCTCACCTTATCTCCTATTATCTAGGGTTATCTCGACTTAACTCGCAATATTTCTCATCTCCCATTCTTTGTCCTTATCTCTCATTATCTCACCATAACTCTCATTATCTAGACTTATCTCGGCTTATCTCCCATTATTTCTCCTTATCCCAATATTTATACTTATCTCCCATTATCTCAACTTAGCTCCCATTATCTAGGCTTATATCGAATTTTATAGAACTTATATATAAATTTATAAAAACATATAAATCGGATAAGTGGTGGTTTTCCAGTGATAAGCGCACTAACGGACAGACAGACAGAGATACGTTGCATATTATATATATAATAGATATTCTTTGCTACATCATATTGTTCTATATTTAATGGTTTAGCATGTTTAAAAAAAAGCACGTAAGTCGGATAAGTGGTTCTCCAGTGATAAGCGCACAAACGGACACACAGACAGAGAGACGTTGCATTTTATATATATTATAGATATCCTTTGCTACATGATATTGTTCCATATTTATTGGTTTATGCAGTGTATTGCAAGAGAACGCGCTAGCGGCAAACTTTTTTTTCCGATTTGATTCACTATTATCGTCACTGCTTATTCCTCTTGTTACCTAACGTTATAAAATATAGCCTATAACCTGGCCAGAGAACATATGTATGTTTAAAAAAAGACACCTAAATCGGATAAGTGGTTCTCGCGTGATAAACGCACTAATGGACAGACAGACAGACAGAGAGACATTGCATTTTATATATATTATAGATTATAGATATTCTCTGCTACATAATATTTTTCCATCTTTAATAGTTTAGGCTGTGTATTGCAAGAGAAACGCGCTAGCGACAAACTTTTTCCCTACTTCATTCACTATTATCGTCATTGCTCATTGTTTATGCTACCTATCGTAATAAAATATAGCCTATAACCTGGCCAGAGAACATATGTATGTTTAAAGAAAAAGACGTAAACCGATAAGTGCACTAACGGACAGACAGACAAATACGTTGCATTTTATATATATTATAGATCTATAACCTGGTCAGAGAACATATGTATGAATTTAAAAAATCACGTGAATCGGATAAGTGGTTCTCGGGGGATAAGCGCAATAACGGGCTGCCCGACAGACATACAGAGAGACGTTGCATTTTATATATATTATAGATTAGATTATTATTATTGTTATATAACCTGGCCAAAGAATATATGTATGAATTTAAAAAAAGACACGTAAATCGGATAAGTGGTTCTCGCGTGATAAACGCCCTAATGGACAGACAGACAGAGAGAGACATTTCATTTTATCTATATATTATAGATTATAGATTATAGTTATTCTCTGCTACATAATATTGTTCTATATTTAATGGTTTAGGCTGTGTATTGCAAGAGAACGCGCTAGCGGCAAACTTTTTTCCGACTTCATTCACTATTATCGTCACTGCTCATTCCTTATGCTACCTATCGTAATAAAATATAGCCTATAACCTGGCCAGAAAACATATGTATGTTTTTTAAAAAAAAGTACGTAAATCAGATAAGTGGTTCTCCAGTGATAAGCGCAATAACGGACAGACAGACAGACAGAGAGACGTTGCATTATATATATATATATATATATATATATATATATATATATATATGTATGTATGTATGTATATATATATATATATATATATATATATATATATATATATATATATTCTTTTCTATTACTAACACTAAGGCTAGCACCTTCTACAGTTTTAAATAACAGTAAAAAAGAAATAATTATATTATATATAAAAGAAGGACGCTTATACATAAATATGACTATTTATCTATGACTTTCGCCAAAAACATCAAGTTGATTCTAAGGTTCGGAATATTACTATAGTTCTCCCGTGTTTTTTTTTATTTCTTGCAACTTTTATTAAATTTATTAAAATTCAATTCCTGTTACGTCCATGAAAACTTATTATAGTTGACTAACATAAATTTACGTCATTTTTTTTATTAACAAACAATAATCTTGCTAAACATTTTATCGCCTTGGCTACAATAGATTTTCCTTAACAGTTTGAATTGTATATTAATTCAGTTAAAATATGAGTAACTTATATTCATGTGAAACTAACCGCCGTTTGAATTTACAATTATTGGTTTCCTAATGAATCACTGTTTCGTGCTATTTAAATTTGTTGAAAAGAACCTATGACCTACTATATTGTTATAATTATAGATTAATTCTTCTCGTCTTAGCGATTACAATCTTAAGATTTTTCCATATAATTCTCTCTTTCTCTAGCCAGTCTATGTCAGATATTTGATTCCACGACACATAACCCTACTTATTTGTGTGACCCTTGCTATGTAATTCAGATAACTTACTCAAAATCTACATGTGCTTCTATTTCTTTCCATCCTCTTTTCTGTAATGTTAACCAGTTAGCTCTTTCCCTCTTGACTTAATTGGTGACCCAGTATCAGATATTAAATACGATGATAGATTGAACATTGTTCTACCTGACCAACAAGGAACAAGACTTCTGTCAAAGTTTAAGAAAGAGAGAAAACACGACAAAGTGGCTAGGTATGATGACGATTTAGCCATTAATTTGTTGCCGGTAGCGATCTGAAGTAGCAGTTTGTCAACAATAGCTAGCTAATCTGGCGTATTGTACTGATAAAATTTCTTAAGTTGAAAGGGTAAGCTCCACCGAAAGTCAGAACTGAATCAGATTCAGAAGGTCTGCGCCGTCAACTATATTATAACTATGATAACCTGGCTCGTTAGGATCAAATGTGGGAGAATGAGAAATACTCTGGAATACCGTGAACTGCAACGACAGAAAATATTATCGATTATCTTTAGGAGGAATATCGGAGATTGTTGTCATCTTATACGAATACTTCCACACAACATTTTAGATGAAAAAAGGGATAAAAAAGTGGAGCACGCTTTGAGTGCCGCGTTTGCTAACTGTTGATGAAATATTAAAGTGATCGATTTCATGAACTTGTCTTTGGCTATTTAAATATTTTTTCTCGACCTGATAGTACTTTCTACGAAATCTGGGCCTACAACTACACTAAGGAGACATAGCGAACTGTAAAAAAATGGGCAGAATCCGAAGAAAACGAAGTCAGCTTTGTCAACTGGCAATGTGATAGCTACGGTTTTTTTTGACTACTTGGAGAAGAGTAAAACTATCACATTAGAATATTTTTAGAGATTATTATAATTTTCCAAAATTTATCCGAAACCAATATCCTTTTTAACCACGATAATGCACCGGCACACAAATTAACAGTTTTCCCAATAGAAATTAATTCCTCATCCATTGTAACGTCCAGTTTTGGTACCTCTTGACTTTTCTCTTTCTAAATTTGAAAAAAATTGCATAGAATGCTGGAGTCATAAGTGTAATTAATGACTTTCTATTTTATATAAAAACTATTATTCTGAGGGACTGAGAGGTCTTGAGAAAAGTTGAGTGAAGTTTATTGTGTTAAAGAAAAACTGTGTTGCAAATTCAATCAGATCAGAAGCTTTTCAATGCAGCTTAGTTTTGTATAAGTGCAATATTCCATTTAAAAAAAAATCTAATTTCTCCTAAAAGGTATCCCGTAAGCATCGTATTTCACGGTAACTCTTCAAACTTCAGCAGTAAACTTTCGCTGTCAGCTTGCGTAAATTCAATGTAAAAATGTCAAGTATTTTTAAATTCGCCGTTTTTTACTAGAGTATAAAAACTATCGATATTTTATAACAGGCAAGTTGCCCAACGGTGTTTTCAGTAATTGCAAAATTTTTATTGGCTCGGAGCCAAATGCTTAGAGTAGCACTTAGAGAGATCATAAAAGAAATATTTGGATTAAAGTAATCACGAATATAAAAAACTTACAATAAGAAAAGAGAAAGAAAATCGCCTTCTTGAAAGTCCGGGAAATTGAAAACATTAATGAGAATCTTTCAAGGGGGTTGACTGAGGATTTCTTTAATATTGTGCCCCAATTTGTAAAATTTAAGTTTTATCCTTATACGTTGCTAGGGTAGTTATATTTTGTATGGTTATAATGGTACTATGAGAATTTTTCCTGGATTCTGTTGGAAAGAATAAAAAAATTTAATCGTAACTATTTAGCCTCAAACATGTAAGTGGCAGTGGAGGGAGTAGATTTGAATATATTAGATTATATATTCTTCTAATGGTTCCTGGAGCCAAGTAACCTGAAAGTAGTATTATTTTTCATTATTTCCAATTTTAATAGACCGAGCGACTTAAAGACAGACTTATGATAAAAGGAAATATATTTTTGCGAACTGGAGACTCCAAAACATGTGAAGAGAGGCAAAAAGGACACGTACACAATACATCTCTTTCGCGAGGGAAGTAAAGAAAATACATTTCAACAGTCACATAATAAATGATCTGAGTCTATTTTTTTTAACTGTATGTATATATGTCTTTTTTACATACAGCGTATTTACTGAAAATATTTTTTTAATATTCTCTGGTTCTACACTCTACTCCCGTTAATGCCCTCATATTTCCCACTGCAATGTATGCACCAGAAACCTGGACACTAAAGCAAACTGACAGAAAAATAGTCGAGAGTTTCGAGATGTGGGTGTACAGACGAGTTCTTCGGATCTCCTGTACAGAACACCAGACTAACGCTACAATTTTAGAGGAGATGAGTGTGAAAACTAAGTTACTCAAACGTGTATACCAAGCCTACCTCACATATTTTGGTCACATCGCCAGAAAAGAGATACCATGGAGAAACTGGTAGGCGAAAGAAAAGTCAGCGGCAGAAGATCAAGAGGTAGATCCCCTACAAGACGTCCAACTGCAGCCCCTTGCTGGACAAACTGTACATGAGGCATACCAAATGGTCCTAGATCTGGAAGGATAAAGTGCGAAGAATCAGCTCATGAGTAGTCACCACGCCCTGCCAAAAGCAATAGAACAGAGGAGGAGGATTAATGGTTCTTCAATCACAAGGCACTGTTATTGGCGACACAATTATCAAAAATAAAATCAACGAAATATAAAACTCTAAATGCATACCCCCTATAAGCTTTCTTATTAGTTTTAAATAAAAATACCTAATCTCTTGTGAATAAATATCGCAGTCTTAACTAATACATTTTCTTGTCGAACCAATAGGTATATCTCAAATTCAAGCAAACAAAGCTACAACCAACATAATTTTTTTTTCTCCTATATATTATTTAAAATGTTCTTCTTTTGCTGTCTTTATGTTTGCTTATCGCATAATGAAAAATCATTCAGTTAGTGATTTCACTTGAAGCATCTTTAACCGTAAAGTCTACCTGTTTAAAAAGATTTTTTATGCCAACAGGAACCATATTTTTAACTCCATGAGTCATCAGTTACAATAGCTTATTGTTATTGCTAGTTATTTCAATTTTTATTACCTTGATTTTACCTGCATACAAAGTATTTATCGATAAAAATATTCATAAAATATACTACATCATAAAAGTTTATGTGTAATAATTAGAATTTTTTTTCTTTCCCAATAAGATACAACAAATTTTATTTCTGGCTTGTGAAAGCCCAGAGTTTAAAAGTATTCCTGTCATCTGTTGGGCGCTGTTTAGACCGACACATAAATTATTACTAAGAATTACTGCTAGGCGGTTCTAATCCGACAATAAAAATCTAAATCAACTATGAAAAATGAATAGTTCACATTTAGTAGTGACCACCGTTCTCTCATCTGCCAATCAATCACGAAACGCGTTTCACCGTATCACGGTTCATCAGCCGAGCTAGTATCGACAAACGAAAGAACAAAATTCGCAGTTCTTATTGCTATATTTGCGTAATATCACAGTAAGATACAACAAACTATATCTGTGGCTTCTGAAAGCCAATAAATTAAAAGAATACCGGCCCTCCATACAGGGATGTTTAAGGTTATAAAGCGACAGAAGAATTGTTACAAACAATTACCGCTGGGCAGCTTGAACGTTAGGGTTCTAACCCAGTAATGACAATCTGTATCAACTACTAGAATTGAGCAATTGAGCGATATTCATGTTACTGCATAACCTCTCTCCACCAAAATTTGATTACCCTCTCTGGAAAAACTTCCCACCTTGGATCTCCCCAAACCCAAAGGTAGACTTTCATCTCCATTCCAACAACATAAAAGATAACAACCCAACAGAAACTAAGGCAGCATTTCTTGAAAGAATCTATTCTAAATACCCGGATCAATCTATAATATTCACCGATGGTTCTAAATCAGATCAGGGAGTGGGTGCAGCTTACGTCCATGACAGAATCATTAAACGGCTTAAACTACACCTATACTATTCCGTCTTCACAGCAGAATTACTTGCCATCAAGGAAGCTCTCAAGTCTCCAATTACCTCAACCCAAGGGACAAAAAAACTACTCATAGCTTCTGATTCCTTGAGTTCGCTCAAAAACATTATCTCCAACAAAGACAGTATCTACTTAAGTCAGATCAGCGATCTCTTATATACAGCAAAATAGAGAGGAATTGAAATTTCATTCATGTGGATTCCTGGTCACATAAACATTAAAGGTAATGACAGCTGACAAAGAGGCTAAACGAGCGGTAACAAACGGAACACTCTTCACGGGAGAAAACAACAGTCATGACTATATTAAAATGCTAAGTTCAATAAAAAGAGACTTATTCCAGCTGGAGTGGGACCTGGAGCATAATGAAAATAAACTATGGTCAATAAAACTTCAAGTATTCCCGCCTCTTCATAACCCAAATGATAAAAGATCAGAAAATGTTTTGCTGAGAAGATTACCACACTCACTCACATCTCCCAAAAAAAAAAGAAACAGTACCGAAGTGTGTGTTATGCAATTCCTCCTTGACGGTAAAACACATCTTTGAGGCAAATCACTCCTCTCACCTGAGAAATAAATACAATATCCCTCACTCTCTCAAACAGAATATCGACCAATTCTCATCAATCAAGGAAAAAATCCACAAGTACTTCAAAGACCAAAAAATATCTATATAACAGTTAAACACATTCAATAAGGGGCGCTAAATGACCACAGACGTCGATGCGCTCTGACCAACAAAAACAAACAACAAAACAAACAAACCATATTGCAGCTGTGACCACCATTTTTTTATCTGTTAACCCATCTTAGGACACGTTTCGTCGTATCATGGCTCCTCAACCGAGCTATGATCGACAAACGAAAGAACAAAACTCCAAGTACTTGTTGCTACACTAGTGTAACATCACAGTAAGATACAACAAATTATTTCTCTGGCTGGTGAAAGCTAATAATTTTAGGCAACTCGATCGTTAGGATTTTAATCCAGTAATAAAAATCTAAATCAACTACTAAAACTAAATAAAATCCTTGTTTCAGCAGTGACCACCGTTCTCTTATATAGCAATCCATCTCGAGACGAGTTTTGCAGTATCATGGCTCATCAATCGAGTCGGGATCGACAAACGAGAGAATAAAATAACACAAGCCAGAGATAAAATTTGTTATATATTACTGCAATGTTGCTCCCGAACGGTGGTCACTGCTGAAATATGGAGTTTGTTCAATTTTTGTCTATATTTAGAATTTCTACATGGAAAACACTTAATTTACTTTCACCTGCTGCTCTTCTTTATTGAATCTAATTTTTATTGTCATTTTGCAACTATTAAACAACAATTTGCCTCATTTAAATACGTTAAATAGAAATTATCCTATTACCTTAAACAATTACAATTACAAGCCCATTAAAATCTTTTGACACACTTCTGAAACAAGTTTAATTTTGATGAAAGTGTTTAAAAATGATTTCCTTTAAGCAAACAAGTCGGCAAAATACAAGTAGTTCGGCTAACAACGTCTGAAAAAGAAAAGCTGCTTACATAAAAGTACGAGTACGTTAGGTTTTTTTTGATGAAGGCAAAACTTTCTTTTCATGTAAAGTCACAATTTTTATGTTTTTATGTGCCCAGAACAAGTTGTCTTTTATGTTTTACGTGATGTATAAAACAGCACGTTCTGTTTAATAGCTGTTTTTATTAAATAAACTTATTTCCATAAAATTATTACATTTTCTTTTTAATGGAAAGATAATTTCATTTAGTTATTTATTTTGAAGTAAAGGCAAGCGTTTGATGGCATACTTAAATCTGGCTCTAGATTATTCTATTATTTACAGCTTAAAATAAATTTAATTTTGAATAGAAGTGAATCAGTCACTTTAATTATTTATTTATGTCGATATACTCCACTTTTACTAAATATGTTTTCGCATATCATTTTTTGGATACTGTTGAGAGTCGTGGTCACTGCTATTTGATCATCTTTAATGATCTATATCACTGTTCTCTCATTTGTCAATCCATCTCGGCACGCATTTCGCCGTATCTCGACTCATCAGCCTAGCTAGAATTGACGAAGGAGAGAACAAAAGTCGTAGTACTTATTACAGTACTGGCGTCACATCACAACAGGCCGCAACAAAGTGTATTTCTGGCTTGTTAAACCCTAAAATTTAAAAACTCCATCAAAGATAGATTGACAGATGAGAGAACAGCAGCCACTGCTGAAATATGAACTTTGTTCATTTTAAGTAGTTGATACAACTTTTTATTACCGGGTTAGAACCCTAACGATCAAGCTGCTTGGCGGTAATTATTAATAACAATTCCTCTGTCGGTATATGACTTTAAACAGCCGCCGACGGTGGACAGGTATGCTTTTAAATTTTAGGCTTCCAAAAGGCAGAGATAAGATTTATTGTATCTTACTACGATCTTCAATTATATCGTGTCGCTTTCGTCTCGTCCACGAATGAAGTTAGGAGAAGAGAAAGAAGTCCAAGAATTCTAAACTTTGTGAATGCGACACATACAAATTTAGTTCAGGTTCATAATGTCCTAACGCACCACCTTATATCAGCAGTAATGATCTTATATTGTCCACAGTTAATTTTGAAATAGAGTTTTCTCGTGTAAAATTATCTGTTTTTAGTGTTCTGTACGGAAGACTTATGGGATCAATTCTATGTCTGTCTATCCATCTGTCTGTCCGTCTGTCTGTTTGTCTGTCCGACTTTCCGATTGTTCGACCCGATTTTCTCTGAAACTATTTGATATAGAAAGTTGAAATTTGGCTCAAATATAGGAATTATTGGCCTAACCAGAGCCGTGTAGTTTTGAAAGTTAAATCTTTTACTTTTAGTTTTGGGGGGTGAAATCAGAAGCGAAGAATTTTTTTTTACCAGGTCATCGAGTGGGGTGTCAAATGAAAGCCTGTAAAAATACGAGTTGAAAAATATGTATGATGTAACACTTACGTACCCTTGTCTTTGTATTATTTAAGGAAAAAATGAAAAAAAACATCCCTGTATCTCTTATCTCGAAAAGAAATGTTTAAAAAAAATTTAGAATACTCTTCATAGAGTGTAGATTGAGCGAAAATTATCACGAGTGCATTACGTTTGATAATTCATCTGGTATAAAAAATTAGTGAAAAAATACCAAAAAACTAGAGAAACCCTTCCAAAATGTCCATTATGGCACGTCGACAAAATAATTTTATTTCATTTCTCTGTAATTAAATATTTAGGTATTAAATATTTGTATTCCATTTTTATTACTTGATTGAGCTAGATTGATTTATTGGCTATTAGGTGGATAAGCTGCTATAACTATTATACATTATTGATTAAGAAAAAACCTGAAAATACATATTGGATCTTAAGAAGTCAGGGCCTAATTAACTTAGCCTAGGTAAGAATTTTATTTTATTTTAAAAGCAATCACGGTACGGAACACTGCGCACGTCCAACTTGCACTTGACAAGTTTATTTTTTGAATGTTACGTTCGCTTAATTCAGTTTTTGTACGGTCCAACTTTTCAGAGTCCTTAAGCCTCGCAGTTCTTAGTCTAAAACTAATTTTCTGACCCTTCGTCAAGACATACTATCACTCATACCACTATAACTGGACATTTATTGGAACAAACGTTATAAAACAGCTGACAATTTCCATTTTTTTTAGCTTTACCAAAATATATAGTTTCCATATTAATCCCAGATTTCTAACCACAAGTCAGTTTAGGCATATTTGTAAAAACAATATAAAAGAAGTTAATAAAACCACCAAAAGTTCCATATACCATTGATACTATATCTTTCGCAAAGAAAAATCAAAAATGAGTTTTATATTTCTAAAATAATATTCTCACAATTTCAACGGAGGAAGTAACTAACATTAACAAGAGAACGTCTTTTGGTATTTACCAGCAAAGAATTAATCGTGATTGTTAGTCACGAATTGGGCATCTTCAGCCCACAAATGCTAATGCTCTCCATCTTTAGATTACTTTACATGCAAGTTTCAAGTTATTTATATTTTATAGATTTGTTTTTTAATTGCTAAAAAAATGTTTTCAATTTATTTACGTACTACTCCATCTTTACGTATATATCTGTACCCCAGAGGTAAAGTGAATATATTTAATTTTACAGGACTGAATTTTCGAAATTGTACCTTCATATACTGCTTTTTCTTATATGATGTAAACCAATGGTCATTGCTATAAAGATTCAGGATTTCTATATTCAGTGTTTTAACTTTTTCCGGTTTACCACTATAGCCCAGTCGCCAGGGGTTTTTGACACACAGATAATTTTTTGGAAGTAGAATACAATATAAAAAAACTCTGCTAAATTTCGATGTACACTAAGCTCATAAAATCCAAAATAAAATCAAAAATTCTGTTTCACGGTAATATCTCGAAAAATAAAAAAGATATCGAAAAATTAATAGCACCACGTGAAAGGGTGGGAAATTTTACAAAAAGCGTGAGCATGAGAATTTAATAGAAATTCGGATAGGTGGTTCAAAAAGTGTAGCACGCCAAACAGGTTAATTTGAAAGTATTCGCGCACAGCTCGAAGGCTAATCGAGACTACTTGTTTTCAGAGTGTAACAAAAACTAATAGATAGCTTTTTGAAGAGAAGATTTTCAGCTTTCCGATGATACTAATAGTTTTAATTTTTGTTTCTTTATAATTTGTAAAACTTAATAAAATATAGTATTGAAAAAAAACCCTTCAGTTTCAATATATATATACATATATATATATATATATATATATATATATATATATATATATATATATATATATATATATATATATATATATATATACATACATACATACACACATTATATATATATATATATATATACATCAGCTCTTCAGGCCGGGGGGCCCATGGCTTCAATTTTTTTGATGATTTCTCTCCATTCCTTCCTATTCCTTATCTTCTGCTCCCAGTCCGGTACCCTCAGTGCCACTATGTCAGCTTTTACATCCATCCATCTCTTTTTGGGTCTTCCTATTCTGTACCTGCCGTTCTCGCCCAGTGTTAGCACCTGCTTTGCATGTCTGTACAGCGGCATTCTGTATACGTGACCCCACCAACTGGCCCTTCGAGCTCGAATGATATTAGGCTGTCCATATAGCTCCCTCACTTCCTGGTTAGTCCTTGTTCTCCAACCACCATCCTCTTTTTTTGTACCACCATACGTCTTACAGAGCATCCTCCTCTCCCATCTTTCCAGCTTTTCTGTACCGTACACCACTGCTGGCTGAATCACTGTCTTATAAATCCTTTCTTTAGTTCTTCTACTTATCAATTTAGACTTTATCATTGTATTTAGGGTTCCCATAGCTTTGCTACCCTTCGATATTCGTTTCTCGATCTCCATGTCGTCATCAGCTCTATTAGTGATCGTCACACCCAGGTATTCAAAATGGGTAACTTTCTCGAAGTTGTACTCTTTACTTCCTTTGGTCTTAATTTTTATCTTTTCCCCCCTAGGTCGTTCTTTAGCTCTCATTTCGAAATACTTTGTTTTTTCTTCATTTATATATAGACGGTATTGTTTAGCTGTTGCTTCCATGTCTCTGATCATTTTCTGTAGTTCACTCTTTGATCTTGTAATAGTTGCTAAATCATCTGCGAACGCAACGACCTACTATTTCCTATGGTATATTATTCCTTTAGTCTGCACTCCACTCTCCCTTAAAATGGCCTCCAAGGTCAGACCAAACAGTGTCGTGGACAGCGGGTCTCCCTGTCTCAAGCCCTTCCTCACTGCAAATGCCCTGGACAAGCCCCCCTCCAGCGAGACTCTGTTCCATGTTTCATTCATAGTGGTTTTAACCAGTCTTATCAAGTTCGGCGGAATTTTAAGTTTTTCCATTGCTTCGTAAAGTTTCGATCTTATTATGTTTGTAATCCACGAAAAGAATATGCAGTCCCAAGTTCCGCTCGTAGCTGTTGTGTAGTAGTTGTTTCATCGTGAAGACTTGGTATATAGTGGATCTTCCTTTCTTAAACCCTCCTTGATATTCGCCTATGACTTCATTTTCGTATTCAGTTAATCTGTTCCTAACCAGTAGGGCAAATACTTTATACGTTACATCTAAGAGGGCAGTTTCAATATAAAAATAATTAAAAATATCCACATTGTCTGTGTTAAGTTTTGAAATATGAAAATTTGCCTGCTCTAGTGTGCCGTCCGCAATTTTACGTTCAAAGCGGTAGGAAATGGTCAAAAAAAGTCTGATATTTTTTTTTAGTTACAGTTAAAAGTATACTTGATATTAAAAAATTATAACTTAAAATAAGTTTATCTCCTTTTGTAATTTTGCTCTTAAAAAAGTGTTCATAATAAACATATTTTTTCGCTTAGTCTTAATCATACAACTTAAGATAAAAAAATATTTAAAGATGGGAAATGAAAGATAAAAGTCTAAGCTTTAACTATAAAGTATTTATATTTTGTTTAAACATCCAGGTACAAAGAAAACAGTTATTGAAAACACAAAAACTCTAAATTATCCGAAGAAAATAAATGACTTACGTACTCTCTGGCCGTCATATTGGATCCGCCATTTTGAATTTATCAAATCTGTCGTCGGATTCTTAGTCAGCATCCTGAGAAACCCCTTAATAGCCAATTTCAAAATTTTTCACAGTATATAGAAACGTTAATTTAATCATAAATGAGGTTGGAAGCATGATTCCCATCCAACTGAAGTACGGGTTTACGGCAAAACTAAAAAAAAAGTCTATATACTGCTTTTTTGTAAAATTTCCCATCTTTTCACGTGGTGCTATTAGTTTTTCAATATCCTTTTTATTTTTGGAGATATTTGCGAAAAAAAAAACCGAATTTTTCATTTTATTTTCGATTTTTATAAGCTTAGCGTACATTTTAGAGCAGCAAACTTTTTTATCGTATTCTATTGTTATACCCTGTTTAGATGGTTACGTGAAAGAAGTCAGTTTTCGGCATTTATCTAAAACTTAAAACTAATAAAATTGTTTTTTTTATTCTTTTAAAACTTTCATCATTTTCCTGAATAATTAAAATTAAGTCTTCTGTCGCAAGCCAATTATTGTTATCAATATAATAGTTTTAATATTTTATTTTTTGTAACGCATGAACGCTATTTTTGCTTAATTGGAATCGGTTATCTTATTTTTCCCACTTTATGAACTCATGTCGTATGACATTAGATTTCTTTGTTTCAGTTCCACATAAATATCCAATTGATACAATAGTGGACACTCGATAATCATCCGACACTCGATATTCATCCGACACTCGACAATCATCCAACACTCAAATAATAACAGTCACGCTAGTTATTCCTATACTCTGTTACTCTAACTCTAACCTCCTTTGGCTTTTACTTAAAAAAAACAGTGCTCTTAGTTTTTAAAACGTACTAAGTATTTTATTGAAGTCTTCACGAATCCAACCGCTCGGGATTTCAACATCTAAAATTGGCGCAGTCGGTAGGATTTGGCTCTTTGTACCTCATCCAACTACATCCAAGAAACTACTGTATGCCAAAATGCAGCCTGTTATTATTTAATGAGAGCTTTTCGTCAAAATTTGCTTCTGACCACCGAGCTAACTAGAAAATGTGAACATTTTCATGATAGATGCAAGGATAATCCGAACTCACAAATTTTGTAGTTACGAAATTTTACCTCTGTGGTACAGATATTTGTTCAACCAGTGTTTTAATACAGAAATTATTTAGTTTAATTTTGTTATTAGAAATATAAGATTCGTGGCTGGCGTAATGATTTTCTATTTATTAAAGCAATTTTTCTTACAAACTGGCTTAGTTCAAAAGATAAATGTTTAATAAATTACAGCTAATAGACCAAATTGATACATAAAACCTACACATTTTATTCGGTTAATTACGAACTTGATGAACAAAAAATATTCTTTAGCAATTCTTTTACTTCTTTTGAATGCGATAATAATGCGATTTTATCACTTATACTATATCCTATAATATGTTCCGCCGCTTTTCCGTCTTTCATTAATTTCGGGCTTTTTCCTAGTCGATTTCACTTTTCCTACACCTTCGGTGCTACTTAAGAATTTGGCACTTTGCCAATAATAAAAATCTTCTAATTACAAAGAACGATGTTGGACTTCCTTCCTAACTTAAAACAGCGAGAATTCTCAAATGTCAGCAAAAGCGCTTGAAATTGTTCCGATATTTCTGAGTCAAGACCGTAGTAAATTTTTCTTTCGTTGAAAGTTTTAAGAAGTTAATGAAAATATACGGATGGTCTGTTGGTTTTCTGTCAAATATCTTGAAACTTTGCTATAAGGCAGTATTTGACTTACTAAAGAGAAGTTACTGTTGACATAATAAAAATTGTCAGGATTTTGAAGTTGACAGTTGGCTACAGGATAGAAAAATATTAAGATCCGTTGATTTTCTCATAAAGATTTTTACGTCTTTGTCAAATTGGCTGAAGCTATTATAATACTACAATATAGTTCATAAGCCTCTTAATAAAAGTTACAGTTGATACAAGAAACCTGGAAACTTGTTCTTGTATTGTGTTGTTTAACATATTTGGTGCGTATACAACTAGAAAATTGGTTCCGATCAAATTAATTGAGCCTTTACCACTATGTAGTTCAAAATCTTCTAAAGAAAAGTTAGCAAGTTCACAAAGTTTGGTATATTAAATATAGGACCTAACTTTCTGTGCTAGTGACTTTTGTTGAGAAGGTCAACTACATTACGAGCTTTACATGTCATAAGCTTGAAATGAGTCACAGCTACAAGAATTTGATTTTTTCAGGCAATTACCAGGTGTACAAGTATGAAATGCGGATTTCAGACAACAGATGGTGCACCAATGCAGTTTATGCTATAAGGATTTGACACTGCGCCATTTT
Organism: Pachyrhynchus sulphureomaculatus; assembly: GCA_019049505.1. NCBI lineage: Eukaryota > Metazoa > Arthropoda > Insecta > Coleoptera > Curculionidae > Pachyrhynchus > Pachyrhynchus sulphureomaculatus. The sequence goes on along the minus strand of CM032455.1, from coordinate 152,606,108 downwards.
GTTGTGTCATCAACAAGTGTCAGACGCGCAAGAGTGATAAATTGGAAAAGTGTGTGCATAGTGTTGTGTTCAATATGTCAAAATTTATACCGAACAAAGAGCATTCGCGGACAGCATTAATTTGTTGTTGTAATTTAAAGAAAACTGCTGTTGGATCATATCGATTACTTCGAGAAGTTTATGGTGAACATGCTCCATCGCAAAATACGTGTGACCGATGATTTCGGCGTTTCAAAAGTGGTGACTTCGATGTTGCAGACAAGGAACGTGGAAAACCGCCAAAAAAATATGAAGATCTGGAATTGCAAGCATTGTTGGACGAAGATGATTCGCAAAAACAAAAACAACTCGCTGAGCAATTGGGCATTAGTCAACAAGCTGTTTCCAATCGGCTACGAGAGATGGGAAAGATTCAGAAGCCGGTAGATGGGTACCACATGAGTTGAACGACGGGCAAATGGAAAAACGCAAAAACACGTGTGACATTTTGCTCGCTCGGTACAAAAGGAAGTCGTTTTTGCATCGTATAGTTACAGGGGATGAAAAGTGGATTTATTTTGAGAATCCCAAGCGCAAAACATCATGGGTAGACGAATCGCTTTGGCAGAAAGACGATGCTCTGTGTTTGGTGGGACCAGAGGGGCGTGGTATATTATGAGCTGTTAAAACCTGGAGAAACGGTTAATACTAAAGTTACCAACAACAATTGACCGATTTAAACCATTCACTGCTTCAAAAAAGGCCAGAATACCGAAAGAGGCAACACAAAGTCATTTTTCTTCATGACAATGCTCCATCACATACGGCAAAACCAGTTCGCGACACGTTGGAAGCACTCAGCTGGGAAGTTTTACCCCATGCGGCTTACTCACCAGACTTGGCTCCTTCCGATTACCACTTGTTTGTATCGATGGGTCCCGCACTTGCTGAGCAGCGCTTTGGTTCGTACGAAGATGTGAAAAAAATGGCTCGATGAATGGTTCGCAGCAAAAGGGGCAGATTCACACAGTATCCACAAATTGCCCGAAAGATGGGAAAAATGTATAACAAGCGATGGAGCATACTTTGGATAAAGCACTTTTTATCATTCTTCCGAATTTAACATGTTTTTTTAGAAAAAAAACCCGCATTTCATACTTGTACACCTGGTAGATGCAAGGATAACCCGAAATCACAAATTTTGTAGTCTCGACATTTTACCTCCGAGGCACAGATATTTGTTCAACCAGTGTTTTAATACAGAAATTATTTAGTTTAATTTTGTTATTAGAAATATAAGATTCGTGGCTGGTGTAATGATTTTCTGTTTATTATAGCAATTTTTCTTAGAAACTGGTTTAGTTCAAAAGATGAATGTTTAATAAATTACAGCTAATAGACCAAATTGATACATAAAGCCTACACGTTTTGTTCGGTTAATTGCGAACTTGATGAACAAAAAATATTCTTTACCAATTATTTTTCCTTCTTTTGAATGCGATAATAATGCGATTTTATCACTAATACTATATCCTATAATATGTTCCGCCGCTTTTCCAACTTTCTTTAATTCCGGGCTTTTTCCTAGTCCATTTCACTTTTCCTACACCTTCAGTGCTACTTAAGAATTTGGCACTTTGCCAATAATAAAAATCTTCTAATTACAAAGAACGATGTTGGACTTCCTTCCTAACTTAAAACAGCGAGAATTCTCAAATGTCAGCAAAAGCGCTTGAAATTGTTCCGATTGTAAATTTTTCTTTCGTTGAAAGTTTTAAGAAGTTAATGAAAATATACGGACGGTCTGTTGGTTTTCTATCAAATATCTTGAAACTTTGCTAGAAGGCAGTATTTGACTTACTAAAGAGAAGTTACTGTTGGCATAACAAAAATTGTTAACTTTGAAGTTGACATTTGGCTACAGGATAGAATCCGTTGATTTTCTCATAAAGATTTCTACATCTTGGTCGAATTGGCTGAAGCTATTATTATACTACAATATAGTTCATAAGCCTCTTAATAAAAGTTACAATTGATTGATTGTTTAACATATTTGGTGCATATACAACTAGAAAATTGGTTCCGATCAAATTAATTGAGCCTTTACCACTATGTAGTTCATAATCTTCTAAAGAAAAGTTATCAAGTTCACAAAGTTTGTTATATTAAATATATAGGACGTAACTTTCTGTGCTAGCGACTTTTGTTGAGAAGGTCAACTACATTACAAGCTTTACATGTCATACGCTTGAAATGAGTCACAGCTACAAACATTTGATTTTTTCAGGCAATTAGATTATTTTTTAACCAGAAGAAAATTTAAGGTAAATTAACTATACCTTTAAAAGTTTACGTAATTATCATTACCTCTTAGTTATTTTAACTTCTGTGCTACTTAATCATTATTAACCCATTTAACGTTTAAATCTCTATTACCAACACAACAGCTGCAAATGCAAACCCTTTAAACTATCACGTGGCATCGCTTATTCAACTGTTTTTTTCTTTTGTTTCAGGGAACCCTGACAAGTGCATCGCAATACCTTTTTTTCCGCCTTGGACAGTCGCGCTTACTTACGATCGACAACTGTTTTACTTCCTTCGTCATGGCCGGACTCTTGTGCACCTTCAGCTGTTTTGGGGGCTTCCGGGGAGGTGTCAGACGTTACAGGTAATTTATTTAAATTATCGTCAATAATATAGCCGTGATAAATTATACTATGAAATTAAAAATCTTTTAACGTAGCTTAACAAAATGCGATTTTCCGGTTTCGCAATATTTGCATTGTGTAACTTCCAGCTTGATTTTTTTAAACTAATAACATAAATTTTAACGCACTACTTAAAACCGTATAATGCGTATTTATATCCGCTATATTAATGTGATTTAGATCAATAATACCTTTTTCTTCTTTCCAGTGCTACCATCTGGTCCAATCCGTGGCGACATCTACACCCAACAATCCTTAGGCTGTGGACAACCAGGGGATCAGATCTACTTGAACTACGAAACTTTGCTATCCAAAAGTCCCAATTTACCTCGATCGTTTATTAAAGAATTTGCCATGTATCGCTATGGAGTGTTTGAAGAACAAGGTTATATAAACGACCCTGTATATCCTGTGTGTTTCTATGATGATATGGCTAAGAAGGCGAAAGTTTCTGGATGTTCTGACTTACCTATTCAAGATAACGGTATTTGCTCTACTTTTGATTACAATCCTGTCTACAATGTAACAGAAATGGTAGATCCAAATGCAAGATCTTCAATAATGTTTGCTGCTGAAGCACCCTCGGTGTCGATGTTCTGTGACGATGGAAACCATGATCGTTTTGCGCCCACTAAACACAATTTGATCTGTCAGAGAAGAAGCGTCTTGGATATCGTACTAAAACATTCAGATTTTTTAAGCAAGGATGCTCAGAACAATTTTAATAATAATCAAATTACTGACACCACCCCAACTATCTTTTACAAAAAACAAAACCTTACAAGGTATGTCTTCGTAGTAGAAAACAACAAAGATATGCTTCAAAGGGAGTCTTGGACATATCTACGTCTCGCAATGCGATACTGGGCAGCATACATTGTTCCTGACAACTCTGAGCTTGGTTTGGTACTTTCTACTGTAAATCCAACTAAAACTCTTAAAATATTACCAGCTAAAAATGGTTTTACTGATCGTTTTGGCACTACAAACAGGGAAAAATTTTACTCGGCTCTACCCTATACTCCAAGTGAGTCCATGCAGCCTGGATGTCTACACTGTTCCCTTAAAGTTGCTATGGATATGCTAACTGACAAAACAACGACACATGGTGCGGCAAGCAATGTTATTGTCGTTATTGCTCCTGGTATGACCGTTACTGACCAAATCAAAAACATTGCTGACGATTTGAAGAAAAACAAAATTCGAGTAGCAACAATCAATTATCCTGATATCGTAAGACCTAATACCTTGAGATATCTTGCAGAAGAAACAAATGGAGTAGACTATACGATCTTTGAGAATAAATTGAATGTTGAATCGACCCTTTTAACGACTTATTTTGAGTTGCACAATGTCCTCTACAATATTGTGCAACGGTTTTATTCAGGAAGCCAGGCTGATCTACCGATGGAAGTGAGTATCTTGATCATTTTAATATTAACTTCTCAATTATAAAAATAATATTTTACCCCAAATTTGGGATTATACTGATGATGTTAAATGAACAAATTTCAGTTTCTTAATTGCTGTAAATGAAGCTAACAATATCTTCTTGTTTTCAGATACATCGTCGTGAAATAACAGATAAAACTGGCAGACCTTTAGTGAGCGGAACCTTCATCATGGATCCCAGTATGACAGAACCCGCACAATTCACATTCTTCACATATAACATTAACCCTCCACTATTTAAAGGGTTGAAACTCACGAGTCCCAACAACCACGTCTACGATAGCAGAACTGATAAGTTTATCGATTTCAAGATGATAACTCTGAATGCCAATTTATCTGAAAGTGGTACTTGGACCTACAACGTAGAACCATATGCAGGAAATCCTCAACCTCACTATTTACAAGTTATGGCAACACCAATTTCATCTTATGTACCAGTTGTAAGAACTTCGTTCAGAATTCACAAATTAAACCCGGGACTCTTTGTTTTGCTTGCAGAAGCAAAATATGGCGATCTTCCAATTCTGGGCGCCAAAGTTGAAGTTACCGTAACCAAAATGGGTGTTAATGATACCATACCGCAGAAATATATCATTTATTTGTTAGATTCCGGATCTGGTGATCCTGATATTACTAAGGGCGATGGAGTTTATACCAGATATTTCAGTCCTGAAGAGGCTGGTTTGTACACTTTTGAGGCAGTAATTACCAATAACGATAACACAGCCTACACATGGAGTTCTTCAAAAAATACTGGTAAGTATTAAGGAAATACTTAATTTTTAGTAACATTTAAGCATTATCATCATTTTATTGACAATTCACAGTTAATCATCTTCTTGAAGTAAATAGGTAAATTTGAAATAACTCGGAATGCAACGAAATTTTTGCTAAACATATTGCATACTGACAATGGCGTGAAAATTCTAGCGTCATAGCGAAATAAGAAATTATCGACGAAACCAAGGAGGTACATAATCAAAGAATTAGAAACAAACTTCTAGCCTGCCGCAACAATTCCAGGTCTTGTTGGTCAGTCACTAGCGCCAAGTCAAATTTTCACTAAATCCACTTTCACACTTTCACAGCCAGAAAATATATTGTAACAACTCCTGTCTGGAAAACGAACTTGTTAGCTGAACTTTTTGCTTCCCATTCTATTGTCGATTATCAATGAAAAACACCACACGATATTCCCAATTGCAGTTAAGGATACCTAATATTGTTTCCAGATAGCGTATTATAAAACCTATTTTAATGAAGCTAAGCACCAAAAAAGCTTCTGGCACTGATGGAAAACCTGCCAAGAAAGAATGCACAAGCGAAGCGACGTTAGTTTTCTGTAGACTTTTCTAATTATCCTACAGAAAGAGAATATTTTCTTGCTGCTACAGTTCAGCCAATACCCAAAATAGACACGAAATCCTTGCCCAACAACTACACTCTCGCTGCTTTCAATATCATGACGGATTGTTGGCTAAGCTACGCTCTAGTGGTATGTCTGAAAGATTTTGTTTGTGGCTCTCGTGTTTCCTCAGGGAAGGGTATATATCAATAATCCCTTTTTCCCTGTGTAGCTTTCAAATCATTTTGTTGATCAATATGAAAATTTATTCGTAAGATACTAAATTTAGTAACATTTGAAAACTACGTTAATAATATTTAATTCATTCTAATTTTCTCTATTTAGTCTAATTACTTGTTTTTTCTTTGCAGAAGATAAACCTTGCTGTGGCAGCTCTATTAAAAGCAACGGTGCTCAAATCATCTCTCCATTCCAAAGAGTCCTTACCAAAGAAACTTTATTGATCTCCGTAGATGATATCAAGGTACAATCGGAAAACCAGTATCCAGTAGGACGAATTGGTGATCTGAAAGTGGAAATAATACCAGATATGAAAGCCAAACTGACCTGGACATCCCCTGATATGGGAGGAAACAGAGTGTCGAGATATGAAATCAGATATGCTGCAACGGTCTTAGATATTCTAGATAAGTTTGAAACAGCTGTAACTGTATGGGATACTGGAAGTATGGGACCTTACCCTATGGACCCTGGTTCTGAAACTACTTACATTGTTGACATGACACAAAATAAAGAACTCTTAGATAGACCGTGGTATTTTGCTATAAAATCTTATGGGACTTCAGGAGATAGTTTATCCGGACCTGTATCAAATTATGTTCGAGTTTACGTGCCGTCTCCTCCTCCACCTCCAACTATACCTCCACCAATATCATCAAACGAGCAATCATTCTGGCCAAACCATGTAAACCCGGCCGTAAATGTTGATCCTGCTGGACCAAGCATTGCTAAAAGCATGTCTATTGGAATTGAACTAATACTGCCTGTGGTTATTGGTATAATTCTGCTCTTAATTCTGCTTATTGTCTACTGCTACTTCTGCGTTGTACGGAAGAAGGTCAGTAGCAATCACAAATCCGCTAAAGCCAATGCAATCAAGAAGGATAACTTGAGCTCTACAATTACTATTGTACCAAGCTCTCCACAGAATATTTCCTCACCTCAAAATACCACCTATCAGAGTGCCGAAATTCCTGATCCTCATCAAGTAGGAGTACCTGTAAGTAACTATGCTTATGAGGACGAAACCAAAAAACGATATTCTTTAGTTAACCAACAAGAACAACAGTTGATTGAGGAGTTAAAACAACAACAACAACAAATGCATCAACAACAACGTGATAATTTGCCTCCCGCTTACTCTGGTCTGAGTGTTATTTCTAACAACACCATTACCAGAAATGGGCAACCGTTGAGTCCCTATAATTCATGGAGTGCGTCTCAGCTTCTTCACGAACACGAAAGAAGATACAGTCCAATGGAAAACATGATGAACGAAGAACCTCCTCTAATGACCCACCAAGAAGTCCTGGCCCAGATGGACCACATGTCCATCAACAATCAAAGTATGGATCATGTTAGCGTTAATGGGCATCAAATTGTAGAACAGTACCCACCACCGGTTCCTCCTCTTCCCGCTTTCAACAACCAAGGGTACCCAGTAAACTATAACATCTATGGAGTTCACCAAGGACCTCCGCCACAAAATCAAATCTACCAAAGTATGCCCCGAGCTGATCAGGGAGTACAATTCAACCAAAGCTTACAAGGATCAATGAGCTCGGTAAATAGCGGCGAGAAGAAACGAAGAAACGTTACAATGGTATAACAGTACGTTGTTTATAAGAGTATGAGTTTGGAGAAAAACGAAACATGTACCAGTTTTTTGTGAATGTGAAATATTGTATATTGTGTATATTTTTAAAGGATGTACATAATTTTTACTAGTCAAAGACTTATTGTACCCAATTGATTGTTGTAATATGTACCTACTGTGTTGCACAAAAAATAAATTTTTTGTTTCATTTGGTCTTTCAAAGGTTCTGTTAAAAGAAAGAACTTTGGGCCACACTGTGAAACAATAATATACTGATAGTCAGTATAATGTACAAAGCAGTGCACATCAAAATAGAAAGTTATGGTAAAAAAGTTGTAGTTCAATGTTGTATATATGAATGTTCTTAAATATAGAGCCAGTACTTATAGTATTATTAAAGTTGAAAAGATGATACAAAATACATTTTTTTTTATATTGTTAAAAGACTGATCTCACTTTTAATTTTGTTTTTATTTTGTTGAGTGGGGTTGATTTTATATTTTATTGTATATATATTTTTTTAGTGTGTATAAACAATTTTGTACAAATAGGTTTTAAACTTCAATGCCAGTAAAGTTTCGTCGTACATTAAAAATTGTGTTTTATTTTCCCGAAAATCAGCATAGTAAACCAAAAATTATAAAATATGTAATTAACCTGTTGGGTAATATCTAATTAATGAAATTTATTGGATGTTTAATGAGTGTATTTACCAAAAGTTCATTAAACTGTTAGATTTAACATGCGGTTAATTTCATTGTTCGTTTATGAAATTAACAGGTTAATAAATAATTCGAAAAACCTACTGTTAGTTAGATACGCGGGGCTGGTCTATTTGCCCCGCTACAAGACTCTCCACCGATTCAACTACTTTTACTAGTTATTTAAGAGCCTTAATCTAACAAAAGCCTCTTACAAACAAACAAGCTTCAAAGGGAAGTCAGGTGCTTAGAGATGTTTTAGTTTTATTATTTTAATTCCTAAAATAAAATAAATAACCGTCCAAGTGCAAGTAGAACTTGTCGACTTTAGAAAACACACCAAAATGAGTTTTCAGCAAAGTTTGTTTCCTATCTTCGTTGAAAACTGATGCCCTTCAATTTTTTTTTATGTATATACCATATAAATTATTAATGGTGTGATCATTCATTCAATCTACATCCTGTGGAAAATATTCTAGAATTTTTTCAAAATTTTTTGATCAATACTTTTCGAGATAAGGGGGGGACAGCGATTTTTGACAATTTTTAATAAAAAATACAAAGAAAAGGGTGCGCAAGTTTTACATTATATATATTTTTGAACTTGTGTTTTCTCAAGCTTTCATTTGACACCCCACTCGATGGCCTGGTAACGTTTTTTTTTTATTTCACCCCCTAGAACTAACCCTTGATGTCAAAATTTAACTTTCAAAAATACACGGCTCTAATGGGGCCATCAATTCCTATATAAGTACCAAATTTTAACTTTCCATATCAAATAGTTTTGGAGAAAATCGGGTATGCCAGACGGACAGACAGACACCTAAGTGATCTTATAAATAAGAGTTCCATTCGGAACACTAAAAATGACTGGTCGAAATTATCATTCATTACTCTCCAAAAAAAAGATCCATGTATTGAGCTGTGATGATTATAGCATGATCATCCTCATGTCTCACGTTCTTAAAATATTGTTTCTCACTTACAAGGAAAGTGAATTCCAATTAAATGATACGCAACTCGGGTTCCGAAATGGTTTCGGCACTCTCGAGGCTTTGTTTTTCTTAAACGTATTAACTCAAAGATGCAACAACATGAATGCTATTGTATTCGCCCCTTTTATTGGTTATAGAAAGGCTTTCGATTGTGTAAAATGTCATAAAGCGATAAAAACTCACAGAGCGGCAGAAATAGACAAAGAAGAAATACCTATAATCGCAAATAGTAGGCAACAAACTGCAGATGTTAAATTGAAATCAGCAGCATCAAAGGCACTTCTCATCAAAAAAGGAATACGACAAAGATGTGCATTATTACCATTGGTATTTAATATTAATACGAATTAAATACGAAATTGAAGAAAAACGAAAAAGCTATCACAAATACTTAAGTTCAAAGAGCACAAACGACAAAGGAAAATACAAAGAATCCCAAGCTAGAGTACGCAAAATGATTAGTGACAAAAAGAACAACCAATGGGAAAAGACATTCTCAAGACTCAACACTTACATAGGAGGAAGAAAAAGCACAGAAAGCTGGAGACTTCTTAAAAATATGAGAGCAGAACGGAAAAGAGAAATCTTCTCACCAATAACACCAGAAAAATGGAACCAATATTTTACAAATATGCTAACCGAAAACAGACCAGAGTTCAAAAGTACCCAACATGGAAACCCAAATATAGTTATACGAGGATCCCCAATAAGGATAACAACATCAGAAGTTAAAAAAGTATGTAAAACGCTAAAAAATGGACCAGGAAACATCCCAGGAGAGATAGTAAAATACGGAACTGAAAAGTTATTTAGCGCTTTGAGGAACTTATTCCAAAGATGCATTAACACATCAGAAGTACCCGAGGAATGGAAAATGTCATACATATCAACAATTCATAAGAAAGGAGACAAAAATAATTGCGATAACTATAGGGGAATAACGGTTACAGGATCTATTAGCAGAATATACGGAAAAATACTTAAAAATAGAATAAAAACGGAATACGCGGACGTAGAAGTTGAAGAACAGGCAGGCTTTAGAGCAGGAAGATCCACAATAGACCATCTCTTCTCACTGACACAAATCCTAGAAAAGAAAACCGCATTTGATCAGGAAGTCCATGTCTTGTTTGTTGATCTAAAAAAGGCCTACGACAGCGTGCCCCTAATGAGATTGTGGGAAACACTACAACAGAGTAATGTAAGCACCGAAATAATTAAAGCCGTAAAATCCTTATACCAAGACGCAAGAAGTAGTGTGAAAATCAAATATGGTATAACAACAGGGTTCCCGGTCACAAAGGGTCTCAAACAAGGCTGCTGTATATCCCCAACGCTATTTTAAATCTATTTGGAGAGTGCACTGAAGAACTGGAAAAGGAAATGCAGCAGTATGGGATTACCACTGGATGACGATACTACATTGTACACGCTATCATTCGCAGATGACCAGGTAGTAGTCGCTCAGGACATCGGTGATATGGAATACATGACACGAAAACTTATGGATGAATATGAAAAATGGGGCCTAGAAGTCAATATCAAAAAGACCGAGTACATGTGCGTCGGAGGACAACAGCAGGACTTGAAACTGGCCACAGGACACACCATCAAACACTGTGCCAGTTATAAGTATTTAGGAACGAGAATATCTAGGGACGGAACACTGGAAGAAGCAATATTCCAGAGGAATATCCAAGGAAGAAAAGCGATTGCAATGCTTAATAGTATACTATGGGACAAAAACATAACCATTGAAAATAAGAAGAGAATTTACAACTCAATAGTGAAAAGTATAATAACTTACAGCTCCCAGGTGTGGCCATTAAAGGAAAGAACAGAAAAAATACTAAAAGCTACAGAAATGGATTTCTGGAGACGAGCAGCCAGAAAATCCAGAAAAGACCGCATACCAAATGACACGATAAGGCGAGCTTTAGAAATAAAGCACGATATAGTGGACGAAATCAGAACCCAACAGTTGGTATGGTATTGACATGTACAGCGAATGTCACAAGACCGACTGCCTAAAAAGATTTTAAATTGGAACCCTCATGGAAAAAGAAAGCGAGGAAGACCACGCCAAAGCTGGAGAGCAGGAATCAACAAGGAAGTACTAGAGAGAGATCTGGAGGAGGAGAGATAGAGAAACCGGGAGGAGTGGAAATTAGGCATCGGAAGACGGAAGACGTTATAAAACCGATTGATATATATATATATATATATAATATATATATATATATATATATATATATATATATATATATATATATATATTTAATATTTACTGCTTACAATGATCCATATAACAAAGGAGCCAAAGCCCTTAGGCTCTTTTCAGGCAAACCCTTAGAAAGAATTACAAATGGAATCAAATTCAACATGATAAGTGACGTCAGATCTGTGGATGACATGGTGGAGTTAGTAGAAAATTTAGAAGAAATGCGTTCTTATCAATGCTGTAAAAATCAATCTTAGAGTTTTCTGAAACATGATTACTCATACTCATCTCACAAATAAAATATAACAAGTTCAAACATCCAACGAAACTGTTTCGAAGAAGAAGCATCATTTATTCAATCGACACAGCAGAAAATCAGAAAAATTGTACCTTTTTTAGAAAATTGCTGCGACTGATATTATAGCATTTTTGTCATTTTTGAACTTTCTTATTTTTAACAAAAGAACAAAAAAAAACAACAAAATATTGTCTACCCACCCTCCTTTTCTATGCCTTTCTATCATAAATAGTTTCTTTCCCCTATTGCTTCTCAAATATTCTTATTCCAGGACCTAGGTGGTCATCCTCTTCTACATTTACCTAGTAACTTCCTTTTAAACATATTGGTGTCTGTAGTCTGTATGCTATTTTTAATGTCTTCAGTTCATACTAGCACCTCTTCGGAGATGATCTATCACAACTGCCATTTTTAAAAATGTTATAAAATTAAAATAAAAAGCCGTCAAAAGATAACTGGGGAGGTGCTATTTAGGAAAACACAACCTATTCAAAATTTGTTTAAAATTTCGTTGTAGCTTAATTATTGATTACTTACTGGAGCTAGTTGTTACCAAAAAATATTGACAGATTAGGCTATTAATATCACTTCTCTAACCGAACACTATTAGAAAGAAAAATAAACCCTGCGGAAGATAATATAGAGCAGGGGTGCTCAAACTTGAACTGCTGGCGATCTATATTGTTAGACTACGATCGATCGACTCTGAGAGGCTGCAAGTAAGTGTGATGCAGGATTGTCGTCTAGGTAGGGTGTATCGTGGCATGGATATTAGTTTTCCGCACAATATGCATTTTTTTTAGTCAAGGTAAGTGTAGGTCTGCTCTAAAATGTCAATGAAAAAACTCATAATTATTCAAAATTGCGAGTTTATTGGTTCTTACAAAACAAACGAGTTCTAGTGTCTAAACTTAACTAAAGAGTGACTTTGGATGTTGAAGCGCGGCACTGCATGTCCTCAGCATACTTTTCATAAGATGGTACGTAATTACCGAGTTCTAATCGCAAGCATGATGACATATGTTCGTCAGTTAGTCGATTGCGATATTTTGACTTAATTATCTTCATTTCAGAAAATGCAGACTCGCACAAGTAAGTTGACCCAAACAGTTGAAGGGCGATTTGTCTTAGATTCGGATATTTATCTTCAGATATAAAACACCAGAATTTTGTATCAGATGCTGTGGCTTTAAGACGTATATTTGATATAATCTGCACTAACTCATTTTCAGTCCATGTTAAACTGACTTGCTATTTCAGTAGCTAATTCCTCAATGTTTTTACACGAAAAAGATAAATCATAAATGATGCGATATTTGCCAATTTACTGAAATCATAAAAACATATTTCGAATTGGCCCAAAATATTTGATAATTCTGCCTCATAAATATCATAATTTAACTGAGGAATCCTTGCTTTCAAAGACGGAAAATTTTTCAGATCCTTTCTTTTCATGCTGTTGTTTCATGTGATGCGTTTATTGCGCTAATCATCTCAATAATAGTTTTTCCGTTAACTTGAAGCTCCAAATTAATGGTGTTTAAATGCATTGTGATGTCTGTAAAAATGCCAAATCAGTCAGCCATTTTCCGTTTTTCAGCATCTGAGTGTCATCACCTCTTTCGTCCAGAAAAGCTGTTATTTCGGGCAATAATTCTTGAAACCTTTCTAGGAATTTTCCGCGACTCAACCACCTGACGTCCGTGTGAAGAACTAAATCAGTGTGTTCAGCTGACTCACTATCTTCCAACTGCAATTTAAAGAGCCGTCGTTGCAAGCTATGTGCACGGATAGAATTCACAATTTTTATTGCAATGCCCATAATCTCCTCCATGTTTAGAACTTTTGAACACAAAACTTGTTGATGTATAATGCAATGGAAAGAGAAAAATGAAGGGAAATCATCATTAGCTCGACACAATGCCACAAAACCGTTTTTGTTTCCAGTCATTGCTTATGCTCCATCGGTTGTAATGCACACTAGTTTATATATTGGTAGCTTGTAGTTTGTTACAAAATTGAAGAAAACGTCATATATATCTTCGCCACGGGTCTTTCCTTTCAGAGGAATCATTGTCAAAAACTCTTCCTTAGCCGACATATCATTGAATACTATTCGAATAAAAATACACAGCTAGGCAGTGTCTGTCATATCGGTGGATTCGTCGAACTGTAAAGAAAAGTATTTACATTCCATGATATCATGTTTTAGTTTATCTGCCATGTCCTGACTCATGACTTCAACACGCCTTGTGACAGTCGGATGAGATAACTGAAGTTCTCTAATAGCAGACATAATCTCTGTTTTATTTTCAAAATCTCCAAATAAAGTCTCACCCGCTTCAATAAATGCTTCCTTCACAATCAATCCATCATCAAATGGTTTCTTGTGTTTCGCCAATATATGAGATATTTTAAATGACGCGATCGTTGCAGCTTTTGATTGTTTGGCTGGTCTTGTGAACATGGTTTGTTCTTTTTTCAAACAAGTTATCGAATCACGTACTTTTCGTTTTCTTAATTCATTCTGTGACGGAAAATCCTTTTCATAGTTTTTATGAACCGTTCTATGATGCCTCTCTAAGTTTCCACGCTTAGGTATTGCAACTGACGCACGGCAAATGAGACAAATGCACTTATCCTTTCCCATACAAAAGAAAAATTCTTCCTCCCAATCGTTATTAAAATGATAAGTTTTACTTTTCTTCGCCGCACTCATTTTGGACTATTTATTAATAAACTTTGTATCGCCTTCAAGTTACAACTCAGACTGACTCCTATTCCTGCAGGCGCAACATTTATATCGGCGCGAACGAAGTCTCGAATGTTCCCGTCAAACACGCCGCCCGAAGTTTCTAGAAAAATCGGCGGGAATCAAAAACGCGGCTTTTCTTTGACAAGTACCGCGCGTTCCTTTGATAAAGCCGCCTTTTGCCGCTAGCAGGAGGTTATTACGATAAAAGAAAGTGATGAGGGGGTTATTCTGGCTTAATTGTGGATCGAATAAATTTTAGTAGTTTATTCATTACATTTTGTTTTAGTTACCTAAAACAAAATCTGTGAATAGTTCTATATCGGAATTTTTTTCTCGAGATCGACTCAAAAAGCACTCGCGATCGACTTGTCGATCGCGATCGACCGTTTGAGCACCCCTGATATAGAGTTTTTAGATATAAAAGTATAAAAATATTTGCTTTTAATGCTTTTCAAACCAATATAATACAAATATTTTAATTTTTTGGTAGACTTTTGCAAGGCATTGTGGCTAATTTATGCTGAACGTATTTTAATGATTTTGTTCACCATTTTGTCAAAAAAGTTCTGAAATGCGAACAACTTCAATAGGTGATAAGGAGAGGAACCCTGATGAGACAGGTGTTGTCATTGTAACGAAACGCTAATATTAGCATATTAAAACTTCAATGTTTTAAAACTTTTTGATTTCGATAACTGATTGATATTATAAGGCAAAATTTGTATCTACTGATTTTCAAATAAAAAAATATGGTTTTACGGTATTATACACCATAATTTTGCAGTGTAAGAAGTTTAAGATCACTAAACAGTAAGCACTATCACAGGAAACATCGATTTTCCTTTTGATTACATATAAATAATATCGATAATAGATATAGTCTGGCCGCATTGAGTGAACACTGGCAATTCTACGGATAGGTATTTAAATTAAAGTAATTCTATATCAACAATATTTTCCAAAAATCTATATTAATTCAGTTTCAACTTTAAACTATTACAGGTCACTTTCATATGAGGGTGTATGTACCAATTCTAAAGAAACAAAATCACCACTTGAGACGAAACTGCTATTCACATAAACCACATACGGCAAAAACAACTAAGGATTTTATCTTTTCAATAGGATGAAAAGTTTTTTTTCACGCAGCGTATTTTCCAGGTATGACTCTAATTAATATTTATTTTGGGCGCAGCAACATCACCTCACCGATTCCCACTTCACTTCATTTAATGACACAAAAAAAGAGTAATCCAGCTAATGGACTGAAAACCACCATTTTTTTTAGAGAAGAAATCCGGTTGCTGGCTCAGAAAATTGTTCGGAGAATAAAGGAGAATAATTTTTCTTGATCGAATTGTATAATAAACGCGTTCTTTAAGCGAAAATAGTTTATGCACCATATTTAGCGCCCTCTAGAATAACTATGGACAAGCAGAGACCGCCTGTTATTGATTCCGATTTATTTTGCTTTGTAAATACAATAATAATGTTCTTTGTAATTTAAAAATTTCTTTTTTAATTTTATAGAAACAATCAATTATTTAATATACTTTCAAATAAGGTCAGAATTTTCTGGATTTGATACGGTATTTTCACAACTTAAATTATAACGACAACTGTCAGTAAAGTAAGATACCTTCAAAAACAAATTTTAGTTTTACACTTTATTGTTTTATGCGACATATAGCTCCCTCTATATTTCTAGGTCATAAGCAATTTTGTTCACATATTACAGCTGAAAATAATGCAGTAGTCTGTAGCATTTTATCAATAAAAGTATGAGTTTCGTAAATGGAAAGTATCTTGTTTTACACATATTCAGTTCGGCAAGTTGATCAGGTAATTGGATACGGTTTTTAGAATAACAGGTCACATGACTATATCATCTGACCGATCTATATATAATTACTGAACTTCGTAACAGATGGAGCTTAAATCTTTTGAAGACTAGTAATAGAGGCGCTGAATCTAATCCGCAAGGGAACACCTATACATCTTGTAAACCTTATCCAATCCTTGTATGAGAAGACAAATGGCAGAATTAAACTGAATAATTCTTTTTCCGATCCCTCTAACGTAGAAGCTGGCGTCAGACAGGATTGTATTCTGTCACCATTACCTTTTAATATATATAGAGAACATATAATGAGGTTTGTTTTAGATGGCTAGAGTGGGGGGTGTGTCAATTCTAGCTCGGGTGTGATACGTTGAATTACATCCCGACATGCTATATATATATATATATATATATATATATATATATATATATATATATATATATATATGAAAGGAAAATAAACAGATAAATTAAGAATTTTGAGCTTGTTTTCAATTTTCTTATCTCTGACAGTATTGTCGGTCTTTTCCTCAGCTTATATAAAGCTTAAGAGGTTGTTACTTAATAAGTCCTGTTAGATGGTTCTATGTAAGTACTCCTGTGACTCCCTCTATAATGAAAGCTGACAAACATCACTCTGAGAATTACTGCATATAAAGAGTCAAGAAAGAGTAATCTGAGTCAAATGATATACACATAATCTTAATGTAATGATTTTAATTTTGGGTCCAATGGGTTTCTTTGATTTAGTATAGATGGCGATTTAACCCTCCTAAATTTTAAAATGTAACAACGAATTTAAATGGGAAGTTCAATTAGTTTATGTCCCAAACACAGTCTTATATAAAACTATCTAATTTTATTGTCGTTTGGTATGTAGTACCTAAAATTAAGTATATTTAATTACTACAAACATTAAAACTTCTTTTTTATGTTTTCAATTCCTAAACTTTCACTTTCGTAGCACGGTTTTTTCGTTGTTTACAATTTTTCTTGATTTCGGGACATTGCCTATATCATTTAAAAAATACTTTCCTCATTATGTCAAGAATAGAGTTGCTTATCGAATTATTTGTATAATTTACTGTATTTTCGGACGAATGTTTTAGACATTTTTTTCATCATGTCAAGAATATTGTATTTTTTCCTGTTTAGTCTTAAGATCATTAGCACAGAAAATATCGCTACAGAAAAGCAAACACGTGGAACAAAATATCGCTGCAAAATGAACCGTCGGATCGTTAAAATGACACCCGTCAAGTTTCTTAGAGATTCTGCTCATATTTTTTACATTTATTGCGGCAACCTTTTGTTCCATCTGTTTGTCTTTCTATAGCGAAAGCTATATTTTCTGTGGTATTAGCCACAAGCTACTATATGTGATTTAAAATTTGGGATATCATAACACCCAGCTGTTAGCGCCGGATTCAAACAAACAACGTCCGGGTCACTTGGCAGGCTCACGACCCACCGCGCTACGAAGGCCGAAAAAATATAGTTAATTATGTATAATTTACGATCAAATATAAGCTCGACGCAATGACGAAACTATATATATATATATATATATATATATATATATATATATATATATATATATATACATATATATATATATATATATATATATATATATATATATATATATATATATATATATATATATATATATATATATATTTACATACATAAAAGGTTATTAATTAGATCATAACTATTGATGTTACAAAGAAGTTGATATTCTAGAAGATCTACAACCTCTCGTAGACGTCATACAATCAGCTAGCACTAACTACAGTGTCACCGTAATTTGCATGAGAAGCAAGTATTCATTAAGCGTCCGTGCTTGTGCCCTGGTGAGAGTGACTCAACGACCGGAAATCCAATCGACAGCTTTGCAGTTGACAGTACGCTTATCTCTTCATTCACTTTGAACGCTCGGATATCGGCTGCTCAGGCGAGTGTCCGCAGACAGTGGGAAGTTGTTCAACTTAACAAACCTAAAAGAAATCCTATCTTGGGGTGACAGTAACCAAGTGGAATTTAACGCTACAAAAACCCAGGCGGCAGTTTTTTCTAAAAAAGTTAACGTTGCTGAACCCGACATAGTTATGGCGGGGCACTCCATTCCTCTAACATAGTCACTCAATTTGTTGGGCGTTAATTTTTGAACAAATATGTCCTGGCATGAGCATGTTGCAGGCATAGCAAGGAGAGCTTCTCAAAAGTTAGGAATATTATTTCGAACCAGAAAGCTTTACACTCCACAAGTGTTAATCCTTTACAAAACTCAAATTCGACCAACTATGGAATACTGCTCCCATGTTTGAGGCTCCGCTCCCAAACATACACTGCATTTGTTGGATTCTATTCAGAGAAGAGCTGTTCGTCTGATTGGAGACCCGAAACTGACCGGTGGCCTTGATTCGATGGAACATCGGTTGGCGACTTGAGCCTATTCTACAGGTATTTTCATGGAAAGTGTTCAGAGGAAGTGGCCCGTTTAATTCCTTCCAGAGCGGTGCATGTTAGAAATACACGTCGCGCTGGTTCTTCACATCCGTGTGAGGTTCAGCTTGTTACTCCTCGTACAACGCTTTTCAAGCAGTCTTTTATATGGAGAACATTATCCCTTTGGAATTATTTGCCTAGGACTATGTTGTCCACCGAATACAATTTACAGCAATTCAAGAACAATGTGAATCGTCTTTTCCGCACACGTGTCGCTCCTGTAGCGCTTTAGAGACCTCCCTTTGTTATTAACTAGATGTGGGACTATATTGTTTTATTAACACTTATACAGTTTATTTCTAACTTATTAAGGCTATTGCTGATTTTGCTAGTAATACCATCGACTTAGTTCCTAGCAAACCATTTTCTGTTTTCCTGTTTTATGTCTGATACCTAAATTGTTTAAGTATATTTTTATGTTTTTTTTTCAACTGTATCAATAATAATTGGATTATGCCCATTATTTTTGGCTATTCTTTTGATTACGTTCACAATTTCACAAAGAAAAAATACCAGTGTGACCAGTGGTATCATATATAAACGCCCCGCCCGGTCTTACAAACTATGTAAGCAACTCACTACAGGTCTACCTAAATCATAAAGTAAGTTTAACCTTACGCAATGATATATGACAAAGATAATCAAAGTTTTAAAATAAAGTGCAGGATTGAGCAGGCCTGGAATGGATTTCGTAAGAAGACTAAAGATCTTTGTAGTTGCAGTGTAAGTATTGACCTACCCACGAGAGTTGCTAGATCTTACGTATTCCCTGTTTACATCTACGGAATTGGGACTTGGACATTCACAGAAGTAATGTGACTCAACGCAAATAATATGTGGTGGTATGGGTGTACCCTAGAATGCTCAGAATTTTCTGAGTTTACTGCATTGGAAACACGACTGTTCTCGAAAAGAGGAAAAAAAGGGATCGAAGTTCTAAACACTATTTAAACGCGTAAGCTTCGATACATTTGGCATATTCTAAGAAACAACAAGTACGAGCTTCTACAACTAATAATACTAGGAAAGAACGAAGATAGAAGCACATCATGGCTGAGACACTTGCGACAGTGCTGCAATAAGGGTACCTGATCATTGTTTTTGAGTAGCCCTGTCAATATTTAAAATTGGTTTAATGATAAAGCAACGGAAAACTGGCATTAACGAAGGGGAGAGAGTGTTAGATATATATATATATATATATATATATATATATATATATATATATATATATATATATATATATATATATATATATATTTATATATATATATATATATATATATATATATATATAATATATATTTTTAAGACGTAAGTTATGCCCTCTTTTTAGATAAAAGAAATTAAAACACCTTTTCCAAATTTCGTATAAGTTTTATTTAGAATATAGTAATATATAACATACAAATAAAAACGTATCGATATATATACACGCATTACACTTGGTGTGCTTTCATATTAACAATCATCTTCCTAAGATCATTAAAAATTTTATTTAGGTAACAACGATTTTTAGAATATTTACTTTAATTTAAAAAAAATTATAAGCTATTGCCGGTAGAAGACAAATTATTGAATAGAATATTCATGACATTCCTCCGGACTCCCACTCAATCTTCGTAAAGCTCATTTTATTTTCTACATTCCGTGCCAAATTTTCTTAATGTTGGTAAATGGGCATTTAAATTTTTATTTTTAATTTTGGCAAAATATATTTAAATATAAATGTTAATTATAAAGGCAAAAGGGCGTGTGTTTGAGAAAACAAGGATTAAATACGAAAAAGAATAACCAAAAATTATTAAGCAGAAACTTACGAAGATGCTAACAATATCATATTTCTCTTACATTTTCATGTTGAAACAAGTTCGTCAAAAACTTTAGGGTTTTTAGGATTAGAAAACTGACCATATCGTAAGGAATAAGGTCGATTATGTGTTGATAAATAAAAGATTCAGGAATTGCATTTTACCTGTGAAAACATACCCCAACACTGACATCGGATTTGACCATAATGCCAACATTAAACTGAAACTAAAAAAAAATAGTGAAACACATCCATCTGATATGGAAAAGCTAAAAGATGAGAACATCAAAAGACAAGTTGAAGAAAGGTTGAACAAGCACCTCACAGCTCTGTATAGATAGCAAAACAATGATACCAATGAAGAACTAGAGAAGATTAAGACAATAAAAAAAGCTAGTAAAGAATACCTGAAACCAAATAGAACTAAAAACTAACAGTTGAAAATGAATGAAATCCTAGACATGATGGATGAAAGACGAAAATATAAGGGAAATGAGAAAGCTAGATGCAATAAAATTCAAAGAAATATTCGAAAAGCTGTAAGAACAGCTAAAAAACATTGGACAGAAGAACAATTGAGGATCTGAAAAGGAGAGGAGACATGATATTATAACATGCCCAAAAAAGTTAGAGAAGCTGCAGGTATATATAAACACAAATCAATCGGACGCCTGTTGGATGAAGAAACATGATTATAGACAAAAGAAAAAGAATAGAGACTATATTTTCTGGGCCCACGAAAATAGATGGCATCATCTTCCTAACAAATCAAAGTGTATAATTTAAGTCAGCTTTAAGAGGGTCAACTCTTGTTTAAGCACGCTTCCACGAAAAGTTCAATTATTTATGATGCGAGAATTATATTAATTTTTGAGCCTATTGTAATCAAGATTAGAGTCTAACCAAGTACCGACTAAATAACTTTAGTTATAAAAAAATTATAGATAAGATCTCTTTAAAGAGTTCAGATTTTACTTAATAGATGGCGTTACATTACTACGAGGCGTAATTTTAGAGCAATTGAAGAAACAAGGTGTAATTGAATCTAAGGTTTAGGTTAGTTTATGTTTTATTTTGGGTATATCTACAAATTACTGCAGTTATATCCAATCTGGCCCAAAGCGATATAATTATTCTTCGTTAATGGCTTATTTTTTTACGAAATTCTATTTTTACAACCTCCGCCAAAAAAGAAACCAATCTTTGGTTTAAGTTCTCACTTGACAGATTTGGACCAATGAGAAATCTCTACGAGCTGAGTCGAATGACGCTAGAATTCAGTTCTTTTAGCCATTAGAGGCTGATATGTGGGGTATCAAAATGTCAGTGCTAAGTAGATGACATTTTTTAGTGTTCCATATGGAACGGTGTCTGTCCGTCTACCTATCTGTCCGTCTGTCTGTCTATGCGTCTGCCCGTCTGCCCGTCTGTCCGTCTATCACACCTAATTTTCTCCGAAATGTTTGACATACAAAGTTGAAATTTAGCACAAGTGTAAGAATTGGTAGCGCAATCAGAGTCGTGCAGTTTTGAAAACTAAATCTTGACTTAAGGGGCTAGTTTTGGGGGGTGAAATTGGAAGTGAAAAAAAAATTACCAGACAGTTGAGTGGGGTGTCAAATGAAACCTTGTGAAAACACGAGTTCAGAAATATATATGATAGAATACTTGAGCACTCTTTTTTTTAATTATTTTTAAAAAATTGCCAAAAGTAATGATTAAAAAAATATGAAAATATTCTAGAATATTTTGTATGGAGTGTAGATTGAGAGAAAATTATCACGAGTGCCTTATGTTTGATAATTTTTCTGGTGTAAAAAAAACTATGAAAACTAAGTTTCTTGACGTATGGTGGAAATTTTTCTAATATATAAAGCATAAATTTACTTTTAAGTACATTACTGTACCGAGTGGCGAGTCGCTCTTGTACCGAGATATAATTTTATTTTATTTGGTTTTAAATAAACAAATATTTATGTAGTAAATATTTGTTTTACACTTTTATTACTAGATTCTAGATTAATTTATTGACTATTATGTAGCTAAGATGCTATAACTGTTATTGACTAAGAAGAAACGTGAAAATACGATGTCAGGGACCTAATCAACTTGACCTAGGTAAGGATTTTATTTTATTTTAAATAAATCATGGTACGGAACACTAATTGCGTCCAACTTGCATTTAACAAGGTTTTTGTTTACATTAACTGAAATTTTTAAGTCTCGGTGCAGGGTCGGTTTTAGACGAAATGGCGCCCAGGGCGAATACGAAAAAGCGCCTTTATATAATACATATATATATATATATAATATATATATATATATATATATATATATATATATATATATATATAGTAAATTTTATTCTATATTTTTCTCATTTTTTAAGTCATAATCGTGATTAACATTGGCCAAAACTTATAAATTAAATTAAATGCAATTCAATACAATTTCTTCATTACGAATACCATTTCTAAACTTCTACAAAATTTCTACAATAGGTATATTATTATAATAAAATATACTTTTTTTTGACATATAGAGTCAAATTATTTCAATTTTATTACATAAAATTCATTTTGCGCGCCTTAGCCTGAGCGAATTGCTCGACGTTCTGGAAAAATCTAGCTGACTAGCGATTTCGTTTTCAATGCTAAGGAACTAAGACATAATGAACATCAAATGCGTCTCAATTTACAAAAGCTTCGTTCTCCACTGGCAATAGTCATTGGCAAAGTCATAAAAATTCGCAGAAAAAAACAAAAATTTGGCGTCGCTAGAAATGTGTCACCCAGGGCGACCACCCCGCCCTAAAGCTAGGGGCATTTTTTTTCGTTATAAAGCCATTTTGATGCGTCATAAATGTAATTTGGTAAACTGATAACACAAAAAACAATCAGTACCCACATTAGAATAGGTTAGATTAGTTCAAATTAGTTTAGGTTATGTTTTGGATATATCCATAGACATAAAGGATGGACTGAGTGTTCCCTATCTTGCTGTGAAGTAAATATGGACGCAAAAGTGTGAGAGGGACAAACTGGCTATCTCGTTCTAGAATGCTGCTTAGCTACGGCGCTCTTGAAAATAATATTTCTAAGTGTTCTATTTGAACTTGGCTTGAAATGGCGACTTGAGTCTGTTCTACAAGTATTTTCATGGAAAGTGTTCGAAGGATGTAGCCCGCTTAATTCCTCCCAAAGCGGTGCATGTTAGAAATACACGTCGCGCTGGTGCTTCGCATCCGTATGAGGTTCAGCTTGTTACTCCGCGTACAACGCTTTTCAAGCAATCTTTTATATGGAGAACGTCATCCCTTTGGAATAATTTGCCCACCGCTGTGTTTCCCACCGAGTACAATTTACAGCGATTCAAGAACAACGTGAATCGCTTTTTTTCCGCACTCGTGCCGCTCCTGGAGCGCTTTAGGGACTTCCCTGCAGCACGTGTGCTAGACCAATAAAAAAAAAAAAAAAACTAAAATCGGGTAGGGACTTTTAAATTCCGTCTCAGGGTACTGCGCCTTGTTTATTACAGGTCTACATAAAAGAGACGTATTGGCCGCACAGTCGCTTTGTCTCTTTCTAGAGAGTGGTCAATTTTGTGAGGTTAATGCTCAGTCCATCCTCTATGTCTATGGTTATATCTAATCCTGACCGAACAGCAGGTGTATCCAAACATTTAATTCCCATATTTCTTTCCGTAACGAATGAAATAATTTAGTTTTGTTTGTTATTCAACTCAGCTTTTCACGATCTATCAAGTAAGGGGTCATCTGTCTAAATTAGTCGATCGAGAGGTCTAAAAGAGATTAAAAGAGTTATCCAACATTTAATAAGAAAAAGTCGCTAGCGCATAAAAACTTTTCTCGAGAGAGATTTCTTATCGCCAATAGCTTATAAGATTCTTTCCTTTTTTTGACTTAATAAATTTTAACTACAAAGTGGTAATTTAGTTTAATTTTTTAACTAAAATTTAATAAAATTATCTATGAATTTCGGGGGATGCAACGTATATATACAGGGTAAGAGTTGATTAAGACTTAACAAGGACTAAACAATTATGAAACGTAACAGATTAATTTTCTTTATTGTATTGTATTGCATTGTATTGTATTGTATTGTACTGCATACAAGCTGCAAAGAAATTTATCGAATCTGATTGAATATCGTCCTGAATCGCAGCAGTATTTATTCGGGGGGATACATATCCCTTAGACCAAATTTAGTTTGTTTTTGATAAATTAAGAGGGAACCTGCCGAAGGCAGACGCCGCTATTACCGGAGGACGAAGCTGGACCCATTTCTTGGAGGCCAACAAAGATCGTTTTTTCGAGTTTTTGAATAAATAATTCCGTAAATCCCAAGTTTCGGGTCCTACGCGTCTTCCCAAGTTATTTAGGCCATAATTAAAAAAATATCACGAGGGTAGACGCCTCGTTTGTACCCGAATATACCAACGCATTTTCAAAGTTAGAAAAAAAATCGAAATTCTGACAGTATAGACGCTATTATAGGTTCTACATAAAATTCGTACCGGATGACGGAAATTGTTATTTTTTTATCTTTTTTCGAGGTCCCAAAGTGTTCGAGTCCTTCGCCATGGGTCCGAAAAAGTCTTTTTTTAAGCAGTTTCTGGGACAGCCTACCTTGTGGAAGAGTAAATTAACCATTTTCCTATGTAACAGAATTTGTGGAATTCGGAACAACTAGTCCCAATGAACAAAATCGTTTGGGTCTATTGCTATGGGCCCAATTAGGTGCAAATCGGTATTTGTTTGTAATACCAGCTTTTGGCATCAAAATGAAAATTTCCGGATTCTTCGAAAGGGGTAATTTCCTATTTTCTATAAAATATTAAGCCCACAGTCCCCAGAAATTCATACGGTCCTTTTAAAAAAAAATTTTGTACATTTTTATTATAGAAAATATGCTGGAAAATATTTCTTGTAAAAAAACTTTAGATGAATTTTAAAGTGTTTACTTAAAATTTAGTATTTCCTAGATTTTTGAAGCGTTTACTAGAAATTTCAAATAAAATGCTTTTAAATTCTAGTATAAATTGAAAAAAATCAAGTAAAGTAATGCTTGAAAAATTAAGTAAATGTTTGAACTAACTAATTTTATGTAGAACCTGTAATAGCGTCTATGTTATACTATCAAAATTTCAATTTTTTTTTGAAATTGGAAAATGCCTCGGTTTGTTTGGGTACAAGTAAGGCGTCTGCCCTCATGATATTTTATTGATTGAAGCCTATATTTTCCGAAAATAACTTGGGCAGACGGGTAGGACCCAAAACCTGGGACTTACAGTCTTATTTATTCACAAACTCGAAAAACGACCGTTTTTGGCTAGAAAAAAGCGGGTCCAGCTTCATCCTGCGGTATTGGCGGCGTCTGCCTTTTGCAGGTTCCCTCTTATTTTATCACGAACAAAGTAAATTTATTGATTTTATATGCATAAATTACTATCCATTTTTGGATCGGCGTTTTTTTTTTGGCTATAAAGTGGGTCCATTCTCGGCGGCGACTGCCCTTTGAGGCGCTCGACTTTTTAGTGTCAACGAATGTTATGGTACTTGATTTAAGTGGTTAAACGACAGTCCATTTTTGGATGTATCATTTTGGGCCTTATCTAGGCCACAAAATCAACATCAAGGGCTCTTATTCGACTCGCCCGATAGAACGAACAACTAGGCAGACAGTTAGTCAACGGGTCAAAATTTCGGCTCGTCCTCTTGGTCTATCTGTAAATCATTCCAAAGGGATGAGGTTCCTGATATAAAAGCGTTCTTGACGACGATGGAAGGAAACAAGTGGAGTATATCTATCGAGCACTTTCCACAAATATACTTCTAAAATGGACTCGTCACCAATTTCTCTGCGATTTTGCAGAGGATCAGAGTTTCTGTTGAGTTCTGGACCTCCGATTAGGTGAACAGCTCTCTTTTGAATAGAGTTCAACAAATACAGAGTATGTTTGGGAGCTGATCTCCAAATATGGGAATGGGAATATGGTCTGAACAAAGTTGTACACATGCAGCGCCATCTATTGGTTATTCCCGAAGCCACTGAAGTTATTTTTTTAATTCAGTAGTCGTTTGCTTGTCGGTGAATGCAGACAACAACGTCAGCGAAAATCGTTGCTCCCGCCAGTTACGAAGTGCATGCTGTGCTTCCATTTTTGAGTGCAAATGAATCATCAGCTGCTCAAATTTATGAGGAGTTGTGCCTAGTTTATGAATCTACAGTAATGAGTGCAGTACAGGTTAGACAATGAGGTCGAGACTTCAAAAATAGCCACATAAATGTGCATGATGAAGAGCAGAGTGGCAGGCCGATGAAATCGTTTCAACACATGGACCAAAAACTGCTACCTGATCGACGATTCCCTTTGAAACACTGACTTGGTGGACAGTGGTTTAAAGACAACGGGGAACTCAAAACCGTCGTGGTCAACTGGTTCAATTTCCAGGCGAAGAATTTCTGTGCAGAGGAATTAAAGATGCTGGTGCAGTGTTACGGAAACTGCTTAGAAACTTTTTCTAACGAATATATTTTTTTTTATGACCAAACGGCCCTTACTTTTCGAATAGGCCTCGTTAAGGTGTCAGGAAGGAATAGTCTCAAATGAGGTTATATAAAGATAAATTCAGTAATTATTGATCTTGTACTGTAGTTTTATAGGAACCATACTGTATACGTTGTTGAATAAAAAAAAAGGTGGTATAGTATTTTTTTCCTTCCATGCCCCATACCTCCGCCGACCAGTTCGCCGGTAAACTGAGGAACGGAGAATATGGTCCTTAAGGCAGCTATACACGCTCCGGTATACCTGCACAGGCAACCTG
Source organism: Pachyrhynchus sulphureomaculatus (assembly GCA_019049505.1). Classification (NCBI taxonomy): domain Eukaryota; kingdom Metazoa; phylum Arthropoda; class Insecta; order Coleoptera; family Curculionidae; genus Pachyrhynchus; species Pachyrhynchus sulphureomaculatus. The sequence goes on along the minus strand of CM032455.1, from coordinate 152,578,803 downwards.
TGCAGGTATACCTCGACAGGTTTACCTGCACAGGTTAGGACCCACACACGCAATGGTGAAACTGTGCAGTTCTCGTTTAAAATTATGCCGGAGACGCGGGAGAATGTACTACTAGCCTTTATAGCTCTTCATATAATAAATAATATAAACCACCAAAATATAAACGTTTTATGCAAACCTGCTCTTTTGAAACCCCACTGAATAAAAAAGGGATAAATACCATTGCGCATTCTTCTGCGCAACTCTGGCACAGGTAAAAATATGTTTTTCCATATTTTACTCAGGTCGCCTGTACAGTTCAAGAAACCTGTACAGGTTTTGGAATACACTCTCCGGTTTACCTGCACAGGTCTACCTGTGCAGGCAAACCTGTCAGGTAAACCGGAGCGTGTGTAGCAGCCATTACGTTTGAGTGAGTTCAGATACGACTGCTACCGAGACATGGATGCCAAATTACCCAGAACCGAAAGGTGAAATCACAAAAAAACATAGTTTCTCATTTCCCTTGGTTTGTTTGCACGATAACTCTTCAACGAAATGAGATACCGATTTAAAATTTGGTACAGATATAATGCTAGACATAGGAGTGAGGAGTGAAAAGGGGGTGGGCTTTTACACATTGTAAAATTTTAATGGCCTTATAAGAATTTGTCCTGTTTTTTGGTTAGACCATGGACAAATTTTAAACCCACTTATTTATAGTTGAACATATAAGGAGTTAAAGGGATGTAGGGGGAGGTTGAAAAAATTGCTTCGTTTACCTAACGTGCTATTTTTTTCCATACTGTAAGAAAGTAGAATTCAGTATTTGCTTTGGAAATGTGTATTTATGCAAACAGTACCAATAAATTATTTTACCAATTTTTTTTAGTCCTTGTTAATCGTTTACTAAGTAAATTTAAGACACTTGGAGCAAAATATATCTATGGGTATAAAATAAGATGGATCAGACTGCTAATGTCTATTTTCTATGGACTAACACACCAAATTTTTACCTAACGTCGTAAAATCAAAATACTATAGATCAAAGATAGACAAAATGTTTTCATGTCATAGACACGGTGTAACAAAATGCACTTTAAAAAACCTTTCAAACTGATTTTTATTTTAAGGATGATTTGTAGGTACAATCGGATACAAAAGTACATGAAATTCTGATCAAACCAATATCTCTCAATATCTTTTAAAATACGGCATTATAACAAAACGTCTTTTTTTCACAAGCTTGTTTTTCGTATCAACTTTTTATTAAAATCGAAATTCGTTCGACTTTGATTAATTTTTCAATGAAATTTTTAATATTATAACAATAATAAAAAAAATTTTGGTTGGGACTGTACCTTGAATTTAACTTTAAAAAGAAAAAATACCTAAAATTTTTACATCAGAAATCACTTTTACAAATTTTCTCAATATTCTTAAAAAAAAAATTAGAAGACAGAAAAATACCTCAGAAAACTATAAATTTTATTTTATTTAAATAAATTAAATAAAATAAGTCTAGTTTTTAACTAGTGAAACGTGACAACAGCGTGACATTCTAACAGTTGGTAGTTGTGATTTTATTTAAATCCGGAACGAAAGCATGCGTGTGCAGGTTGCGCACTAGCATGACTGTTTACATTTATAATGTGGATGCCGTTCGAGGTTAGTGTTGTATGTACAATTGAAAATGTGTTTATTTATAATTTACCACAATGTCGCGAAAATTCGCTGGAAAGGGAAAATAGTCAGCGAAAAAGTTTATTTACAACGAGTCAAGCAAAGTCAGCTTGGCCGACAACTAACAGAGCTACGCAAAAAACGTAAGTTTGATGAGTACAATTTAGTAATTGTTAATGAGTATGAAAAAATTTATACTTTTATATCAATAATTTATAACATTGTTATTAATAAATTATATGTCACTATTTAATTTTGATAGTTCCTACTTTTAAACGCATTTTCTTAACATTTAAATTTCGCGGTAACATAGCATATAGCAAATTTTTAATTTGCTGTAGTCGAGTTTAATTTTATTTTTTTTTCGATGTGAATTACAATCTCCATTCAATTTTACCGTAAATATCACTCATTTTTATTGTTTTTCTCTAAAAATAATATTGAAACCACTAAATATTAATGGCTTATGTGCTTCTCAGATATTTAATCTACTAATTTACAATTTTATGAATTTTTCGAATCGTATTTTCTATACTTTTTTTTTTTACTTGAATTCGGTCCGATAGCATGTTTTCCATTTAACTACATGTAAATTTGTTACAACTAAAAAATACAATAACTTTTGAACGGGCTTGTAAACAATTTTCCAGTTTTTTGAGGAGATTCAGGAGACCTATCAGAATAACATATAATTTTTTTAAAGAATTCCCATCGCTTTTAATATACCTACAAAACATCCTTCAAACTTTTAAACGTAAAAGAAAATACAAGGCTAAATGACTTCGGTCAAGCCATTTGAAGTACAAACAAAACTCTTTCAACGCAAATTTGAGCTACAAATTTACCCCATTTAAATAAACATTTTGTCTATTTTTGTATCATAATTGGTCTGTTACAAACTTTTATAAGACAAAAACAGAACTAATATAGAGTTAATCAACCCTGTATAAGTTTTAAACACGAGACAATGCACTTGATTATATTTACCCCAAACAACACAAAATCATCAACACTGAGATTCATAGGATATGTAGAATATTTCTTTTAAACGTATCAATAAAAATGTTTTGGCATATTCCTCATATAAAAAATACTATCATTTTCCATTCTTTCATGTTTCAAACATTCACAATTAGGAACAAATGTAAACTTCATGGCTCAAAGTGGCCAAAAGCATCAACTTGCTTAATTCAAAACTTGTTTTCCGTAAACATAAACTTTCTAGTCCAATATAGCTCTTTGTATTAACTCAGGTCAAGTTACCATTAAAACACGTCTAAGTAATTAACAGATGTTTTGTTCTAAACTTACTAAGAAAAAATCTTTTATTATATACATACTCTAACCGCAAATCATGTCAGTCATTGTAACGTAAATCTAAATACATAAAACAAAGTCGGGTTAGTTACACCATTTATAACTCAAGAACGGCTGTACCGATTTTAATGATCTCTGATTTGTTGGATACGTCTTCTTCGCCCCGAATAGCAGAATAACTATAAAAATATCGGAAAAATTCAGGGAAAAAAAATTATGAAGAAAACTAATTTTTAAATAAATTATGTTTGGAACTCCGCCATCTTCCGCAATTGACAGCTCACGTCACGCACGCTTATAGCTTACTAGATGACCCGGCGAACTTCGTACCGAATAAAACAGTCAGTGGATGTCGTGTTAACTTTTAGCTAAACCTTATTTAGGATTTTATTAACGTAATAAAATGAATACTAAAAATTTATTAAAATAGTGGGAAAATAGCATATTCAAATCTAGAAAAATATTGAAATATATAGAAAATACTCGAATCGAAATGTAAACAAAAATATAGAGAACAAATGACAACAACTGTCAAATAGATTGACTTGACCGAACATTGAAAGATCTGCGCAATGACTCGAGATGTTTGGAGGCGCAATGATTTTACTGTCTGGCGATTTCCGTCAAACACTGCCGGTCATTCCAAGATCGACTGCTGCCGATGAAATAAACGCTTGCCTCAAATCATCAATTCTGTGGCGCTATGTGAAGAAACTTCAGCTGGAAGCAAACATAAGAGTTGCATTGCTGAATGATCCATCTGCTGAAGATTTCTCCAAACAATTGCTACCTATCGGTAATGACCGTGTTCCTGTCGACGCCGACGAATCGAGCGGATTGATTTCATTTCCTCCGAATTTTTGCAATTTCGTCTCATCGAAAGACGAGCTCATCAACAAAGTGTTCCCGAACATCATTGCTAACCACAAAAATAACAAATGGTTGAGTGAGCGAGTGAATGAGCAATTTTGGCGGCTAAGAACAAAGATGTAGATGACTTAAACTTCGTAATTCAAAATAAAATCGTTGGTACTCTGCATTCATTCAAATCTATTGACTGTGTAACAAACGAAGACGAAGCCACCAACTATCCAACTGAATTTTTAAACTCCTTGGATGTGCCTGGTTTACCACCGCACAATTTCCAACTGAAGGTTGGCTCGGTAATCATCATGCTTCGAAATCTAAACCAACCAAAACTATGCAATGGAACGCGTTTGGTGATAAGAAAACTGATGATCAATGTTCACGCGACGATACTCAAAGGAAAATTCGAAGGTGAGGAAGTTCTCATTCCGAGGATTCTGATGATCCCAACCGATATGCCCTTTGAGTTTAAACGAATTCAATTTCCGATTCGTCTTGCATTCGCCATGACGATTAACAAATCACAAGGCCAATCCTTAAGTGTTTGTGGTCTGAATCTGGTCAATTGTACGTGGCATGTTCACGTATCGGCAAACCTTCCGCCCTATTTGTTCTTGCGCCTGATAACAAAACGAAAAATGTTGTATATCACAAGGTGCTTCACTGAAGAGAATAAACCCGAGTGCAACCCATGCAGCAAAATACATAACTTCAATAAAGCAAATGTCTTGCTGACACGCCATTGAAATACAGTAATACCCCGCTTTACGCGAGGGATACGTTCCGAAAAAAATCGCGTTAACTGAAATTCGCGTATATCGAGGTTTATGATTAAACATAGTCAAAATTTAATACAAAAAAATACAAATCATTTTAATCAATCACTTTAATTCTAAGAACACTTTATGCAATACATACTCTTATTTTTTACGGAAAAATACATCTATTGTCTTTTGGGTAACGTTTTGTTTACGTTCTTGTAAAATACGTTCATAACACCCAACACTGTTTTTAATTGTTTGACACACGGTCAAGACACGGTCATCATTATTGTCTATACTCTGCAATATGTCCAAACCTGAATAAATTTTTGAAAGTGCATTTTGTATTTCCCCTGAAGATAAAACTTTCTCTTCTACTTGTTCTTCCTCATCGTAGATAGGATTATTCTGTAACTCGATCAGATCTTCATTGCTAATAGGATCGTCGTGCGTTGCTACAAGTTCTACGAGATCTTCTACCGTGACATCTTCAAGTTCAGACCCCTCAATCATTGCAGCAATGTCTTCAAGCACTTGTCTCTGCATCTGGACAATTCTTCTAGGTGCTTCCACTACATCTGGCCAAAGATTACGCCACACCCCATTCATACAACTCATTTTAACTTCCTTCCAAGCCTCTTCTATGTTGTGAATAGACTTCATAATTTGTATGACTTCCACCACTCTCGCATAGACTGTCTTCCTTCCCCGTCAGTTTCATGAATTAGTTGGCTAAAAGTGCGGCGATGGTAATAAGCTTTGAAGTTTGCTATTGCTCCCTGGTCCATAGGTTGTAATATTGACGTAGTGTTTGGTGGAAGGAACTTTACGTACACTTTTAAGTCTCTGGGCGTATCAAGTGAGGTTGGATGTCCTGGGGCATTGTCTAAGAGTAATATAACTTTAGGTTCAAGCCCATTTCTGTCACAGTATGATTTGACTGATGGGCAAAAACTATTAGAATACCATTCTTGAAAAATTTCCCGTGTAACCCACGCCTTTCTGTTTGATCGCCACACAACTGGTAGACTTGTCTTGTCTGTGCCTCGCATTGCACGGGGTGTTTCTGAATGGTACACTAGTAAAGGTTTCAGTTTGAAATCACCAGTGGCATTACCACCCAGCAGAAGTGTTAGTCGATCTTTCGCAGCTTTGAAACCACTGGCTTGACGTTCTTCCTTAGAAATGAATGTTCGAGATGGCATTTTTTTTCCAGTAAAGTGCGGTCTCATCAACATTGAAGATGAGACAAGCAGGAATTTTCTCTCGTCTAACGAAGTCTTGAAACTTGTCTGGAAACTCAGCTGCAGCTTGAATGTCCGCGCTGGCCGCCTCGCCTGTTATGTGGATATTGTGAAGATTAGAACGCTGCTTGAACCGATGGAACCAGCCTCTGCTGGCAGCAAAAGTCGGAGTGGCACTCCCTTCTCCTTCTTTTGTTTTCAGCATCTCATACAAAGATTTTGCTTTTGTGCATATGAGATCTTGACTTAGTGGTGTGTTCTTCTTATTCAAATCTTCGATCCAGACTGACAGTAATTTCTCCATTCTTTCTAAGAACCCCCCCCCCCCCCCCGCCCCCCCCCCCCCCCCCCCCCCCCCCCCCCCCCCCCCCCCCCCCCCCCCCCCCCCCCCCCCTAGATGATCTCGAACGAGAAAGTTTTGTTGCACTTATAGGTGTTGAACCTTCGCTGGAGATTTTAATTTTTTCCCGATTTTTATAAATCGTTCTCACAGTCGATTCTGAGAGTCCAAAATCTCTCCCAACAATTGTTGCTTTGCCTCCATTTTCCATTCTTCTTAACACTTTCATCTTCAATTCCAAAGTGACGCTTTTACGCTCTTTTTTCTTTACAGGCGGCATTTTTAACGTAGGGTTAAATTATGTATGTATGTATCTCCAATAAATATTAAAACAAAACTGCCAGCCGACCGAACTAACATTACGGAACAAATGAACACACGAAACGAACGAGGAAATCCCCATAGAACAAAGTCGAAGGACAGGGAATTCCCAATTCTTCAAAGAGAATATTCAGAGAAAGCGGGGATCCCCCCGCGACCATAGAGAAGTTAATGACTACATGAGCGCGAAATTTGAAATTCGCGTTATAGTGAAACCGCGCGTAACGGGGTCGCGCTAAGCGGGGTATTACTGTACTCGATTTTTGTACTTTTATTGAATTTTTATTTTCTTTATATATATATATATATATATATATATTTATATATATATATATATATATATATATATATATATATATTATATATATATATATATATATATATATATATATATATATATATATATATATATATATATATATTATGATAATAAACTATTGAACTTAATACATTTTTAATAATTTCATTTTCTTACGTTAATAAAATCCTTAATAAAGTTTAGCTAAAAAAAGTTAACACGACATTCATTGACTGTTAGGCGGTATGAAGTTAACCGGGTCATCTACTATTAAAATAAAGGTAACGATTTTTCGAATTAAAAAATCTCCCACGTACTTTTCCCTTGAACCACATAATAACTTTAAAACGGTTTTAGTATGTTGCTCATTCTTCCATGACAATTGAAAAACTGTGTTCCCTTTTGGACGTTGCTTGGGTACTCACAAAGGATGAACTACCACGTCTGCATTGGTGTCAACTATTGATGTGTAAACTTCCAACTGTGGAATGCGATTGATTTTTGGTTGGAAAATTATCATTTTCTAGCAATTATCTAAACAAAATCATTTCCAGATCAGTTTAAGAAAAAGTTTTCCAGCCGATTTTAACTTACTCAGGTAAAGAGTGTCCCAAAATTCACGCAAGATTTGAGTTTGGCACCATTTGTATGGTAAAAAAAACAAAAAACACAGCGTGACAGCTGACAGTTCAGGGTTATTAAAAATGGAGCGCTACACGAAAGAACAACGTGCTTTCATTGTTGAGCAATATTTTAAAAATAATGAAAGTTTGGCAGCTACAGTTCGGAATTTTCGTACAAAATATGGTCGGAATAGTGATTTAACCTCATCAACTGTGAAGAGATTAATTGAAAAAGTCAGGAAGACTGGATCAATTAGTAATCTTAAACGCTCTGGCCGTCCTTCAACAAGTCGTTCGACACAAAACATTGAAGCAGTTCGTGAGAGTGTTGCTGAGACTCCAGGAACATCAATTCGGCACCGTGGTCAAGAATTGGACATTTCAAGAAGCTGTCTACAGCGTATTCTCACGAAAGATTTGCATCTTCATGCTTATAAAGTTCAATTGACTCAAGAACTGAAGCCTACTGACGACGCACAACGAAGAGAGTTCGTTGAATGGATTATGGAAAAAACAACAAGTGGGTATTGATTTTTCGAAGAAAATCTTCTTCAGCGATGAGGCTCATTTCCATCTTAATGGCTTCGTTAATCGATAAAATTGTCGCATTTGGAGTTCAGACAATCCACACGTGACTGTTGCGAAACAAATACATCCACAACGTGTCACTGTTTGGAGCGAATTTAGAGCTGGAGGCATCATCGGACCATTCTTCTTCGAAAATGCGGTTGGCCAGGCAATAACAGTTAATGGTGATCATTATCGCGATATGATAATCCATTTTTTTGTGCCTAAATTGCAAGATATGAATGTGAACGACATGTGGTTTCAACAAGACGATGCCACATGCGATACAGCCCGAGAAACAATTCAATTACTGCATGAGTCATTTCCTGGTCGTGTAATATCTCGTTTTTTGGTGATCAGAATTGGCCGCCCAGATCATGCGATTTAACGCCGTTGGACTTTTTTTTTGGGGTTTTTTAAAGTATAAGGTTTATGCCAACAAGCCCATGACCACCCACGACTTGAAGGCGGAAATTAAGCGCTGTATCAACGAAATTCAGCCACATTTATGCAAAACGGTCATGGAAAATTTTGACAAAAGAGTTCGTATGTGCCAGCTAAGCGTGGAGGCCATTTACCCGATATATTATTCCATACATAACCCTATACGGTATACTTTATGAATCCATAAAAAAATTACAATTTTTAATTAAAAACCTGTGTTTTCTATCAAAATTACTTCTTTCGTGAATTTTGGGACACCCTTTATTAGGAAATTCAATAATAATAATATTTATGTATTTAAAATAAATGGCCAAGTGCAAGTCGGACTTGCACAATTAGTATTCTATGAAATTCAGTCACATATTTATGTTCAATATAAGAATTACAACGAATATATAAAAAAGCGAGACATCTTTGTAGTAAAAATTTATATTTACTACCTAAATATTTGTTTAATGATAAACAAATAAAATACAATTATTTTGTCTCGGTACCTATCACTTGGTCGCCGGTCATCATGATGATTGCACCGAATACGTATTGATATTTCGCAGCTCTTAGTCCCGGTTTAAATACATAACTTTCCACGAAAAAAATCTCCACCATATGGTCAAGCCAAACAGGTTTTTTTTTTATACCAGATAAATTATCAAACGTAGTACGAGGCTGGTTTGAAAAGCCCGTGCAAAGTCCGAGAGATGGCACCACCGGCGCGTATCGAGGTCATGTTTAGTTAGTAGCATCTCTTGAATGAACGCACACCAAGTTTCAGCCATATTGGTCTCCTTGTGTTTGGCATTCCTGTGAATCAAGGAAGTCGAGTGATTTTCAAGAAATGGACGAAAAAGAATTTCGTGTGGTGATTAAACATTACTTTATGAAAGGCAAAATGCCTCAGGAGACTAAAGAGAAGCTTGATAAACATTATGGTGACTCTACACCTTCGATTAGAACAGTTTATAAGTGGTTTCAAAATTTTCGGACTGGCCATATGGGCACAAGTGACGCTGAACGTCCTGGACGGCCTGTGGAGGTTACGACTCCAGAAATCATTGATCAAATCCATGATATGGTGATGGATGACAGAAGAGTTAAGGTGCGTGAGATTGCTAGTGCTGTGGGCATCTCGACTGAACGGGTACATAATATTTTGCATAAACATTTGGACATGAGAAAGCTATCCGCAAGATGGGCGAAGACCGTTCCTTCGGCCGGAAAGATTATGGCGACTGTCTTTGGGATTCGCAAGGGATAATCCTCATCGACTATCTGGAAAAGGGTAAAACTATTACAGGTGAATATTATTCATCGTTATTGGACCGTTTGAAAACCGAGCTGCAAGAAAAACGCCCGCGATTGGCCCACAAGAAAGTCCTTTTCCATCACGACAACGCGCCAGCACACACCTCAGCAGTTGTGGTCGCAAAATTAATGGAAATAGGATTCCAACTCGTTTCACATCCCCCCTATTCTCCAGACTTGGCTCCCTCGGACTACTATTTGTTCCCCAATTTGAAGAAATGGCTGGCGGGACAAAGATTTTATTCAAACGAGGAGGTGATTGCAGACACTAATGGATATTTTGCAGACTTGGACAAATCCTATTATTGGAAGGGATCAACAAACTAGAACATCGTTGGACGAAGTGTATAAGTCTAAAAGGAGACTATGTCGAAAAATAAAAAAAGGTTTACCCCAAACACATAAGTAGTTTTTATTTTTGCACGGACTTTTCAAACCAGCCTCGTACACCCGCGAAAATTTTCGCTCAATGTACACTTTATAAAGAATATTTCAGAATTTTCTCGAAATTTTTTGATACTTTTAGAGATACGGTGAGGGGATAGCGATTTTCGGCCATTTTTTGAAAATAATATAAAGAAAAGCATACATATTTTTGAATTCGTGTTTTCACAACCTTTCATTCGACATCCAAATCAATGACCTTACAAAAAATTTGTTTTTTCACTCCCCCCTACAACTAACCCTTTAAGTCAAAATTTAACTTTTAGAACTACTTGGCTCTGATTGAGCCATCAATTTCTATATTTGTGCCAAACTTCAACTTTTTGTGTCAAATAGTTTCGGGAAAAAAATCGGGTGTGACAGACAGACAGACATCGAACTGATTCCATAAGTGTGGAACACTAAAAATAATCCTTACGGAGCGTTACTATGACAACGAAGTGTTTGTCAACATTTTGTATTATTTAGATTACTGGCTTTTATATTAATTTAGGCGAATGCATGAAAAATTTGGCGCGTCTCATGACTAGAAAATGGTAAATGTCCTCCAAAATATTAAGGTTCTAATAATAATTATGATGATAATACCTTAATAAAGTAAATACAATCTTGTTGTGAAAGAAAATGACAGTATTTAACAAAATTCACTAAATAATAATTTGGTTTTCCAGAAAAAAACTGAAAAAAAACTTATTCTAGTTTAGACACTTTTTCTACACAGGCGTAGTCCTTCTCATATTGTCACTTTCATAGTTTTTCCTACACCCACCCCTCGAACTTATACTAACAATACTTTGCGCCCTCACAGGCAACGGCTGATCTAAGTCAAATGTAACAAATTCATGTTGTATACTCGGCGAATAGTCGTCAAAAAATGGCTCAGGAAGATCGTCCACGTTAATGTCAGCTGTCGTTGACACAGTTGTTGACGGTATTCAGCGTGACGTCACGTGATATACCGCGCGATCGCGATTGGAGAAGTGTTCGTCGAATTGGTAGGATATCGTTGGTGGCGGCGGGAAGTCGTAAAACGAAGTGGCAACATCCTTTAATGATGGTGTCGATTGATGGAATCGTGAACGATGGAGTGAGCAGGGAGATTCGTGGACTGGTTCTTTGGGTGATAGTGGAAACCTGTAAGATTAAAAAACTGGTTTTAAAATGGGCATTTCTGTTTAACGATTATATAAAAATAACAAGGGACTTTCCAAATTTTTCAAATTATCAATTAAAGGTAGCAGTTATGTAGAAATGATATGTTACACTCAAATTCTTTTTTTAGTGTTGAAAAAAAAAAACAGATAATGTTCGTGTCTAGCGGATTTTTCAGAAGGATCGCTTTCCTCATGAAACGTATACAAGACACTAATACCAAACAAATTGCTGTCCAGGTTAGCGATTTTAAACTGATTTTTAGATTATTGCCTCGTCCCAAAGTTTTACATATGTCATTAAACTTACCTATTTCTCGCCGGACTCCGTGGAAACGTAACAGTACTATTGGAATTAATATAATAATATGGATGCCTTCTACAAGGATACTCCACTGGCAATGGCGGCTCTATCACTCTATTTAGATTGACTATTGAAGGCGGTCTATTTCCTTTCCTAAATTCATCAAACTGTTTTCTTTTCCAGTGATATTGTACTCTAAAATTACAAAAAAGTGTAATCTCAAATAAACTAATGTGGATAAAATTTTTGCAAATAAAACATTGAAAAATTTTATCTGTTTTATGTGTAATTTATATGAGCTGTACGGAGCGCTTAGTATCGAGCGAAGCGGGCGCCGTTTCTAGAAATGTTGGTTGGGTTTGTTAGGAGTTTGGAGAAGGATCTTTTGGCCTCGCCAGATGCATTCAGTAGTACCTCTCAGGATGTCAGAGCGAAACGTGCACCCTTCGATTGCGCAATGCGTCATTATTAAATTTCTCACTGGTGGAGGCGTGAAACCGACCGAAATTCTGCGGAGATTGACGCACAGTTCGGGGATCAAACACTGTCAAGACCTCGTGTGTTCGCCTGGCATAAGGAGTTCATGGGAGGCCGTGAAGAGGTCGAAAATGAGAGCCATGATCGTCGTCTACGACTTGCACAATGATTTTTTGCACGAATGTCGCACCACGGCGTACTGCTGGAACCTTTTGGATGAGGTTAAACTTGTTTATCTCCGCAAAAGACGTGACCAACCGATAAGAGACATGATTCTTCTCCATAACAACGCTCGACCCCACACTGCAACTTTCACTAGCGAAAAATTGGAGAAAATGAGTTGGACAACACTTGATCACCCTCCATACAGCCCTGACCTATCGTCCTGAGATTTTCATCTCTTTGGGCCACTCAAAGAAGCGCTGGAAGGACAAACCGGTGGATGGCTTCGTGCACAATTGGTTACTGACACAGACCCCTTCTTTTTACGACGACAGTATCAAAAAGCTTCCGATACGCTGGGAAAAGTGCATTTCCAAAGCAGGCGATTATGTTGAAAAATGATATGTACCTGGTTTATTTGTTATCGTAAAAAAGGTAATAGAACTACAACTATCGGAATCGCAAAGTGGATTTAGACCAGCAAGAAGTACACAAGACTACATATTTACACTGAAACAGATTATCGAAAAAAGATCAAAACAAAAAAACACATTGCTTTCACAGACTTAGAAAAAGTATTTCACAGTGCGCTGAGAAATAAAGTGTGGAAAAGCCTAGAAAACAAGGGAATAAACAAAAAGACAATAAGAATCATAAAAAGAATATACAGCAACAATGTGCAGTATGTAATAAAAAACAACATGAAATCGGAGGAATTTACAACACAGGAAAGTTTAAGGCAGGTAAGAACCTTAAGCCCAACATTGTTCACTGTATACATTGATGAAATAATCAAGAAATGCGAAATAAAAGTGAAAAAATGACAATTGGATACTGGAAGCTAAGAAGAATAGAAGTATCTGAAGCGGCTTTTGCTGATGATATTATGCTAGTGACGGAAAATGAAAGACAATTACAAGGAAACCTCGATATTTGGAACGAAGCGTTTAAAGATAAAGGTATGAAATTAATATAGATAAAACAAAAGTAATGCCAATCGAAAACCAACAAACGAATATTTACATAGAAGGGAATAAAATACAACAAGTGGAACAGTACAAGTATTTGAAAGTGATAATGGATGAAACTGGAAAACAAGACAAAGAAATTAATGAAAGAATCGAAAAAAACGAACAAACTTAACTATGCAATAAATAATAAATTCATAAGGAAGAGGGAAGTGACGAAACATCCTAACATATGGATGCGAATCATGGACCCTAACAGACAAGCAGAAAAACAAGATACAAGCCGTTGAAATGAAATACCTGAGAGCAGAATAAGGAGTTACAACGAAAAGACAGAATAATGAATACGGAAATAAGAAGGCTGAGAGAACAAGTAATTATGGGATATATACAACAAAGCCAGCTAGGATGGTGGAGTCATGTGCAGAAAATGAAGGATGATAGACAAGTGAAACAAGTGTATGAAGCACGAATACAGGGAAAACAGAAGCGAGGAAGACCTAGACAGTCCTGGAATAAGAGTGTTGGAGCTATACTTAAGGAGAAGGGAAAGTCTTGGAAAGAAAGCAGTGAAAATGGCAAAGAACAGAGACAGATGGAAAAAGTTTTATACGTGAAGATTGAGAGGGAAAAAAGAAGAAAATATATAAACTACCCTACATATATATATATATTATATATATATATATATATATATATAATATATATATATATATATATAAAGGGTGATTCATTTAGAGGTACTTTTTTTAAATACAAAAAAAAATGAATAAAAACAATTTTATTTTACAATCTTTATTATCATATAAAAGAACCATTCTTTACAATTATTTCTTAAAGATAATTTCTTTCAAATGTTGTCCGCGACTACGGTTAAAAACGTCCATTCTGAAGTTCCAATTTTCAATGACGCGTGTGAGTATTTCGAGTGGTATTTGGCCAATGACTCGAGTAATATTGGCCTGCAATGCCTCAATTGTAGCTGGCTCATCCATGTAGACTTTGGACTTTACATAGCCCCAAAGGAAAAAGTCAAGTCAATTTTTCTCGAAAACAGTGGATCTTCTGCAAGCTTGTCAAGAGCCCAACGACTAAAACGGAAACGATTCGGAAGGTCGGTCGGCTTCAGTTGTTGCACTAGTTGAATTTTGTATGCTTTTAAAGAAAGATCCTTACGTAAAATACGCCAAGTTGTTGAATATGACAGGCCAAGCTGTTGAGAACGGCGACGAATCGACACTTCACGGTCTTCGCGTACACTCTCCGCTACCGCCCCTATATTTTCTTCACTACGTGCTGGATGTGGTCTATTCGGTCGAGCATTATCCAATAATGAAAATTGGGTCTCAAACTTACTGATGGTAGAGCGAATTGTGCGTTCGGCAGGCCGATTATGTGGACCATAAGTTGCTCTAAGCGCCCGATACACATTGCTCGTAGAACGTCCATTTTCGTAATAAAGTTGAACAATTTGTAGACGCTGTGCCGGGCTAAGTCTTTCCATTATGAATTGTCAAACACTACTGAACAGGAATGCCACTTCAGTTGACACGACGTATGCGCAATCTGCAATTAAATCCCCATCACAAAAAGTACCTCTAAATGAATCACCCTTTATATACGTGTATATATATATACGAGTATATATATATATATATATATATATATATATATATATATATATATATATATATATATATATTTGTTAAGGTAAATAAAAATTTTTTATATTTGATTCACCATAGTATGTACGTATTTTGTGTTTGGGTGCTGTTCAATATTGTTAACCACTGTAAAAAGAGTCAATTTAAGGAAGTTTTTTTTCTATAACTTATTATTCGGCAAGAGTCAAAATTCTCAGTAAAAATTAGGTTTACCTGTACATAAATAAAAAAACACAGCCAATTCCTGATATCTTGGTGGAAAAAAAAGTCCAATTATATACATGAGGAATGAATATCCATATTCGTATTCAAACAATGATGGCCTTATTTGAGATTGAGGCCTTAGTTTGCTACCTACTTCTGCTTTAAATACAGATATATACACTATTAATCCTAGGAGCATTAGTAACCCTAAAAAATAAAAATGGGTATCATTTCATGAACTACAATGTGGTTTATAAGAGTTCTATATATATAAATATATAAAACATATCACTATATATATATATATATAATATATATATATATATATATATATATATATATATATATATTATTATATTATATATATATAACATATATATATCTATATATATATATTATATATATATATATATATATATATATATATATATATATTGATTATATATTATATATATATATATATATATATATATATATATATATATATATATATTATATATATATATATATATATATATATATATACATATATATATATATATATATATATATATATATATATATATATATATATATATATATATATATAATATATATATATATATATATATATATATTATATATATATAATATATATATATATTATATATATATATATATATATATATATATATATATATATATATATATATTTTATATATATATATTTATTGAATAAAAGAAAACGAAATCACTACAAATTTTAGGCTAAAAATAAATGAACATATCTTAGGAAATACCTAACAATTTTCAATAAACTTCAAAGCTAGCGACAATCTGTATTTGCAATAATTAGAAAATATGATACAATCAAAATCAGTAATTTTGTTTTCCCAGTCCCCAAAGGACGACTTTAGGTGTTTGCCCCCTCTATACTGCGGAGTGGCACGTTCATCTTTAACAACGTACCCGGCAGTGCTTGCGTAGGGACCCACACTCAGTCCTCGAAGGCTGTCTTCACCACTACCCATAGGGGCGAAGGGGATTTGATCGCCTTTAATGATTCATACTTATTAAAATAACAAGAAAAAAATTTGTTTGGGTGAAAGATAACTTTTATATTAGTCAGTCTCTATAAGTTCTTAATCTATTTTTTGTTCTGGAATATTTTAAGTTTAATTTTTAGCGTTTAGTTGAGTACTTTTTGGCATTTTTAATAGCTTACTCTTGCCTGCGGCTTTATAGATATGCTTTTTTAAAACTATTTTACGAACTTATAAGATAGTATTCTTACCTGTAAATATAAACAATAACCCAGATATAAATGTATATATTCCTCTAAATCTTACACATTGTCCCAACACACAGCACGAAAATGCTGCCAACATTAAAGAACTGGCTAGTAGAAAAAATATTGCTGCTTTAGAAACTACATCTGAAAAGAAGGCGAAAAATAATTAAAGGTCTAATTAAATAATTGATGATTTTTGATTCACAAAGTATGTTTTTTAAAGTAATTTAGATAAGTGTATATAAACGTGTGACAAGTGATATATCTCATTGCCTAACTTTAAAGGTCTATTAATTGGCATCTGAGAGAAAAATAGACAATTTTATTTTTATAGTGCAGTATAAATAAAAATAATGATGAGATAGGCATAATTTAGATACAGCGATATTATGATTTTATCCTCTCTGGAGTATCACCAGAAAGTATTGTTGTGAGTTTTAAATCTTGAAAAACTTGTTCCCTTTTACTACTCAGTATATATCACCACTACACCAAACACTTTATTTTTGCACTCGACGCGCGTTTCGCTAACCATGTTAGCTTCATCAGGAGCGATGATCGACTAAAGCTAAACTACAAATCTACCCTATTTATACTTAACCTAACCCTTGGATTACTCAAGCGGAACTAATGACATATGCAAGGCCATCAGTTCCGGTCAAGTAACCAGTAGAGTGGACTATAAGGAATAGGCCCTCTGTCTTTATTTAAACTACTTTTACATTTTATCATTTCCATACTTTCGTATGCGTTCAACAATCTCCTATCAGATACATTTTTTATTAATCTTAGATTATCTAATGTTACAGTATGATCAGCTTCAAGGGCATGTTCGGCAATGCTAGACTTTTCTGTTCTATTGTATCTTAAGTGTGCTAAATGTTCTTTAAATCGTGTTTTAATTGACCTTTTAGTTTGCCCAACATACTTTTTGTCACAATCATTACAACTAATTTCATAAATTCCACTTTTCTCACAATTAGGAATCTTATCTTTGGGATATTCCTCAGATTGTCTGTTGACTTATAGACTAAGGTGAGGCCTACCTTATTAAATACCTTATTGAGTCCCTTGCTATATTTCGGATTATATGGTATGGAGACATACTTGGTGTTATTTTCTTCGCGTATAAAAAAGGTGGAATTCTGAATATTAAACCTAAACAGACATAAATTTAGGTTTAATATTCAGAATTCCACCTTTTTTACACGCGAAGAAAATAACACTAAGTATGTCTCCATACCATATAATCCGAAATATAGCAAGGGACTCAATAAGGTATTTAATAAGGTAGGCCTCGCCTTAGTCTATAAGTCAACAGACAATCTGAGGAATATCTTAGGAAATCCCAAAGATAAGATTCCTAATTGTGAGAAAGTGGAATTTATGAAATTAGTTGTAATGATTGTGACAAAAAGTATGTTGGGCAAACTAAAAGGTCAATTAAAACACGATTTTTAAAGAAACATTTAGCACACTTAAGATACAATAGAACAGAAAAGTCTAGCATTGCCGAACATGCCCTTGAAGCTGATCATACTGTAACATTAGATAATAAAGATTAATAAAAAATGTATAGGAGATTGTTGAAAGCATACGAAAGTATGGAAATCATAAAATGTAAAAGTAGTTTAAATAAAGACAGAGGGCCTATTCCTTATAGTCCACTCTACTGGTTACTTGACCGGAACTGATGGCCTTGCCTATGTCATTAGTTCCGCTTGAGTAATTCAAGGGTTAGGCTAAGTATAAATAGGGTAGATTTGTAGTTTAGCTTTAGTCAATCATCGCTCCTGATGAAGCTAACATGGTTAGCGAAACGCGCGTCGAGTGCAAAAATAAAGTGTTTGGTGTAGTGGTGATATATACTGAGTAGTATCATTGTGCCAAAGATTCCACATTCCCAACTCAGTTGTTCTCTTTTGTTTATAAACAATTTAAGTTTGCAAAACGCGTTTTTGAGCTTAAAATATGAATAACTCCGGTTTTGAAAAAAAAAATTGGTATGGCAAAGAATCGAGAGACCTTTATTTTAAAAAAAATCATTTTCGTTAACGCGAATATGCCCGAAAAAACGCATTTGTTGTTATTTGAAATGTAAAAAAAACGGTTAAAAACGACTCCAAAAAAGTATTTTAATGGCATCAGAGGTCTCGAGACCTAAATTTTAAATCACAAATTCAATTGTGAGCCCAATATTTTTGTACCAAAATTTCAATGTATTTTTGCTGTAACAAAAGGCATGTTTTATGAAAGTTTCAAGTCGATTGGTTCACTTAGTCGACCTGTACAGGGTTAGTCAACGACAGAGTAAAGTTCATTATCTCATTTGTTTCGGAAATGACGAAAAAAATATTAAATACAATAGTTTTAGGGAATGTTAAGGTGCACAGTTTTTAAAATTATTTTTTTTGAGTATACAGGGTACTTCAAAAAAGTGTGGCCAATATGCTTTTTTTAAATGGAACATCCTATTTTCTAATTTATTTTTAAATTCTGCATAAAATTTTATAACTTTTTTTTATTAATAATGTTATATACCTAAACCCAGTAGTTTATCTAATATTTCAATTTTTTTAAAAGATACTAGTTTTTCAGTTTTGTAAAAAATTGCCAGTAGCGCCATTGTTTCTGAAGGTGGAATACTCATAATTGATACGAGCGTTCTGTAGTGATGATGATGAAAGAAATTTGAGTTAGAAGCTACAGGGTGTTCAAAATAATTTATACATTTCGACTATTTCATATTCAAAAATCTCAAATTTTTTAAATGGCACACCCTGTATATTATTATTTTTTCTGATAGATTTTACAACACCCTTCAACTTTTATTAAGTATGTCATATACCTATTTCTAATAGTTTTCGATTTATTTTGAATTTTTCAATTTTTACCCTTGTTTTTAATACACTTACGCTATTGTGAAAACATAAACAAAGAGTTAGTAATAATTTTAATATAGTTTAACTTATCTAATGAGTAATTATTATGACGTAATAAATGTTCAAAAATATGCCCGTCTACTTGAATACACATGTTTAGTCGTTTTACTATATTTTCCTTCACTTTCCTTAGCATAAAGGTCGTTATTGTCCTGCACGCATCCCGTATCCTATTTTCCATATCTACTGGTGTTGTAGGGGGATTCACATAAACACGATCTTTAATGTAACCCCACAAAAAGAAGTCTAAAGGTGTTAAGTCACATGATCGAGGGGCCACTGAATGAATCCATCCCTACCGATCCATTTTTTTGTGGGTAACGATCGTTTAAAAAAATTCCCGAAACTTCCCTGTGGTAATGAGCAGGAGCTTTGTCTTGTTGAATCCACATTTGTGCCCTTTCAAAGTTATTAACTTCTTCAAGGAAATGGGGTAATTCGTTTTGTAAAAAATTTAGATATCTAGGCCCGTTAAGCGGTTCGCGGAAAAATATGGACCAATAATTCGAAAATTGAATATTCCACACCATACATTAAGCGACCAATGGTTTTGGTTTTGAACTTCCCGGACCCAAAATGGATTAACTGTTGAATAATAATGCATGTTATGGCTGTTAACTACTCCATTACTGCGAAGAGTAGCTTCATCAGAAATTATTATTTTGGATAAAAATTTAGGTCGGCCTTTATTGTTCCATTCATGGTGGTATAAAAGTTTACTTGTCGTTCAAAATCACGGTCTTGCAGTTCTTGGTGTAGTTCGATATGAAAGGGATGATACTTGAATTTTCTAGTGGTGCGATTAACCGTAGATTGGGATGTGTCAGATAAGTCGACGGCTGCTGACCTGGGGATTATCTTCAACATGAAGTAAATGAAAATGAACATGAACATGAAGTAAAAATCTCAATTTCTTTTTCCTCATTGGTAGCATTCTGGTTTACTACTTTCCGTTTCGTATACTCAACGCTACCACTACCATCAAAAACCGTTCCATTAAGCACTGAAAAGATTTTCTAGATGATATACATCTATTGGGGTACCTCGCTCTGTAAAGCCTTACTGCCAAAAAGACAATTTTTTCCCGACTCGCCCAGTATATAAACCATATCAATTAATTCATTTTTAGGAAAATCCATAACTATTATCTTTATACGTCACCTACTATAACAAATTAAACTATTTTTACTTGCTTAATAGACATGTCAAAATTTGACAATACCTACATTTTTGTTTTGTCTTGGCAATTATGATGTTATAGCGTAAGTGTATTAAAAACGAGGGTAAAATTGAAAAATATAAAATAAATGGAAAACTATTAGAAATAGGTATATGACATACTTTATAAAAGTTGGAGTGCTTGTAAAATTTATCAGAAAAAATAATAATACACAGGGGGTGCCATTTATAAAATTTGGGATTTTTCAATTTAAAATAGTCGAAATGCATAAATTTATTTTGAACACCCTGTAGCATATAACTCAAATTTCTTTACATATATCTTTATTTTAGTCTCTATAGAACGCTGGTACCAATTATGATTATTTCACCTTCAGAAACAATGGTGCCACTGGCAATTTTTACAGAACTGAAACTAGTATTTTTTCGAAAAATTGAAATATTAGAAAAACTACTAGGTTTTAGGTATATAACATTTTAATAAAAAAGTTATAAAATTTTACGCAGAATTTAAAAATAAATTAGAAAATAGGATGTTTTCCATTTAAAAAAAAAACATATGTTATATCGGCCACACTTTTTTGAAGTACTCTTTATACTCAAACATAATTTTAGATTTTGCACCTAAACATTCTCTAAAACTATTGTATTCAACATTTTTTCGTCATTCCCGAAACAAATGAGATAAAAGAGACTTTTATTCTATCGTTGATTCACCCTGTAAAATAAAATGAAAAAAAAAAAACAGTTTTTTTGTCTGTTTTTCAATTTTGTATGTTAAGTTACGTACTTGAGCGACTTAAAGCTTGTTGAAAATTTTGTTACCGAAGAATGTTTTTTTTTGTTTCCACCGACTTATATAACCGGGGTTATTCACATTTTAAGTTCAAAAAACGCGTTTTAGTGAAAACTTGTTTATAAACAAAGGAGCACAACTTTTTCGAGGTCCAAAACTCCAGGACAATACTGTTGTACCCGGAGAAGATAAAGTCATAATATTGCTATATCTAGACTGTGCAATTTCAAATGCTTTTTTTACTGCACTATTAGTGGTGTTTTATAAGAATTTTTCATGATACTTGTAAAAAGGTTCGATATTTTTTATTTTATTTATTTATTTATTTATTTTTATTTATTTATTTTTATTTATTTATTTACTTACGGGACAGGCCCATTAACTCATAAAGACAAAATACAAAAGTTTACATATATAAATGACACTTAAAACTAAAGGCTAAAAATAAGAAATTTAGAAAAGGACCCGGATCTGCCTCTTAAAAAGAGACAGGGAGCTGGAGAACAAGTCCAGTGATGGGCAGTTATTTACAATGCCCATAGGTCTTGTCATGAAGGTATTAGCTCCGTAGGTTGTCTTATGATAAGGTTTGAAGAAGGACAACGTATATCTAGTATGTCTAGAGGGTGCATACAAATTAATCTGAGATAAAAGTTTCTGGACAATTTACCATGGAATTTTAAAATTTTAAAGAACATTACAAGATCTTGCTTGAACTCTCCGGTTAGACAGGGTATTTCAAGTTTAATACAGATGTCAGTTTAGAAAACTAAAAGAATCATTTTTAAAAAATTTAAAATTAATATGACGTAGAAATTTACTCTGAACAAGCTCCAAGCTCCTAGCATGGCAAGCAAAAATGGGTGGGTTCCACACACATGAGCAATATTCTAAGAATGGCCTAACCAAACAAGCAGTACAGCATTTTTATAGAGGTAATGGATGAAAATTCTGATGAGCAACGCCTAATGAACGCAAGCATCCTTAGAAAACCTAGACGTTACCTCGGTTATATGAGGAATAAAATACTCAGTGCCTTAACCCCAGATCCCCAACATTAACCACGGACACGAGGGAAGTTCCCATCAAAAAAACAATGGATTGCGCGATCTCGAGAAAGGTAATTTAAAAAAAACCATACCGTTTAACTGACACCAGACACTAAGTCTATCCAAATCACCCTGCAATCCCACACAATCTTCAATCGATCCAACCGCCGTATACAACTTCATCAGCAAAAAAGCAAGAACCTGGAAGACCGAAAGCAGTCGGCCACATCATTCAAGAATCAGGTTTAAACAGCAGAGGCCCCATATGGGAGCCTTGAGGCACTCCCGAGGGCACAGTAAATGTTGACAGACTTAAAATTATTAACTCGAACCACCTGAACTCTGCCACACAAATAACTCCTAATCCAGCCCAACAGTGAACCCGATATGCCATCGGTTTTGAGCGTCTTAAGAAGAAACACCATGGTTGAGACCTTATTCAAAAGCCTTAGAGAAAATCGGTATAGATGGAAATGTACCTCAGATCCACTCTCCAAGGTCCTCGACAGGTAATCCGTATAGGAAATCAAGTTCAATTCAGCAGACTTGCCTCTCTGAAAACCAAACGTTCATCTATTATAGATGGTCCAAGTTAGATGCCAATACTTTTAGTTACTGGATTTTCAAATAATTTAGGAACAGTACTCAAAATACTTATTGGCCTATAGTTTGCGATATCCTGCCCTGTCCCCTGAGTTGAATACCGGGCGGGTGACAAAACTGGTTTTCCAATACTCAGGAAAATAACCCTCCTGGTCGCGATAATACGAAGCTACATGCTTTTAGTAATCCAGGAGGTAAACCATCAGGGACCCCAGACCCCTTTCTGTTGATCCAACCTCGAGAGCCCCTCGTAAATTTCAGAGATTGAAATCTTAAAATTTGAAGATATTATGAATATTAGTTAGAGGGTAAGGCTGGATAATCTAGTAACTTATCAGAGTAAAACAGAGCCGAAGTAAGTTGCAAAAAGATTAGCCACCATCAATGCCCATGTCCCACAGATTGTTCATTATAAAACATTCTGGGAGGAAGGTCATTTGTGCCACGCTGTGCGCCAACAAAGTCCCAAAAGCTTTTCACGTTATCTCTAATAGAGAGTTTCAATGTTGTAGATATAAATCAACATGGCACCTACGTGATAGATTCTTACAGTGGGTGTGATCTTAAAACAGAGAAGTGCTAATAATAGTCCTAGGTTCCCCAGACGATCTTAAACCTGACTTGTGTGCTTCTTTTTTACGAATTATTAAGTTTTTCAACTCAGGAGAAAACCACCTCTAGGGAATTTTGTGTATAGATTTATGATAAATGTATCTAAAGGATTTCTTTTATTACTTTTAGGTTTACTACTTACAAGGGAATAAACTAAAGTTGAGTCTTGTGGATCAGGACTGTAGTTTTCTTGAGACAAAGTAATCGATTCTCTTACAGTAAAATTTAGTTTCTCCAGCTGAAACAAAATGATTTATTTTAGAGCCTAGTACATATTCAAATGTTAAAGTTTTTGAAAATAAATTTAATGAAACATGAAGTAATACTTCAGTTTTTTAAAACTAATTTAAGGTAAAACTTTCGGATCTCGTATACAGCAAAAGATGTCACAGGAAACGCGATGATAGAGAGAAAAATTACATGAAAACACAACGCCTACATCGTACAGCCTCAACAACAAATGTATTAGTTTTATAAAGCGTTTTCCTACACATTCAATATAACTCTAAATATTTTCCGCTTAGATGTGTACCCATTATTACCTACTTCCTCAAAAAAAAAGGAAACCTTAATATACTTAAAAACCCCACAGCGATTTTCCAAGATTCATGTACTGTGTTCTCTATACGGTTTATTTTCCTTATATCCACACATATCCCGGAAACCGTTGACAGGACTAACAAATAACATCCCATAATTCAGGACCCTTTCATTTAAAAGGGAATGAAATCACGCAGAGCCTTGATTATGGGGGTCGCAGTTCGGTGTGTTTGATTTTGTTGTGATTTAGACAAATTAAGTTATCTTCGTTTCGGTTAAGGTTTATTCCGTTTTTTTTCCTTTGCTACGTAACAATAGAGACGGTCGATATTTCTCGTATATTTAACTACAGCTAGGTTAGTTTAAGAGAAACGAAATATGTTTCTATCTTCTTTGTTTTTTGAAAATTAAATTCATCACCGTCTACGGCACCGGTTACGGCGAGACGCTCCATCTTCAGAGCTAGATTGTAAATTTGATTTTGGCTCGATGGCAGTTTTACCATACATCCAGTCGCTAATCTTGTATATATGGGACGACACAAGATCCAGCCGCTAGCGTCGGATTCGGAAACAGCGACCATCTGAACATAAAGGCAGGCTTCGCGGTAGCCCATGAAGGGTTATAGCCTCGGTAGGGGTCGGCTAATTGTAAATATTAATGATGTAATTTTAATAAAATTTATCGTCATATACAGGATTTTATGAAAATCGTTTAATATACTACAGTGCTGGCCAAAAAATCTTTTCCATTTTACCACCATCTGTAGTCGTTTCTGCATGGATTCAGCAAGGTTGGTGAAGTATGTCGAGTCCATCATAGTTCTCCACAGTGTGTCTTCAGCGCTTCTTTTAGATAGTTTGATGTTGCTGGGGGTCGCGTCTCTTTAACCTTATTCTTCATGATATTCCAGGCAGTTTCTATTGGTATTAAGGTTAAGAAAATTACCTGGCCACTCTAAAACGTATTAATGTTATGGTCATTGAGAAACTTTTGTTCCACGACCTTGGCCTTGTCGGCCAGGGGCCTCATAAACGCCATAAAAAATAGTCACACTGATAAATGACCCAAAAATTAAGCATATGTTTTTCCCAAAACATTAATTTAATTGCTTGCTTCCATAGTTACATTATTGGGAAGAATGTGCAAACCTCTCCTGTCCTTGTTTTCACTAATGTACATCACACCCATCATCTTGTCAGGGTGTTTAACAGTCGTTAGTAACAGTATATTTAGGGACATACCTTGACATTGGTTTTTGGACAACGCACAATCTTTGAGCCTCTCCTGACCAACCTGAAAGTGCTCTCATCACTAAACATCACTTTCTTCACTTTTCAGATGTCCCATCTTGATATTTTTTATAGAAGTCAAGCCTTCTCTTTTTAATTGCCGCTATGTGAGCAGGGGCTTCTTTGCGGCTCGGGACTTGGTAGATTCAGGTCCTTCTGCAGGCGGTGACGAAACTGTCCTAGTTGTGACGGAGCGTAGGGGGTACTTGTTTTTTGAGTTCAACGGCGGCGGTTTTTTTTTTATAGATAGAATTTGACATCACTTCACCCTCAGAAGCTTTATAACAGTCCTTGATGAAGTCTTCTTCGGTGCGCCAGACCCTGATTTTCT
>CM032455.1:152527102-152552969 GCA_019049505.1 Pachyrhynchus sulphureomaculatus | reverse complement strand
GAATCGAGACAAAAGAAAATCAAACTGTTCGGAATAAAATTTCCAACAAATCCTCGTTAATTTTAAGTCGCTCAAATGTGCACATAACCTACAAAATTGAAAAAACCGACATAAAACTGTTTCTGTACAGGCCGACTAAGTGAACCGAGCAGTTTGAAACTTTCAGAAAATATGCCTTTTGTTATAGTAAAAATACCCTGAAATTTTAGTTCAAAAATATTGAACTCAGTGGGCACAATGGAATTTGTTATTTAAAATTTGAATTGCCCACCATTTTATGCCATTTGGTCTAAAATGGATCTTTTTTTTTCAAAATTTAGATCTTGACGCCGGCTTTCCGATGCTATTAAAAAAATTCTTTATGGAGTCTTTTTAACCGTTTTTTAGTGTTCCGTAAGGAACACTTATAAGATCACTTCGGTGTATGTCCGTCTGTCCGTCTGTCTGTCCGTCTGTCACACCCGATTTTCTCCGAAACTATTTGTCATAGAAAGTTGAAATTTGGTAGTAATATAGAAATTGATGGCCTCATCAGAGCCATGTAGTTTTGAAAGTTAAATTTTGACTTAAGGGGTTAGTTTTGGGGGGTGAAATCGGAAGTGAAAAAAAAAATTTTTTACTAGGTAATCGACTGTGGTGTCAAATGAAAGCTTGTGAAAACACGAGTAAAAATGTATATATAATGTAATACTAGCGCGCACTTTTCTTTGTATTATTTTTGAAAAATCGCGAAAAATCGCTGTCCACCCGCCTTATCTCGGAAAGTACTTATCAAAAAATTTTGAAAAAATTCTGGAATATTCTCCACGGGGTGTAGATTGAACGAAAATTATTACGAGTGCATTACCTGTAATAATTTATCTGGTATATAAAAAAAAACAGAAATTTCAAAGTCATCAATTTTCAGTAAAGTTTGGAAATAAACTTTGTTAAAACTTATTTGGGGTGTGTTTTGTGAAGTCACTGATCATTTTATATCACCGTAACATAAATTTTGACTTAAGGGATTCGTTTTGAGGGCTGAAATCGGAAGTGAAAAAAAAATTTTTTTTACTAGATCATCGAGGGTGGTGTCAAATGAAAGCTTGTGAAAACACGAGTAAAAAATATATATATATAACGTAATACTTGCGCACACTTTTCTTCGTATTACTTTTAAAAAATCGTGAAAAATCGCTGTCCCCAACCTTATCTCGAAAAGTACTGATCAAAAAATTTTGAAAAAATCCTGGAATATTCTCCACGAGGTATAGATTGAACGAAAATTACCTGTAATAATTTATCTGGTATATAAAAAAACCAAAATTTCAAGGTCACCAGTTTTCAGTAAAGATTGGAAACAAACTTTGTTGAAAACTCATTTGGGGTGTGTTTTGTGAAGTCACTGATCATTTTATACCACCCTAACAAGATTTTTTATTTTAAAAACAATCAACGTACGGAACACTAATTGTGCAAGTTCAACTTGCACTTGACCGGTTTTTTTACATTTGTTTATTAATCAAATAAAACAAATGCGTTTTTTCGGTCATTTTGAACAAATAAAAAAAAACAGTTAAAATGACTATTAATATTTTTTTTAATGGCATCTGAAAGCTGACGTCGAGACCTAAATTTTGAAAAAAAATTTGGCATAAAATGGCGGGTAATTCAAATTTTAAATAACAAACTCAATTGTGTCCACTGGGTTCACTATTTTTGTCTTAAAATTTTCGGGTATTTTTGATATAACAAAAGGAATATTTTCTGAAAGTTTCAAGCCGGTCGGCTCACTTAGTTGTCCTGTACAACAAAATGAAAAAAAAAAAACAGATTTCTGCCGGTTTTTTAATTTTATAGGTTATGTACACATTTGAGCGATTTAAAACAAACGGGAATTTGTTGGAAATTTCATTACGAAGAATTTAGTTTTTTGTTTATCTCGATCCTACTGCTATAACCGGAGTTTTTCGAGGTCCAAAACTCAGAACAATACGAGGCTGGTTTGAAAAGTCCGTGCAAAGTCCGAGAGATGGCACCACCGTAGCGGATCGAGGTCATGTTTAGTTAGTAGCTTCTCTTGAATGAACGCACACCAAGTTTCAGCCATATTGGTCTATTTCTTTGTGTTTGGCATTCGTGTGAATCAAGAAAGTCGGGTGATTTTCAAGAAATGGACGAAAGAGAATTTCGTGTGGTGATTAAACATTACTTTATGAAAGGCAAAACGCCTCAGGAGACTAAAGAGAAGCTTGATAAACATTATGGTGACTCTGCACCTTTGATTAGAACAGTTTATAAGTGGTTTCAAAATTTTCGGACTGGCCATATGGGCCCAAGTGACGCTGAGCGTTCTGGACGCCCTGTGGAGGTTACGACTCCAGAAATCATTGATCAAATCCATGATATGGTGATGGATGACAGAAGAGTTAAGGTGCGTGAGATTGCTAGTGCTGTGGGCATCTCGAATGAACAGGTACATAATATTTTGCATAAACATTTGGACATGAGAAAGCTATCCGCAAGATGGGTGCCGCGATTGCTCACGCTTGACCGAAAACGGAATCGTGTGAAGTGTTGCAAGGATGGTTTGCAGCTGTTCCAGAAGAATCCGGAGGACTTTAAGCATCGTTTCTTCACTGTGGATGAAACATGGATACATTACTATACTCCTGAGACCAAACAACAATCTAAACAATGGGTTACCAAGGGGGAATCTGCACCAAAAAAGGCGAAGACCGTTCCTTCGGCCGGAAAGGTTATGGGGACTGTCTTTTGGGATTCGCAAGGAATAATCCTCATCGACTATCTGGAAAAGGGTAAAACTATTACAGGTGAATATTATACATCGTTATTGGATCGTTTGAAAACCGAACTGCAAGAAAAACGCCCGCGATTGGCCCACAAGAAAGTCCTTTTCCATCACGACAACGCGCCAGCACACACCTCAGCAGTTGTGGTCGCAAAATTAATGGAAATAGGATTCCAACTCGTTTCACATCCCCCCTATTCTCCAGACTTGGCTCCCTCGGACTACTACTTGTTCCCCAATTTGAAGAAATGGCTGGCGGGACAAAGATTTTATTCAAACGAGGAGGTGATTGCAGACACTAATGGATATTTTGCAGACTTGGACAAATCCTATTATTCCGAAGGGATCAACAAACTAGAACATCGTTGGACGAAGTGTATAAGCCTAAAAGGAGACTATGCCGGAAAATAAAAAAGGTTTACCCCAAACACATAAGTAGTTTTTATTTTTGCACAGACTTTTCAAACCAGCCTCGTATTGCTGGTGATACCCTAGAGAGGATAAAATCATAATATTGCTGTATCTAAACTATGTGTATCTCTTCATTCTTTTGACTTTTTTTTACTACACTATACATTATTTTACAAGATTAATTTTTATTTTTGCCGATTGGATTATTTTTTGTGAAGTCATCCTTCAGAGCAGGGGGCGCCCTAGTTTTCATCAGTGGTCTATTTAGCCCGATAAAACATAATGTTAAGATTTAAAACCTAAAAATATACATACTTTTTGCAGCGCCCAGGTGTATGTAACCCCTTAAATGATGCCGCTGATCTAAAAGCATTACATAATGCCAAAATATATTAGAAAAAACAACAGTTTCTGTTCTCCTAATAGCAGCGTATCCGTCCGTGGAAAGATTGCTCCAAAGTACAACTTGGCCTTAATGATAAATACTTTTTATTTATTTTACTCTGTAATACTTCAGTTTCATCTAATTACTGCAACAAAAAACTCCAGGTATCAAATAAGCAGTAGAAGTTTTCATTTAGAATTCCACTTAACTGTTTATAAGCAATTAAAGTAGAAAGTTTCAAAAGTAATGTAAAAGTTTGTTAATTAAAGAAAGTAAAAATCACATAGTAAACCAAGATGTTTTAAACAAAAATTTAAAATTAACATATTAGGTGTTTGCTAAGAACTTCATCTACTTCGAATAACTCATTAAAATTGACACTTGCGTGAAGAGATCACACGGATACCGAAATCTTCCAAACCAACCAAATCTGACCTAACCGTAAAGAAGTATCAAGTCCTCAAAATCCCGATAAAAATGAAAAATATTACCACAGTACACACCAACAAAGAAAATGTTACTATTGTTATAGATACAGAACAATACGCAAAAAAAACCAAACCAACCGTGAAAACTCCAGTTACAAAAGAGCCTTCAAAGACCCTACAATATATTTAGAAAAAAAAAATAGAAAATTTAAAATTCACGAATTATCAAAAATATCAAGAAGAAAAATCACTTCTACAAAAAAAATTAAGCTGGTCCCCGAGTTTCTACGGGCTTCCAAAAATTTATAAAGCCGATGTTCCTGGTCACAGGCAAGATTTACTATTCCAGTTCCTCATTATACGAACTGGAATACTTAGCAGGAATACTACAACCTACAGCAGAAAAAACCGAATCATACGGATGAAACTTCAAATACTTCACACAGATTTTAAACTCCTTTACTATGAGTCCAAATTAAATCATCGCTGGAGCTGCCATCAAGTCATTGTATACCAGCATACAATTGACGAAGCCATATAACAGATAGTAAAGAACAAAAACATTCCAGCCCATGTACTAGATCTGTCAAGATGTTCTCTGTAAAACGTCTTCTTTATGGACGACAAACAAATGTAAAATATGCTATGGGATTATAACTAACACCAGCAGTCACCAATCTCTTCATGATCTGTTTCAAGAGGAAAACAAGAAAGACGGCAAATATGAAACCCAAGCTATGCGTTTGATATGTCGATAAACGCATTCGTCGTATGGGCCAAAATCAGCTCCTCAACAACACATTATATGTGAACTAATCTGAACTATTTATAGTTGCTTTATATATATCGTGTCATAGCTCTTTCTCAGGAATCTTATAGTTCAGGAAGCTGGAAATTGTGTTATTTTTAATTATTTTCAATTATAAGTAATCAAAGTGTTCATATGTATACATACTAAATCATTTGCAAAATCAACCCGCCCATGAAAAGCCGACATTGAAAAGAAATAATTAATTGGTAACGCCTAAGAACAACTGTGTCAGTGTTGTTTTTCAAGTAGGGGAGAGTAGGGCAAATTGTCCCTTAGCTTATAAAAATATATTTTCGTTCACGACAATATTTAACATCAATGAAAGAGGATTTTTCACCGCTCAGACAAAAACAAAAAAGTTTTAGGATTAAAAAGCGGAGAAAGACGTCTTGTATTGTGCCAGTGTAGCTGGACAGTTGCCATCAAGGCTAATATTCAAAAGACCAAATCCTGAATTGGGGAAAGGCACATCTCCTAAGAGTGTTGTCATTATTCCAGACACTGCGGCGGAAAAATACACCTAAAAAAGGCAAAGACATCAATAAAAAAAAAGTATCAAAAAAAAGAAAAAATGGTTATAACAATGATCATACGACTTACCCAACTCTCTACTACCTTAAACTAAAAAGCTGTGGACACCCAAAATAAACCCTTTGAGGATAGTATCGTACGCCAGTAAGAGAAGAATGATTTCTTTTCGACATTCGACAAAAGATTCTTTCTAGCCTTTAGAAGAAAACCAAACAAGGTGAACGACTTTAAAAACCTACCACAATAATTTAATTATTATGCTGCCCTCTTTAGAATGAAGGGCATCATGTTTTAGCGGATTATACGTGTTAAAATTTTTAGTTATAAAAAAATATTGAAATAGAAAGCTTGCTTGTGTAATTAATATTTAGTATCAGAAAGTAATTATTTTAAAAGGTTACACAATTTTTTATTTTTGTGTTATTATAGAGTTGTGGCGGCATAAAAAAAATATTCTTGTCATCATTTCTTTAGGGTCGATATTTTCCTTTATTATTATTGAGATCTGTTATTTAAAGTGAATTTTCTGCAGTCGATCTTGCTGAAAGGACCCGCCAGTTCCAATCTATATAGGGAGTTCAATAGCACCCACATATATATATATATATATATATATATATATATATATATATATATATATATATATATATATATATATATATATATATATGGGCGATGGAGATGTTTTTACAAGGAAAGTAAATTATAAAGTGAAAACAGTCTTGTTTACACGTAAGCTAAAGTAATCCATCAACTAGAAAACGTGGCACGTATATTTATAATATTTTAAATAAATATGCATATCTTGCTAAGTTATTAGAAGTACGAGTATACGTTACAATATTTGTAGTTTAATATTTTCAACTACGATGACGCTGTGTCTTTTACCATTGCAGAAGTTATGATTTATAAAGAGAAAAGTTTCTCGTTTCGTGGAGTAAATTATTTTAAGCCAACGAAGCATAATAAAGACAATAACAGAGACGCATATCATACTGTAAGGTTTTTACCATTTTATTTTAAAAGAGAGTATACAAATGAAAGCGTTTCCAATTTGTCTAGTGCATTAAAATAATCAGATAATATTTGTTTAATATATACAGTATACAGCTGTAAAAATTAAGTGAAATATTTTTTTTATATATATTCAATATATTATCTAATTTAATGCACTTTTAACAAGGACGGCGGCTGTATTGTATTTTCCAGCTAATATTGTGGGATTACCTGCAAAACACGTTAAGAAGCCCTCCCCTTATACTAATGGTTTCTATGTTCTCGAAAAAGCATCCTATTAACTTCATTTTAATTCTTGATAATAGTGAAAAGTTACAAGGCGCTAAATCAGATACAAACGATCCAGAGACTGGGACATTTCTGCTATGTTTTTGGTCAAATTTAGTTATAGTTCCTTTCTTCGTGCTATAATTTCTAGAATAAGATTTTTTTGACTAATCAATAAAATATTATATCTCAGTCATCTGTCAATATTTCGCACGACCATTTAAAATATATATGTATATATATATATATATATATATATATATATATATATATATATATATATATATTATATATATATATATATTAAAAAATTTTTCTTTTAGTTCGGTATCCTATTCTGAATTACTTTTTTTTAGTGTTCAGTACGGAACACTTATAAGATGACTTCAGTGTCTGTCTGTCACACCCGATCTTCTCCGAAACTATTTGTCATAGAAAGTTGAAATTTGGTGATAATATAGGAATTGATGGCCTCATCAAAGCCGTGTAGTTTCGAAAGTCAAATCTTGACTTAAGGGGTTAGTTTTGGGAGGTGAAATCGGAAGTGAAAAAAAAAATTTTTTAGTAGGTCATCGAGTGTGGTGTCAAATGAAAGCTTGTGAAAACACGAGTAAAAAATATATATAATGTAATACTTGTGAACACTTTTCTTTGTATTATTTTTAAAAAATCACGAAAAATCGCTGTCCTTATCCTTATCTCGAAAAGTACTGATCAAAAAATTTTAAAAAAATTCTGGAATATTCTCCAGGGGGTGTAGATTGAACGAAAATTATCACGAGTGCATTACCTTTAATAATTCATCTGGTATATAAAAAAAAAAAAAAAAAATTCAAGGTCATCAATTTTCAGCGAAGATTGGAAACAAACTTTGTTGAAAACTCATTTGGAGTGTGTTTTGTGAAGTCACTGATCATTTTATACCACCGTAACAACATTTTTTATTTTAATAGCAATCAACGTACGGAACACTAATTGTGTAAATTCAACTTGCACTCGACCGGTTATTTTAATTGTTGGTTAGGATATTCTGGCACTGAGCTCCTCATCTAAGAAATAGCTCTATATGTGTGCGTTTGAGAAATGACTAGCTTTTACCATTAAAAAAGTGACTTCAATTACTTAATTTTTTATCCGAAAAACAGTTCCTGAGTTAGAGTGTTGTTTCGCTTTTGTTGTTTTTGGTCAAACCAAGTAATTATATATTATTAGGTGAAAAAATGGGTGCGTGGTAAAAGAAAAAAAGAAAAAGAAAAACTTCTTCTCTTATCATTAAAAATAAGTTGTATAAACATGATACACCCATGACAACCGAATAAAATATAAAATGTTAACTTACGAATTGCGAGTTAGTCCTTCATTTTTGAAAAAACATTGTAAACATCTACTGTACAATGGTGTTCAAGAAGCACTGAATTTGTTAACGGCATGTTGAATAATATTTTTTATCTTTTTTTTTTTAAAAATATTTTCCTCTTTCTCTCTCTTCCTCCTCCTTTGACATTACTGTGTGTCTCAAAAGTATTACAATATATTAGCCTTCATTTTATTATTTTATATAATGTTACAGTAAAAATTGTTCAATTGGTTGGTATCAGATTTATAATTCATGGTTTCATTAATTTTATTTATGTAGTACATCTCTAGCAATAATTTATTTTTGTAATTTTTCTCTTGATGTAAGATTTTTACGTTGTTGCAATGAAAATTATAGCTAGAAGAAAAATTTTTTCTTTAATCGGACGTCACTTTTGCGTGACTCTTTGTTTTAACCGTTGTGAGGTTTGTCCAATTTAACATCCTTGGCAATTTAAACACGGTAATTGTTTCACTATATTGCTTTTGTATGATGTAGAGATAACCTCTTTGACTTTTGAAGATAAATAGTATTTTTAAGGTTGTTATATTTAGCTGTTTTGATGTTTTTAAAGTCTTAGTAGTTTATTGTACTTTATGTTGTGTTTACTTCTTTTTTGGGTCTGTCGATAGTATTTGAATTAAAAATTAGTTTTTTGACAATTTTTAGTGGGTACCCTTTATACAGGAAAATATTATATAGTTGTTTTTGATTATCTCTTAAGAATCTGTCATCACTAATATGCATTACTCTTTTCTCTAAAGCGATTGCAGTGTTGTATTTTTGATGCTTTGGATGGTTAGAGTGATAGTTTAGAAACCTTCCTGACACTGTCGGTTTTTGGTACCAGTCTGAAATACATATATATATATATATATATATATATATATATATATATATATATATATATATAACATATATATATGTAGTCAGGAGATTTTATTAATTTTGTATTCAGAAACGGCAATTCTGCTCTGTTTCAGTCGCCATGAAATGAATTGAATCGTTCTAAAATTGTCTGGGTAATTGCCTGCTGTACGGAGGAAATTATAACATCTACGTATTTATAAATAAACGGGGGATTAAATGGTAAAGGTGGAATAACTTTATCTAATAGATGGTCCAAGACGATAGCCGCTAAAATTAAACTAATCGGTGAGCCCATCGGTCTCCCATATATTTATTTATAAAATCTATTATTGGAACTAAAGTATATATTGTTGAAAATAAATTTAAGTAAGTCAAGAAAGCTATTCTTGGAAAGGTTTGTATGTATTTCAATTGTGTTCCATTTTTTCTTTAAAATATCTGTTACTAGATTTAGGGTCTATTGGTGAAAAGTGACACTACGCCTAAAGATATTATAACATGTTCTTTTGGTAGTTTTAACTCGCTTGCTATATTAACAAAAGAAAAGGGGTCTTTGATGTTGTGATGAGATTCTCGTTTTTTAACGAATTCCTTAAAGTTTCTGCTAGAAACTTGGATAAGTTTTATGTCACTGAGTCGATAGAACTAACAATTGGTCTTAATGGTGCTATGGTATATACGTATATATATATATATATATATATATATATATATATATATATATATATATATATATATATATATATATATATATATATATATATATATATATATATATATATATATATATATATATATATATACGAGTATATATATATATATATATATATATATATATATATATATATATATATATATATATATATATATATATATATATATATATATATATATATATATATATATATATATATATATATATATATATATATATATATATATATATATATATATATATATATATATATATATATATATATATATATTATTAATGATAAATTATTACAGGTTCTACATATATGTTCAAGTTCTGTGTATACAGAATGTTTTACAACATTCTCATCCACAGAGAAGCCTTGCGGAGGCTGATGTCTTGTCTGGTATTTGAACCTTATATACGTGATTATATAATATTGTCATTTCCGGCAGATCCTTAATTCGCAGTTTATTTTTTGCTTATTTGGGAGATATTTTTTTTGTTTAGCTTTGTTAATTTATGTGGGGATTTAGTTTATTGTCTGCTGGGAAAAATAATTTGTTAAAAAACCCAGCTCGATATAGTCAGGTAAATGTGGTTTATAGGTTATATTAGACATTTCTCTTCTAGTCTCATTCACTCTTCTTTCTTTCATGTCTTGATCTTTTATAATCTTTTGCACAACTGTGTGTTTCCCATCACTCTTTGTTACATTATTTATACTAATTACATTTGTTTATTTACAACTTGGTTATGCTTGAAACTAACTCGGCGGCAGCGGCAGCAGCAGCAAGATTACAGTATCCAGTATCAGAAGCAGCGGGAGCACTTGAAAATGCCAAATGAGATTTTAGTGAAACGTCGTGCAAATTCATTGTTAGACGAACGGATTGAAACACGAAATTTTAATGTATTACATTCCAACATCCGTGAAAACATGTATAGTAGTATATATATATATATATATATATATATATATATATATATATATATATATATATATATATATATTTATATATATATTATATATATTTTTATATATATATATATATATATCGAAGCCATTTTAAATTTTGTCTTATTGGTTACCTGATTAGGTGAAAATCTCACCTAATTAATGAAATAACAAATTTCGAAAACAAATAATTTATTGTAAAATGTACAAATAAAATGTATTTATTCTAGGGACAAAAATGGAGAAACTTTTCAGTTTTATGCCATATTATGTATTATTAGATAGAAGATTAAAAAAAAAACATACTAGTACTTTGTGGCATAATCCTTATTCTTCACAACCTCAGCACATCTTCTTGGCATGGACTCAAGAAGATTGTGAATAACATCTTCGGAAATTTTATTCCATGCTTCTTCCAAGGCTTGGAATAATTCATCTTTATTTCGGAACTTACTGGGATTATTTTGTCTAACTTTTCTGTCTAGGTGCTCCCACATGTTTTCGATAGGATTCAAGTCCGGACTTTGAGCTGGCCACCTCAGAACCTGCATTTGTTGAGAGGTGAAGAAAATTTTTAACAATTTTTGAAGTGTGCTTCGGATCGTTATCGTGCTGAAATTTCCAAATTAACGGCAGA
Source organism: Pachyrhynchus sulphureomaculatus (assembly GCA_019049505.1). Taxonomy (NCBI): domain Eukaryota; kingdom Metazoa; phylum Arthropoda; class Insecta; order Coleoptera; family Curculionidae; genus Pachyrhynchus; species Pachyrhynchus sulphureomaculatus. The sequence continues at coordinate 152,541,812 of CM032455.1, read as the reverse complement.
TTATCCTCGGCATATGGAAGCATAATATTCCTTAAGATGTTTAGATAATATTGGCTATCCATGATCCCGTCTACCCTCACGAGTGGGCTAATGCCGTGGCCGGAAAACATCCCCACACCAAGACATTACCACTTCCATGTTTGATCGTGGGTGTAGTGTACTTAGGGTTAAATCTTTCATTCACTGGACGTCTAACCCATCTCATACCATCTGATCCAAATAAATTAAATTTACTCTCATCCGACCATAAGACGTTTTTCCATTGATTGTAGGTCCAGTGTAAATGCTCTGTTGTGAATCTCAAACGAGCTTGTCTATTTTTCGTTGAAATAAAAGGTTTTTTGACTGGTCTCCTGGCCTTTAAGTCGGCGTCACATAAACGTCTTCGAATAGATCGAATTGAGAGAGGAATGCTGGGGCCTGCCTTTTTTATATCTTCAACAGAGAAGAATGGATTTTTTATAGAACATCTTCTAATCAGCTTATCGATTCCAGATGTTTTTTAGGTCTACCTGGCTTAGGAGTGCTAGTAGTAGTGCCCCTAGCTTGCCAGAATTTAATTTGTTTACAAACAACACTTTTATGTAGATTTAGGTCCTTAGCAATTGTCACTTGTTTCACTCCTGCGTTGTGCTTCTCAATTATAAGTTTTTTTATTTGTTGTGATAAGTTTATAACTCGAGGCATTTTGGTAAGTAATTGAGCTTCGCAACACTGCAAAACGAACTGCTTGGAACGAGAACTCCATTTATGTCCTCAAGAAAAAGAAACATTGTTTACTAATCACATTCCTTTGATAAAATTCTAAGTTGTTTTTATATGCATTTACTACTCAGGCTAAGATAAAAATTTTTAATATATAGTCGCACAAAAATTTTGAATATATGATAAAATTAGAAAATAAATTAAAAGTTCCTCCACTTACTATATATATATATATATATATATATATATATATATATATATATATATATATATATATATATATATATATATATATATATATATAATATATATATAGTATATATATATATATATATATATATATATAATATATATATATATATATATATATATATATATATATATAATATATATATATATATATATATATATATATATATATATATATATATATATATATATATATATATATAAATATATATATATATATATACATACATATATATATATATATATATATATATATATATATATATATATATATATATATATATATACATATATAATATATATATATATATATATATATATATATATATATATATATATATATATATATATATATATATATATGTATATATGTGTATATACAGTGCCTGCCAAAAGTAGAGGAACTTTTAATTTATTTTCTAATTTTATAATATATTTTATCTATATATATATATATATATATATATATATATATATAGAGGAACTATATATAGATAAATATTATATATATATATATATATATATATATATATATATATATATATATATATATATATATATATATATATATATATACGAGGCTGGTTTGAAAAGTCCGTACAAAAATAAAAACTACTTATGTGTTTGGGGTAAACCTTTTTTATTTTTCGACATAGTCTCCTTTTAGGCTTATACACTTCGTCCAACGATGTTCTAGTTTGTTGATTCCTTCCGAATAATAGGATTTGTCCAAGTCTGCAAAATATCCATTAGTGTCTGCAATCACCTCCTCGTTTGAATAAAGTCTTTGTCCCGTCAGCCATTTCTTCAAATTGGGGAACAAATAGTAATCCGAGGGAGCCAAGTCTGGAGAATAGGGGGGATGTGAAACGAGTTGGAATCCTATTTCCATTAATTTTGCGACCACAACTGCTGAGGTGTGTGCTGGTGCGTTGTCGTGATGGAAAAGGACTTTCTTGTGGGCCAATCGCGGGCGTTTTTTCTTGCAGCTCGGTTTTCAAACGGTCCAATAACGATGAATAATATTCACCTGTAATAGTTTTACCCTTTTCCAGATAGTCGATGAGGATTATCCCTTGCGAATCCCAAAAGACAGTCGCCATAACCTTTCCGGCCGAAGGAACGGTCTTCGCCTTTTTTGGTGCAGATTCCCCCTTGGTAACCCATTGTTTAGATTATTGTTTGGTCTCAGGAGTATAGTTATGTATCCATGTTTCATCCACAGTGACGAAACGACGCTTAAAGTCCTCCGGATTCTTCTGGAACAGCTGCAAACCATCCTTGCAACACTTCACACGATTCCGTTTTTGGTCAAGCGTGAGCAATCGCGGCACCCATTTTGCGGATAGCTTTCTCATGTCCAAATGTTTATGCAAAATAATATGTACCCGTTCAGTCGAGATGCCCACAGCACTAGCAATCTCACGCACCTTAACTTTTCTGTCATCCATCACCATATCATGGATTTGATCAATGATTTCTGGAGTCGTAACCTCCACAGGCCGTCCAGAACGTTCAGCGTCACTTGTGCCCATATGGCCAGTCCGAAAATTTTGAAACCACTTATAAACTGTTATAATCGAAGGTGCAGAGTCACCATAATGTTTATCAAGCTTCTCTTTAGTCTCCTGAGGCATTTTGCCTTTCATAAAGTAATGTTTAATCACCACACGAAATTCTTTTTCGTCCATTTCTTGAAAATCACTCGACTTCCTTGATTCACACGAATGCCAAACACAAAGAAATAGACCAATATGGCTGAAATTTGGTGTGCGTTCATTCAAGAGATGCTACTAACTAAACATGACCTCGATACGCGCCGGTGGTGCCATCTCTCGGACTTGCACGAACTTTTCAAACCAGCCTCGTATATATATATATATATATATATATATATATATATATATATATATATATATATATATATATATATATATATAGTTCAGGTTAGCTGAATAGTAGTAAAATAAATATATTTTGCATTTTATCTACTTTATTTATAGATGATGATATTATGAATTAACAAGACAAATTCCTTGAGAAACTATATTCCAAGTTCGAGTAGTATTTTAGAATTAATAAAAAAAAGAAATGGGCGACATTCTCCGACTGTGTGAAGCTTTACTTTTAGATTTTTAAGGGGAAAGTTTCGGAATGTCTCGGTATAATTCGAATTAACCCATGAGTGTAGGCGTGTGGCGTATTTAGACAGCGATTTTAACTTGAATTTATATTTCAAATACTTATTCCGAAAATCGAGTAACGTTAGTTATTTCACTCCAGTGATCTCAATGCTAGTCAACGATGACAAACAGTTACACATGTCAATGAACACCAATTTTTTAGTTTTGTCTCATTTCTTTTCTAATATATGCATTTGTGCAATAGTTAGAAACACTACGTGGTGCCATAATTTGTTAGAACTTTCAGTTCAAAAGGTTATGACTAATCAGATAAAGCTACAAGAATAATTCCCCTGACTTGAGGCAAACGACATTAAATTTCGCCTGTTGGGTTCGCAATTAGGGAGAATGTAATCAGCAGTGCGACGTGATACGTATCAGTTAACCAGGGACGGGCATTATTTATTTGTGACATTTATTACTCGACGTGTAGTAGTGTCTATTTTTTAGTTTGGCTTTGCTAAATTAAACGAGTGTCTTAAGGTATTTCGTACGAGTAACCGCTAAAAGTAGTTTCCTTGGAAATTTTGAGAAATAATAGGTGTCAGCATCATGCATTCATTGTTTCAATATAAAGATAGTTTACCACGCCGTATTGCTATAATTAATTGTAAAAGCTTCAGATATTTAACATGTAAAAGATAGGAATCCATACTTTTTCTTCTCGATCAAAAGCATGCGTTTTATAATGTTTAGCGTCATATGTGCAGTAAAAAGTAAAAAGTCACCAAAAAATATGTATACGCATAAAAAAATTACGTTGCTTTCGTTTCTTAAAATATGAAGATAGTTGTTGCAAAAATATTAGAAAAATATTACTTGTTAATGTATTTTATGAAGTGAATTTTGGCTGTGGCACCGTAGCTTGAAGAAGACTTCGCGCATGGACGCGGACGTTCTTTCAAATTTCGAATCACATATATGCATTGCACTGATCGGACTTTTAAAAGATACTAGAATATACGCGTGCCTAGCACGCGCATTTATTTAGTTATCAATACTTAATAATTGATATATTTTTAATAAATAATCCAAAATATCGTTTTAATTAATTAAGGGAACATTACACTTTCTTGAGTCGGAAAAATCGACTTTTTAGAAAGTATCCTACTGGAAAGTATCATATGTCATTAATATTCTCTGAAAATATCAGAGGAGAATTTCAAATACTTTCGAAGTTATAGACGATTCTAGCGCCAAGTGTAAAGCAGGCTAAATTGTCTTGCTCTACCTGCGTCGAATATCTGCTGCTACTTTTATGATTCTAAGAAAGATAGAAGCAGGTAAAAGGAGTGCTTACTATAATGGGTATATCTTTTCAGTTTGAGGCAAAACTGTAGCCCCGGAGCAAAAAGTTTAGCTAGTCTGCTCAGTTCGAAAATATCGCTAGCAGGGCTAACATCACTCTGTAAACGTCTCGACTAATATTGTGCAAAATAGACAAAAAATACGGGAAATGTAGTTCAAAGCGAGTGTCCAGACCACGTAACAGACAGTTTGGTGGTAGAGATGGTAATAGATTTTCAGATGAAAGTAATTCTAATTTTGCCAGTACATTTGCAGAAAAAATTGTAAAACTTCTGATTTGAGTAGAAGCACTTATCCGATTTTTAGCTATTATATAGTACAATTTTTAGTTTTCTCAACAAAAGTTGAAGTCCAAAGTTTGTGATGGAGACGTGAAATTTTCAAACGAGACGAAAGAGAAGTTCTAAGCTATATATTGAGTGTGAATGCGGCGATAGACTCATTGACTAGCCTCAAAATTGAGACATTATATGAAATTAATAGACGTTTTATATTTGTAGTGAGATTACTCGGCTGTGGAATCGCTGGAGTGAGCAATTTTTGCGGCCTGATGGATTTAGGAACGGTCTTTTATGAAACAACTTATTATAAAATCATCGAAAATATTAAAATCGCAGTTGAGGCTGTAGTCCGAGTTGTTATAAATAAAGCCGCCAGAGATTCCAAAATCGCACGGAGAGACGAAAGAACACTTGAGAACGAGGCGTATGAGGAGTCGGAAGGAATTTTGTATACAGTAGGCATAACTGATTGAACGTAAGTAGATTTTATAAGTGAACATTCGTTTTTCAAAACTTTAAACGCGTTTTTCTCAAGACAACGCTTTTGTTTTCGGCGTGTACTATAACTTAAAAAACCCTTTAACCGATCAATCTGAAATTTTAATATGTTCTTCTACATAACAATTACCCAAGTATAAACTAGAATAAAAAAGATTGGTTAATTTTTTCCTCAATTTTTAATGTTTTTTTTTTATACGAAAAAAAATGATATTTTTGAGACCACCAATTTTGGCGGTCCACCACTTTTGTAAATTTCAGTTTAAACAAAATAGTCGTAGTGTATACTGGGGACTATCTCGTTCTTGCTTTTAAGGTCCATACATGCACTTCCCAATTTTGATCGGTTCCTTTCGGGTGTCGACCCCGTTTTCTGGTTAATTGGGTTATCTTAATAAGCCCCTTATCTCTGTCGATCAGCTGTCTCCTGTCGTCTTTGTCATTTTTTCCCATATGGCGGTGTCCGTGGGTGGTTGTCTCAGGTGAAATAATTAACAATGTTTTCAACATCCAGGGTGCTCAATCACATCCATGTTTTAAATCGTGTTTTTGTAATTTTATCTACAGTATTATAGTGTGTATTTTATGGATTAACCAACGCTTTTATGTATAAGCAACTTCACACTACTCATGTGAGTTTTTGACTTTATTATGACTAATATCTTATTCTTGTTCTACACTAATTTTATTAATTATAACAACTTAATTACAACATCATTAATTTAAATTTGTCCTAAACACTATCAGTGAATATGTTGTTCTCCTTTTCAGTTCTTGCCCTGAAGAAGGTCTCAATCTAGGACCGAAATATTGGCTTAATGAAAATTGTGTGATCTCTTATCACGCCCGTTTTTGCCGAGTTCCCCAACTAGGATTTTATTTTTAAGAATTTTGGTAGATACGGCAATCTTTTGCTTTTCTTTCTTTATTCTATATATATATAAATATATATATATATATATATATAATAGTATAAATATATATATATATGATTATATATATATATATATATATATATATATATATATATATATATATATATATACATATATATATATATATATATATATATATATATATATATATATATATACAGGTATATACATATATATATATATATATATATATATATATATATATATATATATATATATATATATATATATCTATATATATATATATATATATATATATATATATATATATATATATATATATATATATATATGTATATATATATATATATATATATATATATATATATATATATATATATATATACAAACATATATATATATACATATATATATATATATATATATATATATATATATATATATATATATATATATATATATATACATATATATTCAGACGTTCCAGTGAGCCTCAATCGTGCACGCCAGCAGATCAAAATTTTCAAAATGGCCTCCATGAGGCGCGCAAAAAACCCTGCAACTAATTATTTAAAAAAAAATTTTCTTGTATTTAAAGACTTAAAATATGTTTTTTTATTAATTTATCAGTCCCATAAAAATTATTAAAATTTTCGACAGAGAAAATATAATGTTCCATCGGTACTGTATAAAAATCAATAACACGTAATTGCGTGCGGCGGAAATCAAGCGAGAAGTTACATTGCCACATTCATTATACTTTGAAAACCAAATTATTTTGCATCTTTCTCTAACATAATACTCTCTGTTTTCTCGTAAGAAATACCTTAAAAATAATTGTGTGATTACTAATTATATAAACAAAAGCTTCGAACAGACAAGCACAATCAGAATGCATTTTATTTAACAATTAGGATTATTTAACCATTAAAATTATCAGATTATTTTGCAATACAACGGATTTAATACCATTTTATATTTCATTGTAAAACCGTACATACACTAATAGTCGACTATAAAGTGCCACGAACGCCACAAATGGACAATTACCGAGAAAATTGAGCGCACTTGCACCCATGTAACGTAAACCTTAATAGCGGTGACAAATGCCCCTAGGAGACACCCTTGCCCTCCGGGGGACTTATTATTCCCGGTTAAGGCAAAATAATTTACTATACGAGGTGAGAAAAGCTCGCCTTGGTGAATAATAACTTTTACTTGCCAAGCGACAATGACAAACACAACTTTATAGTAGTTAGGAGGTATTATATCATAAATACGACTCGGGTAGGGCTAAAGATTTGAATAACTTAGTCGGACGTGACCCATTTACTTGAAGGGTTTAAGTGACAACTAGGGGGTGTTCCAACTAGGTAAATGTTTTAGGTAAAGTATCTTTTAATTTTTTTAACTGTTTAATACAATTACTTGTTAGCTATTATGAGTTAGTACAAAAATACATTTTCGTGAAAATAAGTTAAAAACTTTCAATAACGATATAAGGAAATGTATTAGAAGCGATGTCAGAAACTAAAACAATGAGAAAATTGAAGTAATTCCGGAAAACAAGAAGGGTATAAAACTTCTACAAAGATCATTAAATGAAGGACAACTACAAATAACAACATTAGTATATCAGAACAACCAAATAATAACTCAAACGAATGAACTAAGAATGAATATAGAAAGATTCTACAAGGACATTTATGAGAGTAACGTAGCACCACCACCAGACGAAAGCGAGGCAGTTCGAATACGAGTAATAAATCAAGGCTTCAGATCCTTGATTCCCAACATCACAAAACCCGAAATACAAGATTCTTTAAATAAAAAGAGCAGCAGGTCAAGACCGCATACTTGTCGAAATGTTGCAAACATTACGAGTACTAGATATATTGTACAATAAGTGTCTCGATATGTGCGATGTACCTCGAGACTGGAATAATGCTGTGGTGGTCCTGCTTTTCAAAAAAGAAGATGAGTCTAAATTAACCAACTATATTAACTTATTTATGAAAATAAGTAAAAATAATAACAGCGAGACTCACAAAGGAATTGAACGCTTACCAACCCAGAGAACAAGCCGGCTTTAGAAAAGGTTTTAGTACACTGGATCACCTTCAACCATTAAGAAACTTAATAGAAAAGTTAGACGGTATAATTTTAAGATTTTGGTGGCCTTTGAGGATTACGAGGAAATGTTTGACTCCCTTGAAATTTGAGCAACATTAAATAGTCTAAGTAACTGTAGAATTGACAGCAGATATTCGCAGATTATTCAAGATATATTTAAAGATGCAACATTTCAGATAGTACTGAAAGAAAATATCAATAAGATAGAAACGAAAAGAGCGGTACGTCAAGGGGACACTATCTTGCCGACATTGTTTATGTTGTAGCTAGAAAATCTTTTCAAACAATTTCCGTGGACAAGTAAGGGTAAAAATGTAGAAGGAGAGGAACTCAATCATTTACGATTCGCGGATGACATTGTGCTTATATCAAACAACAAGGAAGAATGGAAGGAATGAATGAACTTAACACCAAGTCCGGAGAGATTAGTCTGAGGATAAACATCGTCTTGACAAATAACGACTGTGATAAAGAAGCAGTACTGAACATTGACAACGCGAAAATCACAAGAACGGATATCTCGGACGAAAAATAGTAATATCCAAAGAAAACTTGGAAACGGATTTATCAAGGAGAATATTATTGGCTTGTTCGCAGTTTGGCAGATTGCGAAACATCTTCCTTTCCAGTGCCCCAAATACACTAAGAGCGAACACATTTGATCAATGCATGTTGCCAGTATTGACGTACGGAACGGAAACGTAGGATTTGAATCAAGAAATTATAAATCGCGTACCAATAGCTCAACAAGTAATGGAAAGGAGGATGTTGGGAATACCGTTAAGGGATAGGCTAACTAATGAAGAAATTCGGGAAGGTCCGAGATAACTGATGTAGCTGAGAGGGCTAAGCGAATGAAGAAATTCGAGGAACGTCCAAGATAACTGATGTAGCTGAGAGGGTAAGCAGGTTGAAGTGGAGCTGGGCGGGTCATGTCGCAAGACTCTCTGATAATCGATGGACCCATAATGTAATCAACTAAAGGCCCTGGAATGAGAAAAGAAGTAGGGGACGCCCGCAAACCCGATGGTCTGACGACATCAAAAGATTAGTTGGATACAACTGGCTAAACAAGGCCCAAAACCGAAGAAGATGGACGTACTTAGGGGAGGCTTATGTCTGACGATGGTCTGCATGACGATGATGAAAATACATCCGTTCGTTTGTTACATTCAGAATGAAATTTAAAGTCGTGTTGCCAAGATCTTACTTAACATTTTCAATACGGACTTTTCAGAGTTGGGTAGCTTACGAACACTGGCTATTTTAAATCTGCGCAGGAGATTGTAGTAATTCAAACTGGTCATAGTATGCGCCCCCCCTTGACTGTCACTGCCTTCCGTTTTTGTCATTTGTCTTCTGCCTGTCGTTTGATAAAGTCCTTTTTGAGTATTCCGTATGGAACACTTATCGATGTCTGACCGTATGTCTGTCTATCCGTTTGTCAAACTCGATTTTCTATAATATTATTTGACATAGAAAGTTGAAATTTGGCACAAATATAGAAATTAATGGCCCGTGTAGTTTTGAAAGTTAAAATTTAACTTAAGGGGTTATTTTTGTGGGGCGAAATCGAAAGTGAAAATAAAAAGGTTTATCCAGTTATTTTTAAAAAATTGAAAAAAAAAAAATTTCCATGCCCTCCCTTCTCTTGAAAACTATTGATCAAAAAATGTTGACAAAAATTCTGGGATATTGTCCATAAGGTCATTGAGCAAAAATTATCACGAGTGTATTACGTTTTATAATTTATCTGGTATAAAAAAAACTATGAAAACTATGTTTCTTGACGTATGGTGGAGGTATCTGCAACCCAATGATAAGTCGCTCTTGTACCGAGATATAATTTCATTTTATTTTAAAAGCAATCACCGTACGGGACAATAATTGCGCAAGTCCGATTTGTACTTGGCCGGTTTTTTTTTTTCTTTTAATTATCATTTTCCACGTGTCGTATAAGTTTAGAAGAGAGATAGTGAACACAGAAGATTAAAAGACTTGAATAATTCATGGGACAATCGAAGATTTGCATAAGTGATGATATACTAAATATGTAACCATGTAACGCATGGAAAATGATAACGGAAAATAAAATCTTTTGACCGACAGACAGAACACAAATGACAAGAATCCGTTCTTGTCATTTATGTTCTAACACAAACAGCTACTAAAGCGAAGGTCGAGGAGGTGGAGCCAACTACTACCAGTCGGAAGCACCGCAACCCAATATAATGAACAAATTCATAATAATGTAAGTCTCAAACAACTTCCGTGCACAATTTGTTGTAATATGAGCTCATTATATAGTTATATTGCACAATTGTACATAAGATGAATACAATTATTTAGTCATAAATGAATTTTTTGTTGAAAGTAACAAAATTTTTTGAAATTATAAGTTATACAATCCTTTCTAAAATGAATTTTATATATTTTATATATATATATATATATATATATATATATATATATATATATATATATACATATATATATATATATATATATATATATATATATATATATATATATAACATATATATATATATATATATATATATATATATATATATATATATATATATATATGTATATAATATATATATATATATATATATATATATATATATATATATATATATATATAAATATATATACAGTAATACCCCGCTTAGCGCGACCCCGTTACGCGCGGTTTCACTATAACGCGAATTTCAAATTTCGCGCTCATGTAGTCATTAACTTCTCTATGGTCGCGGGGGGATCCCCGCTTTCTCTGAATATTCTCTTTGAAGAATTGGGAATTCCCTGTCCTTCGACTTTGTTCTATGGGGATTTCCTCGTTCGTTTCGTGTGTTCATTTGTTCCGTAATGTTAGTTCGGTCGGCTGGCAGTTTTGTTTTAATATTTATTGGAGATACATACATACATAATTTAACCCTACGTTAAAAATGCCGCCTGTAAAGAAAAAAGAGCGTAAAAGCGTCACTTTGGAATTGAAGATGAAAGTGTTAAGAAGAATGGAAAATGGAGGCAAAGCAACAATTGTTGGGAGAGATTTTGGACTCTCAGAATCGACTGTGAGAACGATTTATAAAAAATCGGGAAAAAAAATTAAAATCTCCAGCGAAGGTTCAACACCTATAAGTGCAACAAAACTTTCTCGTTCGAGATCATCTATCTTAGAAAGAATGGAGAAATTACTGTCAGTCTGGATCGAAGATTTGAATAAGAAGAACACACCACTAAGTCAAGATCTCATATGCACAAAAGCAAAATCTTTGTATGAGATGCTGAAAACAAAAGAAGGAGAAGGGAGTGCCACTCCGACTTTTGCTGCCAGCAGAGGCTGGTTCCATCGGTTCAAGCAGCGTTCTAATCTTCACAATATCCACATAACAGGCGAGGCGGCCAGCGCGGACATTCAAGCTGCAGCTGAGTTTCCAGACAAGTTTCAAGACTTCGTTAGACGAGAGAAAATTCCTGCTTGTCTCATCTTCAATGTTGATGAGACCGCACTTTACTGGAAAAAAAATGCCATCTCGAACATTCATTTCTAAGGAAGAACGTCAAGCCAGTGGTTTCAAAGCTGCGAAAGATCGACTAACACTTCTGCTGGGTGGTAATGCCACTGGTGATTTCAAGCTGAAACCTTTACTAGTGTACCATTCAGAAACACCCCGTGCAATGCGAGGCACAGACAAGACAAGTCTACCAGTTGTGTGGCGATCAAACAGAAAGGCGTGGGTTACACGGGAAATTTTTCAAGAATGGTATTCTAATAGTTTTTGCCCATCAGTCAAATCATACTGTGACAGAAATGGGCTTGAACCTAAAGTTATATTACTCTTAGACAATGCCCCAGGACATCCAACCTCACTTGATACGCCCAGAGACTTAAAAGTGTACGTAAAGTTCCTTCCACCAAACACTACGTCAATATTACAACCTATGGGACCAGGGAGCAATAGCAAACTTCAAAGCTTATTACCATCGCCGCACTTTTAGCCAACTAATTCATGAAACTGACGGGGAAGGAAGACAGTCTATGCGAGAGTGGTGGAAGTCATACAACATTATGAAGTCTATTCACAACATAGAAGAGGCTTGGAAGGAAGTTAAAATGAGTTGTATGAATGGGGTGTGGCGTAATCTTTGGCCAGATGTAGTGGAAGCACCTAGAAGAATTGTCCAGATGCAGAGACAAGTGCTTGAAGACATTGCTGCAATGATTGAGGGGTCTGAAGTTGAAGATGTCACGGTAGAAGATCTCGTAGAACTTGTAGCAACGCACGACGATCCTATTAGCAATGAAGATCTGATCGAGTTACAGAATAATCCTATCTACGATGAGGAAGAACAAGTAGAAGAGAAAGTTTTATCTTCAGGGGAAATACAAAATGCACTTTCAAAAATTTATTCAGGTTTGGACATATTGCAGAGTATAGACAATAATGATGACCGTGTCTTGACCGTGTGTCAAACAATTAAAAACAGTGTTGGGTGTTATGAACGTATTTTACAAGAACGTAAACAAAACGTTACCCAAAAGACAATAGATGTATTTTTTCCGTAAAAAATAAGAGTATGTATTGCATAAAGTGTTCTTAGAATTAAAGTGATTGATTAAAATGATTTGTATTTTTTTGTATTAAATTTTGACTATGTTTAATCATAAACCTCGATATACGCGAATTTCAGTTAACGCGATTTTTTTCGGAACGTATCCCTCGCGTAAAGCGGGGTATTACTGTATATATATATATATATATATATATATATATATATATATATATATTATATACATATCTTGAAAACAAATTCTAAATCCACACACGAATTACTCAGGGCTTAATTGCGGTCGCACATGCATATAATTTATTTGTTTTAAAAAAATGTTATACATCTACTCTTTTGGAACCCTGAAACTGGCCACAGAATAAAAATTAAAGAAAAAAAATTAAATCTTACAGAATATAATTGCAGAAATTCCAGTTAAAAATATTTTTTTATAATTCATTCAGTCATACAGTATAGGGTTTACAACGGGTCGTATATCAGGCAGACAGTAGAATAACCAAAAAGTAATTCTGTCAATGTAGTCCTTTCTCACAAAATAATACGAATTTCTGATAAAGGATTTTTCAATTTATTTGTATATAGTATATTTTAAGGCAGAAATATAATTTCATTTGGGAAGTTGTTCCATATTTGATTAAATTCGTACGTTTTTGTTTAAATGTTCTGGAATTAATTATTTAAAATAAGCGACCTCCTCTTCTGGTATTGCTTGTTCTGGTCTTATAAATATATGTATTGGTATTTTATAAACTTTACAGATTTAATATGAATATACTAGTAACAGTAAACAATCTTCTTTTACTATTGGTCTAGAGCTTTCTTTTGATGGTATTTTAAATAAAATTCATCTCGCCTGAATAGTTTTAAACCTGCTAGCGCTAACAAAACCTCCCCAAGAAACGATACTTAGTAAACCTTCAAAGCTGCTTTAATTCCTAACCAATTTATCAACACTGTCAAGGCATAGCAGTACCTTAGCGGTTCACTCGATAGTCTCCTACAAACAAGCCTCTGATATCCAAAGAAATTGTTATCGATTCAACATTAACATTTATTTATATAGTAAGTATGCTTATTATTCGGTACAGCTGAAAAATTAATAATTTAAGTTTGATCAACACCCATCAGTTAGTTATTTCCTAAAAACCATACCGTAAACTACGTAGTAAATGCTGGCCTCTGTCCATCTCCACACCCTCATCCATTATGATGTATGGTGGAAGTGTCATCCACTTACATCCACACATATACACAATAATATATACATATATATATATATATATATATATATATATATATATATATATATATATATATATATTACATATATATATCTAATAAATTTGACATAAATGCCAAAACAATAGTTAATGAAATAATATATTTCTTGGTGAAATGTTGTCAATGTTTATGTGTGTATGTATTTCTTGATGTCATTTATAGATAAACGAACAGCTAAATCGTGATATCTATAGTAGACGTAAATAAAGCCTATAATGCAGTTATCGTAGTAAAATCAAACATAAACTTTCAATCGACAGAAACTTCATTTAAAGGGATCCCCAATAAACACAAATCTCCGGAGCTTTATCTGACTTCCATAAAATTAGTTAACACACTAACTAGCTAGTTAATCAATGACCCTCCTAATCTGGTTTAGAACTTAAATTAACTGACGTCATTAAACTGAATGATTTGGAATTTAGGTATTTTATTTGATAAGCTATTGTCGGCTGTAAATCCCCGAGCGTATTATACTGGGAATGTTAGGCTGCGTGAAGCATTTTAAGTAAGAAGGAAACTTGCTTGTGAGAGTTGAGGAGTGTTTTCTTGGTTAAGTGTTATAGTTTTATATATAACTAATAATAACTATTTT
>CM032455.1:152517102-152524602 GCA_019049505.1 Pachyrhynchus sulphureomaculatus | reverse complement strand
TTTTATTGAGCGCTGTGTTTATTTGCTGCTCTAATAGTCAGTGTACTTGTTTCCAATCAATAAGTCAAAACTGGGTGAACACAGCTATTAAAAACCCTTTAGGTTGATGGGAATATCTTTGTTTCTCAATACGTTCTGCAGTTTTCCTGTAGCCGCCTAAATCATTTTAATCTCTCTGTTAATCTCTGCTTGTTGTTTTTCGGTCACGAGTTTTATATTATGTCCCAGATATACATACTCATCAATTATATCGATCATTTTATCCTTGATAGTTATTGGTACTGTTGCTTGGGTTAAGATTTTGGTCTTTGTTAGGTCTATTGTTAGTCCTACTTTGCCTGAAGCTGATTTTAAATCAGATAATATATATATATATATATATATATATATATATATATATATATTAGATTTCAAAATATTGACACTTCTATGAATGCTAAGACTGTGGGAAAAAACATTTTTGCACGTAACATAAGTAAAAATATTTTAATTAACTAACTTTGACTCTGTATACTCTAAAAAAAAGTTCCGAGCTAACCTTGCCAGTTATTAAAAAAAAAACCTATCGCTTTTCATTAAGGTATTATTTACATATTCTGGTGAATACGTTGGTTTCTGGAACACCGTGTATATATTGAAAAAAATTTAAAAAAATCTGAAGGTGACATATTCAGGATATCATAGGTACGTTCCTACCTGCCCCTAATTTTTTCATTGCCTTTACAACAAACTAATAATAAAACTAATTAACCCCCACTACATTTCAGTTTGTATATGTACAGCAAACTTTAAATCGATGTCTTGTTTTATTCCGAAGTTCTCGTGCCAACAAATAAACAGGCGAACAGATCTACAAACCAGCGGACCTAGGGATCCTGAATCGTGAAGAAACGCAAAAATATCTTACGAATACGATTTTTCCTAAGTGGGATAAGTGGTGGTACCCGTAAATTATGCAACAAGTAAAATGACTAACTCACTTAGATGTTAAGAAAATAACAAGACGACTTTTAAAGCGAATGTAATTGTTGTTTGTTAGAGTATAAAATAAATTACGTCCCACAAACCCGCTTGTCTCTCAGCTTGCATGAGTAACGAAGCTAAACGAGTCGCTAGATGGTCTTACATTATAGCCTAGTAATGTCATTCCTTCACGTTTCTTGGCCCTCAACATCATTAATTATTATTTCAAAAGGAAAGTTGGGGTCATTTAGGATACAAATTATATCTTGTAATATTAATGTAGCTTGCTGGCTAGGTTTTGGTCTTTTGCAAGAACATTTGGACGTTTTTGTTCTGGAAATTAAATTATTACGCTCTTGGTAAAGTGTTATTAAGAAAAGTGTGGACTTTTATTCAGAGAAACTTAAAAATAAACTTCCCTTCTATCCAAAATATTTAAAAATCTTGGTTTAGTTTTAGTGCAGTTAAAAAAGCATTTGATATTGCACAGTCTAGATACAGCAATATTATGATTTTATTCTCCCTGGGGTATCACCAGGCGTATTGTTCTGAGTTTTGGACCTCGAAAACTTTTTTGTTTATAAACAATTTCAGTTTTAAAAACGCGTTTTTTGAGCTTAAAATATGAATAACTCCGGTTGTATAAGTCGGAACGAGACAAAAAAAAACAAACTCTTCGTAGTGAAACCTCCAACAAATCCTCGTTGGTTTTAAGGCGCTTAAGTGCGTACAAAGTTGAAGAAACAGAAAAAAAATTGTTTTTTTTTATTTGATTGTACAAGTCGACTAAGTGAACCGATCGGCATGAAACTTTCAGAAAATATTGAACCCGGTGGGCACATTTGAATTTGTTATATAAAATTTGAATTGCCTGCTATTTTATGCCATTTGGTCCAAAATGAATCTTTGTTTTTAAAAAATTTAAATCTCGACGCCAGCTCGATACCACTAAAAAATTTTTTTTGGAGTTATTCTAACCGTTTGTTGTTACATTTGTTTATTAATCAAATAATAACAAATGCGTTTTTCAGTCATTCAAAGAATTGAAAAATTGTTATCACATCTGGCAGAGAATCGCGAGACCTTCATTAAAAAAAATATTTCATTTTCGTTGGCAATTTTTTTTTTCAAAATGACCGAAAAAACACATTTGTTGTTATTTGATTAATAAACAAATGTAAAAAAACAAAACGGTTAAAATGACTACAAAAAAAATTTTTTAATGGCATCGGAAAGCTGGCGTCGAGACCTAAATATTGAAAAAAAGATCCATTTTGGACTAAACAGCATAAAATGGCGGGCAATTCAAATTTTAAATAACAAATTCAATTGTGCCCACTGGGCTCAGTATTTTTGTATCTAAAATTCAGAGACTTTTTGCTATAACAAAAGGCAAATTTTCTGAAAGTTTAAACCCGATCTTAGTCGACCTGCCCAATAAAATGAAAAAAAAAAGAAACAGTTTTGTCTGTTTTTTTAAATTCTGTTGGTTATATACGCAGTTGAGCGACTTAAAACTGACAAAAATTTGTTGGAAATTTTATTTTATCTCGATCTGACTTATATAACCAGAGTTATTCACATTGTAAGCTCAAAAAAACGCGTTTTGAAAACTTAAAATGATTATAAACAAAAAAGCACAAATTTTTTGATGTGCAAAACTAAGGACAATATTCCTGGTGATACCCCAGAGGGGATAAAATCATAATATTGCTGTATCTAAACTATGCCTATCTCATTATTATTTTAGCCTTTTTTTACTGAACTATTAATTAAAATTTCAATAAAACAATCGTATCATTACTTATGCGGCCTAAAGGTACTATGTATGTTATTGAGCTTATTAGCTGAGCTCTGTGCTTCGCATCTGACTGTCAATTTTCAGAGAAAAAACCATGATCTATTGACAATGGATAATCGTAATGCGACTAGACACCGAGAGACTCTGGTGAAATATCCATTAAAGATTGGTTTTTCCCATGGTAGCCCACTGAGGTGATGATTGTTTACTTTATTTATTGCCTAAAATGGTCAACTATCTTGAAGCTATTAATATAGAGATTACTGCCGCCGATGTGGCCTTCCTAAAAGAGTGTGTGGAGAGTAGGTTGTGTAGCCTAAATTAACTACTCTGAACCTGAACAAAAATTACATGATCCTGAATCGTGAAGAAATGCAAAAATATCTTAGAGTGATTCTTTCATGAATACGATTTTTCCTGAGTGCAACAAGTAAAATGACTAACTCACTTAGATGTTAAGAAAATAACAAGACGACTTTTAAAGCGAATGTAATTGTTGTTTGTTAGAGTATAAAATAAATTACGTCCCACAAACCCGCTTGTCTCTCAGCTTGCATGAGTAACGAAGCTAAACGAGTCGCTAGATGGTCTTACATTATAGCCTAGTAATGTCATTCCTTCACGTTTCTTGGCCCTCAACATCATTAATTATTATTTCAAAAGGAAAGTTGGGGTCATTTAGGATACAAATTATATCTTGTAATATTAATGTAGCTTGCTGGCTAGGTTTTGGTCTTTTGCAAGAACATTTGGACGTTTTTGTTCTGGAAATTAAATTATTACGCTCTTGGTAAAGTGTTATTAAGAAAAGTGTGGACTTTTATTTAGAGAAACTTAAAAATAAACTTCCCTTCTATCCAAAAGGTTTAAAAATCTTGGTTTAGGTATAGTGCAGTAAAAAAAGCATTTGATATTGCACAGTCTAGATACAGCAATATTTTGATTTTATTCTCCCTGGGGTATCACCAGGCGTATTGTTTTGAGTTTTGGACCTCGAAAACTTTTTTGTTTATAAACAACTTCAGTTTTCAAAACGCGTTTTCTGAGCTTAAAATGTGAATAACTCCGGTTGTATAAGTCAGAAAGAGACAAAAAAAACCAAACTATTCGTAGTGAAACTTCCAACGAATCCTCGTACAAAGTGCGTACAAAGTTGAAATAAAACCGGTCAAGTGCAAGTTGAACTTGCACAATTAGTGTTCCGTACGTTGATTGTTTTTAAAATAAAAATTTTTGTTAGGGTGGTATAAAATGATCAGTGACTTCACAAAACACACCCCAAATGAGTTTTCAACAAAGTTTGTTTCCAATCTTTACTGAAAACTGGTGACCTTGAAATTTTTTTTTTTTTATATCCCAAATAAATTATTAAAGGTAATGCGCTCGTGATAATTTTCGTTCAATCTATACCCCGTGGAGAATATTCCAGAATTTTTTCAAAATTTTTTGATCAGTACTTTTCGAGATAAGGTAGGGGACACCGATTTTTTAAAAGTAATACGAAGAAAAGTGTGCGCAAGTATTATATTATATATATATTTTTTACTCGTCTTTTCACAAGCTTTCATTTGACACCACACTCGATGACCTAGTAAAAAAAATTTTTTTTCACTTCCGATTTCACCCCTCAAAACGAACCCCTTAAGTCAAAATTTATGTTACGGTGGTATAAAATGATCAGTGACTTCACAAAACACACCCCAAATGAGTTTTCAACAAAGTTTGTTTCCAATCTTTACTGAAAACTGGTGACCTTGAAATTTTTTTTTTTTTTATATTCCAAATAAATTATTAAAGGTAATGCGCTCGTGATAATTTTCGTTCAATCTATACCCCGTGGAGAATATTCCAGAATTTTTTCAAAATTTTTTGATCAGTACTTTTCGAGATAAGGTAGGGGACAGCGATTTTTTAAAAGTAATACGAAGAAAAGTGTGCGCAAGTATTATATTATATATATATTTTTTACTCGTGTTTTCACAAGCTTTCATTTGACACCACACTCGATGACCTAGTAAAAAAAATTTTTTTTCACTTCCGATTTCACCCCTCAAAACGAACCCCTTAAGTCAAAATTTATGTTACGGTGGTATAAAATGATCAGTGACTTCACAAAACACACCCCAAATGAGTTTTCAACAAAGTTTGTTTCCAATCTTTACTGAAAACTGGTGACCTTGAAATTTTATTTTTTTTTATATTCCAAATAAATTATTAAAGGTAATGCGCTCGTGATAATTTTCGTTCAATCTATACCCCGTGGAGAATATTCCAGAATTTTTTCAAAATTTTTTGATCAGTACTTTTCGAGATAAGGTAGGGGACAGCGATTTTTTAAAAGTAATACGAAGAAAAGTGTGCGCAAGTATTATATTATATATATATATTTTTTACTCGTGTTTTCACGAGCTTTGATTTGACACCACACTCGATGACCTAGTAAAAAAAATTTTTTTCACTTCCGATTTCACCCCTCAAAACGAACCCCTTAAGTCAAAATTTATGTTACGGTGGTATAAAATGATCAGTGACTTCACAAAACACACCCCAAATGAGTTTTCAACAAAGTTTGTTTCCAATCTTTACTGAAAACTGGTGACCTTGAAATTTTTTTTTTTTTTATATTCCAAATAAATTATTAAAGGTAATGCACTCGTGATAATTTTCGTTCAATCTATACCCCGTGGAGAATATTCCAGAATTTTTTCAAAATTTTTTGATCAGTACTTTTCGAGATAAGGTAGGGGACAGCGATTTTTTAAAAGTAATACGAAGAAAAGTGTGCGCAAGTATTATATTATATATATATTTTTTACTCGTGTTTTCACGAGCTTTGATTTGACACCACACTCGATGACCTAGTAAAAAAAATTTTTTTCACTTCCGATTTCACCCCCATCAAAACGAACCCCTTAAGTCAAAATTTATGTTACGGTGGTATAAAATGATCAGTGACTTCACAAAACACACCCCAAATGAGTTTTCAACAAAGTTTGTTTCCAATCTTTACTGAAATCTGATGACCTTGAAATTTTTGTTTTTTTTATATACCATATAGATTATTAAAGGTAATGCACTCGTGATAATTTTCGTTCAATCTACACCCCGTGGAGAATATTTCAGAATTTTTTCGAAATTTTTTGATAAGTACTTTTCGAGATAAGGCCCGGGACAGCGATTTTTCGCGAATTTTTAAAAATAATACAAAGAAAAGTGAGCGCAAGTATAATATTATATATATATATATTTACTCGTGTTTTCACAAGCTTTCATTTGACACCACACTCGATGACCTAGTAAAAAAATTTTTTTTTGACTTCCGACTTCACCCCCCAGAACTAACCCCTTAAGTCAAAATTTAATTCTCAAAACTACATGGCTCTGATGAGGCCATCAATTCCTATATTATTACCAAATTTCACCTTTCTGTGTCAAATAGTTTCGGAGAAAAATCGGGTGTGACAGACAGACAGACAGACAGATAGACAGGCAGACAGACACCGAAGTGATCTTATAAGTGTTCCGTACGGAACACTAAAAACAGACAAAAAATTGTTTTTTTTATTTGATTGTACAAGTCGACTAAGTGAACCCATCGGCATGAAACTTTTAGAAAATACGCCTTTTGTTATATCAAAAATACGCTGAAATTTTGGTACAAAAATATTGAACCCGGTGGGCATATTTGAATTTGTTATTTAAAATTTGAATTGCCTGCTAGTTTATGCCATTTGGTCCAAAATGAATCTTTGTTTTTAAAAAATTTAAATCTCGACGCCAGCTCGATGCCACTAAAAAATTTTTTTTTGTAGTTATTCTAACCGTTTGTTTTTACATTTGTTTATTAATCAAATAACAACAAATGCGTTTTTCAGTCATTCAAAGAATTGAAAAATTGTTATCACATCTGGTAGAGAATCGCGAGCCCTACATTAAATAACTGGTCAAGTGCAAGTTGAACTTGCGCAATTAGTGTTCCGTACGTTGATTGCTTTTAAAATAAAAAATTTTGTTAGAGGTACAAAATGATCAGTGACTTCACAAAACACACCCCAAATGAGTTTTCAATAAAGTTTGTCTCCAATCTTTACTAAAATCTGATGACCTTGAATTTTTTTTTTTTATATACCAGTTAAATTATTAAAGGTAATGCACTCGTGATAATTTTCGTTCAATCTACACCCCGTGGAGAATATTCCAGAATTTTTTCAAAATTTTTTGATAAGTACTTTTCGCGATAAGGCGGGGGGACAACGATTTTTCGCGATTTTTTAAAAATAATACAAAGAAAAGTGCGCGCAAGTATTACATTATATGTATATTTTTTACTCATGTTTTCACAAGCTTTCATTTGACACCACACTCGATGACCTAGTAAAAGATTTTCTTTTTCACTTCCGATTTCACCCCCCAAAACTAACCCCTTAAGTCAAAATTTAACTCTCAAAACTATATGGCTCTGATGAGGCCATCGATTCCTATATTATTACCAAATTTCAACTTTCTATGTCAAATAGTTTCGAAGAAAATCGGGTGTGACAGACAGACAAACACCGAAATGATCTTATATAAGTTCCGTACGGAACACTAAAAAAAGATTTCATTTTCTTTGACAATAATTTTTTCAAAATGACCGAAAAAAGACATTTGTTGTTATTTGATTAATAAACAAATAAGTTGGGAATGTGGAATCTTTGGCACAATGATACTACTCAGTATATATCACCACTACACCA
>CM032455.1:152472102-152512102 GCA_019049505.1 Pachyrhynchus sulphureomaculatus | reverse complement strand
TATATTATAGATATCCTTTGCTACATGATATTGTTCCATATTTAGTGGTTTAGGCAGTGTATTGCAAGAGAGCGTGCTAGCGGCAAACTTTTTTCCGATTTGATTCACTATTATCGTCATTGCTTATTCCTCATGTTGCCTAACGTAATAAAATATAGTCTATAACCTGGCCAGAGAACATATGTATGTTTCAAAAAAAAGCACGTAAATCGGATAAGTGGTTCTCCAGTGATAAGCGCACTAATGGACAGACAGACAGACGGACAGAGAGACGTTGCATTTTATATATATTATCGATATTATATTATATAACCTGGCCAAAGAATATATATGAATTTAAAAAAAAACACATATATCGGATAAGTGGTTCTCGCGTGATAAACGCACTAATGGACAGAGACAGACAGATTATATATTTATATATATATATATATATATATATATATATATATATATATATATATATATATATATATATATATATATTAGATTATAGATATTCTCTGGTTTAGACTGTGTATTGCAAGAGAACGTGCTAGCGGCAAACTTTTTTCCGACTTCATTCACTCTTATCGTTACTGCTTATTCTTTATGCTACCTATCGTAATAAAATATAGCCTATAACCTGGCCGGAGAACATATGTATGTTTTAAAAAAAAAAGTACGAAAATCGGATAAGTGGTTCTCCAGCGATAAGCGCACTAACGGACAGACAGACAGACAGACAGAGATACATTGCATTTTATATATATTATAGATGTAATAAAATATATATCTATAACCTGGTCAGAGAACATATGTATGGATTTAAAAAATCACGTAAATCGGATAAGTGGTTCTCGAGGGATAAGCGCACTAACGGATAGACAGACAGACAGAGACGTTGCATTTTATATATATTATAGATATAGATTATTATTATTATTATATAACCTGGCCAAAGATTATATGTATGAATTTAAAAAAAAGACAGGTAAATCGGATAAGTCTTTCTCGCGTGATAAACGCACTAATGGACAGACAGACAGGGAGACATAGCATTTTATATAGATTATAGATTATAGATATTCTCTGCTACAGAATATTGTTCCATATTTAATGGTTTAGGCTGTGCAATGCAAGGAAACGCGCTAGCGGCAAACTTTTTTCCGACTTCATTCACTATTTTACGTCACTACTCTTTCCTTTTGCTACCTATCGTAATAAAATATAGCCTATAACCTGGCCAGAGAACATATGTATGTTTAAAAAAAAAAAGTACGTAAATCGGATAAGCGCACTGACGGACAGACAGACAGAGAGACGTTGCATTTTATATATATTATAGATATATATATATATATATATATATATATATATATATATATATATATATATATATATATATATATATATATTTATGTTTTGAAACCTAAAACTTATACACATTTTTCTCCAAACTACTTTTTCTTGAAAACCGCTTGGCGGTGTGCAAGATATCTCAAGAACCATTGAAACAATTTTGATGAAATTTGGTACATATTTTCTGTATATACATCGCTTGTGTGGGTGTAAAACGTCGTTATGTCATTTTTTCGCTTTTTTGTTTAAATCAATGTAATTTGATGAAATTCCTTTTTAAATCCTTCGTTCAAAGACAAAATTGATCCTTTAGTAATCCAAGTTGTTTGGAAATTGGATTTCAGATGATCCAGTTCCCAGTAATCATGCACACCGCAATGCTGCATAAAAAATAGGGGTCACAGGAAAACGAGTCCAAATTAAAATTTCACAAATTGTATTTAAGCTATATATTATTATATAAAATAAAAATCTGACTTATATAATGAATAGTGTCGTTAAAAAAAATTATAAAAAACGCGGTTCCGTAACTAGGTATATGCCTTTAAAAGGTTTGTGAAGAACAGTTTCCTTATCAATTTTAAAAACCTCGTTAACTTTAAAAAAAAAATCAGACAAAGCAGATAACTGGAGTTAATAGTACACACAATTGTGAAACATAAATGTACAGTGAGTATCATATCACACAAAATTGTGCCGATTGTTCGATAGGTATAATTCTGTAGGTTTGTTCATTATATTTGACGTTAAGGTATTTCTCACGAGTAACTGTTAAAAGTAGTTTTGCTTGAAATTTTTGAGAAATAATAGATTTTAGTATCATGCATTCATTGCTTCAATATGAAGATGGTTTACCCCCCGCCGTTTTGTCATAATTAATTATAAAATTTTCATATATTTAACACGTATAAGATAGAAATCCCGAAAAGTGCGAGTTCGACTACCAACAAAGTGTGTGCGTTTGATTTGTACTGCGCAAGAAAACTCGATATATCGGGAAATAGCGAGTTAATAAATCGAACAGATGTATCACAGTAACGGGTAAGATTAGCCTAATTTGAGTAAATTAATAAATATAAGCAGTAATTGAAATACGACAAGAGAGACACCGATAAAAGTCAAGGTCCGACGGATTGACCGGCCTGTAATTTTTGCGCGGTGATATACTGATAAGAAACACTAACGAGTAAATAAATAAATACTCATCTATCAAATACAATACGAATGTAATAAAATAAAAATGGAAAAAATTGAAGGGATGTTTAGAGAAATAACCAACAGATTACAGGAGATGGTCAACAAATTTGAGTCCCTAATCCAAGAAGTGAGGACAGTCAAACAAGAAAATATATTGCTGCAACAAAGGGTCACAAGAAAGCAGAACAGAACACCTAGAAAGAGAAGTAAGAAAGAAAAATCTAGTGGTTAAAGGTATTGTAGACCACGAACAAGAAACTGTGCAAGAAACAAAAAACAAAATAATGAAAGTACTAGACACCTACGAATGCGAAATCTGATATAGAGGACATCAGAAGAATTGGTCAATATAAGGTTGACAGGTGTAGACCAATACTGGTAAAACTAATGACGGAACAAAAACTGAGGAAGATCCTTAGCAAGGCCAAGAATTTAAAGGGAACAGAGATACGGATCGATGAAGACGTCACCAAAGAGCTTCACAGTGAGAGGAAATGGTTAATCCCACACCTAAAGAGAGCAAGAGAACAATGATTGAACGCACAGTTAAGTTACAATAAATTAATAATTAATGGTAAAGTGTATAGAGCACAGGACTTGGAAGATGGAGAAAGCAAATTAAACTACAAGAACCTAGGTGCTGAAGAGGAAAAAACAATGAAAGAACTGTAAATGAAAGATCGCCGGAAGGGACCTCACACTGTGAACAAGTCAAAAAAGTAACACGAACAGGAAGAGAAAAGAAAAAAAAAATAATAAGCACAAGATGGAAGAATGGATCCTGGTAATAAAATGGGCACCGAGCTGGAAAATGGAGCAGGCGGATATCAAGACAAAGGCAAAAGCAGAGACAGGAAAAGATATATATGCTTGGCGACATGGAATGTGAGGACAATATACGAACAAAAGGCGACCTTTAATCTCATCCGGATAATAGAAAAATACCAGTTAGATATTATGGCGTTACAAGAAACAAGGCGGCAAGGAAGTAATATAACCCAAGTAGACAATTACGTATTCTACACGAGTGAGACCGAGCAAAGAAGGTTAGGAACAGGTTTTCTTGTCAGTAAGTCAGGCAGTAAAGCAAGATCTGAAGTTGATGGGAATCTCGCACTGGGAACAGCTAACAGGAGACAAAAAGAAGTGGAGACAAGAAATGGGCCTCTAAGGCCCCTAGAGCTATATAATAATAAATAAAATAGGAATTCATACTTTTTCTTCGATCAAAACCATGCGCTTTTTACAATTTTTGTTGTCGTATATGCATTAAAAAGTAAAAAGTTACAAAAAATTATATTTACATAAAAAAATATTTTGTTTCCGTTTGTTAAAATATGAAGGAAGTTTACCACCTAATTGTTGCAAAAATATTAGATAAATATTACTTTTTATTGAATTTTATGAAGTGAATTTTTACTGTGGCAACCTAGCTTGAATGAGATAGTTCGCGCAGACGCGGGCATTCTTTCAAATTTTGAATCATATATAGTCTGCGAGCTCATAACCAAGATTTTGGCTTATCGAAGAGCGGCAGATAAATATATCACTTATTAAATATGACAAACTGAACCAAAAAATACAACTTATAGTTCCAAATCCCGGTTTCTGCCGTGGTTATGGAGGGGGAAAATTGTAAACAATTGAGGGTAGGTGAACCCATCGCAGAGCGGCAGTTTTTGTTATAAGCATACTATAGCCTTAATATCTGCCACGGAACCTGATTCCTGTGGGAGCAAACCTTTTTTTTTCTTCAAAAAAATGGGCTCAAAAAATGAACTCATCGCTGAGTGGCAGATGTTCGAGACATAGTTAGTTTGGCACCCAAAAAAGAAGTAAAAAAATATTATTTGCCATAGATCCTGGTTCTTTGAATTTCTGTGAATTTTTGATCCTGTATAGTATTTTTGACCTACCTCTACTCATTCCAAAGCGGCGGATAAATGAACCAGTGTTCGAATACTATAATACAAGGTGAAATCCTGAATATGCGCCATGAAGTCTAGTCCCTGGTTTTATCAGCATAATTTTTATATTTTTAATGCAAAGCTTAAGTTGATTTTTTAATTTAATTGATTTTTCCTATTCGCATTATAACCTAGCTGTGATGCATGAGCTCATATGTTTTTTGACACGGTAAAGTCGAATTTCTAATCCATTTTCCTAAAAGTGGCGCATGTGCATAGTATTTGAAAGAAAAACAAATTACAGCGTGGGGGCGCACGCGTTTCAAAAATACTTATGCATTATTGCAGCAAAAAATTTAATTTATTTTAATAAAGAACCAGACTCCATGGCTGATAATGTTATTTTTAGCATTTACAAACCTCAACGAACATATTAAAACAAATTTTATTCGTTTCTCTACGGGTTCAGGTGGGTCCATTTTTCTGCAACTTTGGATTGACCCAATATCCATAGCGGATATTAATTTTTTGGTCATATTTCACAGAAATGAAGCTATGCCCAGAATATCTGCCACTCAGCGATGGGTTCCTCTACCAACTTTTTCTTGCGGCTTTAAAGCGCATTTTCAGAAACAAGAACAAGACTTAGGCTTTAAACTACCTGGAGAGACTAAGGGGGGCATAATTAACAAAGTGCCATTCTTTGATGAGGTTGCATTTTAGTCATGAGCTCCAGGACTAATATATACATCGTATTGATTGGACTTTTTTTAAAAAAGACACTAGAATAAATGCGTACCTCGTACGGGCGTTTATTTAGTTATAAATACTTAATAATTTATATATTTTTAATAAATAATTCAAAGTATCGTTTTATTTAAACATAATTTTCATTGTATATCATGTAAAAGTATCAAGGTTATTCAAAATAACACGTGATTGCGTGCGGCGAAAAGCAAGCGAGAAACTACGTTGCCACATTCATTATAATTTGAAAACCAAATTATTTCGCGTCTTTCTCTAACATAATGCTCTCTCTGTCTTCTCATAAGAAATACCTTAAATTTATAACACAATCATATATTTTACAGTTATTTCTGCCTCAATATCTACTTGAACTTAGAGTATTGACATAAACTATAGAATAAAATATTCCGTTTAATTTATTACTGAAGATTCACTAATTTTACAACTAGCCACTAGTCGTTACAAACATCACACTGTTAAACATGAAATGGAAAAAGTCTTTGAAATATAAAAAATTAGTATATAAATAACTTGCATAGTGTCAATTTAGATCAATATATTTATATGAACTTTATTTTTAGTTTAATTTTATGTAAATATAGCTTTTTTATAAATTTTATAACTGAATATTCAAGATGTAATGATAATGCCCTTCAATGTGACATGATCTCTTTTTTATTAAAACTAGTTTCTTGTGCAAAAGTTTTTTCCTTATAAACAAAAACTCTAATATTCCTGCATATATTTTCAACACTATCGTTTAAATGCAAATTGTCGTGGGAAAAGGTCTCAATATATGCGGCTATAAGTAACACTCTTAAATAGACAAATATACGGTTAACAGGTGGCTTGAACGTCTACAGCACTTAGGTATCGTAAGGGCACTTTATACGTGTCATTTTCAGGTTGGAAAAAACAAACCCTTTAAGAATACCAACCGTCCAGATTGAATCTACTTAATACACTCTTGGGGATTCTAGGTGAGTTTTTCATACTCGTGTGATTACCGGACAAGACATAATTAGACAAAGAGCTGTCTCGTTTTCCTGCAGGCATCACCTGCAATCTAAACTGATCCTCTTTGATTCTGATGCCATTTAGGTCCTCATTATGATAGTAGTCCGTCCCTGTTACCGTCTTCAGACCTGTATTCAATTTCAGTAGGTACCTGGTAAGCTTTGGGTTGTATCTCTTATGAAATAGTCTAAGGACTGTCTCATTCTTGGTGCCTCGTCAATCTTTCACGTACTTATCGTTTAGCAGATCTACGATTAATGGAGTGTCCATATTCAAGAGATTTAAAAAAATGGTTCAAATTCGATGGAGCTCGTTAGAACTGGAGACACGTATGGCCAGGTATCCAGACTACAAACAGGTTGTTTCTGTTCGCCAGATTAACCAGCAAGTCTACACTAGCTGGTTATTAAGATCGAAACTGTTAGACTCTGAGCTCACTTTGGCCTGGAAGGCTGTGCTATCCGAACGAACATACATAGTCATCGCGATATGTTTCTTCTCATCATTTCCAAGCGACACAAGAGGATGATGTAGATTTCTGCTTCCAGGGATATTGATAACCTTCTCCTTGTATGCCTACTCCTACTCCAGCGCCCTCCTTTTGTTTAGATCTACCTGTATATCAGATGAGTCCTTTCTATGAGAAGATGATCCCGTTGGTCCAGTTTACCATATCGAGGTATCTCCCTTATTATGTGTTATTATATAAATAGATAATTTTCTGTTATAGCAACATTTTTATACGTACACTTGCGCTTAGGTAATTTATATGCTTTCAAAATAAATAAAAGTATCAAAAGCCACGACCGAAATTATCCATACGGTCGTTAAAAACAATATTATCTGTGTACCCGCAGTTGATTTTAAAATTTTACGGGAAATGGAACTAAGTTCATAAAAACTTTATATGTACGAGAGATTGGAAAGCTTTTTTGGGTCAGCATTACCATTTACTGTGTTGGATTTATGTTTTTTTTTGGTTTATTACTCTAGTAATTAATTATACGAGAGAAAAATAATTATCAAAATTATAAATAAATGATTTATTTAAATTCTGTAGAAAGCCAATAAGCTTTGTATGTATATGGCGAATTCACTTTTTAGAGTTCAGTATGGAACACTTATGGGATCACTTCGATATCTTCCCGTCTCTCTGTCTGAAAGTTGAAATTTGGCACAAATAAAGGAATTAATGTCCCAATTAGAGCAGTGTAGTTTTGAAAATTAAATTTTAACTTAAGAAGTTAGTTTTAGAGGGAAACCGGAAGAAAAAATAATTTACCAGGTCATCGAGTGAGATGTTAAATGAAAGCTTGGGAAAACACGAGTTCAAAAATATATATGATGTAATACTTGCCTACACTTTTCTTTGTATTATTTTAAAAAAATGACCAAAAGCCCCCTGTCCAACAACACAGTACTCGAAAAGTACCGATCAAAACATTTTGAAAAATTCTAGAATAGTCTCAATAAAGTGTAGATTGATCAAAAATTATCATGAATGCATTACTTTTGATAATTTAACTGATATAAAAAAAATATAAAAATATAGTTCTCATAGTTTTACAATACAGTGGAGCTTTTGTTAATATACTTTACAGTATATTACTGCTCGTACGTCTGTAACCAGATAAAATAATCTTATTTGATTTGTTTACAATTAAACAAATATTTAGATGGTAAATATTGGTTTTACACTTTTATAACTAGATCCTAGCTGATTCTGAGCTAGACTGATTTACAAGCTATTAGGAAGCTAAGATGCTATAACTATTATACATTATTGATTAAGAAAAATCTTGACAATACATATAGGATCTTAAAATATATACATGTCAGGGACCTAATTAACTTAAATACTGCACTGACTTAGCCGTTACTTGATGGTGATCCATAATAATGTTTATTATATTATTGCTGAGAATTGTTTCGACACACTGTCTTCTGGAGCACGATATAAATTAACTAAGTATGTTACAGAATATATAATTTACCTAGTTACAAGTACTAAATTCATTAACAATATTTACCTTAACACCTAGAACAAGTTGAATAAAGGAGACCCTCGCCCATCTAATTGATCATTGAGTAATAAACGTGAGGATTTTTTCTGGTTAATTTCTACCTGTTCTAAACAATTCAGTAATTTCCCTTTCTCTCCATTACGCAAAATTCTGAAACCTTTATTGAACCTAACATTTTCATCTGTTAAATGTTTAGCGTAATGAGATCTGTTATTTTTCATTCTATAGCTTTCATTACGCTAAACATTCAACAGATGAAAATCATACGTTCAATGAAGATTTCAGAATTTTGCATAATGGAAAGAAAGGGAAATTACTGAATTGTTTAGAACAGGTAGAAATTAACCGGAAAAAGTCCTCAGGTTTATTACTCAATGATCAATTAGATGGGGGAGGGTCTCCTTTATTGAACTTGTTCTAGGTATTAAGGTAAATATTGTTAATGAATTTAGTACCCGTAACAAGGTAACTTATATATTTTGTAACATACTTTGTTAGTTAATTTACATCGTGCTCCAGAAGAAGACACAGTGTGTCGAAACAACTGTCAGCAATAATATAATAAGCATAAGTGATAATCTTAAACAATTGTTTAAATTTTTATTCCTACTAATTAACTTAGCCTAGCTAAGGATTTTATTTTATTTTAAAGACAATTACGGTATGGAACACTAATTGTGCAAGTCCAACTTGCACTTTACTGTTTTTATTAATTAAAAGTTTCGCCTGTTCGCGTGATTTTTATCAATCACGCGAATAGGCTGGCTTTAAAAGTGGATACAGTGCGATCATTTATATACCATCAAAATTCTTATAGAGAAATCTACAGAATATAACAAGCCACTTGTATTAGTATTTGTGGATCTTAAAAAAGCTTTCGACACCGTGGAGTTGCCGGCTATACTGTCTGCCCTGTAGCAAATAAGAATAGACTACAAATATAATCAGTTAATTAAATTCATTTATAATAACGCAACAGCAAGTGTATAGTAAATCCCAAGATATAAGATCCTGCCTTTTTGCTTTTTCAGTGGGGCACCAAACGACCCTATTAAGGTTTGGTGCATAGTGGCCAGGTATTACAATAAACGTATTTTTATTTTACCTGCTTTGTATACCACCCTCACTTGCACCTGCAATCATATTGGATAGATTTTTACCTATATATTTACTACCTGGCAACCCGGTTTGAAGCCCTTTAAGTATTTGATAATATAGGCCTAATGACCACAGGTCTCCATTAGGATTCGAAAGATACTTCTTATTATTTTTATTTTCAGTTTTACTTACAAGTTACAACGTAACGGTTCTATTTTAATTATGTGGCGTCCGTGGGAAAATTGCAATAGTGGCTATCGCAAAAGAAAACATGTATCACTTGACGCTAAACAAATAGTGAAAAATGTTTACGACAGTTTGGTAAAAAGAAATTTGAATAAACAAAGTGCTTTGCAAGAAACCAGTGAACTAACAAAAACCCCAATTTCTACGATTAAGGGTATTACAGGAAAACCACCACTTAGGAACAGGAAAAAAACGGAAAGATTTTCAAATGCATCATGTAGACGATTGTGAAAAAGACATCATCAGAAGAAAAATATATTCTATGTATGAAGAGCAGTTGGTGCCGACACTAGA
This sequence comes from Pachyrhynchus sulphureomaculatus, assembly GCA_019049505.1. NCBI lineage: Eukaryota > Metazoa > Arthropoda > Insecta > Coleoptera > Curculionidae > Pachyrhynchus > Pachyrhynchus sulphureomaculatus. The sequence goes on along the minus strand of CM032455.1, from coordinate 152,502,231 downwards.
CAAAATAAAATTAAGACTGGTGCAGGACGGGACCAATATACATTGTGCCCGATCAACCCTTCACAGAATTTTCTTAGGAATGGGATTCACATTCCGAAAAATCAACAAAAGAAAGTAGTGATGGAGTCACAAAGATTACGAATCTTGCTACATAATTATTTACAAGAAATTGAAAAGTATCGATCAGAGAATTGGCCAATAATTTACTTTGACGAAACATGGTTCGATACCCATGACACTGTGCAAAAAGGGTGGGTTGACAGCAGTAAAAAATGTCAGACTAACGCACCTTCAAATAATCATTTTACATGCTGGATCTGAAAAGGGGTGGGTTTCAAATTGTCTACTATTATCTGCAAAAAAACATAAAAGATTCTAGGTTGGACTATCACGAAGACACGACCGCACAACTTTTTGAAAATTGGTTTCAAAATTCCCTTTTGCCAAATGTTCCCGAACAGAGTGTTATAGTTATGGACAACGCAAGTTACCATAGTAGCCTACTAAATAAGGTTCCTTATGTAGTCAACACCAAATCGGAAATACAGGAATATATGTTAGAAAATGACATTTATTTCTACTTTAGTTATAAAAAAGTTATCTGTTTTGCGGACTCCTCCTTATTATTGTGTGTTTAATCTAATTGAACATATTTGGCATCAAGTTAAACCAAAAATAAATAACCGGTCAAGTGCAAGTTGAACTTGCGCAATTAGTGTTCCGTACGTTGATTGCTTTTAAAATAAAAAAAAATTGTTACAGAGGTATAAAGTGATCAGTGACTTTACAAAACACACCCCAAATGAGTTTTCAACAAAGTTTGTTTCCAATCTTTACTAAATCTGATGACCTTGAAATTTTTGTTTTTTTTATATATCAGATAAATTATTAAAGGTAAGGCACTCGTGATAATTTTCGTTCCATCTACACCCCGTGGAGAATATTCCAGAATTTTTTTCAAAATTTTTTGATAAATACTTTTCCAGATAAGGCGGGGGGGACAGCGATTTTTCGCGATTTTTTAAAAAATAATACAAAGAAAAGTGCGCGCAAGCATTACATTATATATATATATATATATATATATATATATATATATATATATATATATATATATTACTCGTGTTTTCACAAGCTTTTTTGACAACACACTCGATGACCTAGTAAAAAATTTTTTTTCACTTCCGATTTGACCCCCCAAAACTAATCCCTTAAGTAAACATTTAACTCTCAAAACTACATGGCTCTGATGAGGCCATCAATTCCTATATTATTACCAAATTTCAACTTTCTATGTCAAATAGTTTCGGATTAAATCAGGTGTGACAGACAGACAGACACCGCAGTGATCTTATAAGTGTTCCGTATAGAACACTAATAAGGACACACAATGTTTCTCCTACTTTAAGCGTGTCAGTGGTTGAATTAGTAAAAAAAAAATTATAAATGATATACCTTGTGAAAGCTGGAAGAATTCCATTTAGCACGTTGTTAAAGTTGAAGATTCATATATTTATGTAAATAATATAAAACGACTGATAATTATGTCAGCTGATGACAGTGATAGTGAAACCGAATTAGGCTTAAGTTAAAATATATTTTTATTTATACAATATGTCCCCTCTTGTAAACCCCATTCATTCAAACTGTATATTTGTACTTCTTATCCATTTGTTTTTACATGCATCTAAAAATAAGCATCTCCAAAAACACTTATAATTTTATTTATTTGCATTAATGAATAAGATTCTTAAGTCCATCTCTGCAATCTATCATAAACGAAAGGTCAGAATTTTTATATTGCCCACTTAAAACGGCAAAAATCAGGATCTTATATTTTGGGACAGACTATAAGACTCTATGAATCCACAAGTAAATAGAGAGTGCAACGTGGAATCAGATAAGGTAATACGATCTATCCTAAACTTTTTACAGCGGTGTTAGAATATGCTTTTAAGGAACTTAATTGGGATGAAAAAGGCATAAACATCGATGGTTAATACCTAAATTACCTGCGCTTTGCTGACGATATTGTCATGATAGCCGACAAGCTAGGTGATGCCCAACAAATGCTTACCGAATTGCAAATAACATCAGCAAATATTGGTCTAAATATTAACTCTCAGAAAACCAAGTTTATGACTAATCTACTTACGAACAGTAATATGAACTTTATCGAAAACGAGGTGGAGCACGTCCAAAATTACAAATATTCAGATAACGAATTACAAATTGGCAAAGATAACCAAACCCGTGAGATACACCGTCGTATGGATTTGGAAAGGGAAGCTGAGAGATACGCTGCAAGATAATTTGCCAATGTGCTTAAAAAAAGTTTATAAACAATCCGTTCTGCCGGTAATCACATATGGCGCCGAGACACTGACATTAACAAAACAGTCAGCAAACAAACTGAGAGTATTGTAACGGGCAATGGGGTATCACAAGGAAGGATAGAATAAACACAACAAACAAAACTATCAGACAACGGACAAAAGTAATAGATATTATCTAAAAAATTACGCAATCTAAATGGAGATGGGCAATCCATATAGCCCGAAGGGATGATAACCGATGGTGTAGAAGACTAATTGAATGGAGACCCAGACAAGACAAAAGGAACAGAAATAGACCACCACCAAGTTGGAGCGATGACATTAAAGAAGTGGCCGGAAATTGGGTTAACACCGCTCAGGACAGAAATCAGTTGAAGTTCTTATAGGAGGCCTATATCCAGCAGTGGATGAGAACGGCTGTATTTGTTTACCTAACGACAACGTATAATTTTCAGTGGAGATTTAAAGGAAATTTACTTTGTGAAAATTTACGTTGTCTCTATTTTTCTACATGAAGTTTAAATGGAGTCTGCTTACCATAGAGAGTTCAAGTAAATTTAGTATTTCTGTTTCCATTGTATAACTAACCTGACTGAGTAAAACGAGTTAAATACTAATAAGTAAACACATTAAAATTAAATTTAACAAGAGGAAATGTTCATGTGCGCAAAATTCCTGTTTTCTCCGCTTCCGCTATTAAAATGAAAATTACAAATTTTCAATTTCCAGTGTCTCCGAAATTCCCAGTATTTTAATTATTATTAAGTAAAATTTTAGTTTCTCAAGATGAAAATTAAATAAACCTCAGAACGACAGACTAGTTGGCTTCATTAAGACTTGTAGAATTACGTTGGGTTTATCAAGGAAATTTGCCAGGCTGGGAAATTTTGGTGAAAAGGAGGAACTGAAAGAGAGTAGTTAAGTTTATAATATTCCCTATCTTTTTTTTAAGTAACTTTTCTTTTTAATTTTTATAGTTTTATGATTCATTTGTATAGTTTAAATACTCTTGAACATGTACTATAAAGACCACACAAACAGTAACACTTGTGGTTCAGCTTATCTACTGACGTCAAAGCACTTAAGTTTGTTTCTCGACTAAGGAGAGGAAAATAGATCTCTGATTAGCAGGCCAACGTGAGCTGCTGCTGTGCCTTATTTGGTAAAATGCAGGGGCTTATACCCATTCTCTTGTGGTTGTGTCTTTACCTTCAAATTGTCTATGGTTTCAGCATCCTAAACCGATATCATTTTCTTTCATATATATATATATATATATATATATATATATATATATATATATATATATATATATATATATATATATATAGTAATGATTTTTTCTTGGCTTTAAGGTTATGTGAATTAAAACTTCAATTTACATGTATGTTTACGTTTCGATCAACCTAGTGATCTTTTTCAAAACATTTAATTTCATTAATATAACCAGTAACAATGTCCATATGTATCGAGTACCCTAAAAAACCATACCATGATTACCTGTGCAATAACAATGTTATAATTTGGCTTACCTTAGGATGTAGACTTTGAAAGATTTTCATTTTCTTGTCAATAATTAAAACATTTCAAGAGTCATATACACAACACACTTTTTGCATTTTAAAACTCTGCACACATTTAAAAATTATTAAAACGGTGTTACTTTATCATTATACTTGAACTGAAAAATATATTCGATTCAGATTGTTAATTTCTTTTTTTGTCGTTTATGGCATTTTGGTTTTTGTGGATAAGGATGGATTCTAAGATTTCTCTTTTTTTAGTATGATTTTCGAAACTTAAGTTTTTGTGCTTTCGTAATTAAATGTGTGTGTTTTTTTTTCCTTTTCATGTTTATTTAATGAAGTTACTTTATTTTTATCGTACTTGTGGCCCTTTATACGGGTTTTTTGTTTTTTTCTTGTTGGTGCTTTTAATTTTGAAAGTTGTTACCAAGGAGGTTATAGGCTTATATGAGCAATGTTGAAATTGTATCTTTTGAAAAGTTTTTCGATTTGATGTGAGAATTCATTTAGATATGGTAAAACAATATATATTTTAGTGTCTTTTTGTTTGTGGTTTACTGTTTCGGTAAAATTGTAAAATTGGTGAATGCGCTTTTTAAAAATCTTTTTGATTAGAGATAACGGGTATTTATTTAAAATTAAAGCGTTTTTTGGCTTTGTTTATTGCTTCTTCTCGATATTCTGGATCTGATAAGAAGATTGCACGGTCTGCCAATCCTATTACGACAGATTTCCTAGGTTTTAACGGATGGTTAGAATTATAATTTAAGTATCTTGATGGCCACATTTTTTTGTATACCAAGATGTTTTTATGTTTTTGTTTATGTGGAATAACGTTAAATCGAGATAATTTATTTTATTGTTCTGTTCTACTTCTACTGTGAATTGTAATCATTGCCATATAAGTATAAAAAGAGGGTTAAAGAAAAAAATTGTTTAAATATATATATATATATATATATATATATATATATATATATATATATATATATATATATACATATACATATACATATATATATATATATATATATATATATATATATATATATATATACATATACATATATATATATATATATATATATATATATATATATATATATATATATATATATATATATATATGTATATATATATATATATATATATATATATATATATATATATATATATATATATATGTATATATACATGTGTGTGTGTGTATATATGTATGTATGTATATATGGGAGAATTTTTTATTATTGGAGTATCAAAATTTCTTTTTCTGGCAAACAGTTCTTCATCTCCGATTACCTAAAAATTAATCGTGACATAAGTCACATGACCCTTGATATGGCGAACAAGTTGAATAAACCGATATGGAACCATGAGAAGTCGGATTAATTGACAGAATATCGAAAAAATTCAAAGATTAAGAAATATTTAGAATTTCAGTTAACCCCTATTTACTAAATCATCTACATAAAAAATTAAAACGCTATGTTTGGAAAATATTTTTTTATCTCACTAAGAACTATTTTTTTTTATCTAATTAGTTTAGTAGAGGGAAGTTCTTGTGCTTTAATCATAACCGGAAATATCCTTCTATTTTTTGAGAACTGGGAGAAACAATTCAAAAAATGGATTTACACTTGAACACCATCTGTTGCAATGATTTAATCTGATTTCTTTATAGGTGTTTTACAACCTCGATTGTTTTAAAAAAAAACTAATTTACCAATCCTTATCGAGTTTTACTTAAGTTTAAAAAATAAGTTTTGCAATTTGCCAATAAACTTAAAAAGTAATTTTCAATTGATTGTTTCGTTTTTTTACTTCAATCTAATATTTGTTAGGTTTGCTAGCCAATACCAATTAATGTAAATTAAAATTCATATGAATTATTTATTTTTTTTAGGTTTTCCATTCAGATTTTATGCATAATATTTAGACAAACGCAATATAAAAAAGCAAGTTTTAAAATCATAGATGCTCCAAAATTGCATTTGGCTTGGAATCTATACAACAGATTACTGAGGTAGATTTTGAAGCTGAAATAAAAGAAAAGGCTAGTAAAATAAATCTGTCATTTTATTTTGCATGTATTTTTATTTTTTTAATGTATTGTAATTGTATTTGTGAATTTAATGTTAAAAGACCGGGATTATGATTCTCGTATTGGCTTCTGTATATGGTTTCAGAACATTGCCTAGAAGACGTTAATTTACCAAGAAAAATTTTATTTTTAGAAGAAGCAACATTTTCCTCACGGGACCGTAAGTTCGCAAAATTGTAGGTGGTGGGCTACTGAACACCCCCAGAATTTATTGTTGAAAATAAAAACGAGCATAGTTTTGAAGTTTATGGTGTGAAATTTTAGCTACGAAAATTTTAGGACCCTTTTCTCTAAACGATAGTCTAAATGCTGCTAGATACTTATTATTATTATATACAGATTGATGCGACTTTCTAAATAATGTCCTTTAATGGAAAGAAGGCAAGCAGTAGGATTGTGCTGGCGGTCAATCCACCATTGATGTAGAGAACGGGTTACACGAGGAGTTTGGCAATCAGTGGATAGGCCGATTCACAGAAAATCCCTGACCTGCGAAATTCCCCGACCTTGCACTCCTAGAATTTTTTTTTATGTAGATACTTAAAAAACACCATTTATAAATAATGGTCTTTTAGAAATCATGAATATTTGGTGTAGGCGAAATAACTCCTGAAATACTTTAAAATACCAAAAACCAACGTATTTCCTTTGAGGGTTGATAGGCCAGCAGTCATCGGAATATGTAAATATGACCTTAGTGAAAAATCATTAGATTTCCAAATATTGACACTTTTATGAATTTCAAGAAAATCTACACCTTAAATCGGTTTATCGAGTGTCACAACTACAATTTTCCGTATTCTAAGATTCTAATTATTGGTACGTAACTCTGAATAACCCCGCTTTTGATCACAGTTCAAAATAAAACTAATCGTGCTGAGCCTGTTGGAAAAAAGTCATTTTTGCAAGTATCATGATACATTTTTTTAGAGTATGAAGAGCTAGAGTTAGCTAATGTTTTTACTCATGTTAGCTGCAAAATTATTTTTTTTTCCACAGGCTTAACATAATTAGTTTTATTTCGAACTGTGATCAACAGCAGGGATTATGTAACAATAATTAGAATCTTAGAAGAGTTATGAGCTGGTCTATTAGCCCTCAATAAAGAATATCTGCAAAACAGTGAGGCCATACTTTTTTTCAAAAAAAAAAAAAAAAAAAAAAAAAAAAAAAAACAAAAAAAAATGGCGATCACGAAAACCTTGAGAACAATCTCCCCATCAGCTTTTCATCGCATTTGTAGAAGCTTCTTACTAAAATTGTCACAAACCGTCTAACAAATAAGTTTGATGACTACTCACCAGTCGAACAGGCGGGCTTTCCCAAGGGATTTGGAACAACAGATCAAATTCAGACACTCCAGCTTTTAATAGAAAAAGCGACCGAATATATTAAGCTGCACCTAGCTTTCATCAATTATAAAAAGGCTTTCGACTCCCTGGAACATTGGGCGATTATGTAGTCCGTAGCTCATGCCAGAATAGACTCAAGATATACGGAACTAATAAAATTTATATATGAAAATGTGATATTAACGGTTAAATTATAGGAAGATCGAAAAACAGAAGCCATAAAAAAGTCAAGAAAAGGCTACACAATTTCACCAAAATTGGCCTTGAAGGATGTATTTAAAAGTCTTCAGAAGAAAAAAAAAAATCTAAGCACACAAAAATTAAGATCGGCATGGAAGAGATCAAGAAAGTGGAAGAGTATATATACTTGAGATATAAGATCAGATTTGATAAGGACAATCAAACAGCGAAAATGCCAAGGCGAATTGGTCTCAGCTGGATTGCATTTCAAAACCTGAGATTCATTCTAAAAAACAAACATATCCTAACTCCAACGTACTCAAGAGGAGACGGAAAGACAGATGTTAGGTGTTAGTTTAAGAGAACACATTAAAAACAAGGATATCAAACGAACAACAAGAATTACAGATAACAGTGAAAGAGGCAAAATTATAAAATGATGGTAGATGGATAACAAAATTACTTAAATGGAAACCTTGGGAGAGCAGACGAAGTGTCGGAAGGCCCACCAAAAAAAATGGCTGATGATATCAAATTGATAATAGGCAGTAAATGGCTCCATCTTGTACGGGATACAGACCATTGGAGGAAACTTGAAGAAGAAATGCAGTGGCTTTTAAAGAAGAAGAAGATCAGCCCTCAAAGGGAATACGTTGGTTTTTGGGAGACCGTATATATATATATATATATATATATATATATATATATATATATATATATATATATATATATATATATATATATATATATATATATATTATAGAAATGTTTATCTTACGTATTACAAAAAAATTTATTCTTGATAAAAAGTTCTGCATCACATGAAAATCCATAACCAAGCATCAAAAGTTTCAGATATTTGATGGTATACAAGGAAAATAAAAAATAATGATTTATAATGAAGAGTAAAGTGTGTTTAAATTTAAATAGAGAGCAAAATATTAATTGAAAATGTTAATAGGAACTAAAAAATTATCCTCACGTTTAGATTTGTGGCCATCCCAGTTAAAAAGTCAAAAAAAAACTCCAGTAAACACGTCAGTAATTGTCGGATTATTTATTAAACTAGCCGGGCCCGCGGCTCCGCTCGCATGGACTTGGTTCACTACTATCGTCACTGCTTATTCCTTATGTTACCTAACGTAATAAAATATCTCCCATTATTTCCCCTTATCTCCCAATATTTCTATTTATTTCCCATTATCTCTACATAATTTCCATTATTTAGGCTTATCTTTGCTCGTCTTCCATTATTTCTCCTTATTTCCCATTATCTAAGCTTATCTCGACTTATCTCGCAATATTTTTTCTTTTCTCCCATTATTTCTCCTTAATCTCACCATAACTTGCATTATCTAGACTTATCTCTGCTTATCTCCCATTATTTCTCCTTATCTCCCGTTATACTTATTTCCCATTATCTCACCTTATCTTCCATTATCGAGGCATATCTCGACTTATCTCCTATTATTTCTCCTTATCTCCAATTATCTCACCTTATCTCCCATTATCTAAGCTTATATCGAATTATATAGAACATATGTATAAATTTATAAAAACACGTAAATCGGATAAGTGGTTCTCGAGTGATAAGCGCACTAACGGACAGACAGACCGACAGAGAGACGTTACATTTTATATATATTATATATTCTTTGCTACATGATATTGTTTCATATTTAATGCTTTAGGCAGTGTATTGCAAGAGAACGCGCTAGCGGCAAACTTCTCTCCGACTTGATTCACTATTATCGTCACTGCTTATTCCTTATGTCACCTAACGTAATAAAATATATCCTATAACCTGGCCAGAGAACATATGTATGTTAAAAAAAAAACAAGTAAATCGAATAAGTGGTTCTTCAGTGATAAGCGCACTAACGGACAGACAGACAGACAGAGAGACGTTGCATTTTATATATATTATTATAGATATTCTTTGCTCCATGATATTGTTCCATATTTATTGGTTTAGCATGTTTTAAAAAAAAAAGTACGAAAATCGGATAAGTAGTTCTCCAGTGATAAGCGCACTAACGGACAGACAGACAGACAGACATACAGAGATACGTTGCATTTTATATATATTATAGATGTAATAAAATATATATCTATAACCTGGTCAGAGAACATATGTATGAATTTAAAAAATCTCGAGGGATAAGCGCACTAACGGACAGACAGACAGACAGAGAGACGTTGCATTTTATATATATATTATAGATATAGATTATTATTATTATTATTATATAACCTGGCCAAAGAATATATGTATGAATTTAAATAAAGACAGGTAAATCGGATAAATAGTTCTCGCGTGATAAACGGACTAATGGACAGACAGACAGAGAGACATTGCATTTTATATATATTATAGATTATAGATATTCTCTGCTACATAATATTGTTCCATATTTAATGGTTTAGGCTGTGTATTGCAATGGAACGCGCTAGCGGCAAACTTTTTTCCGACTTCATTCCCTATTATCGTCACTGCTCATTCCTTATGCTACCTATCGTAATAAAATATAGCCTATAACCGGGCCAGAGAACATATGTATGTACGTACGTAAATCGTATAAGTGGTTCTCCAGTGATAAGCGCACTAACGGACAGACAGACAGAGAGACGTTGCATTTTATATATATTATAGATAAAGGAAAACAATATTAATTAAAAACTAGTGCACTGATTTTGATTGTATCATAGTTTTGTTAAAAATTTGGTAACCTTTTTATCTGCTTTGCAACAATTACATCCATAATAAATTTGGGCTAATATCATTTCATTTTGAAATTGCAACATTACTTAATTGCTACGTACATAACATAACTAAATGTATGGATTTATTCTAACTCTACTGCACAAGTGCTTCAATGTATCCGAAATAATGACAGAAACGGCGATATAAGCCTCTATAATGGGGGATAAGGCGAGATTATGGGAGATAAGGCGAAATAATGGGAGATAAGGCGAAATAATGATAGATAAGGCGATGTAAGCCTCTCTAATAGGAGATAAGGCGAGATTACGGGAGATAAGGCGAAATAATGGGAGATAACGCGAAATAATGATAGATAAGGCCATTTAAGCCTCTATAATGGGGATAAGGCGAGATTATGGGAGATAAGGCGAAATAATGGGAAATATGGCGAGATTATGGGAGATAAGGTGAAATAATAATAGATAATCAATCCTTTCTAAACAGGTGATTGTTCTTCCAGAAAAATCTTTTATTACATCTCTAATTACGTCAGGAGTTATAGATGCACATGTTTCTCTAATGACTCTTTCGGGATGATCAATACCTTGAAATGACCTTTTAAGATAAACATTTTCTTTTCCGTAGCCCCGTAAAAAAAAGGCTAGAGTGGTGATGTCCGGAGATCTTGGGGGCCAAGTAAACTGCACATACCTCCCTATTATTCTACCGTTAAAAATGTGGAGGAGATAATCTCGAACATTTCTTGTACTGCGACATGATGCACCATCATGTTGGTACCATATACGTTATCTTTCAATTATTGATAGATGATTAAGAAACTCATGGATCTGATTTAAAAAGTCTAGGTAACGTTCAGCATTCATATTATTTCAAAAAGAGAATGGTCCAACTATTCTATGTTTAAAAATTCCACACCATGCATTGGTTTTAAACGAGTATTGATCTCGAGTTTGGATATTGAAGTTAAGATTAACATCGCTCCACCAGCGATAGGTTTGAGAACTTATTGTCCCATTAAACGTAAATGTCGGTTGGTCAGAGAAAAGTATTTGTCTTGCCATAAACCTGTTACCTTCCAATTCTCCTTGAAACCAAGCACAAAATTCAAATCTTCTTTCAAAATCTCCTGCTTTTAAATTATGGGTAAATTGGGATTTGTATGGTTTAAATTTATTTGATCTTAAAATTCTCGCAACTCTAGTTTTACTCACATTTAATAAAGCTGATCTTTTCCGAAGTAAATCTTTTGGCTTTTCTACTACGGACAGCATTACTTAATTTTGATTATCTCCATTTGAAACCCATGCCCGATGTTCCTTTTTAAATTTATTTTCAACACTTCTATAAATCTTGAATTTATTTATTAGATATCCTACAGTTGTGAAGTGTACAATTTTATCAGGGTGTCTATTATTAAAGATTTCTGCTGCTTCTCTAAAACTTTTATAATTATCTCGAACTATGGGAACAATTTTAATTTTATCTTCAACCCTCAATTTTACTGGCATTTCTAATTATTGCAAATACAGACTGACGTTAGCTTTGAAGTTTATTGACAGTTGTTAATATTTCCATAGATATGGTCAATTATTCTCGTTCTAAAATTTTTAATAATTTCGCTTTCCTTTATGCAATAAATAATCCAACAATTACTGATGTATTTACTGGAGTTTTTTTAAATTTTTAACTAGGAAGGACACAAATCCCCATAAGTTTTAGTTCCTATTAACATTTTTAAATAATATTTTGCTCTGTGGGTATTTAAATTTAAACACCCTTTACTCTTCATTATAAATCATTATTTTTTATTTTCCCTGTATACCATCAAATATTTTAAACCTTTGATGCTTGATTATAGATTTCCATGTGATGCAGAACTTTTTATCAAAAATAATTTTTTTTTGTAATGTGTAAGATGAACTTTTTCTCCATTTGTATAATGTTTTTGGGGCAGATTCTACATATATATATATATATATATATATATATATATATATATATATATATATATATATATATATATATATATATATATACATACATACATATATATACATACATACATATATATATATATATATATATATATACATACATACATATATATACTAGCCGGGCCCCACGGCTCCGCTCGCATGGACTTGATTCACTACTACTATCGTCACTGCTTATTCCTTATGTTACCCAACGTAATAAAAATATCTCCCATTATTTCCCCTTATCTCCCAACATTTTTCCTTATCTCTCATTATCTCTACATAATTTCCATTATATTGATTCACTATTATCGTCACTGGTTATTCCTTATGTCACCTAACATAATAAAATATATCTTATAACCTGGCCAGAGAACATACGTATGTTTAAAAAAAAGTACGTAAATCGGATAAGTGGTTCTCCAGCGATAAGTGCACTAACGGGCGGACAGACAGACAGACAGACAGACGGACAGAGAGACATTGCATTTTATATATATTATAGATATTCTCTGCTACATAATATTGTTCCATATTTAATGGTTCGGACTGTGTATTGCAAGAGAACGCGCTAGCGGCAAACTTTGTCCGACTTCATTTACTATTATTGTCACTGCTCATTCCTTATGCTACCTATCGTAATAAAATATAGCATATAACCTGGCCGGAGAACATATGTATGTTTTAAAAAAAAAAAGTGCGAAAATCGAATAAGTGGTTCTGCAGTGATAAGCGCACTAACGGACAGACAGACAGACAGAGATACGTTGCATTTTATATATATTATAGATGTAATAAAATATATACCTATAACCTGGTCAGAGACCATATGTATGAATTTAAAAAATCACGTAAATTGGATAAGTGGTTCTCGAGGCATAAGCGCATTAACGGACAGACAGACAGACAGACAAACGTTTCATTATATATATTATAGATATAGATTATTATTATTATTATATAACCTGGCCAAAGAATATATGTATGAATTTAAAAAAAGACAGGTAAATCGGAGAAGTGGTTCTCGCGTGATAAACGCACTAATGGACAGACAGACAGACAGAGAGACTTTGCATTTTATATATATTATAGATTACAGATATTCTTTGTTACATAATATTGTTCCATATTTAATGGTTTAGGCTGTGTATTGCAAGAGCACGCGCTAGCGGCAATCTTAACGCCCACTAACGGACAGACAGACAGACAGAGAGACGTTGCATTTTATATATGTTATAGATATATAGGATCTCCCAACGTATTTCCTTTGAGGGCTGAACTTCTACTTAAAACCCACTCATTTCCTCTTCAACTTTCCTCTAATGGTCTATATCCCGTACAAGATGGAGCCATCTAGTGCCTACTATCAACATGATATGATCAGTCCATCTTTTCGTGGGTCTTTCGACACTTCGTCTGCTCTATTTAAGTAAATTTGTTGTCCATCTACCATAATTTTATAATTTTACCTCTTTCACTGATATCTGTAATTCTTGTTGTTCGTTTAATATCCTTGCTTTTAATGTGTTCTCTTAAACTAACACCTAACATCTGTCTTTCCGTCTCCTCTTGAGTACGTTGGAGTTGGGATGTGTTTGTTTTTTAGAATGAATCCCAGTTTTTGAAATGCAATCCAGCTGAGACCAATTCGCCTTGGCATTTTCGCTATTTGATTGTCTTTATCAAATCTAATCTTATATCCCAAGTATATATATTCTTCCACTTTCTCGGTCTTTTCCATGCTGATCTTAATTTTTGTGTGTTCAGGTTTTTTTCTTCTCAAAACTTTTAAATACATCCTCCAAGGCCAGGGTAAACAATTTTGGTGAAATTGTGTCGCCCTTTCTTAATTTTTATGGGTTCTGTTTTTCGATCTTCATATACTTTTACCGTTAATACCACATTTTCATATATAAATTTTAGGAGTTCCCTATATCTTGAGTCTATTCTGGCATGAGCTAAGAACTACATAATTGCCCAATGTTCCAGGGAGTCGAAAGCCTTCTTATAATAGATGAAAGCTAGGTGCAGCTTAATATTATATTAGGTCGCTTTTTGTATTAAAAGGCGGAGAGTCTGAATATGATCTGTTCCAAATCCATTGTGAAAGCCCGCCTGTTCGACTGGTGGGTAGTCATCGAACTTATTTGTTAGACGGTTTGTGACAAGTTTGGTAATAAGCTTGTACAAATGCGATAACAAGCTGATGGGGAGATTGTTTTCAAGGTTTTCGTATCCTTTGTTGAGGGCTAATAGGTCAGCTTATAACTCACTACAATTTATAAATATGACCTTAGTAAAAAATCGTTAGATTTTCAGATATTGACACTTTTATGAATTTCGTGAAAATCTACTTTTCTAAATTTCAATATTTTAAGATTCTAATTATTGTTACGTAATCCTGAATGGCCCTGCTGTTGATCACAGTTCAAAATAAAACTAATTATGTTAAACCTATGGGGAAACAAATATTTTTGCAACTAACATGAGTAAAAGCATTAGCTAACTTTGACTCTTCATACTCTAAAAAATGTATTATTATACTTGCAAAAATGACTTATTTTCCGACAGGCTCAGCACGATTAGTTTTATTTTGAACTCTGATCAATAGCAGGGTTATTCAGAGTTACGTAACAATAATTAGAATCTTAGAATACGGAAAATTGTAATTGTGACATTCAACAAACTAATCTAAGGTGTAGATTTTCTTAAAATTCATAAGGTATCAATATCTGGAAATCTAACGATAGGGGATTTTCTTGAACCTTGATTAGTAGAAATTCTTGGCAAAAAAAGTTCTATGAAAACAGTAGCTTAGTTGTGTTGCTTTTAATTTATTGTTAACATATTTTTCATTGACATACGTTTCGGTCTTTAAAAACCTTCTTCAGTGTCAAAATTGATTATCTAAAACCAATATCAGTATCTTTTAAAATTATAAATTGACATAACGTAACCTTAATATATTTTAAAAACAAAAGAAACAAGCATAAACAACAAAAAAATAAATAGTCAAATAGTTAAATTTGATTGTCTATAAACAATGTCAATATCGTTTAAAATTATAAATTGGCACAGACTTCAAATTCACAGTAGAAATAGAGGAGGAATTTAAAATTAACTTTCTCGATTTAACATTACATGGACAAAACAATCGTATCCTCACAGAATGATATACTAGAAAAACATTTTTTGGACGTTATCTGAACTACCATTCAAAACATCCACTATGCGAAAAAAAAACGGTTATTCTGGGTTTAGGAGACAGAGACTAAATATTGAGTGATTAATAACAGCTACCCACGAAATCTAATAAACACATTATTTCAGTCGCGAAGGGATAAACTCAGGAATATAAATATCAACACAGAAGAACATAATAATAAAAAAGACAGAAAATATCTAACAATACTTTATATACCAAGACTGTCTGAAAAATTAAAAGCAGTTTTCAGTAAACAAGACATCTCTGTTTGCCACAAAGGACACAACCTAGGAAAAAAACATTTCAGCAGACTAAAAACTAAAATTCCTAAAGATTTGCAAACACACACAAAATATGAAATTCCCTGTAGCAACTGCAATGGAGTATACATAGGACAAAGTACACAATATCTAAAAGCCCGCTTAAATGGACACCGTTATGATAAAAAAAAAATGTAAAAGCATTAAGCAAACATGAGGAACAAACAGCACACAAATTTGATTTCAATGCAACAAAAATTTTAGGAATCGAACCTAATAAAAATAAAAGAGAAATACTAGAAATGATTTTTATACAAAAAAATCCGATATAAGAAAGTAAAATTTTTTGTAAATTATTTTAATAATGCTAGCTTAAAAGCTTACAGTTGAAATTAAACGGAATCACACACTATCTCACGATCCTGGTATATGCATAAATTTACTCCCACATCGAATAAGTTGTATATTGATTTCCACTATCTATATAGCAAAATTGGTAAAAAAAAATATTTAAATTTGTTTATTGTTCTTTTTTATAAGCAAAGGCACACAGAACACACAGAAATAGTTCAAAATAGATGCGTGCGATGTGATGTTTCCGTTTAATATATATATATATATATATATATATATATATATATATATATATATATATATATATATATATATATAAACAAACTTAACTATAATACTGGGATCGCTCTTTTTTAGGTTGAGAGTGCAAATAAAAGATGTTGTTGCATTATTTCATCGACTGAATCGATCACAAGGTGAACTATAACGAGAGTTTTATCCTAGCTACTGAGAATAACCTATTTAAACGCAGCTTTCTAGAAATGTGTTACATACATTGCTGTGATCACAGTCTAAACCGCAAAAAGGATATTCAGGGTTTAAGTTCTATATACACATATCTACTTACACAGAATTTAACTAAAGATATTAAAGTTAATGAGGCCTTCAAAAAACGTAATTAAAAATTTATCTCTAACATAATTCAATATTTTGACTATAACAGCTGATTCTATAAACCCTTCTGTTATTTAATTCATATGTAACTTTTTCCCTTATAATTTTGATTTTTGTGTTTCTGTGTCTTATTTAGTATTTTAATCTAATGTATTCAATAAATGATGTAAGGATAATTTTTGAAAATTTTTTTTAAATAATTTTAAAAAATAGAAAAAAGAAATGAAATTTGGGGGACTGATGTAGGTATGGTACCGATGGGCCACCGTTTTAGTACTTGTATCTGTCATTTAGGAATATTGGTTTGTACAATTCTGATACGTTGTAAAACTGTCCATAACCTTAAAATTTCAAATTTTTAAAAAAACGACTTCTGTCAAATAAGTTACCTATGACGGCACGCCTAAAATTTGTCTATATAAAATTAAATCTTGAATCATCTTGCTAATTTTAAATAAATTTTAAAAAATTTAATATGTAAAATAGTGCCCTTTCATTGGGTTAGTTTGCTACCATGTTGAAGCTTTATGTTTTTGCCGATGTCTTGGAGAGCAATCCCTGATACATTTTGTAAGTATAAAAAGACTTTTATAACAGTAACGAAGTTCATAAACTGATATAATTTACATAATTTAATCCTTACGATCGGTGATTTCTCTCTTATAGATCTCCTGAAGAAGTTTCTAAACACAGACGAAAGCTTGAGAATTTAAAATAAAATTCAGTCGATGAAATAATCTTTTATTTGCACTCTCAACCTAAAAAAGAGCAATACCAGTGTTATAGTTAAGTTTGTTTGTTACCAGTAGCTCTTTTACTGTCCTTCAGTATATGTATAGATATATATATATATATATATATATATATATATATATATATATATATATATATATATACATATATATATATATATATATATATATATATATATATATATATATATATATATATATATATATATATATACAGTCCCTGGTCAAATTATTAGACGCACTGCAAGATTTCATGTAAAATATTAATTACCGAGTGATATTGTACCGTTTTATTATTTTAAATTGATTTGTTTTTTATTTTTATATTATCCAATCAATTACCTATTTATTTGACATAAATAAAACAGCATTAATTTAGAAAAGCATAAGTTTATTAAGTTTTAAAGAAAAGTGAAATTAATGTTAGTAAAAGTCAATATTTAGTTGAGCCACCTTTAGCCGCTATCAAAGCTTTAATTCTGCGCGGCATGCTATCAATGCAAGATTGTACTGTTTTCTGCATTTGAGGATGATGATTCCACACATGAATAATCTTTTCTAGGAGCTGGGTTTTGTTGATAATCACATCTTTAGCCACTTCTCTTTTCATCAGCTCCCACACATTTTCAATGGGTTCATATCAGGGCTATTACCCGGCCAATCCAACAGAGGGATATTTTTTTCTGCCAAAAAAGCTTTAACAGACCGAGCAGTGTGGCAGGGAGCTCCATCTTGCATGAAAGTGAATGGTTCCCCATTTGGAAACCATTCTCTGAGCTGCGGAATCAACCGATTTTGTAATACTTCTTTGTACTGATCTTGCCTCATTATTCCTTTGACGACGTACAGACGTCCAGTGCCCTTGCCGCTGATGACTGACCAAATCATCACTTTGGTGGGATGTTTAACCGTCGGGACGACACAATCAGGATGAAACTTTTCTCCATGACGACGACGCACATACTGAGCTTTATTCTGCAAAATTTCGAATGTGCTTTCGTCACTGAAGCAGACCTGACAAAAATAGGAAAAATATATAAACTTCCATGTTTATTTGCTTTATTTAACTGAAAATGATAATAATGTATCAATTATTGATTAAATTGCTGTATCCTACCGATCTCCAGAAGTCCACATCTTTGTCTTGCCATTGTTTGGCCCACTTCAGGCGCTTTGCTTTCATTGCAGCTGTTAACTTGGGCTTCCTGGCAGGGCGACAGGCCTTAAAATCTAATTCTTTCAATTTTCTTCGAACAGTGCGCTCAGAAGCATTTACGCTAGCATCCTGGAGTTGTGATTTTATTACCTTTGTGGTAGCAAATCTGTTTTCTACACAAATTTTCTTCAAACATCTCTCTGACCGTGGAGTGAAAATTGGTTTTCTACCGCATCTTTTCTTTCTTTTCGGGCTAAATTCCTTCCCTGACTCAATTTTCTTTTTTATGCGTCGTACACTAGCTTCAGAAACCTCCAATATTCGTGATATTTCTCGGTTTGTAAATGTTTTCGCAATCACAAGGGCCTTCACTTCAGCTTTATTACGTGGTGAAAGATCGCCTTTTCTACCCATAATGAAAATAGTCCAATTACTTTTTTAAAACACTGCATACAAAATAAACTAATAACTGAGTAGTATAAAACTGTTAAAGAAACAATCACAGTCCATAAAGCCATAGAAACACGTCCGTACCTGACTCGATTCCGATCGCGACTGATACAGGTTTTGTACTTCTTTACGTTCATGTATCACTTTGTCAACACAGTGTTGCCATATGTTAAAAATAAATACAAATATGTAGTCTACAACAATTCTTTTAAATAAAAATCAATAATATTGTAGTTTAAATATACCATTATTGCATAAAAACTCTTAAGAAACATAAAATTACTAAAAAAAATACAGTGCGTCTAATAATTTGGCCAGGGACTGTATATATATATATATATATACATATATATATACATATATATATATATATATATATATATATATATATATATATATATATATACATATATATATATATATATATATATATATATATATATATATATATATATATATATATATATATATATATATATATATATATATATATATATATACACGTTTTTTAATTGTCCGTCCTGCATGTGAATAATTTTCTAAGATGTATTGGTTTAAATATTTTAAATACATTTAATCCAGCTTTACCATAGTTTAAGGTAACTCCAACCGTACCGTATTCTTTTTTTTAAATTTTTTTAATTTGTGTTAAAGTTATTCTAAGTCAATTTATAATTTTAAACGATATTGACATTGTTTATAGACAATTAATTTTAACTATTTGACTATTTATGTTTTTGTT
Organism: Pachyrhynchus sulphureomaculatus; assembly: GCA_019049505.1. Lineage (NCBI taxonomy): Eukaryota > Metazoa > Arthropoda > Insecta > Coleoptera > Curculionidae > Pachyrhynchus > Pachyrhynchus sulphureomaculatus. The sequence goes on along the minus strand of CM032455.1, from coordinate 152,482,501 downwards.
GTTTATGCTTGTTTCTTTTGTTTTAAAATATATTAAGGTTACGTTAGGTCAATTTATAATTTCAAAAGATACTGATATTGGTTTTAGATAATCAATTTTGACACTGAAGAAGGTTTTTAAAGACCGAAACGTATGTCAAGGAAAAATATGTAATATAACCAAGCTACTATTTTCATAGAACCTTTATTCCCAAGAATTTATACTAATCAAGTATATATATATATATATATATATATATATATATATATATATATATATATATATATATATATATATATATCAGGTATGCAAGTATGAAATGCGGATTTCACACAACAGATGGTGCACCAATGCAGTTTGTGCTATAAAGATTTGACACTGCGCCATCTTGTTGTGTCATCAACAAGTGTGTGCATAGTGTTGTGTTGTTGTATTCAATATGTCGAAATTTATACCGAACAGCATTAATTTTTTATTTTCATTTGAAGAAAACTACTGTTGAATCATACCGATTACTTTGAGAAGCTTATGGTGAACATGCACCATCGCTAGATACGTGTGAACGATGGTTTCGGCGTTTCAAAAGTGGTGACTTCGATGTTGCAGACAAGGAACGTGGAAAACCGCCAAAAAAATACGAAGATGTGGAATTGCAAGCATTGTTGGACGAAGATGATTCGCAAACACAAAAACAACTCGCCGAGCAATTGGGCGTTAGTCAACAAGCTGTTTCCAATCGGCTACGAGAGTTGGGAAAGATTCAGAAGACCGGCAGAGGGGTACCACATGAGTTGAACGACAGGCAAATGGAAAAGCGCAAAAACACGTGTGACATTTTGCTCTCTCGGTACAAAAGGAAGTCCTTTTTGCATCGTATAGTTACAGGGGATGAAAAGTGGATTTATTTTGAGAATCTCAAGTGTAAAAAAAAATCATGGATAGACCCAGGCGCACCATCCACATCGACTGCAAAACCGAATCGCTTTGGCAGAAAAACGATTCTCTGTATTTGGTGGGACCAGAGGGGCGTGGTCTATTATGAGCTGTTAAAAACTGGGGAAACGGTTAATACTAAACGTTACCAACAACAATTGGCTGATTTGAACTGTTCGCTGCTTGAAAAAACGGCTAGAATACCGAAAGAGGCAACACAAAGTCATTTTTCTTCATGACAGTGCTCCATCACATACGGCAAAACCAGTTCGCGATACATTGGAAGCACTCAGCTGGGAAGTTCTACCCCATGCGGCTTAATCCAGACTTGGCTCCTTCCGATTACCACTTGTTTGCATCGAAGGGTCACGCACTTGCTGAGCAGCGCTTTGGTTCGTACGAAGATGTGAAAAAATGGCTCGATGAATGGGTCGCAGCAAAAGGGGAAGATTTTTACTGACGTGGTATTCACAAATTGCCCAAAAGATGGGAAAAAACGTATAACAAGCGATGGAGCATCCTTTGAATAAAGCACTTTTTATCATTCTTCCAAAATTAACATGTTTTTTTAGAAAAAAATCCGCATTTCATACTTGTACACCTGGTATATATATATATATATATATATATATATATATATATATATATATATATATATATATATATATATATATATATATATATATATATATTGAACTTAACGAAAATTATCTAGTTTCTCCGCAACAATTGATCATATTATTTATAAAACCACCATATATAGTAAGCCAGTCTTTTACATGATTGTTAATGTAGAAAAAATTTTCCAGAAACACTTACTTTTAACAAAAATAAAAAAACGAACCAGAATAAAACGGAAGTTGATATTGACCGGAAAAAGCTTTTTAAAACTCCAAAATGTAAAAGTTTTTATCAGCTGGGTTTCATATCGCGTAAATATTTTAAGCAAAGTCGGAGTTTGTCTTATCCGGTCAGTATTTTTAATGCTCTCCATTTACATTTTTTTTGAATAAAATTGTTAAATGAGAAAGTTTCTTAAGTTTGTGATTTCAGGAAGTTTGTCAGATACGTAATAAAATTAGTAAAGTTATTTACCTCTTAAAATTATACCAAATTCAGCTTCTTCATACTTCTTCTTTTCAGCCTGCTCTCATCCACTCTTAGATGTAGGCCTCTTAGAAATATTTCCCTGTCCAGAGCCGTTCTGTTCTAATTTTTTTCTGCGATATTCAGGATGCCACCTTCTTTGAAGTCTTCCCACACTCCTCTTACTCTCCTTTGGGCTCCATACTTTAAGCTTATAGGCCCATCTGTTGTTTTCTCTCGCTACGTGACCAGCCCATCTTCACTTTAGTTGAACCGCTCTTTCCAGAGCATCCGTCAGCCGTGTTCTTTTCCGAATTTCCTCATTTATATGGGATTCTATCTCTCAAACTCACTCCGCATAGATCTATGCTTTGCACACTGCGCCAATCGAAGTCTGTTGATCTTCATACTACATGGGAGGAAAAGTCCCGCCACTTTTGAAGAAAATAGACAGTAGCAAGAAAAGCTTAATGTGTGTGCTACTTCATAACGGCAACAAGTATAGTTCTATACCTATTGCACACTCTACTACTATAAAAAAAGAGTATACAACTATTTCTTCAGTAATGGAAAAAATTAAGTATCGAGACCACAACTTGCTCATTTGTGTAGACTTAAAGATGGTTAACTCTCTTCTCGGATAACAGGATGGATACACGAAATACCCATATTTTAGGTGTCTGTGGGAGAGCCGCGACAAACAACGTCATTGGTCTCAAAAAAAGTGACCAGTAAGAGAGGAACTGATGGTTGGTACCAAAAATGTTATTAATCTATCCTTAGTAAATTGAGATCGCATTATACTGCCACCACTTCATATCAAATTGGGCATTATGAAACAGTTTGTAAAAACCCTTGACAAAAACGGCGAATGTTTTGCTCTTCTTTCACGCAAGTTTTCAAGATTAAGCACAGAAAAATTGAAAGCGGGTATTTTTGATGGGCCAAAAATCAGACAACTTGTGAAAGACCCAAGCTCTGTGAATTCAATGAATGAAGTCGAGTCTAAAGCTTGGAAATTGTTTATTATGGTGATTACAAATTTTCTCGGAAACAATAAGTCCTCCAACTATTCTGCGTTAGTTGAGTTCATGTTATCCAATTTGAAAGATCTGGGCTGCAACATGAGTATCAAGATTCATTACTTACCTTCTCATTTAGATCAATTCCCAGAAAATCGTGGCGATTTCAGTAAAGAACAGGGTGAAAGATTTCACCAAGATATACGCACAATGGAAGAGCGTTATCAAGGAAGGTGGGACATCCATATGATGAACGATTACTGTTGTAGTTTGCAAAGAGATGATCCTCAAGTCGTACATTCAAGAAAATCGTATAAAAGAAAGTTTCATAGTGTGTGATTATATCAAACATAGAAAAAATGTATTTTTGTTCCATTTTTAAAGAAAATTGTAATTTCATATAAATAAAAAAGTATAGCTGATAGCATTATAAACCAGTATTTTTTCCGTAATCAGTGCCTCAGGGAAAAATATCAGTGTTGACCATTGTTATCTTCAGAAGGCTAAAATAATTAACTCGGAATATTATTGTAACCTTCTGGATCAGTTAGATGCAAACATTCGTAAGAAAAGGCCTGCTTTAAAAAAGAAAAGAATCATTTTTCATTAAAACAATGTACGTGTTCGCACAAGTGTTTTGACAATGGTAAAATTCAACGAATTAAAGTACGAATTGCTTGAGCATCCAGCGTATTCACCAGATTTGGCTCCCTTTGACTATTATCTGTTTTCAGACCTGAAACAATTCCTGGCTGGAAAGCATTTTACATCAAATGACGAAGCTATTGCAGCCGTGGATGGATATTTTGCAGACCTTCCGGAATCAAACTTTAATGATGTTATTGAATTATTGGAAAAACGTTGGAAAAAACTTTGGAATAAACATATCGAAGTTTCAGGAGATTAGATTGAAAAATAAAGCATATTTCACGTCAAAAAAAAAATTTTCTTTCATTGTTAGGCCGAAAACTTTTCAGACTTAATATTGAGATATTTAATAAAATATTTTTTTTTAGGATCTTTTAACTTTTTTATTTAGAAAGTTTATAAGTAGTGGACTCTTTTTAATATACAAGTTCTCTTTCAAAGATGTAGGGATATGAACCACGACATACATGCCTGTTTTATTGATTACAGGAAGGTATTTGATTGGGTAAAGCACGATAAACTGAAGGAGATATTGAACAGCATTGGAATAAACAACAAAAGGATCGTAACAATAATTAAAAAATTGTACTAGAACCAAACTTAATCTATACCAAAGAGAAAAGTCATCATTATTAAGTGAGGGTTTAGACAGGGATGTATATTGTCACCTCTACTGTTTAATGTATACTTGGAAAGAATTTTTGAGGAAGCTTTGGAGGACATCAGCAAAAGAATAAAAATAAACGGGAGATACATAAACAACATACGATACGGTCGTATTTGCAGACAGTAATGAAGGCCTTAAAGACATAATGAATAGAATGAGTGAAAACGGTGAGAGATATGGCTTATCACTTAACTTTAAGAAAACTAAATATATGATAATATCAAAGAATAACCACCAAAACGGAAGACTGGTAGTAAATAACTAGCGATGCATGAGATCACTCAGTAGAAAGGTCAATAGTTGCATTCCTAAAAATGACTAAATTTTTAGATGCCACGACTTATCATCACCGGTAAAGAATAGGTTACTAACATGCTATGTTTTTTCCGTGTTGTTGTATGGGATGGAGGCGTCATGTAAGAAGATCGAAGCCTTTGAGATGTGGTTATACCGGAAAATTTTGAAAATACCTTGGACTGATCACGTTACCAATGATGAGGTTCTAAGAATGGAAAAAGACATGTATTCAATGATGAGAATAAAGACAACTAAGGTGGAATATCTCGGATAAGTCATGAGAAAGAACAAAAGGTACGGCTTGCTACAACAAATACTGCAAGAGAAGGTGAAGGAAGGAGAGGGCCGCTAAGAAGAAGTCTATCCTGGCTAAAGAACTTAAGAACGTGATTCAATAAATCCACAACAAGTCTGTTTCGAACAGCTGTAAACAAAGTACAGATTGCCAGATTGATCGCCAACATCCGGAACGGATAGGCACCACTAGAAGAAGTTACGTAGGTAATAGTTTCACCGTGTTAACTTTCTCAGCAGTAGCTAAATGCAGCCCTATTAGCTCACTATATGAAAATCATTTTAACTTGGAAATGATGACTCTATAGGAAATTAATCTGGGAGTAGGTAAACCTATGAATAAAACATTAAGGTAGTTTTTGAATCATCTTCTCGACAACTTGGTGGTGTCATTGTTCATTCCCGTCGAACTTCAAGAGTTAGATGCTGTGTTGCCAATTCAAGTTTTAAATTATTAGTAAAATCGTAGACCGCAAAGAAATAAATAGCCATATCTCCGAAAATTTTTTAGGACACCCATTGGCAGTTCTCTATGCCTGGCCCTTCCCTGACACAAGCGAATATTGCTTTCAAAATCAAAACGACCTAAGGAAGATGAGAATACGTATTTTTTCAACGCGTGAAGGTGAAGTGCACCGAAAACAGCGAAAACAGTTTAATCGGCGGGAATAGCGATGACAACTGTTTTTTGGGACTCGCAGGATATTATCATGAATGATTATTTGGAAAAGGGTTAAAACAGTTTTTTTTTTTTTTTATATTAAGGGGTAAGGGCGCGTCAACTTCAATGATTATTTGGCGCCCAAAATAATTTAGATTACGATATTTAATTCTTTTAAGTAATTGATGATTCCCAGCTTATTTGTTCGAAAAGTGCTTACAATTTGTTTAATGTTTGATGGTATGTTATGTTTGTTTCTTCTGTGCGAAAAATGCGCTGCCTCAAATATGTGTTTGACAGTCAATGATTGATTGCAGATGGTACATACATAATGGTGCTGGTTCACTCTTTAGTAGGTGAGAGTGAGTCTGGTATGTATGTCCAGTCGCTAGTCTTCTGAGTTTTACGTTCTCTGATCTGTTTAGATTGTGAATGTGTAAAGGAGGAAAAACAAAAGATTTTACTTCCCACAGCTTGTTGTTCGGATCTACAAGATCCCATTCCAACTGAAAATTATTTCTATTTATTGAGATTAAATTTTTGTGGAAATCGTTAGTATGGTTCTCTCCTTTGATATAGTTGCCTGTTTCTATGGCTTGTTTGGCTACTTGAGCTACTCTGTCGTTCCCTTTGATTCCCATATGGCTAGGAATCCAGATTAATATGATGGTTCTATTCCTGGCCTTGGCGATGTATAATATATATATATAAAACAGTGACACAACCGTTAGTGGGTTGAAGCAATAGCTACCAAGATTAGGTCGTAAAAATTTCCTTCTTCATCTGCTCCCATGTCGGCCGGTGCAATGGCAAAAGTGCACGGGCCGCGCTTCGAAATAGTCCCCTACCAACCCTATTCTTCAGATTTGGGCCAAAGTATCTTTCTTTTGTTTCCTTACCTCAAAAAATTGGCTTGACGGAAGACAACGTTTGAAGAGGATATCTGTGCTGTAAACGAGTATTGTGCACAGTTCGAAACATTTTTTTTTAGATGGAATAAAAAAACTTGGAATCTCACTGGACCAAATGTATTATTGAGCTTAATGGAGAGATATTTACCCAGTTTTTTACAAGACTTTTCAATCCACCGTCGTATGTCCGCTTTTGCATAAAGTGTACAGTATTTGACTAAACCATGGTTTTTTAATTGTTAATAATATTATACTATAAACAAATAAATGAAAATGTATTCTGGTATTGTATTCCCAAGATTTCTCCCCAAGTTAGTTTTTTTTGTTGCCTAGTCTCAAAAACTGGCGAAGAGACTATCTGTGCTGTAAATGAGTATTACGCACTGTTCAAAACAGAATTAAAATCTTGCTGGACCAAATGTATTAAACCACCATCCGTCCTTTTGGCGTTATATGGCTGTGATTACTTCTAATAGAATTTTAATATTTTTTTTGGTTTCGATAAGAAACACAGATCAAGCATAATTATTTTTAATTAGGCATGCAGCTTGGTTCAGATTAGCTTTCATTTATTTTATTAGCAAACAAGTCGTACTTAAAAACCAGTCAATATGCTGATAAAAAATCAAGTATGACAACGTTGAGAAGATACACTGGGTGGGCATGTCGAAAAGAAGAAACTTATTCAATTTATTATTTCTTCCGGATAAAGTCTTATGATGCGTTAATAGATGGCGCCATTGTATTAAATAGGTTTCACTATTCACCAGAAATATAAACACATTAATTGTAAAACAGAAGAAAATGGAGGAACAAAAACCCTTTCTTCTTTCGTCGTGGAAACGTATTTAACAAACGACAAATGAATGGTCGATATGATTGTATTGGAATGCAAGAGCTATTGAAATACTTCCAAGTTTCTCAACTTGCCGATAGATGACGTCGACGTTAATTTACAATAAGCTTGTTACAGAAAAACCTGCCAGAAATCATAATTTTTACCTCATAAAATTTGGGACTTGTGTATAGATGGTGTTAGTATATTTAGAAGGTTATTGTGGCGACACAATGCAACAAGGCTGAAATCATTCAGGATAAGTGGAGCAAATATCTGTTTTGGAAAGTAAACTAGTGACGAAAATCTTTCGTTTTATTTGGTGTTCGTCTTTTACGTGCCAAATATTAAACTATGCAATTTCATGTTTCGTATTATTAGTTTTTGGTGTACGGAATATTTATAAGATCACTTCGGTGTATGTCTGTCCGCCTGTCACACCCGATTTTCTCCAAAACTATTTGACATAGAAAATTGAAATTTGGCACTAGTATAGAAATTAATGGCCTCTTCAGAGTCGTGTAGTTTTGAAAGTTAAATTTTGACTTGAAAAAAAAAATTTACCCGGTCATCGAATGACGTGTCAAATAAAAGCTTGTAAAAACACGAGTTTAAAAATATATATAATGTTGCTCACACTTTTCTTTGAATTATTTTTAAAAAATTGCGCAAAATCGTTGTGCCTCCCCCTTATTTCGAAAAGTATTGATCAAAAAATTTTGATAAAATTCTGGAATATTCTCCACGGGGTGTAGATTGAACCAAAATTATCACGAGTTATAATTTATCTGGTATATATATATAAAAAAAAAATCAAGGTCATCAGTTTTCAGTAAAAATAAGAAAAAAACTTCGTTGAAAACTCATTTGAGGTGTGTTTTGTGAAGTCATTGATCATTTTATACCTCCGTAACAAAAATTTTTATTTTAAAAGTAATCAATATACAGAACACTAATTGCGCAAATCTGACTGCACCGATTATTTACGTTTAAAAAGGAAGAGAAAATTCTTCAAATATAGAACGGCCATTATTCCGAAATTATACATGATGTAGATGATTGTCCACATTTTCGAACAATTTGAGAAACTGTTATAAAACAATGTATGTGTCTTTTTCAGCAATTAGAATATAAAAAACCAATCAAGTGCAAGATGGACTTGCCCAATTAGTGTTCGGTGCTGGGACTGTCTTTAAAATAAAAAAATTTGGTTCGAAAGTATAAAATGATCAGCGACATCACAAAACACACCCCAAATGAGTTTCAAATAAAAGAATTAAGAGTCCAGATTACAAACATGTCTAGTCGGATACTGACTCAACAGGCTAATCAGAATAAGACAAAAAGTTCCTGACTTGTATATATTTTAAGATCCAATACGTATTTTTACATTTTTTTTCTTAATCAACAATGTATAATTGTAATAGCATCTTGGCTAGTAGCTCAATCTAACTCAATCTAGAATCTAGTGGCAAGAGTTTAAAACAAATATTTACTACCTAAATATTTGTTTCATTATACAAAAATAAAATACAATTATTTTGTCTCGGTACCTAATGCTTAAAGCAGTAGCTATTAAGCCCGGTTTAATTCACAGCTTTCGACAAAATAAACCTTCACCATTTTGTCGTTCAAATAGTTTCTTTTATATTAGATAAATTATCAAACGTAATGCACTCGTGATAATTTTCGCTCAATCTACACTTTATGGAACCTAACCCAGAAATTTTTCAAAATTTTTTGATCATTGCGAGATAGGGTGGGTGGACAAGGATGTTTGGCTAATTTTTTAAAATAATACAAAAAAGGTGTGCGCAAATAATACACCATATATATTTTTGAATTCGTGTTTTCACAAGCTTTCATTTGATATCCCACTCAACGACCTGGTAAATTTTTTTTTTACTTTTCACCCTCCAAAACTAACCCCTAAGTCAAGATTTATCTTTCAAAAACACACGGTTCTGATTGTGCCATCAATTCCTATATTTGTGCCAAATTTCAACTTTATATGTCAAACAGATTCGAAGAAAATCAGGTGTGACAGACGGTTGGAGAGACGGACTGACACAGAAGTAATCTCATAACTATTCCGTACGGAACACTGAAAATACTTTAGTTCCAAATATTAAAAAATACATGCATGGAACCCACAAATAACTAATCTTTGTAAAAGAATTTCAGATTCTAAAGATAAGCGAGGTATCCTGTGTTTTAGACTTTAATGCTTTAAACGTTTAAACGTTTTTGTAAGTCTAAGTAATTTTAAATTGGGATCCCTAATTATTATGGAAGAAACTCCACTTCATTTAATTACATCCAGGCTTTCGTGCCTAAAAATCCCCAAAGTATTTTACAAATTTAGGCCTAGTAAATCTCCCAAAGGTATCCTTAACGTGTATTTAAAGAAAATCTTAAGATTTCCTGTGTTTCAGCAATAAGAGATTAGTCGACACGTCCAACGTTTTATTGGTTTATGTTCATGATCATTCTCTCATTATGATTACGACAATAACTGGAATATATAATATAACTGTAATGCATACAAAATTGTATCAGAAGCTATATCTGCCAAAAAAAAGTATTATTTAATGCGTAGTAGATGCCAACACAAACATTCGCAGCTGTTACTGACCTTGCTTTTGGTATCTTTCGCTTCTATAATATATATAAAATGAAACGTCTCTCTGTCTGTCTGTCTGTCTATCCGTCAGTGCGCTTATCACTGGAAAACTCTGTGTGGAGGGCCAACATGAGTGAGTCAAAAATTATTCTCAGTGTCTTTGTGGGTCTGAAGCGTGCTTTTGAAACGATACACAGGAATATCTTTATTATGAAGCGTTACATGATGTGAAAGGGCGGGCATTAGATTGGATAAAAGATTTCTTAAATAATAGGTATCAGCAGACTAAGGTTGAAAACAAAATTTCTGGCAAAAGAAGTAGTGTCTGGGATGTGCTGCAGGGGAGTGTGCTGGGTCCACTCTTATTCATCATTTATGTTAATGACGTGCATGTAAGACTGTCCGGCTCTTTTGTCAGTTTGTTTGCGGATGACACACTGATG